>CM032446.1:132550995-132583495 GCA_019049505.1 Pachyrhynchus sulphureomaculatus
ATATAGCAATGCTAAAGATGTAAGTATGGGGTCCAGGTACGATGTGACAATAGATCACTTCCAGAATTCCATCACATTAGATAGTGAAGAGTGGCTCTCGTGTGTGGTTTAACATAAATAAGCCAATCTTTGCATCCAATCTAGTTCTGTGTTTGTCGTTCTCCGCTCTGTTTTCGTCCACCATACTGCAGCTTTGAATGTAGCCATAGGTCTAATGACCTTCGGTTTAATGCCCCAAATTTTTCCAAGCTAGCTCCTACATCTCATAAGGCATATTTTTGCTTTGTTGAAGTTTTTCGTAATTTCTTCCAAGTTAATTTTTTGACTAGTGTCAAGCTCAGATATTTGTACCTATTAGCAGTTGGTATCCATTCTCTGACGATACTCAGGCTGTTGTATTTTGCTTTGAATTCTTCTTTTTGTGAACGGTATAACAGCACTCTTTACAGCATGGAGTTTTAAGTTTACTCCCTTCTACCTTGAACCAGGACACGTGCTGCGGGGAACTATCTAAAGCGCTATAGATGCGAGACGTGTGGGGAAAAAGCGATTCGCGTTAGTCTTGAATCGCTGTAAATTGTACTTGGTCAGAAATACAGTCCAGGGCAAATTATCCCAAAGGATGAGGTTTTCCATATTAAAGACTGTTTGAAAAGGGTTGCATGAGGAGTAACAAGCTGGACCTCATACGGATGTGGGAGGAATTAAGCGGGCTACATCCATCGAGTACTCAAGTCGCCACCCGGTTCCAGCTCTCCAACCAAACCAAACATGCTAGTAATATTCCATAGTTGGTCGAATGTGAGCTTTCTACAGAATTAACAGTTGTTGTGGAGTGCAAAGCTGTCTAGTTCAAAATAATATTCCCAGCTTTTGAGAAGCACCCTTTGCTATACTTGCAACATGTTCATGCCAAGACATATTTTCTCTCAAATTAACGCCCAGCAAATTGAATGTTTATGCTAGAGGAATGGAGTGCCCCGGCATAATTATGTCGGGTCCAACAACGTAACTTTTTTAGAAACAACTGCCACCTGGGTTTTATAGCGTTAAATTCTGCTTGGATACTGTCACCTCAAGATAGAATTTCTTCCAGATCTTTGTTAAGTTGAACTACTTCCTGCTGTCTGCAGATATTTGCTTGAGTATCCGTTGTGCGAACTTGCGAAGTGAATGAAGAGATAAGCGAACTGTCATCTGCATATCTGTAGATTGGATTTCTGGTATTTTCCAGCAGAGTTAATTTAAATAACAAAGTGAGTAGAAGACAATATGGAGCTCTAGGTCACACCGGCGTTGATAGTAAAGGTGTTAGAAAGAAATTCGTCGACTGCCACTCGTAAATAACGCTCTTTGACGAAATTTGAGAGCCATAAACAGAACTTTTCAGACATACCAGAAGAGCTGTTACTTATTCAACAACACATCGTGCCAAACTCGGTGGAATGCCTCGGATTCATCAAAGCAATCGCCCGAGATGCCCCAAAGTGATCAATTGCGTTATTTCAAACATGTGTTATATAAGTTAGAAGCTATCCTGTTGATTTATGTTTACGAAAGCCATATTGATGGTTGCTAATAATGTTGAGTCTGTTAAGATATTTTAGAAGATGCTGACTGATAGCCTTTTCCATGACTTTCGATACTATTGAAAGCTGTGCGACTGTCTATAATTGTTTGGCAAGGTCTTCTTGTCTTTGTCGGGTATCGGCTTGTACAAGTAAAACTGAATTTTAGGATAAATTATCAAATCAACAGTTCATCTGGATTTTTCTGTTCTATACTACTAGGTAAGCTAGGGAACTACTATACAACGGATTAGGTTAAGAATTAGTACACCTTTTTTTCAAGTTTTTTTACCACTGGCCCACTTAAGACGCCTATAAGGCCAGTTTCATATAAAATAAAATTTGGTGGTGCCCATACGGATTTTGACTACGTCTAGATCAAGTTGGTTGGGAAAACAACCTGAGTTAGAGCGAGTGAAATATAGGTCAATAAGAACTTAGACGTAATATGCTGTAGAACCTATCGGGGCGAAAGGGCGGAGAACCGTGCTCTTAGATGCAATTTGGCAATTTTCTAGTTTTAGGGTTTTGACTCGTTATTTGCCTTGTGAAAGGTCTAAACGGGAAGGCTAAGCACAATGAGGAGTTAATTCCTATACTGACAGAAAACGACAATCTGTAGCAGTCTTCTGGCATGCCACAAGCGAGGGGTTTAGGAGTGAACTAGCCAAAAGTTATATTACGAAAGATGATTGTTTAAGGATTTTTTTCACACTACTGCACTATCATTATCGTTATATAACAATTTAGCACTCGAACTCAATAATATTTAAAAAAAATGTCAAGCATTATTGAAATACTTTTTATGACATACTAGCTGAAGGAAATATCGAGCATCTGCTGCACATTGGGAATAGTTGGTAGTGTCTTTGTGAAACAAAGAAATCAGCTAATAAGTTGACTGTCTGAAGAGGAACCGTTGCAATCGTATTATCTGACCCTGTGAGTGGTGGCGACCGACCAAAAACATCTAGAATTGTTGGGACAGGCTTAGTTTCATCGATAATTTCTTTGCAATATGTTACGCTTTATGACGTTAGAATTTTTACACTATTGTCTGTAGGAAGATGTTTGGAAGCAACACCTTCTTTGCATTTGCGGTCGAACCAAAGCTTGCCGGTGGAATGGCAATTCTCCAGAGAAAAGGTATAAACTACCATACCAGCTTAGATGACATTGGAAACCTGCTTAGCATAGTCAGATAGGTCGTCAGATCTCAAATAAGTATCTAACCAAGGGATAATTCAAAAATATTCCATAATTTCTTTCCATTTAGCCCATTTGTAGTTCTTGCCCGATTTAGATGCATTTCTTCCACTGATCGGTAGGACATCTGATGTCGAAAACAGCTTATGGTCGGAAGAATCTAACAGTGGATTTACGGTGACAGTGTAAACCCTGTATTAATGGTTAAAAACAAATAAAGGAGACTGGCAAACCCTTTTTCTCGATCAAGAATCTATGTTGGTTAGTTGGTAAGGTGAGTAAAGCCACAATTAATTGAGAATGATTCAGCTTCACGGCCCTGTTCGTCTATCATATTTGAATACTTTAGCTAATACATACATATACAACATATATATATATATATATATATATATATATATATATATATATATATATATATATATATATATATATATGTATATATATATATATATATATATATATATATATATATATATATATATACAACAAAACTGGTCGGAACTTAACACATTTTCATTAATTGGGGACGACGATATGAAAGACTTCAATAACTACTATAACTATATGAGGAAAAATGGCACCTATGGAACGAGCCTATAGATACTTGCCCTCTCGGAAACCCAGAATAGCAACTTTCATATCTTCTCAAAACAACGAAGAACAAGAGATACAAAAATAACTTTTAGGGACAAGCCAACAATAATAAGCACAAGAAAACACACCGAAACTATTTACCTTCTACTAACAGGCAACCCAATGTCGGGACACTTTGAGCTTCTGACACCACAAAACACTAAAAACATCCCAAACAACAGTAGACCAATAAAAGAAGCATCGGGCGAGCGACGTAACGGTCGAGGACGTCGCGGGAAATGGCAGCTCGACCAAAACGATGAAGACCGGGCAACTGACAATGGACCTGCCAAAAGTGTTGTGCCGGCGAGTAAGCCGACACCCACCAAGGCGGGAAAATCAAGGCAACGCATGAGTCATACTACAGGAACAAACGAACACACCATGCGTTGCTTTGATAAAAGCACAAGTCCTGACAAAGAAACCACTGAGAAGGGAATCACTCGCCGCCTAGACCCGCCACCATCAATCCCAAACGCAACCGACGAAGTATTTAATCAAAAACTCCCGCAACGACAAAGAAATCCCAACAGCACAAAACCAAAATTCAAACGGCAAATAAGAATAGAAAACCAAATCAACAACATCAGGACATATCTAGGACACCTTACCCAGTTTATCAACGGGAACGTGTCCAAACGAGTCACACAGAGTATAAACAAGATCAAGTCCGGGTCTCCCAACAGAACACTGCCAGAAATCCTGGATACTCTGAAACAAAAATTATCCATATATGCCGCAAGACTTCGTAGATACAAAGAACCAACCGAGAGGAAAGATACCAACAACCTCTTCCGAAGAAGCCAAACACAGTTCTACCAGAAAACTATGCACAGCAAACAGACAGCAGTAACCGAACCACCAAACAAACAAGAACTCACAGATCATTGGAAAAGTATCAGGTCAGGACCCAAACTACCCAATAACCCCCTGGATCAAAGCCAAAGAAGGCAAAGATAAACATGTGACAGAACAGGAAAATTCCACGTTAACTACTGTGGGACCAAAGAGCATGATGAGGCGCCTGGATGCAAGAAGTTCCGGAGGTAGAATGGCCCCCCGTTCGGATCTCCGGGTGGGGACTGGTTCGGAGGCGTCGACTTGCAGACATCATAATTTTAAGATAGATTTTTGCAACATACGAGGTATAAACTCGAACATAAATTCAGTGCATCAACACCTGCAATCAGATAAACCTCATGTACTCGCTCTATGCGAAACCAAGGTCAGTCCATCGACCAGCACGGTCAACTATCTTTATCCTGGGTACGACTTCTATTCCCGATTTAGGCGTAACTTTGGAATCTGTCTTTTTGTCAGAAGCGACCTCTCTTGTCAACGAGAAGAAGCCCTGGAGCCCCCAAACTTTGATGTTATGTGGTTAAAAATAACGACTCAACAAACCACAAGGTTTATCTGTATCCTGTATCGACCACCAAGTGATACCAATTTTCGAACACTTTTCGCTTCTCTTGCAGACACCATCGATCATTTACAAAGTAACTATCCAAGTGCCGAAATTGCCATCCTGGGCGACTTTAATGTTCACAATATCAACTGGCTCAAATTTTCAAATACTACCGACGAACAAGGTCGTGAAGCTGAATTATTCTCAATCAGTTGTGGCTTAACTCAGCTTATCGACGAACCAACACGGATCCCTGATCGAGACGGGGAATTCGCCAGTCTTCTTGATCTGTTTTTAACCACCAATCCGGAGATTTACACGGTCACCGTAAATCCGCCGTTAGGTTCTTCCGACCATAAACTGCTTTCGACATCGAGTATCCTGCCAATCAGTGACAGAGAGGCGCCTAGGCCGCGCAAGATTTGGCACTACAAATCTTCTAAATGGGAAGATCTCATGGAATACTTTCGAACTTTTCCTTGGATGGACGTTTGTTTTCGATCCGATAACCCATCTGACTGCGCCAGGGAGGTCTCCGATGTTATTTTGGCTGGTATGGAAGCTTACATCCCTTTTTCGAAGAAATGCTCCTCCAACGGCAAGCCTTGGTTCGACCGAAAATGCAAAGAAGCTGTTGCTTCTAAACATATTGCCTACCGACATTGGCGTGAAAAATCCTAACACCGTAAATCGAAACATCTTTGTTCAAGCCCGGAACAGATGCAAGGGAATTATCGACGAAACCAAGGAGGCACACAATCAACGAATTAGAAACAAACTTCTCGCTTGTCCCAACAATTCCAGGTCCTTTTGGGCAGTCGCTAAGGCAGTGAGTCAAAATTTTACCAAGTCCACCATGCCACCACTCACACGGCCAGATAATTCCATTGCAACCACACCTGTTGAGAGAGCGAACTTGTTGGCTGAACTCTTTACTTCACATTCTACTGTCGATTTCCAAGGAAAAACACCACCTACTATTCCCATATTGCAGTCAAGGATGCCCGATGTTGTCTTCAGACAGCGCATCATAAAGCGTATTTTAATGAAGCTAGACACCAAGAAGGCTTCTGGCGCTGACGGAATACCTGCCATAGTTCTCAAAAACTGTGCAAGGGAACTAACACCAGTTTTCTGTAGACTTTTTAACCTATCCTACAGAAAGGGAATATTTCCGTCCTGCTGGAAATGTGCCACGGTTCAGCCGATACCTAAAAAAGGTAAGAAGACCTTGCCAAATAACTACCGACCAGTTGCACTGCTTTCAATAATATCGAAAGTCATGGAAAAGGTTATCAATGAGCATCTTCTAAAATATCTTGAACGATCCAATATTATTAGCGATCACCAATATGGCTTTCGTAAACATAGATCAACAGGAGATCTTCTGACTTATGTAACACATGTTTGGAACAACGCAATTGAACACTTTGGAGAATCTCGAGCGGTTGCTCTTGACATATCCAAGGCATTCGACCGTGTTTGGCACGATGGACTGTTGGCTAAGTTGCGCTCTTATGGTATGTCTGAAAGGTTCTGTTTGTGGCTCTCATGTTTCCTCAGAGAGCGTTCTTTACGAGTGGCGGTCGACGGATTTCTTTCTAACACCCTCACTATCAACGCTGGTGTGCCCCAGGGCTCCATACTGTCTCCTACTCTCTTTCTCATTTACATTAACGATCTGCTGGAAAAGACCGGGAATCCAATCTATAGCTTTGCAGATGACAGTACGCTTGTCTCTTCATTCACCTTGAACGCTCGGACATCGGCTGCTCAGGCGAATATCCGCAGACAGCAGGAGGTCGTTCAACTTAACAAAGACCTGGAAGAAATTCTATCTTGGGGTGACCGTAACCAAGTGGAATTTAACGCTACAAAAACCCAAGCGGCAGTTTTTCTAAAAAAAAGTTAACGTTGCTGAACCCGACATAGTTATGTCGGGGCACTCCATTCCCCTAGCATCGTCGCTCAATTTGTTGGGCGTTAGTTTGGGAGCAAATATGTCTTGGCATGAACATGTTGCAGGCATAGCAAGGAGAGCTTCTCAAAAGTTGGGAATATTATTTAGAACCAGAAAGCTTTACACCCCACAACAACTGTTAATTCTTTACAAAGCCCAAATCGACCAACTATGGAATACTGCTCCCACGTTTGGGGCTCCGCTCCCAAACATACACTGCATTTGTTAGATTCTGTTCAGAGAAGAGCGGTCCGTCTGATTGGGGACCCGGAATTGACCGGCGGCCTTGATTCGCTGGAACATCGAAGAACGGTTGGCGACTTGAGTCTGTTCTACAAGTATTTTCATGGAAAGTGTTCGAAGGATGTAGCCCGCTTAATTCCTCCCAAAGCGGTGCATGTTAGAAATACACGTCGCGCTGGTGCTTCGCATCCGTATGAGGTTCAGCTTGTTACTCCGCGTACAACGCTTTTCAAGCAATCTTTTATATGGAGAACGTCATCCCTTTGGAATGATTTGCCCAGCGCTGTGTTTCCCACCGAGTACAATTTACAGCGATTCAAGAACAACGTGAATCGCTTTTTTCCGCACTCGTGCCGCTCCTGGAGCGCTTTAGGGACTTCCCTGCAGCACGTGTGCTAGACCAATAAAAGAAAAAAAAAATAATTGATGTTGTGGGTATGAAAGGCGTAGGATGGCAATTAATTGTATAATTAATCTGTAAATGATCGATGTTGTCTGCAAGAAAAGTGAGAAATTAGATAATCATGATTTGTGGAGTCGTTATTTTTAACCACATAATATCAAAATTTTAGCGCTCCACAGCTTCCTCTCTTTGGCACGAGAGATCGCTTCTGACAAAAAAGCAGATTCCACCGTTACGCTTAAACCGGGAATGGAAGTCGTACTCAAAATAGAGTAAGTGCTGTTCGATGAACATTGTACCACAAAAGTTTAGTACATTGAACCAAAAAAGTAAGTAATTGCGAATATATTGAACAAGATTAAGATAGTGATCAGAAATTTGTCTGTACGGAAAAGTGGGTAAAATTCCAATCAGATACATAACATTAATTTGCAACATTTTTTCTAATAAATCCACCTTTTATCAACTATGTTAGAAACTTGGAATCTTTGGCGCAATGACACTACTCAGTATATATCACTACTACACCAAACACTTTATTTTTGCACTCGACACTCGTTTTGCTGACCATGATAGCTTCATCAGAAGCGATGATTGACTGACTGGTTGAGAGTCAAGCATCGCTTCTGATGAGGCTAACTTGGTTGAGTGCAAAAATAAAGGGTTTAGTGTAGTGGTAATATATACTGAGTTGTTTTATCAACTAATAAACAATATGAATAGATTTAGTTTCAATTTTTTACTAGGATAATTAATGCTTCTATATAATTATATTCCATTTTGTTGTGACAACTTATACCAAAATAAATAAAACTGGCCAAATGCAAGTCGGACTTGCGCAATTAGTGTTCCGTAAGTTGATTGCTTTTAAAATAAAAATTTTTTGTTACGGAGGTGTAAAATGATCAATAACTTAAAACATACGCCAAATGAGTTTTCAACGAAGTTTTTTTTCCGATCTTCGCTGAAAACTAATGATGAAATTTTTTTTTTTTTTTTTATGTACCAGATGAATTATTAAAGGTGGCACTCATGTCAATATTCAATTCTGACCATGATACGGGTATGTTTTTCACACAAAGATACCGAAACTACTAGAATTGATCAGGTTCTTATGTTTCTGATTTGTTGTTTTATGAAAGGTTGTAAATAACGCAGGCACGCAAAAGAAAAACATGCGACAAGTCATTTCCTGTGTATTTCTGTCTGCTAAATCTAAATTTGATATTAGTTTTATCAGATTATCTCAAAAAAGTGGTTGAAATCCAAAAAACTATCACATTATTGCTTAAAGAGTGACCCCAAAATCAGCCCGTTTTTGAGACAAAAAAAGCAAAATTAACGTAAAAAGTCTTAAATGAAAGGTAATTAAAAATCTAGAAGGTTATATTTTTCATTTTTTATTTGTAGGTAACTACCCCCTATTTTAAGGTTTAAAAGGGTAAAAATAAAAAAGTTTCTGAATTTTTCCCATAGTGAGAAGTCATTTTTTACATTATAACGGTATTGAAATGCATTTCAACCCACTTTTGTGGGCTGGTTATCGTTCAGCTGGATTTTTTCAGCTTGAAGACTTATGCTGTATATATAAATAGCAGGATACCCTTCTTATTGCAACCTCCTTTTAGAGGGTGGTATGTAAATACTCGAAATTGTTGACCTGTTTTCATGAATTACTCTTCATAAATATTTTTGTTACTTTCTGTTAAAAACTTATTTAATTTCATACTTTTAAGCTCCAAAATAGGGGGTAGTTACCCTTAAATAAAAAAAAATTAGAAATATCTCCTAGATTTTTAATTAGTTTTAATTTAAGACCTCTTGTTTGTTGTTTTTTTTTGTCTCAAAGTTATGGGGGTGGCAAAAACGGGCTAATTTTACGGTCACTCTTTATAGGTTGAGAAAAAATTTGATTTCAACACTGAAGACCAGATTTTTACGATTCGACATTGAGATGAGTTTAAAAGCACTAAAAAACTTAATTTTCTTTCCTTTCCAAATTCAACCCTCTCATTTGCGACCAAGATACCTCCCCGTTGTGACGGAGGCAACGGACTTGTTCCGGCAAAGTTTCTCGGTGAGGTTGATATGCCGTAATGGTAAGAAGTTTACGTTGCAGAATGTCGGAAGTCCAGTATCTGCTGGTGGTAAGGGTGAGCAAGCGGGCCTGCAGGCGTCGTCATCATGCGACCTCAACTCTATATTCGTGATTAACTTAGCTGATATAGGGTCTAATGCTACAAGGAATAAAATCTCTAATGCTTCAACTTCAGGTAATATTTGTGATAAAGATTCATGTTCATTTTGCTATATTTGCGCTAAATATGAAGTTGCAAGCAACTGTAGAAAGATCACGGAAACTATAAAAAATAAAATGTGCTTTGGATTTGAAAGGGCTAATTTAAATGTCATTTTCTCCTAGGCTGATGTTTCAACTTTAACCTGTGATATCAACATCACTTGATGTCGAAAATAATGAACATATTTCCTCTGAACAAATGGAGAGAATTTAGAAGAAACTGCTGAGGATGCAGAAGTTGACGTTGCGGATTAGATTGAACAAACTGATGAAAAGTATCGTCCAAGTAATGCTGAGATTAAAAGAGTTCCAAAAGACGTTACACAAGCAGAGTAGAATGATCTTATGAGAGATTCGGGGTTGCCTAAAGATAGTGCCAAGTATCTTGCGTCGTGGTTGAAGGAAAGTGACCTCATAAATCATAAAGTTAAGGTTACTCTTTGTCCTGATAGAGACATAGAATTTCGACAATATTTTACCAACGGTAAAGACTGTTCACTTTTGTATTGTCACAACGTTTCAGGATTACTGGAGGTTGGAGGTTGTTTATTGACTTCTCTATCAGAAGCCTTAAGGCAGTTATCCTCTACAATACAATCGTATATGCACCGATTCCCATTGCACTCTCTATTGTTGGTAATGAAAAATATCGCAAACTTGCGATTTTGTTGGAGAGAATCACTTATAAGGACCACAATTGATAAATTTGTGGAGACCTGAAAATTCTTCTTGCTTTTTGTGTGAAGGGGGCAGCAGAGGCTGCAAAAACTATTACAAGAGGAAAAAATGGCCTCAAAGAACGTCTTTACAGTCAGGGGATAAGCATATTTTAAAAGCTCCGTTAGTCGAACCATCAAAAGTTCTTCTCCCTCGTTTGCATATTAAATTGGGTTTGATAAAACAATTTGTCAAGGCTTTGGAGTAAAAAAATTTCCAAAAGTGTCAGACGTAAAGTTGAAGGAAGGAATTTTTAACGGTCCTCAAATAAGGACTCTGTTAAGATTTCATCAATATAATGACTGATATCGGGAAAAAAGCCCGATGCAGTTTTAAAAATGTCGTCGAAAACTTCTTGGGAAATCATAAAAGTCCGAATTATAAAGGAATATCTGATATGGTAAATAACTTTGAGAACATGGGATGTAGAATGAACTTAAAGTTACACTTTTTAGACTCCTATGTTGATTACTTACCTGATGTTTTCAGACATTATAGCGAGGAACAAGGCGAGCGGTTCTACATTCAGGAAATGGAAAGCCATTATCAGGGCAGGTGGGATGAAAACATGATGGCAGACTTTTGTTGGACACTCAAAAGGGAGATGCAGCAACGAAGATAGAAACGTAAAAGGATGCCTTTGCATAGATGATTTTAAAGTAAACGAGTCCGTTACAACAGGAGGAAATAATTTTACGACAAAAAAGCAAGGAACAGGGTGAGGTTTTCCAGCAAGATTTAAAAGAAATAGAACGCTGAAGAACCGTTGAAAATCCTAAAAAAGACCTCTTACGTTATAGCTTAGTAACATATTACGACAGCGCCTTTTGAACCCATTTAAATCCAAAAAAAATGCATAAAACACGATTTTCATCACTTAGAGTGTTTCTTTCTGAGAAATTATTGCATCAGGCGCATTTTTCGAGGTAAAATTTGAATTTATTACACTAAAAAACACAGAAAACTGCCACTTCCCACATAATTTAAGACCCCTTATAGATAAAAAATTCTAATAAAACATGATTTTCACAACATAAAATGGCTTTTTGAAAAATCTAGGCGATGAAACCTTCTTTTTATTAAAAATTCGATTTCAGCGCACCAAAATTTATAAGAAATGATAGATTTCGTTAATAGGGCAAAAGATTTTTTTAGACGTGTTTTACCGGTTATTATTAAAGAGTACCCGCAAAAAGTTTGAATTTTAGCCAGTTTTTGCAACCTTCATAACTTGAAGACAGACAACTTAAAAATATATAGGGCATACTTTTTAATTTTTTTATTTAAGGGTAACTACCCCCTAATGTAGGGGTTAAAAGTGTGAAAATAAGTAAGTTTTTACCAGAAAATAAAAAAGTATTTATGATGTAATTGTATAATGTAATGAAGTAATTCATGAAAATAAATCAAGAAGTTTTTTCAACCAAATACCGTATAATAAATTAAACACCACCGTTAAGGGGGTTGCAATAAGATTATCCAGCATAAGTCTTCAAGCTGAAAAAATGCAGAAAGTTAATAAAAATAATACTGAGAAGACACCACGGAATGTAATTCCGTGTCTTTAAAAGTTATAGCTGAACGGTAGCCACCCTCTAAAAGGGAGTTGAAATGCGTTTCAGTACAGTTATAATGTAAAAAATGACTCACTCACTATGGCAAAAAATTCAAAAACTCTTTTTTATTTTCACCCTTTTAACCGTCAAAATAGGGGGTAGTTAACCCTAAAAAAAAAATGGAAAAGTATGTCCTTCTAGATTTTTAGTTAGCTTTAAGATCTTTTACGTTAAGTTTGCTTTTTAGCCTCAAATTTATGGAGATTGCATAAAGGGGCTAATTTTGCGGTGACTCTTTATGCAATCATTTGATAGTTTTTTAGATTATAACCACTTTGAGCCAATCTGATAAAACTAATAACAAATTTAGATTTAGCACACAAAAATACATAAGAAATGACCTGTCGCGTGTCCAGTACAAGACAAAATTTATTTTTGTGTGCCTGAGGTTACAAACATTTAGAAAAAAATATATATATATTTAATACTCATAGAAAAGAAGTTGAAAATTAACTTTATCTAAAAAATCCTGTCGAATAGACTTACAATATAACATTTTTTAAAAACAATTAAAACAAAAAAAAACGTTTTTGTAGATTCATATAAACGCTCTATAAAATATTTTCTCAGAATTCGATAAATTATCTAAATATAAAATTATTTTAAAATTTTCAATTTTAACATTTTTTCTACTAACAACATTGTCAAAAGGATTTAATTGCATAATGTGCATTTTCAGTAGCTGCAGAAAAACTAAATACGGCAGAAATTATTTGAAAACGTATACTAGCAAAGATATGACACTGTTTTGATAACACTTAACGTATCACTGCCATATTTATTTATACTTACAGATTAAATTGTCGAAATCTTAAGTCTGAAACCACATTAAAATCATCATTTAGGTCATCCATCATTCTAGTAAAATTAACATTCGACAGACATGTTAATTTCTCTTCTATAAGCTCATATAGTGGCTCATCTTCCAAGAAAGGTGGCCTAACACAATTTACTATTTTATACCCTGACTTTAGTTTCATTTGCCTTATAAAAGGGCAAAACTGTGGACGCAAGAGGGAATCATAATATAGTGGATTACCTAAAAACTGGACAATCAAATTATCTTTACATATTTTATTATTGCTAGTTAACTTAATGTAGCAGCGGTTAATACCAATTTTATATGTATATTGCTTCCATTAATTAAACCTTATTACCTACTACTTAATTACTTAAAGGTTAGTTAAATTATCGAATTAATTTATATAAAAGTTAGTTAAATTATTGAATTAATTTATATAAAAGTTTATTTATACAAACCATATCATAAAGTATAAATGGCAAAATGGAAGACAGAAATTTTTCAGTTTATTTTTTCCAATATCCAATTGTTCCTATTTGGACAAATTTTTCAGATAAATCCGAGGAAGTTCTTTCAGTTCGTTATCGGCTAAGGCTGGTCTGGAAACATTTTCCGGCAACCGGAAAAATTCTGGATCGCTCGTTAGATCGTGTAGTTTATTGTATGAAAAGTCCAGAGATTTAAGCTTCGTTAACAATTACACCTATTAAATGAAGTCGATAAATTCAAGGATTTGTAATTTTTCTACTTTTGAACAAGACCATAATTAGTTTGATTTTTATCTGTTCAAATAATATGAATAAGAACAATTGTCATATTTAACGTTCAGTAGTAATCCTTTTACTATATAACATTTATACTGCATACTATACCCTTTGTTTAACTAGAATTAATTTTTCTTCTTCCTCTATTATATGTATTAATAATATATATATATATATATATATATATATATATATATATATATATATATATATATATATATTATATATATATATGTATATCTATATATATATATATATATATATGTATATCTATATATATATATAGACTTTTCTGACTTTGCGTGTTTTATGATGTGAAACAAAGGCTATTTGTTCAGATTCCACAAAATTGATGTTGTGACCAGTATTACGATGGTGCTGAAAAAGAGCTGAAGTTTGTTTGTTTTTGATACCTGTTTTACCTATTTTATGTGCTTGGATCCGGGTGGAGATTCTTATATTTGTTTGCCCTATGTAAAATTTGTGGCAGTCTCCGCATGGGATGCTGCAAAACGCCACGGTTTTTCAGTTTTCTCTTGTCCTTGGGGTCCCCAAGATGTGTGCCAGACTGTCTTGTGGTTTATATGTTGTGTCTATGTTGTGTTTTCTTAGAACCCTTCCAATCCTATCTGTAACTCATAAACAGCCTTAACAGTGTTTTGCAGGGAATCTTGGGTGATCTGTGCTACTTCATATTGAATTCTTCGTTGTAAATCTACTACAGTTTCAGGTCGACTTCGGTAAACGGTTTTTAAAAGACCCCACAAAAAAAATCGAGTGGCGTAAGGTTGGGACTCCTTGCAGGCCATTCTACAGCACCTCTTCTGCCTATCCATCGAATAGGAAAAATCGCATCCAAATATGTAGTAACATTGATTTCATAGTGAGGAGGTGCTCCGTCCTGTTGATACCACAGATTCCTGTTAGGGGTATCCAAATTATCCACAAGTAGGAATAAATTGTTCTTGGAGTAACTGTAAATACCGCTCTCCTGTAAGATTTCCATCGATAAAAAAGGGACCAATGTTATGACGTCCACAAATCTCTACCCACACGTTTATATTTGAAATGATTGTCGATTATCCAGTGGGAATTCTCAATAGACCAGTACCGGCAGTTATGCCTGTTAACCCTAACGTTAAGACAAAATGTGGCCTGGTCAGAAAAAAACAATATTATGAATTAGGTTAGGATCATTACTGATTCGTTCCATCATGACCTCGCAAAATTCAACGCGCCTATCGTAGTCACCGTCAGATAATTCTTGCAATAGAAAGGGTTTGTATGGATGCAATTTTTATTCATTCAGTATACGGTTTAAGGTACCTTTACTTATATTGTGGTCTAGGGAAAGCTGACAAGTGACTGTATGGGGTTTTTCTATAATTTCCAATAAAACATCTAACTTTTTATAATCGCTTGTTGTAACTTTTGGAGGTATAGATTAGAACAATCCTTACCATAACCTGATTGTCTAAATCGTTTTAAAGTTTTGTTAACTACGAATTGGGTAATAGGTTCTCGATTCGGATATTCTGCGTTAAATAGATCATACACTGCCTGTTGTGTTCTCCTACGGTCTCCGTAACCATATATATATATATATATATATATATATATATATATATATATATATATATATATATATATATATATATATATATATATATATATATATATAACATATATATATATATATATATATATATATATATATATATATATATATATATATATATATATATATATATATATATATATATATATATATATATATATATATATATATATATATATATATACAAATATATGTATATATACATACACAAATAAGTATTTATATTTGTGTTTAGTATTCGATTTTTAGAATTTTCGAGAACGATGGTTTAAAAAGGACACCGCTGCTTCCCAAATTGCTAACTATAAAAAGATTATCAATATAAACTACCAATATTGATCAAAGCCCATTTTTCAGCAGTTTTTGGCGGTTTTCTCATCCGTCAATCCATCCCAGGACGCGTTTCGCAGTATCAATATCCTTTAGTTGAGCTAGAATCGGCGGCAACAGAGAACAAAACATAAAGTAGTTATAGCATTATTATCGAAAAGAATAAGTAAGATACAAATAATTTGCACCTTTGGCTGATGTAAGCCTAGTTTTGAAGGCGCACCTGCTCTCTGTTGAGGACTGTTCGAGGCCACAGCCCAATAGAGAAATTGTTGAGCTAGTTGCAATCACCGCTTAGCAGCGCTGATACGGCGAAGAAGGTCGTGAGATGGATTGACGAATGAAAGAATAGTCAAAAACTCTCTTGATATTAAATTTGTCAAATTTAAGATTAAGATTTTTATATAGGGTACAACCCTATAAAGTACTGCCAATTGTTAGCAACTTGTTGAACAATTCCTTCATCGGGCTTTAAACAGCCCCCTACGGAGGGAAGGTGCACCTTCAAAACTAGGATTACATCAGCCATAGGTGCAAATTATTTGTATCTTACTTATAGATAGATAGCCTATTTTTGTGTTTGACTCAAATAAATGTAAATTATGCAATTTGTAGAGCGATTTTAGAAGAGTCGTAGATTTAGCGAAATTTTACTCTGAAGTTTAACCTACTACAAGCTTAGCATGATATTAGGAACATTGCCATAAGTAATCATTTTAAATACGCGTTTTTAATGCATTAAACTATAAACGTTTTACGTCCTGCCTTTTATTTATTGTTCACCTACCCGCCATAATAGACATTTAACCATTTTTCTATATCAATTAGATATCGGAGATGATATCATGATATCCGTCAGCATTGGTCAAGGGCTAAAACATATATTTAAAGTTTACGGTACCCTTTAGACACAGAGTGAAGTTGCATCGAGCGTTATTGCATTTCTATATAGATGGTCAAGCGAAATATGCGTAAATTTTACAGATATTTTTGTGACCTGGCCTAATATTAATATCATTCGAAATGTTAAGAAAAAAGTCAACTTTCTTTCAAAATAATTTATTATTGGCTACTTAAAAGCCTATATTAAAGTTAAAACAAGTTTTATATTTGGGAAAAAAATTTCATTTATTTTTTATGGCATTTATCTAAACTTGTGTGGTTTAACATAGATATAAAAAACGTGAAAACCAGTTTTTGTCTTATAAAAGCTATTTTGATAAATCCGAGGTTGGAGCAAGAAAGCGTAATAGGTAATAAGCAGACTTTTACGGCTTTGTTAAATGAAGGATAGAAAAAAATATGCTTTTTATGCATTGAATGAATGGGAAGAAGAAATATTCATAAATTTAATTTAGCTACCAAGTAACTTCATAGCCTTAATAATGTTTTAATAAATTAAAAATTACCTAAAAATTTTTTTTGATTTTTTCAATTACGATCATTTGCTTACTTATTAATGAAAAAGGGGTGTAAAAATTTACAGCTCACATTGCCAATAGGTGGACATGGAGTGATATCAATAGAAACATTACTTAGTAATTAGGTATATATATAGGTATATATATATTATATATATATATATATATATATATATATATATATATATATATATATATATACATATATACATATATACATATATACATATATACATATATATATATATATATATATATATATATATATATATATATATATATAAATATATATATATTGATTGAAAGGTCTTGTAGAAAACAAGGTAACATTTTTGTACAACAATAAAAATTTATTTCTCCACAGTCATAATTAAGCTCAATACATTTGGTCCAGCGAGATTTCAATTTTTTATTCCCTAGGTAAAAAAAAAAATTTTAAACTCGGCATAATATTCGTTTAAAGCACAGATTCATTACGCAAAAATTTTTCTTCTCCCCAAGCCAATTTTTGAAGATGGAAACAAAAAAGTCACTTGGGGCCAAATCTGTTGAATTAAATAGATGGAAACTATTTCGAAATCCAGCTCGTGCATTTTTGCCATTGTAACGGCTGATGTGTGAACAGGCGCATTGTCTTGCTGAAGGAGCACTTTTTGGTCCCTAATCTTGGTCGCTTCTAATTCAAGTCACTATGCAAAGGGTCCGGTAATGTTGCATAATAAAACTCTGTTACATCTATATATATATATATATATATATATATATATATATATATATATATATATATATATATATAGTTATATATATATATATATTATATATATATATATACATATATATACATACATATATATATATATATATATATATATATATATATATATATATATATATATATATATATTAAAATTCCGGGTTTACATCCGTTCGTCTAACAATGAATTTGCACGACGTTTCGCCAAGATATAATTTGGCAGTGCTCCCGCTGGTGCTACTCGATACTGTGATCTTGCTGCTGCTGCCGCTAGAAGCTAACTCAATTAGCTTCGAGTGGCAGCAGCAGTAAGATCACAGTATCGAATAGCAGCCGCAGCAGGAGCACTTGAATATGCCAAATGAGATTTTGGCGAAACGTTGTGCAAATTCATTGTTAGACGAACTGATTGAAACCCGGAATTTTAATGTATTACATTCCACTATCCGTGAAAACCTCTATTGTAACATATATATACATATATGAAGTTTAAACGCCTTTTTTAATGACAGTCAACAAATTGTTGTCCAAAGCTTATTATAACAAATCTAAAATGTATTTCATACATACAAGCAAAATAATTGATCTAAAAATACTTTTAGAAACATAATACATAAATTGCTTTGTGTTTTAAAATTACTTTCTGTTTTTAACCTATTCAAACGGGAAAAATAGTACCTCTTCAGATAAGTCAAAGTGTGTGTAGGTAAATTAGTAAGTCCCTTAAAATGCACTATTTTCCAAAAATTTCATGGAAATATAAAACTAATATTATGTTTTTTTAGTTATATTTCACATAATCCATATCAATTTTTTCCCCTAAGGATTTTGGCCATCATATTGAACAAACTAGCGAAAAAATAAAGTCTTTTAACGTATTTTAAAAAAGATTGCAATCAGTTGTAAATATTGTGTGTGTAGTGGCAACTATTTTTTTTTCTTTTATCCAATTTTTCTTTTATATGAAAATTTACGGTTGAATTATCTACCGATATTATATTTAAAACTGAATTTGGAAGTCTCTTAAAAATTTTATATCCACAAATTCTCTTAAATCGTACAAAATTAGCAAAGTAAAGTCCGTCCATACATATAGTGAAGTGACTAAACTTAATCCTTAAAAGGTAAAAACCATTAACCACAAATAGACAATGAAATAAAATTTTATGATTTTCTTTGGGCACTTCAGAAGCAGGTAAATCATGGACCGTACTTAAAAATATGATATATGTTCGTTTTACTTTACGACAAAAGTGGATCTTAAATAATTATTATGAAATTTTAATATGATTAATGGTGGTTATAAAACATGGGATTTACCCGAAAATAACTTGCAAAATCCATATTGGCACTTACTGTCTAGTAATATAAATACAGCCGCCACTTAGTTTAAGCTTTGTAATTATTGTTACTTGGTGTGCGATAGAGCAGCTTAGTCATGGAAAATATTTGCGAGTCAAGTGTATCTCAACAGGTTACCTCGTGCAAAAGTAGAAAATACTTATCTACTGATGCCAAAGAAATTGTGAAGAATGTTTAATCAACCCTAATGAAACGTGGTAATGTTAGCAAACAAGCAGAGCTAGATGAAACTGCCACATTAACGAACATTTCAACATCAACGGTATTGAAAATTGTAAACAACCCTATTCTAGTGAGGAAGAAAAGAAGTGATGCTGGCATTTTCTCAAGGATAGATGGAAGTGATTATACATATAATACGGCGTAAAATTTACAAGATATACAAGGAACAAAGTGTGCCCACATTGGATAATTTACTGAAAAGGCTTGAAAGAGATGAAACCGTGATTAATTGTAGTAGGACAACATTATAGAAGTGTATTCGACACATGAGTTTCAAATTTAAAAAACTTAATAAAAGACAAGTTTTAATGTAGTCCAAGAGAATTCAGGAATGGCGACTGGAATATTTAGAAAAAATAAGGTTTTACAGAGACGAGCAAAGGCCAATTATTTACTTGGATGAAACATGGTTCGACACATACGATACATTGAAAAGAAATTGGGTTGACTCAAGTGATAACTGTAAAACAAAAGCACCATCAAATAGAGGTAAAAGGATTATGATTTTGCACGCTGAATCAAAGGACGGATGGATTCCGAATGCACTCTCCCTGTCTACAAAGAACATAAAAGATTCTTCTCTCGATTACCATAAGGACACCACTACCGAATTAATTGAAAATTGGTTCAAAAACAAGCTAATTCTGAACATACCTCCAAATAGTGTAATTGTGATAGACAACGTAAGCTATCATAGTAGGCAGTTAATCAAAGCTCCCTGCTCAAACGATACAAAAGCAATAATTCAAAACTACATGTACGATAATGACATTTACTTCCACGAAGATTATATCAAACAGCAATTGATAGAAGTTTTGAAGAGTTTAAAAAACATAAAAAAAATGAATATGTCTGTGACAATTTTTCAAAGGATATGGGGCATACAGTTTTAAGGATTCCACTATACCATTGTATATTTAATCCTATAGAGCGTATTTGGCATCAATTGAAATCTGCCATTCGTCGTAATAATATTTGCCCCACTGTTAATTCCAGTGTACTAAAACTTATGGGAATGGAACTCTACAGAGTTGGGCAATCTCTGTCATACATGTTGAAAATGTTGAAAAATCATATATCCATATTGCAAATAATATAGAAAAATTAATAATTAGAACCAATGATAATGATAGCGATAATGATATTATTTTAAGTGAATAATGTAATTAATTTTAATGAGTAAAGTAACAATTTGTATTTGTAATAAAAATAATCTATGTTTATTACAATCATTTGTAATAAACATAAATAAAACATAGTATAAACATTGTTCCAAAAACCAAAATAATTAAATTCTATGCAAAGTACGGATCTGTTGAATCATATTTGAAATTTACAACTTACACTAATAGGAATCAGTTAGTCACTTCACTATATGTATGGACGGACTTTATGTGTGGAACCAAACTAGAAAGAATGAAGATAATTTCTTATTTTCCTCTCTGATAGCCTTGGTTACAGACAACTATAAATACAGAAGTTAAAATGAATATTACTAAAGTATCTTTCGATATACAATAAAAAAACAAATGACCATTATAGAATCCAAAAAAAACAACCATAATACGCTATATAATCTTTAGGACCCTACAAATGCCTGCAAATTTGAAATATACTGCAATTGATATTGGTATTATAGATGTCCTCGATTTGTTTCGTATACATTAATATAATCTTTTAGTGAGTAAATAAAGTTTTATTTTTGTTAATTTTTTATTATTATTTAAGATAAATATATTGAACCCGCTGTATCTAAAATAAGCAAGAAATTATCTATGTCATATCTAAATAATAATAAATTTATTTCTCAGTTTTGCGGTGTACTTTCGTTTATTATAATTTACCTAAAACATAATACAGGAAAAATGCTTTAACTTCTGGATTTGCATTTTTTATTATATTTTCTTTAATAAAGCTTCTAGGTTGAGTACAAAATATAAAAATAAGCCCTGTACTTGCCGAATATTTTAAAATAAAGTGAAGATGGGTTCAAAATCCTATTAGAAAAATGTAAATGCTTTCCATTAAAACTATCTGTTTTAGAAACTCTGTACATCTATGAAATCTTCATGTATTTCGTACGTCCGAGATAATAGACTTTATCCTTCATAGAAGGGATAAGAACGTGCGCTTACTCTGAAACGCTCCGTTCGGTATTGCACTAATGTTACTGTTGTTCATTTTGAGACAGATGGGTTAAAGTAGGCCCTCAAAGGCTCTTGAATTTACGTTGTTGATGTTGTTCGAGATATCCAGCTTAAACATGACCGGCATTTTGTCAAAAATGTTTCGTTCTAATTTTATTAAATTATTTCTCTCAAAGATAGTTAGCAGTCCTACAGTTAGATCATGGTTTAACAAAAATTTATTTTTCATTGAACACTCAATGATATTGTATAGTTTTTATTGCCTACTTTATTTTCGACATTTGATGACAAGGTCTCTTTTTACGAAATTAACCCTAATATAAACTATTTTCTCATTTCAAACTTTTAAAAATCATTTCGTTTTTATATATTTTTTAAGTATAAATGAAAATTTTGCTTTGACCAAACAAACAAAAACATTCTATAGTTATCCGTGCGTGATATGAAGTTGATGTAATGAGTTTTGAAGTATTAGTGTTTTTGTGCCACTTGCTTATGGTTATTAAAACCCATTTTTAATATATTTTGTTAAAAAGTTTGAAGATGTATAAGACTTTAAATTTAATCTAAGATGTCATTTCAGCAAACTCCTAAAGCGCTACAGGAAAAAGCGTTTCACGAAACATAGTCCTGGGCAAATTATTCCATAGGGATGAGGTTCTCCATATAAAAGACTGCCTGCCACATGCTCACGCCAAACATATTTGCTCCCAAATTAACGCCCAGCAAATTGAATGTCGATGCTAAAGAAACGGAGTACCCCGACATAAGTCTGTCAGGTTCAGCAATATTACCTTTTTTAGAAAAAAACCGCCGCCTGAGTTTTTGTAGCATTAAATTCTACTTGATTACTCTCACCCCAAAATAGAATTTCTGCCAGATCTTTGTTAAGTTGAACAACTTTCCTGCTGTCTGCGAATATTTGCATGAGTAGCCTATATTCGAGCGTTCAAAGTGAATGAAAAGGTAAGTATACTGTGATCTGTAATGCTGTAGATTGGATTTCTGGTCGTTTCCAGCAGATCGTTAATGTCAATGAGAAAGTTAGTATGACACAGTATGGAGCACACAAGCGTTGATAGTGAAGGGGTTAGAGAGAAATCCGTCATCTGCCACCCGTAAAGAACGCTCCATGAGGAAACATAAGAGCCATAACAAGAAGTTTTCAGACATACCGGAAGAGCGTAGCTTAGACTTCACGGTCGAATGCCTTGGATATATCAAGAGCAACCGCTCGAAATTCTCCAAAGTGTTTAATTGCGTTTTTTCAAACATGAGTAAGATAAGTTCGAACATCTCCTGGGGATCTGTGTTTACGAAAGCCGCTAATAATATTGAATCTTTCTAAATATTTTAGAAGACGCTGATTGGTAGCCTTTTCCATGACATTCAATATTATTGACAGCAGTGCGACGGGTCGGTTGCTGTTTGCCAAGGTCTTCTTACCTTTTTTGGATACCGGCTAAACTGTAGCGCAGCAGGAAGAGAATATTCCCGTCCTGCAAGATAGCTTGAAAAGTCTACAGAAAATTGGTGTTGTTCGCTCGCAGAGTTTTTGAGTACTATGGCAGGTATTCTGTTAGCGCCAGAAGTTCTTTTAGTATCTAGCTTCATTAAAATACGCTTTATTATACGCTGTCTGAAGACAATATCAGACATCCTTGACTGCAATATGGGAATAGCAGGTGGTGTTTTTCCTCGGAAATCGCTATTAGGATGTGAAGCAGAGCTCAGCCAACAAATTCGCTTTCACAACAGGTGTTGTTGCAATAGAGTGATCTGGCCGAGGGAGTGGTGGTATAGCGGATTTGCTGAAATTTTGACTAACCAAAAAACCTGAAATTGTTGGGGCAAGCAAGAAGTATATTTCTAATACGCTGATGGTGTGCCTCCTTGGTTTCGTAGATAATTTCTTTACATCTGTACGGGGCACGAACAGAACGAACATTGGTCCTTTGTATAAGTAACGAAATATAGTCATCTTTATTTGATGTTGGTAAGACAAGATAGATTTTTCACTAGTCACGTCTCTGATTATTAACCAATAAACACATAGAATTTACTCTTGTAAATTATAAAACATGGCAAGTTCCAAAATAATGTAACCGATTGCTATAAATCACAGAATGTGTTCAAATAAGACGTTTTCGTAGTCTAATCGTTATATTTTCTAGTTATTTTTCTCTTAATTAAAGACCACTATTTCAATAAAGCCACCGCTGCACTACGGGTAAATTCAAAATAATAAGTGGATGATTCATTTTTTAAAAAACTCGTTAATATTGCAGTGTATGCAGACAAAAGGTTGTTAAAAGTTGTTGCATCCTTCTACTTCTTTTCTTTAATCTAAGCTCTCGTCAATTCACTACATGGTTAGAAAGTTAACCGTTATCAGACTTCAATAATTACGACTTTGTCTCAAGGATTTCAGTTATTTTTGTTTGCATTTTATCAAGTTATGAGTATTTGTGTCACATGCTTCTTCAAGGTGAGTACTTCTGAACTGTTTTTCAAAATGATTTTTCTTACAATATTAAGCAAATCATTTTAATTAAACATTATTTAAAAAAGTTATCAAATTATAAGACTTCTTTTTAGTGTTCCGTACGGAACACTTATAAAATCACTTCGGTGTCTGTCTGTCTGCCTGTCTGTCTGTCTATCTGTCACACCCGATTTTCTCCGAAACTATTTGTCATAGAAAGTTGAAATTTGGTAATAATATAGGAATTGATGGCCTCATCAAAGCCGTGTAGTTTTGAAAGTCAAATTTTGACTTAAGGGGTTAGTTTTGGGGGGTGAAATCGGAAGTGAAAAAAAATTTTTTTAGTAGGTCATCGAAAAAATTCTGAAATATTCTCCAGGGGGCGTAGATTGAACGAAAATTATCACGAGTGCATTAGCTTTAATAATTTATCTGGTATATAAAAAAAACAAAAGATCATCAATTTTCAGTAAAGATTGAAAACGAACTTTGTTGAAAACTCATTGTGGTGTGTTTTGTGAAGTCACTGATCATTTTATACCACCGTAACAACATTTTTTATTTTAAAAGCAATCAACGTACAGAACACTAATTGTACAAGTTCAACTTGCACTTGACCGATTATTTAAATAAAAAAATTATGACAGCCAGGGAAAATTTTATTTATAAAAGTTGAAGGCTCAATGTAATTTTAGCTTCCACAACTTATCATCACAGATTTTATTTAAAATTAAAAATAAATTTTGCGTTTGTCAAGAGATAGTTATTAATAGGGTTAAAAATGGGGCAAACGACTATATGGCTTATATCCTGCGATATACTTACAGTACTCTTCTCTTAATTGGGTAAAGGAGGAATATTTCTAACTATATTAAATTCTACTAAAGAAAGTTCTGTTAATAAGATTGCTCTAGTTATATCAGTATTTTCCTTGAAAAACAAAATTTCGAGCAGTGAATGTAGTCTAACAGATGTGAATTTTTACTAACAGTTTAGTAATAATTTATTAATTTTCAATAACAAATATTACGGTAATTTTTTTATTCTTAATTTTTTTTTTTTTTTTAAAGTGACCTTATTATTGTCACCAATTGGCCAAAAGTATGGTTGAAAATTATCGCTCGTTTTTTTAATAATTGACATTCATCATTTGGCCAAATAAAAATTTTTTGCAATTTTTTTTTTAATCAAAAGTTTGTTTTTTAACACCTGATGACATTGCCAAATGGTCATTTGTCGTACTTTTTGCAAATATGACGATTTTTTAAATTCGTTGTTATTTTTATGAAGATTAATAAGTGTTAACGAGAGATTAATAGAAAAGTTAAAAAGGCTTTCTATAGGGAATTAAAAAGTGGCAAAAAAATTGTTTCAAGAGTCGTCAGTTTGTCACTTTTTAAAGTATTTAGTGAATTAACCAATAATTCATTACTTTATTCAACTCAAAACTTTTGTTTCCAATTTCTTGTTATATTCGTTTCATTGTTATTGTTTTTTTATTGACATAGCAAAATATTTGATGCTACATGTGCTATTCCAAGATATCAGGTTAAAATCTTTCATGCGCTGACGTTATAGTTTTGAAGTTGGCTTTTATAATAAATGTGACGTCAGATTTGTGATCACAGATTTAAAGTGGTCTAGAAAAAATGAAGCCGTATTGCCATATATAACTACTGTTAAGATATTAACCCGCTTACGTACAATACATCTTATTAAAATTTCATAAAATTATTAGTTATTAACTTAAAAAATTAAAAAATTGCTTAAGGGAGATTGATTGTATTATCGTACCCTTCTTCGCTATGATCACCATCAGTAATAGGATTTTTATTAGCAATAAAACCATTTAATTATTATTTCAGGAAAAGTTTTTATTAAGTATTAGCAAAATTATGCTTTAAACCTTTAGCTAAAATTATTGTTGTAAAATAGAAACTATTTATAATATTAATACAATAAACCCTTGCAAAGTTAAATAAATTCAACTTTCAAGTCAAGTTGTCATCCAATTTATAAAGCTTAGATCTCTAAACTCAATAAAGAATTCATTGAAGGCTTAGGTGGAAAAGAAAATATTTTTTCAGTAGTGAGTTTTCGCACACTTTCTACTAATTTTTTATCTATACCAATTGCAGGAAAGGAAGTGGTGGACATATGATTTTTTTTAAGCAATGAATAATGTAGTACTTATTTTTATACACATAAATTACTTATTTTTTTAGTATGTTCTTGAGAGTGTAAATGGAGAAGGCCGCTTCGACGAGAGAGAGAGAGAATATAGATAGAGATAGAGATAGGGAGAATGGAGAAGGGGGACGGAGACGGAGAAGGAGACGGAGACGGAGGGACGGAGAAGGAGAAGGAGAAGGAGAAGGAGAAAGGAGAGGAGAAGGAGAAGAAAGGAGAAGGAAGGAGAGAGGAGAGAAGGAAGGAAAGGAGGAAAGGGAGAAAGGAGAAGGAGAAGGAGAAGGAGAAGGAGAAGGAGAAGGAGAAGGAGAGAGGAGAAGGAGAGAAGGAGAGAGGAGAAGGAGGAGAAGGAGAAGGAGAAGGAGAAGGAGAAGGAGAAGGAAAGAAGAGAAGGAGAAGGAGAAGGAGAAGGAGAAAGGAGAAGGAGAAGGAGAAGGAGAAGGAGAAGGAGAAAAGGAGAAAGGAGAAGGAGAAGGAGAAGGAGAAGGAGAAGAGAGAAGGAGAAGGAGAAGGAGAAAGAGAAGAAGAAGGAGAAGGAGAAAAAGAAGGAAAAAGGAAAGGGAGAAGAAGAGAAGGAGAAGAGAGAAGGAGAAGGAGAAGGAGAAGGAAGAGAAGGAGAAGGAGAAGGAGAAGGAGAAGGAGAAGGAGAAGGAGAAGGAGAAGGAGAAGGAAGAGGGAGAAGAGAAGGAAGGAGAAGGAGAAGGAGAAGAGAAGGAGAAGGAGAAGGAGAAGGAGAAGGAGAAGGAGAAGGAGAAGGAGAAGGAAAGGAGAAGGAGAAGGAGAAGGAAGAAGGAGAAGAAGGAGAAGGAGAAGAAGAAGGAGAAGGAGAAGGAGAAGGAGAACGGAGAAGAGAAGGAGAAGGAGAAGGAGAAGAGAAGGAGAAGGAGAGGAGAAGGAGAAGGAGAAGAAGAAAGGAGAAGGAGAAGGAGAAGGAGAAGGAGAAGGCGAAGGAGAAGGGAGAAGGAGAAGGAGAAGAGAAGAAGGAGAAGGGAGAAAGGAGAAGAGAAGGAGAAGGAGAAGGAGAAGGAAGAAGAGAAGGAGAAGGAGAAGGAGAAGAGAAGGAGAAAGGAGAAGGAGAAGGAGAAGGAGAAGGAGAAGGAGAAGGAGAAGGAGAAGGAGAAGGAGAAGGAGAAGGAGAAGGAGAAGGAGAAGGAAGAGAAGGAGAAGGAGAAGGAGAAAGGAGAAGGAGAAGGAGGAAGGAGAAGGAGAAGGAGAAGGAGAAGGAGAAGGAGAAGGAGAAGGAGAAGGAGAAGGAGAAGGAGAAGGAGAAGGAGAAGGAGAAGGAGAAGGAGAAGGAGAAGAAGAAGGAGAAGGAGAAGGAGAAGGAGAAGGAGAAGGAGAAGGAGAAGGAGAAGGAAGAGGAGATGGAGAAGGAGAAGGAGAAGGAAGACGAGCGAAGGAGAAGGAGAAGGAGACGGAGGAAGGAGAAAGGAGAAGGGAGAAGGTGAAGCGAGAAGGAGACGGAGAAGAGAAGGAGAAGGAGAAGGAGAAGGAGAAGGAGAAGGAGAAGGAGAAGGAGAAGGAGAAGGAGAAGGAGAAGGAGAAGGAGAAGGAGAAGGAGAAGGAGAGAAGGAGAGGAGGAAGGAGACGGAGACGCAGACGGAGTTTTGATAAACCACTCTAGAATGTTACCGAGTCAATATTATAAAATAAACCAATAATTGAGTGACTTACTTCCCCAAGTAATTCAAATATTTAATGAGGTAGAAGTAAAATAAAGGACCTTTAGTAATACTCGGGGCAAGATTAATAATCGACTACATCATAATTAACAAATATATTCACGCTCTAATCAAATAAACCTCACATACTCCCTTCCTACATAACTAAGGTCAGTTCATCGCCACCAGCACAGTCAACTTTCTATATCCTGGGTACGACTCGACTTCTTTTTCCTTGAAAATCTCTCTTCTTGTTAAAGCGATCTCTCTTACCAATAAAAGAAGCTCTGATATTCCAAAACTTTAATATTATGTCAATACAAATACCAACTGAATAAACCACAAAGTTTTTCTACGGCCTCTATCGACTGCTGCTAAAACTGCCATCCTGAGCGATTTTAATGTCCGCAACATCAACTGACTTAAGTTATCAGAAACCGCCAACGAACAAAACGATGAAGCTGAATCATTCTAAATCAGTTTATCGATGTACCAACATAAATTTCGGACAATGACGGAGAGTTCGCTAATTTTCTTGACCTATTTTTAACCACTAATCCAAAAATTACACTGTCGCCGTAAATCCGCCATTAGATTCTTCCGACTATAATCTGGTTTGGACTTCGAGTATTGTACCAACTAGTGATAGAGAAACTCTCACATCATGCAGGAATTGGCACTACAAATCTGCTAATTGAAAGAACTCAACAGTTCTCTGCGCTCAGGGGGTTTCTGAAACTTACATCCCTTTTTTGAAAGAAATGCCCTTACAATGATAAATCGATAGAGAATTCAACGAAATAACACCAAGAACGCACACAATCAAAGAATTTTAAATATACTTCTTGCCGACCCCAACAATTTCAGGTTCTTTTAGTCGCTCGCTGAGGTCATTAGTGAAAATTTCAATACATCCACTATATCTCCACTTACATGACAAGATAATACTATTGTAATACCTATTAGGAAAGCCAACTTAGCTGAACTCTTTGCTTCACACTCTACTGTCACTATCAAAGACACATCACCCACATTTTCAATGAACATTCAAAGGTGCCGATATTATCTTCAGACACCGCGTCATAAAACGTATTTTAATGAAACTAGACACCAAAGGCTTCTGACGTTGACTTGCCATAGTACTTAAAAAAATGCGCTGGCAAACTAACATAGATTTTCTTGTAGACTTTTCTACTTATCCTACTCATATTACATACTCAGTATATATCACCACTACACCAAACACTTTATTTTTGCACTCGACGTCCGTTTCGCTAACCATGTTAGGTGAGGGATGAGTCAATCATCACTTCTGAATAAGCTAACATGGCTTGCGCGTCAAGTGCAAAAATAAAAGTGTTTGGTGTAATGGTAATATATAGTAAGTAGTATCATTGTGCATAAGATTTCACATTCTTCCTTTCCTCCGCAGTACAGCCGATAGCCAAAAAAAACTACCGCCCAGCCGCATTGCTTTCAGTAATATCGAAAGTTATGGACCAGGCGATCTATTAGCATCTTTTGAAATATGTGAAGGGATTCAATATTATTTATGGCCATCAATATGGTTTTCATAAGCAAAAATAAACAGGAGATGTTCTAACTTATGACACTTAGTTTGGAAAAATGCAATTGAACATTTTCGAGAATCTTGAGCAGTTGCACTTGGTATTACTAGTTTATTCGGCCTTGCTTAGCATGACAGATTATTTACATAGCAAGGAGAGCTTCTTAAAAGCAGGAAATATTATTTTATACTAGAAAGTTTTATACCTCAAAACTTTTAATCTTAATTTAAGATAAACGTGTATCGCTTTTACCGCACATGCGTAGCTCCTGTAGGAGTTTAAGCATGTGTGATATGCTCATCAAAAAAATAAAGTAAATAAAAATTGACCTCAAAAAACTTTTAATCTTAATTTAAGATAAACGTGTATCGCTTTTACCGCACATGCGTAGCTCCTGTAGGAGTTTAAAGCATGTGTGATATGCTCATCAAAAAAATAAAGTAAATAAAAATTGACAATCACAACTTTACTGTTGGCGAAAACCAAAATTTTTATTTTAACTGACCTTCGTCAGCATAAAAAATAAAACAGCTGCATAGAGGAAGAAAAGGATATCAATACAAGCTGAGAAAAATTAAAAAGGAATGTTAAAGAAAAGACAGTCAAAGTACTAGAAGTATCTAATAAAAATCAACAAAGCTACTGACATAACAAAAACATTTTGGTTCCAAAACGAAATCCAAGAGCAATGTCGAAAAAAAATGGAAGCCTATCTATTTATCTGACGGTAAGAACTTCAGAGTCATGAAAAAATTAAATCCATAATGTAACGTAAAATTCATTTATTATTAGTCAGACAAATAAAATACGAACATTGTAAGCACTTTTACATAAAAAATCGAAACATGGGCTTGTTACGGGCTTGAATAGAAGGTATAGCGTTGAATTAGAAACCGAAGAAAAGAAGTTAATGAACTAATTACATAGAAAATAGTGAATATTTCACAAAACTTTCAAGAGAGAAGTAAAAGAGCAAAAATAAAAAATTGCCAAGACATAATAACCAAAAAAAATCTTTAATAAACCAAAAGAGAATTTGCGCTTCACCAACTTAAAGGTAGACGAAAATAAAGCCAAAACCGAATTTACCAATCAGCATACTTAAATATGGTTGAGAAAAACTGACTTACAACTAATAGGCGTAATCGATAAAACTCTTTAGCCAAAATAAAATTCTAGGCGAATAAAGAAAAGAACTAGCACGTCAATTTTAATGTTCATAAAAGGAGACGAAAAATACCAGGAATAGAGATCCTCTAGAACCTACTACCTAGATATTTAACTCCCCTTCAAAACTAATTTATTCCAAAATCGCACCTTATCCACTTTGACCTTCATAAACGATGTACATATCGTAACCGATTGCGCAGTTTGACACCCCAAAATGGGTCCCCCCAATAAAAAGGAGTTATAAAATATGTCTGTTATTCAAAGCGAGTCTCATCCACTAGGCTATCATTTCATTCAAAGTGAGCCTCATCCAGCCATTTCAGAATACAGGTTATTTTGGCCAGGTGACATGGTATGATAAGCCTTTGCCTTTTTATACTTTTAATTTCAGAACTAAAAATTAAATTTAATATTATACTAAATAATATAAAGCAATTTATATGCAGCTACCCCTGAAGGACAGGAAAGAAAGAAGATTTCTAACCCGAAAAAGGGAAGAACATAAAAAAAAAAATCAGAGATAAGGCATCCTCCTAATAACACTATTCTCTTAAACAAACTATTGAATTGATTTAGTAGGTGTTTGGTAATTACCCTGAGTGTGTCTTTTATAAGTTTTTTTTAAGAACAGGGGAAGTTGCAGTTCACCAAACAAGATGACCAAGAGTATGAAGGAGTGTCTGTGAATCTCAAGATCAGCCACAAGAGCTCAAAGTTTAGCCCATGTGTTTTTAGAATGATTTTGACTGTTTTATAAATCAGAATGACTAGTTAGGTCATCTTTGCTTTTTTAAGGTTCTTTAAAACTTTATAAACTATTTAGTTATAACAGACATATATGTAAAAATAATAAAAAATACACGTTTTATTAACTTTTTTAAACTGTATCTGATGAAAAATCTTTCCAAGTGATCCTTATCCAGTGTGACATTCCAAAGTACATCTCATCCAAACACAAAGCCTAATGTAACGCTTTAAATGTATGTAAGATTTATTCGATTTGCCCAAAAATAGCAGAAGCGAATAAGACGTATTTTGGAATGACCCGCCTCACTAGCAAAATTAACAAGCCCGTTATACTGCCAAAGAAACAGCAGGTTTTACTTTAGATCATGGAAGTTTTGCACAGAGGTTATTTTCATCTCTAGAGCCAAATTATCGAGAAATTTGATAGAATACAACAAGCCAGTCTTCTTATATTTCATAAAGAAAGCCTACGATCTAGTATAAAAGTAAAAATACCTAGTAAACAACAACATCAAGATATATTTACTTAAGAAACGACATCTTGGCTCTAAAATAAATGATGAACTTACAGAGCCAATACTAGTAGAAAAGAAAGTACCCCTAGGAGACTTCTGAGCCAACTACTTTTTGGTGTAATAATAGATCAGACAATTAGACAAGTTCGTAGACTGAGGGGTTATAGAATGGGAGATAAAGAAAATAAAAGTTATATGATATGCTAACCACGCCGTCCTGATAGCGAGGAACGAACATGAGATTCAGGGGCCAATTTTCTAATTAACAACCCAGCGAAGAAATTTAAACTGACTATATCGGCAATAAGAATAAAGTGCATGACAACATTTAAGATGTAAGTTTATTGTTGATATGACTGATTCCTTTTATGTCAGTCCTATCGTTTACCAGTGTTTTCATCTTTTTTTATTTCAATCCATCTCTTTGATTGGTAGCTTGGCATCTAACCATGATCACATTGAATCTAATGTTGTGTATGCAATACCGTGTGCGAATTGTTCGAAGAAATATATTGGCATGACTTCTCAGTTACTAAAAAACAGACTGAATGGACACAAATATACTAGGAATGGTGCTTCCACTGCCTTTAGTAAACACGAAGCAGAAGAAAAACATGACTTTAAATCAAAACCAAGGTGCCAAATAGCGGAATTATGCAAACCAAATCAAAGAGATGATTGAAATAAA
>CM032446.1:132585351-132772851 GCA_019049505.1 Pachyrhynchus sulphureomaculatus
GAGAAACGTAGATTGATAACGCTTGCAAAGATAAAGACACCATCAGAAATAATAAAACAAAAGACAGACGAATATCAACAAGTAGTGGAAAATCATATAGAACCCATAAACTACCAAAGAGAACTTGATGAACTAAACACACAAACAACCAACACCTTCCTTAATACTAGAAAATAAACAGCAACATCAAAAAAATAAAAAACGCAAAAATTAAGTAGAAAAAAAATCTAATGAAACAGAGAAGACTATTAAGAAACAAATAGAAGCAAAATTGACAGAAATAGACAAAAAAATAAAGAAAAAGATTAGAGAAGACGTCAGACAGTACAGCAACTCGAAAATAGAAGAAACTCTGAAAGACGGAAAAAGTTTGAAACCCCTGAACATACAAATTAATGAAGAGATACACCAAATAATAAAACTTATAAATAACGATAACCAAAAGATCGCACAAATCCAAGAGATAAAGGAAGCTACAGAAAAATATTATCAATAAGAGAGTCGACGAAGGATACACAACTCTTCTTGAATACATCTATAAAAATGCGACATCACAAATATTGTTTGAAGAAAAAAAAAATACAATCAAAATTAGAAGAGCAATTAGATAATGCGACTTAATATCCTCAAAGCTGTTCAGGTCTACTCTCGAACACATATTCGAATCGCTAATGTGGGAAAAAAAATAAAGGAATACTAATAGACGGTGAACGATTAAATCACTTAGGTTTTGCAGATGATGACACTCTGATCGCTAATACAAAAGAAGAATTACAAGAAATGCTGATGGAATTAAATAACAAGTCTCAGTCTAAAAATAAACTTCACTAAAACTAAATATTTGAAAAACGAAACTGAAGATAACAGCCAGGAACTATTAATAAAAGGTGAAAGAATAGGAAAAGTACAAACATTCACATATTTAAGGCAAAAAGTGGAGATATACAAAAATAATTTAAAGGCTGAATAGAAGAGTCTCGTTAGCTTGGTTTGCGTTCGGAAAGTTACAATCCACATTCAAACTAGACATCCCAAATACAATAAAAGCCAGTGTGTTCGTACAATATTCACTGCCGGTATTAACATATGGCACCGAAATGTGGTCTTTAAATAAAAGTATAATATATAAACTCCAAACTAAATATTAGACTTCGAAATCGCATTCATTCCTAACATCGAGATACGAAGAGGATCAAAAGTGACAAATATAATACAACGAATATGTATATTAAGGTGGGATCGGGCGGGACATATCGTAAGGTTGAATGATAACAGATGGATCCGCCGTATGGTTAAATGGTAGATTAGAGAACATAAAAGATGTAGAAGTAGACCACAGCAAGATGGACGGACGACATTAAAAGATTAGCGGGACACGACTGGATGCAAAAAGCAAACAAGAGACAACTTGGGGAGGCTTACATGCGACTATGGATGGAACAAGCTAATGATGATATATATATATATATATATATATATATATATAAATATATATATATATATATATATATATATATATATATGATATATATATATATATATATATATATATATATATATATATATATATATATATATATGTATATACATATATATATATATATATATATATATATTTATATATATATATATATATATATATATATATATATATATATATGTATATATATATATATATATATATATATATATATTATATATATATATATATATATATATATATATATATATATATATATATATATATATGTATATATATATATATATATATATATATATATATATATATATATATATATATAAATATATATATATATATATATATATATATATATATACATATATATATATATATATATATATATATATATATATATATATATATATATATATATATATATATACAATTAAGAAACGTTTCTATATATTCCCTTTCTGTAGGATAGGTTGAAAAGTCTACAGAAAACTGGTGTTAGTTCCCTTGCACAGTTTTTGAGAACTATGGCAGGTATTCCGTCAGCGCCAGAAGCCTTTTGGTGTCTAGCTTCATTAAAATACGCTTTATGATACGCCGTTTGAAGACAACATCGGGCATCTTTGACTGCACTCAGATAATTTTATTTGCTGATATTTGTAGAGCAAAAAATTTCCCACAATAAAGTGTCGAGGCACTTCCTCGTATGTCTATTTGTTTAAATAATAGAGCGCGTCAAAGTTGTGTCACAAAAAAACGAAATCGACATCAAAAAGTAGGGCGTTTTAGTTTTAAAATGCGTAAAAAAAGGTTTTTATTGAAAAATATATTGGAATATAGGTATTTTTTAGCTAGCTGTGCGTCAAATAACAATTTTCAGTTGCAAATATCTCGTTTTATATCGCAAATACGTGAAAAATGATTTAAAACGATTTTGTAGATAATCTATCTCTATCTATCAATTTTGTTCGAAACATTTTTTTGTAATTTTTATATTTACCGAGAAATTTCCGAAAAAGTGGTTTTTAGGGTAGTTTTTATTCTTTTTTACAATCCCGTCCACTCAGTTTCCAATTTTTGACTATTGATACTTGATCTACGTATTAAAACTAATTTTTGTTCAAAAATTCAGGTTTCCACTATGAATGACCATTTAAAATTCTTATTGATCGGACTATGTATTAAGAATATTTTGCAATAAACAAAAACTGGCCAAGTGCAAGTCGAACTTGCCCAATTAGTGTTCCATACGGTGTCTGTTTTTAAAATAAAGTAAAATCCTTACCTAGGCTAAGTAAATTAGGTCCCTGACATGTATATATCTTCAGATATATATTTTCGCGTTTTTCTTAGTCAATAACGTATAATATTTATAGCGTCTTAGCTACCTAATAGCCAATAAATCAATCTAGTTCAATCTAGAATCTAGTAATAAAAGTGTAAAACAAATATTTACTACCTAAATATTTGCTTAATTATAAGCAAATAAAATAAAATACTTTTGTCTCAGTACAGGAGCAACGCGCGAGCGTACTGAAATGTACATTAATAAAACCTCCACCATTTGTCAAGAAGCATAATTTTTAACGCTCTTTGTTTTTATAGCAAATAAATTATCAAAACGTAATACTATCGTGGTAATTTTCGCTTAAATTTTTTGATTAGAATTTTTTGAGATAGGGTGGAGAAACAACGATTTTTGGGCCATTTTTTTTTAAATAATACAAAAAAAGTATTACATCATATATATTTTTAAACTAGTGTTTTCACAAGCTTTAATTTGACATCACACTCAATGTTCTGGTAAAAAAAATGTTTTTTTTCACTTTCGATTTCACCCCCCAAAACTAATCTCTTAAGTCAAAAATTTAACTTTCAAAATTACACTGCTCTGATTGGGATGTCAATTCCTATATTTTTGTGCCAAATTTCAATTTTCTAACTCAAATAGTTTTGGAGAAAATCGGATGTAGCAAAGGTACGGACATACACCGACTGGTCCCATAAGCGTTTCGTATGGGACACTAAAAATGAGCACTATACAATCTTGTTTTATTATTATCGTCTGTTATTACAGTTTTCAATGGCTCTTTATTTTACTTATGAAAATAAATATTTTTAGTCTTTTATATAGTATAAAACTTTATGTCGTAAAACATTGTTTCGTAATTTCATTGTTAGATTCATTAATATTTTACTGGACTTAATATATATTTTTTAGAAAAATACGAGTAGGTATGTCATGAAAAAAATTCTAGGTTTCATGAACTTTTTTAAAGGTTTTTAAAAGTCTGTTAGTTGATTAGATGGTATATTTTTACTTACTCTATGTCAGCATCCCAATATATATATATATATAAATATATATATATATATATATATATATATATATATATATATATATATATATATATAAATATATATATATATATATATATATATATATATATATATATATATATATATATATAGATATATAAATATATATATATATATATATATATATATATATATATATATATATATATATAAGCATAGTTTCGAGATAAAATTCTCAAAACGTCACTCTTTCACTGCTGATTTTTTATGGTAATTTTTTGTGGTTATAGAAATAAAGTAATGCCCTGTATATCTTAAATAATTATCATATTAATCATGTACGGTCTATTACCAATACCGTTTTGGAATGTATGTTCTAATTTCACATATTTTGCAGACGTGTTATAAATAAATTTTCCAATATGAAACCCAATTCTATTGATTTACAACATCATCACTAAGAATTGGCCTCAAGCTTTAAGTTTTTCTTGAACGATTTCTCCTTACTTAGTTAATCATAATCAACAGGAAAATTTTTTTTGTTAAAATACGTATTGCAAGACGAAAATTTTAATAAAGGTGTATCTCTATTTAATAGAATTAAATAGTAATGATGCCAGTTACATTATTAACAATATCTATCTATCTACACCTATTTTTTTTTTTTGAAAATGTTTTATAACATTGCCAATAAAAAGTTCAATATAGATATAGCACAGCAACTAAGTTCCTAAGTTTTCGTTCGTACTGTAGATACTAGCAAAAATAGTAATTTCCTAATTTTTTTTTAAAAGCACAGAAATATAATAAAGTCGTTTCTTCCTCTTGTAACTTTTCAAAGTAGGTGTCTCCAAAATAAGACAAATTTAAAACCTCCACCTCTAAGGCATAAAGACAATAAGATTTTTTTAAAATTAGCTATACAGACCTAATAATTTCGGCTTATAAAACTTTATAACTGCATTAAGTTTTCGAGAATAATTTAGGAAAAAAGTCTTTGTGCAAAACTAACGTATCGCAAAATTTTCAAATTTTAGATAATAATATTTATAAGTTATACTAAAATTGCAACAAGCACCGCTATTTGTAAAAAGTACATTACTGCTAAATACGACACCTAAGCTGTAACATACGTAACTCTTTTTAATTTAGAAAAATTAGGAATGTCATCTGGGCGAACCAGTCTGTAAAAAAACAATAGCATTACAAAGTAGATCCAATAAATTTTCTAGATCGTCAGGAATCTGTCTGAGCCAATTCATCAAATACAATCCGAAACTTAATAATTATAAATTACTCCTTTTTATAGTAGCGAGATGTGCCAAATGATAACTTGCAGCGAACCCCTTACGAAATTTTTATTGCTACGTTCTGACAATATTGTCGTTTATATTTGACACACAGGCAATCACTTACCTGAGCCACACGGGCAAAGATTTAAGCTACACAGATAACTACTTTGCCACACAAGTGAATTCTTAGCCACACACAGGTAACTTTTAAGCCACATGGACTACAACACACAGTTAACTTCTTAGGCACAAAGGCAAGAATCGTTGAGGATTAAAAGCTATATGTCTAGTAAGTTAAAGATCAATTTAACGTTAATTTTACATTAGTTAACTGACAATATACGAAAAAGAAATCGCATTATATAGAATGCTATGACAGTGTTACTTTTCTAAATTAGTATTCTTCAACACTCTATATTAAATAGTTAGTTTTCACACTTATAAGTAGACAACATAATTACAAGGCTATTTTGATACAGTCAATTATTTTTTACTGAAGTAGGTATTTTAGATAATGTTAAAAGCTTCCATTTACATTCGCAGCGGTAAAGATTATAGACAATGTATATACTAGCTAAATGCAAGGCAATAAACGATATTGTAGCTGCGAGTACTTTTAAAGTTAAATTGAATATGTTTAAAGATTATATGTATCAATTGTTGGTTAATCTGAGGTTTAAATATAAATATTTATAATGACAACACAATATTTTGTTTATCATTTTCTATAATTGCTAAAATTTTATTCAATATTAATTATTGTTATATTTATATATATATATATATATATATATATATATATATATATATATATATATATATATATATTGTTATATAATTTATCAATTTGCTTAACGGATCAACATATTTATTTAGACTTTGAATGGTTGTGGCTATTACTTGGTGCAAATTCATAATGAATGTAATGAAATCCTATTTTCGTGACTTTTCGTTTGTTTTATACTTGATGCAATACGCGTTTTAGTACATAGTAACTCCATACGGTATCTGACTAAATACTGATTTCTCTAAATACCTCCAGTTAAGGCTTAAATAAAAACCCGTATTTAGTCAGATACCGAACGCATCGGATGAAGTTACTTTTTAACAAAATGCGATTTGCATCAAGTGTGGAAAAAGTGAAAATTAGTCACATATCTTTAATTACGGATTTATTTAGTAGTCTTCTCCTGCTGTAATCCACTTTAATTGAGTATTTTACAATTTCTGGACTATTTGGTAGCTGCTTTGTAGTCAAATTAGATCAGAAAAAAAATAGATGGTCAAAACAATTTATTTCGCCACCGACATTGTAATGAGGAAGAACTAAACTTAAAGTACTGAGACTGAATAAATAAATTTATCAAAGATATTAAAGGTAAACTTTTAGACTAAACTAAATAGCCAATAGTACTGAAACTCCCCTCGGATTCAACATTTACGTTAACATGTTGAATTAAACCAATTTGCTTTCCTTCATGAACTACGTAATAAAGTAAAATAATTTCAAATTCAACTTTCTTTTACATAATCATTTCGATACAAAATTACTTACTGTTACTGTCATTGTTATGATATATGATATGTATAACTTTATGATGTAGTACTTTATTTTTACATCTTACCAACTCTTAACATCTTCGCAACCTGTAGCAATACAAATACCAACCAAATAATATTGGTAAAGGGTATACTACACCACCCTTTGTAAAATAGGAAATCATTTGGTTTTACAGACAACCAACTTGGCGTTTTAAACAAATATTTTAGCCTCAGAAACAGTCATCTTTGCCAAATGAACATTCATTTTCGTCAGAAAGTTAACCATTTTAACCCCGCAAGCTGCTATTATAGCAGTACATAGACAATTAATCTAGCCACATATTCAACCAATTCAATTACACAGACAATCATTTTAGCTACAATGACCTCAACGACACAAGCAAATATTTTATCGACACACAATTACTCATCTTGATATTTTAGCGACACAAGCAATCGCTTTAGCCACACACACGATTACTCAACTTGATCAAATAATGAAGGATTTTAGCTACCCTGACCAATCTTTTACTATACAGACAGGTTGTTGACCAAACACAGACACATAGGCAAATATTGGGTTACCCACAAACAACTTCTACGCCGCACAGGTAACTTCTTGATCAGATAGGATAAATAATGTAAATTTAATTTTCATGAAAACTTTGATTTTTAACATTTTACCTTACAGTCAGTTCAAAGCGTAATTCGTTTGTTTTTTTTGCAAAACTAACAGCAATTTTTGGGCAGACGCATTGTATTGTAAAAACAGCACCCGTTTAGATAATTTTTCTCTGCGTTTTTCCAAAAAAATTTTGACAGAGTTTAGTTAACATGTAGAGTAATACTCTTCAGTCACACTTTCACAATTTACTGCGATACCAACAACCATTCAACTAACTTGGGTATGATCTATACCCTCATTAGTCACATAGGAAACCTATTAGTCACACAGTCAACCTTCTTCGGCTTTTAGCCAACTATTTTATATACCTAGCACGACAACTCCTTTACTTACATAAGCAATCATTTTAGCCCCACAGTCAACCATCTTAGCTGTAAAGGTAATCTTTTTAGCCATAGAGGCAATTAGATTAACCCTACAGGTAAACAACTTATCCATGCAGACACAGGTAATCACTCATGTTAGCCACATAGCCAAGGCTTTTAGGCAAACGGACAACTCCTTCGTGACACAAGTGAATTTTTAGCCACACGCAGGTAAATTTTAAGACAACTTCTTAGTCACATAGATCACTTCTTAGGCACAAAGGCAACTTTTAATAACAACCAACAAGTCGCCTGTGTGGCATATAGGTAAAAGTTTACGCCTTGCGAGGATAAGATGATTACCTTTGTAACTAAAATGATTGATTATTTGACTAGAATGATTATCTCTGTTGCTAAAATGTTGGTCTGAAACGCTGTGATGGTTGTTTTTGTGACTAAGTGGTTTTCTATGTAACTAAAAGTGAGTTTACAGGGTTATTTCTATTATTTAAACACTACGTATATATAGGAAGTATATATATATATATATATATATATATATATATATATATATATATATATATATATATATATATATATATATATATATATATATATTATCAATATATATTAATATATTGAAAATACCAAATCATTATATCAAAAGCCATTGTACAAAAGTATCACTTCTCAGTAAGAAAGATTTACCGCTTTTCAGCAGGTATGCCACTGATTTCATGTCAGAAACAAATAATAACCTGTCCTGTTACAATATTGCTGTGCTAAATATTTTATTTTTACTATTATTACATGCTATAATTAATGAATATAGCTTTATCTATTTCAATTCAGAAAAGCTTCTGATACCATTGAAACAAAATACGTTTGATGTTTAGTGTTTTAACTAAAAGAATTAATACACAAAAAGCTGAAGATTGACCTACACAAATAATTTTCTATTCAAAGCCGAACTTTTTGGTAATGCCACTAATTATATCCAAACAAACAACAAAATAAGATCATCTACAGAGGTGATAGAGAGGGAGACAAAGGGTTTCTATGAAAACTCACCCAGATGTATTGGTTACTAAGGCTGACAAAGGCAATGTCACCGTCCTTATGTCCGGGCATTCCTATCTTGAAAAGTCTTACTTAATTCATAATGGTGAAAATACCTATGAAAAAATTAATACAGATCCCACTAATAAAGTCGAAACTAATTAAAGACCTGAAAGATGGGAGGTACTAGGATGAGACTATTGCCAAGAAACTTACTACTTATAACGGTGTTTGCCCAAGATTTTATGGACTACCAAAAATCCATAAGGAGGGAGATCCCTAAGTCCCATCGTTTCTTGTACAGGGACATCAACACAGCCTATGGCTGGATATATAGCTTCAATTTTAGACAAATCCTTCTATACATTTAATAAGTTTAGAATTAAGAATTCCTTTGAGTTGGCGGAGAAGATGAATGGAATTGTTGTTCCGCAGGGTTTTGTTCTTGCTTTCTTTAATATTGTGTCACTGTTCACCAACATACCATATGACTTGGTGATGTCAATTCTGAATGATAAATTTGACCTGATTGAGGCACAATGTAGTATCTCTACAGACAAATTTATTGTTAATTTTCTTTATAGTAATACTTTTTTCTCTTTTCAAAATAAATTTTATAGACAAAAAATAGGAGTACCTATGGAAGGCTCAATGTCACCCATAATAGCTGAGTTTTTTATGAATAGCTTGCTTTATTATGTCATCGATAAAGTTAACTTTCAATTCCCCTTCATCTTCCAATATGTCGACGATTTGCTGTTAACAGTACCAAATAGCGAGTTCCATGACATTCTAGCATATTCAATTCAATTACAATGATATGTTAAAGTTTACTGTGGAGGAGGAGGACAACAATAGCGTCCCCTTTCTTGATACAAGTGTGTATAGAACTGATACTGGTGAGATCAAATTGGATTGGTATAGGAAGGCGTCTAGCTCTTGCAGATATATTCCTTATCACTCTGGTCACCCTATCAAGCAGAAAATTAATACTGTAATTGCTTTGAAAAATAGAATAGAACAAATTGTACATCCTTAGATTTAAATTATTAGAATCTCTATTACTTCAAAATAGTTATACTAAGAACTTGATCAAAAAGTTATTATCAAACAACATACCTAGAAACATAAGAAATCCTGTAATAGAGTTGAATACAGAAATGTTAAAGATAGAATAGATACCTTTGACAGATCAAATTTGATATATGGGGTTAAGTGTTAATGACAGACTTCACAAAAACTTTCAAAAAGACATTACATAAAAGTGATTGGAAACCGAATGTTACTAGCCTCAGCATTCATGTTAACAACAAAGACCACAAAGTCCTTTATAAAGATAGTTTTATACTTGACAATGAACGTAACTTCTTTAAACGATAATTCTTAGAAGTGTCTTATATCAAGAATTGCACCAACTGTATCAACCAAAAAAGGACATACAAGGTCTAAGCTCTATTTATACTTACCTTCTATCTCAAAGTCTCACAAAAAATATAAAAGTAATCAAGCATATATATCAATCCTTAATATCAGTTTTCGAACGTTTAGGTAAAGATGACTCTCCCAATAAATTATTTATTCAATGTTACATGGTCGCACACACCATTCTTAATTGCCTTCGTGGCAGTTGCCTAACCTTACTCCTGGGTATATTTGACTGTATTAAGTTGGCAATTATGGCTAATTGAAGTTGACATATAAATTACTAAATTTTGTATGAAAAGAAGAACATATGACGGGAATTTTTACTAAATGACCACGTTATTCAACTCCTTCATTTTAGATTATTTTACGATGTATACGTGTTTAAAATTGACTGTATGTTGTTAACATAAGTAATATTTGGTTATTTTCACTGTTTTTATATGAAGGAAATTTTTAATCCTGTTGTATCGGTACTGAAGGTTAAGTATGTGTTCGGAACACTTCTCTGAAGAGTCGGTTATTTTAACTTTCTGTAAGTATATTTTTTAACTTAAAAAATTATGTTAAACTACACCGGAATTAATCGAGGACTGTTCTCATGACATATATATATATATATATATATATATATATATATATATATATATATATATATATATATATATATATATATAAAGAATGTTCAGGACTCACAAATAAAGAGTTTAATAAGCAGGCGCCGACATGGAAAAAAACCAAGGAGACCAATTGGCTGTGTGGTTCCTATAAAATTGTGGAGGATTGCCCCAATACAGGAAGAACACCAGTTCAGTTAATAACTCTTGCTATGATTTCACATCTTCCCAGCATCCGGAAATAATTAGTAGCTTTGATAATGAGAGACAGTCATCCTTACATACAGGAAATCGATTATCTATTGGACTGGGCAGCACTGCTGCAGCTCAAAAGGGCCTTCTTAAAGATACCAGGACTAATGAACATAATAACTCTCAATCACGATCGATCGGTCCAGTCTCACTAGAGGATATCATGGAAAAGCTCATAAAAATGGACTCATATTTTGCTATCTAAATATGAAAAGCTGAATTGAAGAAGGAAATTGCGGATGTTAGACGCGAACTGTCCTTATACAAGGACAATACAACAAGCACCGTTGTGCCCAGTGAGATGGTGGGCGAGACAGTCCGGGAACTCAATGGGAGTCTTCTACGAGAAAAGAATCTGATGATATTTGGTGCAGCGGAATTAGAGAGCGGTGAGTCAGACAAAACTTTAGTTGCTGATATAATACTTAGAGCACACCCTGAAGCCAATATTTCTAATATAAAAATATTTCCCATTGGACATGTGAACATTACAGCGCCTCGACCTATAAAAGTAATTTCGAATCATCATCGGAGGTCAAGTCCATTATTAGACGAGCTAAAGAACTAAAGAAAGTGCAGTTATATAATAATATCTGTTTATCCTTCTACCGAACACGTAAACAAATTGATGAATACAAGGCATTAAAGGAAAAGTTGGAGGCCAGATTGCGCGGTGATGAGACTAATCTCAAGATAAAGTACTTTAATGGGTCGCCAAGAATTGTTAAGTTGGACAGAGATTTAAACTGAGTAGTGTGTCTGGCAGTGTTGTCTCTGGATCGGGATCTGATCATGACATCTTGTGTTTCTATCAGAATGTAAGAGGACTTAATACAAAGATTGTGGACTTTTTTCTGTCCTTGTGCGGTGCAAGTCATGACATCATCGCTATCACAGAAACTTGGATCAGTGACAATATTCTATCGAGTGAACTATTTGATGAACAGTATACGGTGTTTAGATGCGACAGAGACTTTGTCGGTATTGAAGTATCAAGAGGGAGTGGTGTGGCTCTGGCGGTGAGGCGGAAACTGTTACCTGCACGGTTGGATTTTCGAACATTTCGAAGTAGTGTTACTAAAATCGATATTTTGGGATGTAAACTTAATTTTACTCACCAAAAGTTGTAGGCATTTGTTGTCTATGTACCCCCTAGTGTATCTATCGGTGAATTTCTCACGTTCATCGAGTATTTGGAATAACTTCGTCACCTATATTATAGCAGTAATTTAATTACTTTAGGTTATTTCAACATGCCCAATTATCAAAATAATATTTCCGATCAAGAAGCTAAAATTCTAGCTAATTTTTGCGATATATTTCAGCTCTTGCAGTTTAATGATATACAGAATTTACATAATTCAGTCTTGGATTTGGTGTCGTCAAACATTAATAATTGCAGTGTTACAAGGGAACTAAACATTGCACTCTCAGGGGCTCTGGAGAAAAGACGGGGTCTCCGTACAAACGCATCTGAACTCAAATATAATTTCAGGAAAGCAAATTATCCTGTTCTCTACTGTTTTAAGGGCTGATTGGTCTAGTTTGTATACAGCTTAGGATGCTATGCTAATGATGTATGCAGAAATTTCTATGACACTATATGTAAAATATTTGATTAGTGTGGTTTACTTCAGATATAATTAAGTTGGTGAAACGTAAACAGAGAGTGTTTAGAAGGTTAAAGGTATCTAACTCGAATTGGCACCGTAACGAATACAATGAACTGAGGAAGGAAATCAAAAAGAGAATCCATCTTGCTTACAATAATTATCTGAGGAGGGCTGAGGCTTCCATACGTGGGGTTCCTCGATCTTTCTGGTCATTTATCAAACTTAAAAAATCGACGACCTAGCTGCCAGAGTCTTTCACGGGCAGTGACCTCCAATGCTCTTATACGGATTCAAAAAAGATTGCGGATGCTTTTGCACACTTTTTTTGTGGCATGTATTGTGCCCCTACACCAACAGGGCATAATTATCTCCAGGGAGGTGCCGATTTGATTCCTCTTGTCTCTCTTCCCTGCCTGATGATGTAATCTTGGCTGCTCTGGCGAAGTCAAAGAATAAATTCACTCAAGGCCCTGTTAAGGTCTCTTGTTTTATTATCAAGGATAGTGCTCGAGCCTTGTTGAGGCCCTTGTTTTTCATCTATAACTTATCACTGAACTCTAACAACAAGAATTACACCTATATTCAAGAAGGGCGATACTAGTATTATTTCCAACTACAGGCCTGTGTCAATACTGTCACCATTGGCTAAAGTTTTCGAGATGGCAATATATGACTTATTGTTTAAGCGAATTAAGGGACGTTTGACGCAGGCTCAACATGGTTTCTTTGGCAACCGCAGCACGGTCAGCAATTTGGCTTCCTTTGCACAATTCGCGGGGAAGCCCTTAAAGATCGTCAGCAGGTAGATGCAAACTTCGCGAGGGCATTTGAACATATTGATCATTCCATTCTAGAACGTAAACTGGCTAGTATGGGGTTGAACGATGATTTGATATCATTCCTTCGGTCACATCTTCATAATCGTATTCAATATGTTGATATCCGAGATCATCATTCATTTCAATCAGTTCATAAGTTGACCTTGAATCTCGGGAAATATTTTGTTATGTCGTTCTCCAACCAACCGAACTCCACTCATGAGTATGTCTTGGATAAAGCGATTTTGAATCGTTGCTACACTTTCAGGGACCTGGGAGTGGTGTTTGATAATCGATTGTCATTTGCCAATCGCATTGATCAGGTTTGTGGAGATGCGTTGAAAATGCTTGGGTTTATTTTTCGCAATTCAAGGGGACTGGTAGATATAAGGTCGCTCAAAGTGCTCTACTTTTGCTATGTGCGATCTAAGTTTGGATTTGGCACCCAATCTATTACAAATACATTGATAAAATAGAGAACATACAGAGAAAATTCCTTAAGTTTCTGTGCTTCAGAGATGGCGGTACTTACCCTCCTAGAGGTATATACAGCAATATCTTGTTAGCAGGTTTCAACATGCCGTCGTTGATTAATAGCAGGATTTGTTGCTGGTTCAATTTTTGTTCAAGATATGTAAATCCTTTATTGACTGCCCTGACCTGCTTTCCCAGATCAACTTTCATGTGCCTTCTCGACTTACCAGATATCCTCATGTTTTTTGTTTGAGTACACCAAGAACTAATATTTTAATAAAGACTCCTTTGTATCAATCCATAAATATTTTCAATATGGTTTGTAGCGATTTAGATATGCACAACTTAACTCATGCTCAATTTACTAAATTGATGAAGATGAAGGTTCTTGATGCTCGGTGGACGTGTCCACATTTTTAGTGGTATGTACTATTTATACATGCTGTTATACTTATTTTATGCAATTATTGTAGTTTTCTTTTTTTTTCCTCTTTAATTTTTTGTAATTTACACATTTGTCTTGTAAATGGATATTCTATCTGTTAGACTATAAAGATTATTATATATATATATATATATATATATATATATATATATATATATATATATATATATATATATATATATATATATATATGTATATATATATATATATATATATATATATATATATATATATATATATATATATATATATTGAGGTCTAAGAGGGAAAAGAAAGAAGGTAGATTCTGGCGTAAGCGATGAAAATAACATCATTAAAACAAATTCTGCTGGAAAAATGGAAGTCTGGAGAAGACATTATGAACAGAAATTTGATCTAGATGAAAAAGACAGAATTCACCCAATAGAAGTAAACATAGATGGTGGACAACAAGAAGGTGAAATGCACCAAACTAAAATCGAAATCGAAGAGGCAATAAATGACATCAAAATTGCTAAAGCAAGTGGCGAAGATGAGGTATACTCAGAAATGATCAAATACATGGGAAAGAAACTGATAGATCGGCTGTATAAAATATTGTCGGAGGCGTGGGAAATAAATAAGATACTTGAGGAGTGGAAAAACAATATAATATTATATTCAAAAAAGGTGACAGAACCCGGTGCGATAACTATAGACCAATTTGCCTATCGCCATTAGTAAACAAAGTCTATACAAAAATAATACAAAACAAACTAAAAATAAACGTAGAAAACAAAATAGAAGATGAGCAAACAGCATTCAGGAAAAAAAGGCAAAAATCAGATAATATACTCGTATTTGTATTAAGACAAAAAATAGAGACGGGAGAAAAACTCTAAGGGCGGTTTTTGAATCATTATAAAGATAAGTAAATGGAAATAGATTTGAAACATTTACAATCAAGAAGGGAATAAAGCAGGGAAACAGTTTGAGTCCATATGTTTTTATAATAGTAATGAATAGACTACTCAAAAATACGAGACAAAGAACGTCCAAACTAAAGACTATAGTGGAATGTAGAAATATGATGCCAATCAAAATAGATAGCTTATTATTTGCTGATGACCTAGTGCTTGTAGCGAATGGAGACACAAAAATGCAAAAATTAATAGATGTTTGAATAGAAAAAATAGAAAAGCTGAAAATGGAGGTAAATGTAGATCAAAGTAAAATAATGTATATAAATAGAAGGGAAGTGCAAGGACAAAATAATGTTCCATATAAGAACCAAGTCCTGGAGGAAGCGACCACCATGGAATATCTAGGAAGTATAATAGAAAATGATGGAAGAATAGAACTTGAAATAACGAATAAAATTAAAAAAGCAAACCATATCTATTATTCGCTAAACAGGACAATTTTTGGGAAAAAGGAAATAAGCGAAAGAATAAATTCAAGAATATATAATTTAATACTGAACCCAATGGTATTAGATGGAAGTGAAACTTGAACGATACAATAAAAACATAGGCCTAAACTGATTGCAGCAGAAATGATATATCTCCGGAAGATAGCAGAAAAGACTAAGATGGACCACCTCAAAAACGAAGAAATTAGAGTGAAACTAGTGCAAAAGTCAATAATATAAAAAATTGAGAAAAGGCAATTGCAATGGTATGGGCACGTACTTACATAGACTGAACAGCGACAGAATACCAAAAAGAATACTGGAAATGAAAACGGCAAAGCGAAAAAGAGGAAGACCAAGACTAACTTGAATGAGAGGCATTGAAGAGATAAGAAAAGCAAAGGGGAAAACGATAGAAGAAATAAATAAAATGTTGATGGACAGGGATGGGTGAAAGGACTGGATAAAAAGGATGGAACATACAATTGCAGATACATAGACAAATTATTATCCGACACCCGGCAGGGTAAAAGGATTTAAGAGAAAGAAGAAGAAGAAGAAGAAGAAGAAATTTTGAAAAGGGGATAAAAAAAGTTTAATACTTATTTTCTTTGCAGGAATACATATAAACAGGGTGTCCTAGTATTCCGTGTATATAGAGTTACTGTGGATTTCTAAGATGAAAATATGACAATTTAACGCCTTAGTCCTTCTTACATATATATCTTATTATTGGTGTTGGAGTGTTTGCCTTTAAGCATGCTCCAAAGATTATTCTTTTGGACCTGTTCTAAGCCTGGATGAAGTGTGAAGGAACGCATTTGCGAATTTGACAAAGAATTAAAAAATGGAAACAAACATCTCATTATCTCAGAAACTGTTGCTCGGAGCAATATTTACCAAGAGAGGTTTTTTTAGACAGGAAAAGGCGAAAAATATGAATATTTAATTAATAATACCGTACAGAGTGGTATAAAAAAGTTATGACAATTTAAAAGTATATATATATATATATATAGATATATATATATATATATATATATATATATATATATATTTATTTATATATATGTTGAGTTAAATAGTCACATTTTCATCCCAGAAATCCACAGTAATTCTATGTATACGGAATACTGGGACTTTTATCTATATATATATATATATATATATATATATATATATATATATATATATATATATATATATATATATATATGTTACAATAGAGGTTTTCACGGATGGTGGAATGTAATACATTAAAATTCCTGGTTTCAATCCGTTCATCTAACACTGAATTTGCAAGATGTTTCGCCAAAATCTCATTTGGCATCTTCAAGTGCTCTTACTGCTGTTGCTCGATACTGTGATCTTGCTGCAAGATTTGTAAGTAATTTCTCATACAACCTTATAAATTTATAAATCACATTTCATAACGAGCGCCTTAACTTTATTTTTCTGTACCTTGTTTGCATTTTAATATCCAGAAGAAGTTACCAAGCTATAGATCTTTGATTGCTCATCTCTTTCCCAGTACTTAAACTTCCGATTGTATATATATATATATATATATATATATATATATATATATATATATATATATATATATATATATATGTTACAATAGAGGTTTTCACGGATGGTGGAATGTAATACATTAAAATTCCTGGTTTCAGTCCGTTCATCTAACACTGAATTTGCAAGATGTTTCGCCAAAATCTCATTTGGCATCTTCAAGTGCTCTTACTGCTGTTGCTCGATACTGTGATCTTGCTGCAAGATTTGTAAGTAATTTCTCATACAACCTTATAAATTTATAAATCACATTTCATAACGAGCGCCTTAACTTTATTTTTCTGTACCTTGTTTGCATTTAATATCCAGAAGAAGTTACCAAGCTATAGATCTTTGATTGCTCATCTCTTTCCCAGTACTTAAACTTCCGATTGTATATATATATATATATATATATATATATATATATATATATATATATATATATATATAAATATATATATATATATATATATATATATATATATATATATATATATATATGTATATATATATATATATATATATATATATATATATATATATATATATATATATATATATATATATATATATATATATATATATATATATATATATATATATGTATGTATGTATCTGTGTTAGTCGTGTTGTCTATCCTTCATTGGCTATACTGTTAATTTTTAGAAACTTTTTCCAATAAAAAAAATTTTTCTCAGTTCACTAATTCAGTGGTGTACTAGAAACATGTAAAATACAACAATATACTTATTGCATCATTTCAGTTATATAGTAACCTTAGAAATTTTCAATGGTTTATTCTACAATATATTTAATTACATATTATTATTAGTCTTAAAAGTCTGGATCTTTTATCTCGATCCACTTATAATATTTTTTATAGTTTAAAAATGAAGTAAATACCGATTTAACTATTTTCATGTTCCATGATATATTAAAACTGTAATGAAATGAAAAATTAACATTAATTTTAATAGCGTAAATCATGGGCTGCGCAGATCCACATTTTTAGTAGCCTTCCTATTATTCAACTTTTATACCAGATATATTTAACCAAGTGACTTGTGAATATTATAAAATAACTTGAACTAACTTGTTAAAATAAATGCTTCAAATTAAAAAAAAACGCCTCCATATAAAATCAATGACTGGAGAGAGAACACTTTTAAAAAAAAAAACTTTTAATAAATAAAAAACGTTTTTAAGGGGCGTATTTTCTATACCATCTACTTCATGTGCCCCTTCTGGCCTCAGAGTCCCTCAATATTATTAATATTAACATAGGATCATTTAAGAATATTGTTTAGCTTAAAGTTACACATACGAGCTTAAATTTACTGCTCATTAATGTAAATTAAATATTTGTACCAAATAACAAATAAATGTTAACTACAATTTCTACTGACACATAAGAGTTTATCCTACTTGCTAGTATAATTGTGACTTTTCCAGCTTAAGAGTCTCACGACGCGTGTTAAATTTTCAAGAAAGGTAGAGCAATCTATAAGTCAGTATAATAATATCTACTATTTTTGACATTGTTACCATTTTAATTTAGTTTCACACTTTTATTAGTCTAAGGTAAAATTTACTACTATTGGAAAGACATCCAGCAAACAATGCAGACATCGGAACAAGTTAATGCAAATATGACCTACCTTTGAAACCTCGGGATAGTATAACGAATAAGATAGGCCAATTGACGTAAAGGAGTTGTTTTTATCTGAAATGACTTCTGTTCTTTTACAAGAAACTTTCACATTCCCGCTTCAAGATTAAAAATAGAAGCATAATACTAGTGAATGACTGACACTAACACGCTGGAGGCGCTGAAGCTAATTTACACAATTAAGTTAGATATTCAATTTAGTAGACACCAGAGAAATTAGAACTAAAGCAGTAGATATTTACGAGTACTATAAAAAATCCTGCAAGAATTCTGTTTATAGGTCAGCGCGTGTATTATTGAAGTACAATTGAAGAGATCAGATTAGCAAATACTATTTTATAGTAAATATCTCCTGCTTCTATTAATATTTGTATAAAATTTTGAATTGTAAATTAAATATCTCATTTAACTATTTACATCAGCTTATTTTCCTAAAACAATTTTGTGAGAATTCTTCTGCCTTTGTTGATTATTAAACAATAAAGGTCAGATCAGAACAATATTTTATAGTAAATATTTCCTGTGGCATTTTTTATATTTCTAACTGTAAATTAAATTTGTGATATAATTATTGATATCAGATTTTTTACAAAAACAATTTTGTGAAAATTCTGCCACCCATGTATGTTGTGGAACCAAAGAGATCCAGATCAACGAATAGTTGTTTATAGGAAATATCTCCTACGTCAGTTAATATTTCTTTAACTTTTTTACCCCTAAATTAAATTTATCATTTAATTGTTTGTATTACCTTATTTCTCTAAAAAAAAACAGTGTGTCGATGTCGGACAGCTGCTACCCTTTTTTGTATATCTTGGCGAACCTTTATATTCTCGGTGTAAACGATAAGAATCAGAAAAAAATATAAATATCTTACCTGTTTTAAAGTCACACACAAAATATCACTTGATACTTTTTAGTTTTGATGGATTCTCAAAACAATTTTGTAGATTTTCCTTTTTATATACGTATTTTCTTTAAGAAATTTTTGCTAGTTAATGTGTTCATGATTTTATTGATATATGATTTGCATTAGGGCCCTTCACATAAATAATCATTTAATTCTAAAGTTGCTGATTTAATTTACCATTAAGGACTACCGTAGATATCACAGGAATTATACAAACTAATTTAGCTCATCGCCATAATAACATAAAAATTCTTCTTCGCAACATAAAAGTTAAAATGAAAAGGCTTTAAAAGAATAACTTTTAAATATTTATAGTTCACATCCCAAAATTACTACAATTTTGAGCAATTTTTCGTTTAAATGTTCTTACGTTTTTCCGATTTATATAGGTTTAACTATCTTATAGTAAAATATAATACATTACTTTCTTATTGTAAACTGTACTATATATGCTCAGAAAGAATTAATAAGTATTTGAATCAATTTATTATCAGACCGAAAGAATTTCAATCATATTTTTAAAAAGTATGGTAACTCGGAGTTAGGTTTTTACCATATCCCCAGTGGCGCAGCCGACGAGAGAAGCTTATGTCACCCACTCGTACATAAGTAGACAATAGCTCCCTCTTAGAGACAAGGCTTCTTGGGGTGGAAAGTGTTTAAGTTTTTAAATTTCCCTTGCCCTTGATTATCGATTGATGCCCACTCTATAAGCAACTACACGCTCTTTGTCTCCATCTGCCCTCTCCGCCCCTTAAACCTAGCTACGCGACTGAATACCACCTACAAAAGTATGACTTATTTAAGAAAATGATTAAACTGTTGAATCTAAAATGAACCCATCCAGGCCATTCGCAATAATTTTTCCTAATAATTTAAGTTGTTCTTTGTCTTTCTGAAAACATTCCTTTCAATTTCCAATTTTCAAAATGTACTGACACAACTCCGAATAATTGAAATATAAACTTTCAATATTTAAATTATGTTTTGTAATTTTAGTACCAATATATTTTAGGAAATTATAACAACCTACATATATATCTTCTTTCACTTTAGTCCGAAAGATAACTCGTTACCTAGTTCTTTATTATATTCTCTGAAATAAACAGGGTATCTTTTAAGCTGAATTATTGTTATTACCCAAATAAAATTAAGTTATGTTAAATTCACCTTAAAATTACAGTTAAAGTAAGCTATTAAAATTCCTAGCATCTGGTTAATTTCAAGGGCCTTATTAAATTTGGTAATAACGTTCCATGTAGCAGTAGGGGTAAAAATCACAGGGACTGCAGTTCGGTCTTTTTAGAGATTAAGAAATTAGTCCATATGATATTTAAATAATCGCCTATTATGTACCTAAAATGAAAGCCATCCTTTCTCCTCACGTAAAACTTCATTTCAATGTTGCCTCGTCGATAATTTAAACTGATCTTGTAGTAAATTTTTATTCTTAATGTTTTACTGTCAAGCCAAATGGAAAATTTTACTCCATAAAAAAAAAATTAAAAAAAAAAACGTAAACAAACACAGAAGATCTTGTAGTAATTTTGGCTTAATTCAAATTTGGAAATATAACTTCCTGTGCAGGTGAACATAAAAGTATTAGTGTAGTGTAATCATCAAGAAAAATAAGAGAGACCTGCAACTTCATTATATGCTAGAAATAGTATTATAAAATGCCAATAAAATGTAAATTTAAACCAGAAATGGTGACATTATTGATAAATTATATATAGAATCTCCATGGTTGACGCCTAATGATAATTATATATCCTTTATTATTTAACCAATACAGATTATATTTACCAAAGTGATTTATTTTAGAAAGTAATGTAACATATATATATCATTTCAATAACGAAGAAGAAATTGACTTAAATACTTCTATTTTGATCGAAAAAGATAAACATAATTCTCCTGGTATAATATTAATTGCCATAGTGATTTCGATCATCTAGTGGTCGCATCAGTAAGGCAGTAAGCAATTCAACAAGACTAGGATGCAATTCTCAGAGAATGCTGTAACCTTATAAAAATCCAGATTTAAGAGTAGGATGTAACTTTCACCGAGCCGATGCCAAATTGTAAAAAATCAACAATTGAGTCGGCCAAGAGTTTCAAGTTATTTGCTTTATCAAAAGTTTAAAGAGTTATTTTAAATTATGAGCCTCCAGTCTGGCATCGACTCAGTGGAAGTTGTTAATCCTTTCCGATACTGGACCATTCTCCGTAAATTTCATCCTTGCTTGTTGGGTTAGTTGCAACCTTACTGATAAGATTATTTGGTGGTCGCAACCGGTATAGGCCAGTATCGCCATGAGTATAGATATAATTCACCTAGGTTCGCCTCCTATCTCAAAAGGAGTTAAAACTGATTTATTTCTGTCACCGTATGCATAATTATTTCAAAATTATTTATATAATTACGGATCCAAGTCAAAAACATGTTAGCTTTTCTTTTAGAAAAAAGAGAAAACAAGAATCTAAAAATTCTTGCTTTTCTATTACCTATGCACAACACAACACATCTTAAAATTAATAATTTTTATATATTGATTAAAGTAATTATTTAAAAACCGTAATTCTTCACAATACACATTAGTATATTATTAAAGTCCTTGTGGCATCCTTCCCACAGTAGAGCCGAACATCCAAAAAATGGAAAAAACCTCCTAAAGTACTTCAATAATATCAGGTACTTATTTGTGGTGCCAATTTCAAATAATTTTTCCATACTGAATCGAATAGAATGATTTTGAAGTCGATAGGTTTTTTTTACAGGGAGAAATCCGCCTTATGGATTCAGGAGTAGTCTGCGTCACCATAAGGGTGCCCCAGAGTGCTCCAGATATATGGTGCTCTCCAGCCGAACAGGGTTCGACCCCATACTCCTTTTACATACTGCGGTTATAATTTGTCTAGGTTTTGTTTGTGATTTTAACTAATTATCTATGAACAGAGCTAAGCTACCTTATCCTAACTTAACCTAACTTAAAGCTAAAAACTAAACCTAAGTCCCCAAGTTTCAGGGAGTGTTATGTTACAATAATGTTAGTATGTGTGTGATGTTTTCACTTTTCATCGGAAGGAGGCGCTCAACTAAACTACAAACTTATCCTTATAGGCTAAGTAAGGATAGTCTGATGTCAAGTCTACTGTCAATCTAGTTGTAGGATGTCTATGGGGCGTAGGTATCGGTTACCGACGTTTACGTTTACTCGGAAAGTGTTCTATATAAGCTATCTCAAGGTTAGGGTAAGCTGCGACTTTCTCAAGAAAGCGAAGCTGGGCATTACGGGTGAATTCTTTTATCGTGGGCTGTTGAAACTTCCTGTGCAACTGGTTGTTGCGAACAAGCCAGAGAGCTCCTGCTCTAATACAAAGGGTTTTGTTTTGGACTGTCTGGACTTTAGCTCGGTGAGCTTTTGACATATAGCACCAAGCCCGGCCCTGATGATCGATTTGTAAATTAAAACTTGTTATTAGTTGTCAATGTACTTCGATGATTAAGGAGCGGTTTCAGCTCCCCTAGCAGCTGGTTTGCCTTACGCACAATCACCAGTACTTGGTCCTTCCATACGAGCCGTTCGTCGTATAGAAGGCCCAGGTACCTATTGCTCTTGGTCCATCTGAGCCTGGTGCCTTTCAGGTGAAGTCGATAGGGCCAGTTGACTGCATGCTATACCAATTTATTCAATGTTATTACCCATAAAACGTGGTTTTTCTGAATAATTTCAAAATTAGTGCAATTTTTAATGTATTTTTATGTCTACCTAAACTATTTTAGTGTCACTAGGATGAACTAGTGTGAAAATATAGTAAGAATACTATTTCAAAACCAGACATTTTATTTAGGTAAAAATCAGAGATCACTGCTTACACATGATTCTTGTATGGAAATAGATAGTAGGCTTTAAAATGCTTATCAATTTGTTTAATGGTTTTTATTCTTCCAGGAAGTCGTCAAAATTAAGCAATCATACATACAGTGAACATGAGTACATTACCGTATATATTATTATTAAGTTATATTATATTATCAATTTTTACTTCCATGAAAAAAAAGCTTTTTTCGAGAAAAGTATAGAAATAAACTACATTAAATTTTCTACAAATTATATTCCATAGATTTTTTTTTCAGACAAACAGTTTAGCTGCTAGAGCCCATTGAAATTTAGTGAAATTTCGGACATAGCGCTAAGCCAAGAGCAACTCCCTCGTTTCTCGCTCGGAGCTCTATTTTCTGGTCACAAATATTAGTTAATAGTTTTATTAAATATCAATTACCTAAACTGTTTTAAATATGAATATTGTGAAAACAGAGCTCCGAACGAGAAAGGAGGGAGTGCTCTTGGCTTGGCGCTATGTCCGAAAATCATTAAATTTCAAAGCGCTCTAGCGGCTAAACTGTTTGTCTGACCAAAAATCTTTAGAATATAATTTGTTGGAAATTTAAGTATATATATTATTTGTAGTGTATTTTTGTAGAATATTTTTATCGGAAACTGCGTAATTTCAAGTTAGAAGCGAAAAATTGAAAAAAGAGCATTTTTTTCGCCGTTTTTTGCATTCCACTTAAAAATCATAACATTTACGAGGTAGCAATGTTGAAACTCGGGTTCAGTACCTCAAAAAACGTAAAGAACAGTTGAGAAAAATACTTCTTGTATTCTATTTTTTTTCCTGGATTGACCACTTTTGTCTCCTGTTTAATGGACTATTAACTGAAATCACATTCGGTGATATTCGATGGCTTTCCTTGAAGGAAATCGAACCTCATAATACCTACTGCAGTGCAGCTAATCTCCAACACTCAAGGAAAACAAAAACTATCACCATACTTTCATTTCCATGGAAGTAAAAATCGGTGATATAATATATGTTATACGGTAATGTACTAGTGTTAGCTGCATGATTGCTTAATTTTGAAGAGTTCCGTGAAGAATAAAAACCATTGTTAAACGTTATAAGCAATTTAGAGTTCACTATCTCTAAGGAACATTTCCATACAAGAATCATGTGTAAGCAGTGATCTCTGGTTTGGGCTACTGTGGGGGCCGTTTTTATTCTCCTGTGAACGCTATTGGAAAAAAGCTTACCGAAGTAGGGAAATTTGGAATTTAAACTACAATAACAATTAACGATAATATTTTTTAAAAGTATTTTGAAATTTAGGGTTTTTTCCACTTATTTCCTCCCTTCATTTTGTGCGAATTTTTAAACTTTGTCCATAGCCATAAATTTTCCTTGATACCCAACTTAGAAGAGGCTTATGATTTTGCATGTTGAATAAAATACTGCCTAGTGTTCACCATATTCGATTTATTATAATAAATGTCTTTCACAGCATTATGGCGACTTATTCAACTTAGGGCACAATAGGTTCACCCGCACCTCCATTTCCGGTGGTTTAGACTAGATGAAAGATTATAAATAATTATTTATATTTAATGTGCTTCTTGAGAACTTGAACAGTTCCTATATTTTTTCTTCTAGATATATTTAAAATCCTTCTAATAAGCTCTTTTATTTGATCCCAATTTAGTAATATATATTTTTTCTAGTGTTGAGGAAAAGGCCCATGACCCTCGCTTTGATTTTTTAGTGTAGAAACACAACCATTGTTACTTGTTGAATTTTATAGAGATACTTTACACTCAACAAGGGAATAGAGGAAAGAAATATACAAACAAAACTGTGAAAACCAGTATCTTCTTTGCAGGTAAGGCAGTTTTAAAGTACTATTTAATAATACTACTCAGTATATATCACCACTACACCAAACACTTTATTTTTGCGCTCGACGCGCGTTTCGTTAACCATTTTAGCTTCATCAGGAGCGATGATTGACTAAAGCTAAACTACAAATATACCCTATTTATACTTAGCCTAATCCAGGCGAAACTAATGGAATATGCAACTCCATCAGTTCCGGTCAAGTAACCAGTAGAGGGGACTATAAGGAATAGGCCCTCTGTCTTTATTTAAACTACTTTCACATTTTATAATTTCCATACTTTCGTATGCGTTCAACAATCTCCTATCAGATACATTTTTAATTAATCTTAGGTTATCTAATGTTACAATATGATCAGCTTCAAGGGCATATTCGGTAATGCTAGACTTTTCTGTTCTACTGTTTTTTAATTGTGCTAAATGTTCTTTAAATCGTGTTTTACTTGAACTTTTAGTTTGCCCAACATACTTTTTGTCACAATTATTACAACTAAATTCATAAATTCCACTTTTCTCGAAATTAGGAATCTTAACTTTGGGATTTCCTAAGATATTCCTCAGATTGTCTGATCACTTATGTTATAGACTAAGGTGAGGCCTACCTTATTAAATACTTTATTGAGTCCCTTGCTATATTTCGGATTATATGGTATGGAGACATACTTGGTGTTATTTCCTTCGCGTGTAAAAAAGGTGGAATTCTGAATATTTAACCTGAACTTGTGTCTATTTATTAGCTTGTTTACTAAGTCATCGTCATAACCATTAACTACCTAGTTATATTTCTAATACGATTCCTTTCGTTATTAAAGTTTACTCTATTCAGAGGAAAAGTGACCAAACGATGAACTAAAAAGTGTAATGAGGCTAATTTGTATTGTTTGCAATGAAATGAATCAGGAATATATCTATCTGTTACTGTGTCTTTCCTATATATATCAAATTCTAATCTATTATTATTTTTAATAATTAAATTATCTAGAAAACGTAGTTGTCCTTTGTTCTCAACTTCGTAAGTGAATTTCATGGGACCATACCGGCTATTTAATTTGGAAACAGAGTCATCAATATTTGCTTCATTGTATCGAAAATCGCGAAAATATCCTTCACCTACCTATGCCATACCCTAGGGAAATATTCAAATTCTTGACTCGCTTCGGTTTCAAAACTTACTCATGAATAAATTGGCTATGAAAGGTGATAAGTAATTACCCATAGCTATTCCTTCTTTCTGAGCATAAAATTAACTGTTATATTGGAAATAATTTTGTTCCATACAAAGTTTAGATAATGTCAAGAATTCATGAATAATTCCGTCCTCAAAGTCATTCATCCTAAGTAATTCTTCGAGATATTGTAAAGTTTGTGGTATTGGCACACTTGGGAAAAAAGAACTGACATCAAAAGAAATTAAGATTTCACCTACATTAAGAACTAGATTTTTTGTTTTATTAATGAATTCTAAAGAATTTTTTCACCGCGAAAGTATTTAATGGTAAATTCTCAAGTTCTTTAGATAACCATTTGGATATTTAATATGTGGGTGATCCGACCGATGAAACAATGGGTCGCATTACTTTTCCAGGTTTGTGTATTTTGGGTAAGCAATACAACTTAGGTATGGTCAGATTACTCACATTTAATTTAAATTTTAGCGAATCGGAGATAAGGCTCTTACATTTCTTTAAAGAATTTTTAACCTCTGTTATCATTCTCGGCAATGGATTTCTTATTACCTTTTCATAAGGGCCAAATTCGATAAGATTATCTACACGTTCAAAGTAATCCTTCTTATCCAATATAATAACCTTATTTCCTTTATCCGCTTTTAAGTAGAAGACATCTTTCTTACTCAATCCTTTAACTACTTTTATGTTTTTTTTGTGAATTCGAATTTGTGTTATTAACCATGTTTTTCGAAATTTGATTGGGACATGCTTCCCTGACAAATGATTTACTATTTTCTGGAAGTGTACTAATGGAACTTTCAATGTGAGCAACTATTTCTGATAAATTATCTCTAGAAGGAGGTACTGCAAAGTAAAGACCTTTGTTTAAGATGCAAATTTCATTTCGTGTAAAGGATTCAGATGAATGATTTTCTACAATATTTACGACTTCTTGAGGACTACTTTTCTTCGGTAAGAGCTTTTTTAATTTTTTACTTAGAATAGAGAATTTCTTTTTATATTGAATATCAATAACTAAACACATTTTCCTCTGGAATTCGCTCCATACTTCATATTCAATATTGTTTAATGCTGAAGTATGTTTTTTGAATATGCTGTATGATTCTACTTCTAACATACTACGTTTTTTGTACAAATTCTTGATGTCTAAGTCAGGCCATTTTTGTTTAGCGAAGAATGAAACTTTTTCTGAAATATTTGATTTTGATAAATTAACCTTAATAAAATTAGGGAAAACTTTAAATTTCTTGCAAGACTTTAAAAACCAAATATCTGCAGCTATTAATCTAATCTTACTACTGTACTTACAATAAAGGTTTAATTCCGTTGACCGTGAAGCCATATCAACTAAGTTGGGAATGTGGAACCTTTGGCACAATGACACTACTCAGTATATATCACCATATTGGATAAGAAAGATTACTTTAAACGTTTAGACAATCTTATCGAATCTGGCCCTTATGAAAAGGTAATAAGAAATCCATTGCCGAGAATGATAACAGAGGTTAAAAATTCTTTAAAGAAATGTAAGAACCTTATCTCGGATTCGCTAAAATTTAAATTAAATGTGAGTAATCCGACCATACCTAAGTTGTATTTCTTACCAAAAATTCACAAACCTGGAAAAGCAATGCGACCCATTGTTTTCATCGGTCGGATCACCCACATATTTAATATCCAAATGGTTATCAAAAAACTTGAGAATTTACCATTAAATACTTTCGCAGTGAAAAATTCTTTAGAATTTATTAATAAAACAAAAAAATTCTTTGTTCCCAAGTGTGCCAATACCACAAACTTTACAATATCTCGAAGAATTACTTAGGATGAATGACTTTGAGGACGGAATTATTCATGAATACTTGACATTATCTAAACTTTGTATGGAACAAAATTTTTTCCAATATAACAGTCAGTTTTATGCTCAGGAAGAAGGAACAGCTATGAGAAATTGCTTATCACCTTTCATAGCCAATTTATTCATGAGTAAGTTTGAAACCGAAGCCAGTCAAAAATTTTAATACTTCCCAAGGGTAAGGTATAGGTATGTGGATGATAGTTCCGCGATTTTCGATACAAAGAAAGCAAATATTGATGACTTTGTTTCCAAATTAAATAGCCGGTATGATTCCATTAAATTCACTTACGAAATTGAGAACAAAGGACAACTGCCCTTTCTAGATATTTTAATTATTAAAAATAATAATAAATTAGAATTTGATATCTATAGGAAAGACACAGTAACAGATAGATATATTCCTAATGATTCATTTCATTGCAACCAACACGAATTAGCCTCATTACATTTTTTAGTTCATCATTTGGTCACTTTTCCTCTGAATAAAGTAAAACTTTAATAACGAAAGGAATCGTACTAGAAATATACCTAGAGTTAATGGTTATGACGATGACTTAGTAAACAAGCTAATAAATAGACACAAGTTCAGGTTAAATATTCAGAATTCCACCTTTTTTTTACACGCGAAGGAAATAACACCAAGTATGTCTCCATACCATATAATCCGAAATATAGCAAGGGACTCAATAAAGTATTTAATAAGGTAGGCCTCAACTTAGTCTATAAGTCATCAGACAAACTGAGGAATATCTTAGTAAATCCCAAAGATAAGATTTCTAATTGTGAGAAAAGTGGAATTTATGAAATTAGTTGTAATGATTGTGACAAAAAGTATGTTGAGCAAACTAAAAGGTCAATTAAAACACGATTTAAAGAACATTTAGCACACTTAAAATACAGTAAAACAGAAAAGTCTAGCATTGCGAAACATGCCCTGGAAGCTAATCATATTGCAAACATTAGATAATCTAAGATTAATTAAAAATGTATCTGATAGGAGATTGTTGAACGCATACGAACGTATGGAAATTATAAAATGTAAAAGTAGTTTAAATAAAGACAGAGGGCCTATTCCTTATAGTCCCCTCTACTGGTTACTTGACCGGAAGTGATGGCCTTGCATATGCCATTAGTTCCGCCTGAGTAATTCAAGGGTTAGGCTAAGTATAAATAGGGTAGATTTATAGTTTAGCTTTAGTCAATCATTGCTCCTGATAAAGCTAACGTGGGTTAGCGCTTCGAGTGCATAAATAAAGTGTTTGATGTAGTGGTGGTATATACTGAGTAGTGTCATTGTGCCAAAGATTCCACATTCCCAACTTAGTTTGTTAATAATACTTTAAATATTTTATTTTTAGAAGAAAAATTATCTATCAGGAGAGATGAACAAGAAATTTGTTTAAGGCGACTAAAATAAATCCACTAAATTAAAGCTTGACTAAAGCCAAATGACTTATTACCTTTACCCCAAGCCATTAATAAGTCATATTTAAAGAGCAAGAATTAGTGCTTCTACTTCCTCTCTTTCCTCCCCCCCCCCCCTAAAGTTTTTCACTTTACGATAAAAGATAATACTTGCACTTAAGAAACACTTGATTGAGTGATATGCTAAATATACACAAATTGACGCGAAGACCTATCTGACTAGTTGTAATATAACAGTGAAATTTTAATTATTGACATATTTCCAAGCTTTATTTCTAGTTTTAAAAGTCATGCTAATGAGTGCGATACACAGCAAGCTTTTTGTGTTATTGTTCGTTTTATCAGCTGTCTTCTTCAGGTATTTAGAATTGTTATTCCTCAAGACAATAAGGAATCTGGATTTTTACTTCATTCTTATGGTAATCTAGATCAACAGTTGTGTAAAAAAAAACTATTAACTGGACGAGAAAATCTTCTGTGGAGTATTTAAAGCAGCTCGAATGTCCTGGGTACGAGGAAATTGTCTCAATAGTCACCCTGGGAAGAACGGGTAAACATTTTTGTAAAAATGAAAAATCCTTAATAATTTAGTGCTAAAAAACCTTAGTTAAAAAGATATAAGAAACATATCATTTGATTAATCTCTCATTAACATCCTAAAATTATTTAAAATAGCAACACAGAAAGATATAATGGGTGGCAGCAGTGAATGCTAAGAAATTTGTACTAAAATCTGTAGTTTAAATTTATTTAAAATATATAAATAAGGAAGATAAAACAAAAACTTTTCATAATTTGCAACAACTACATACATGGATATAGTAGATGTAGGCATTTCAATTTTAACAGTTCTCAATTAATTAATTTTTTTTTTAAATTGACTTGTGAACAAAGAAGGTATTGGATATATTGAATAGAAGGTTTTGTATTTTTATTTTCGTAGTTGTCAGTACCAAAGAAATTTTAGCAAAATTTACATTAACAATCAAATTTGATATAAATCGTCCATAAATAAAGGAGATATAAATATTTCAATTTTAACAGCTGCTTCACTTAGAACTCGTGTTATTGATCTCTACGGAAATAGAAGAGAAAAAATCAAATGATATTTTACACCAAAGTAACATTTTGTTATAAGACTGAAAAATATAAAAGCAGTTGGCTAAAAAATGTTTCTTTAATTTTTATTAAAAACTCCCCTATTACATAAGGTGTGTCTAATATATATGCTCTAAACAAAAAATATATAATATACCTTTCTATTCCTTAAAGAATAAATAAATATATATGGAATGCATTATTTCTGAAATATCTTGTATAGTCTAAGATGTTTGCACGACATAAGTATTTCACATTTTCCCGCTATTCCCTGCATGTATTTTCATTTTTAGGCAACCTCATGTGGGCATATGTTTCTGTACTATCACTCGCCCAACAGACCGACCTTAAACCATATGTTCCTAGTTGTCCTAGTATCCCCAGTTTTAAAGATATTATTCAATGTCCAGTAAAATTTGACACTTTTGTTACTTCACTAGAGGACTGGAAAGTTAACCCACAGGTAAGGCGCTATTATATTTATTTCCGATTCTGTATATGCCTTACAAATTACACTCGAACTTCGGGTTAAATAAGACTGACATCACAAATGGTAAATGAAATTAGTATTATGAGAGCGCCTCGAAAGATGGTAATTAAAAATTTATAAAATGGTATTAAAAAATAATAATTAAGGGCAATACCATTTAACAACACACACAAAAGGATTCTAGGAACCAGAATTTGTTGGGATTAATTGTCTGTTTTGATTGATATTATTAATAATATTTTGGCATTATTATAAAATGTAAAAAGCGTTTGTTTTGCCAAATATGTCATTGGCATGTTTTCTTAGTCATGGACGAGGGTGACTTGTTACTAACTTGTTAAGCCCGCTTAATTCCTCCCAAAGCGGTGCATGTTAGAAATACACGTCGCGCTGGTGCTTCACATTCGTATGAGGTTCAGCTTGTTACTCCGCATACAACGCTTTTCAAGCAGTCTTTTATATGGAGAGCATCATCCCTTTGGAATAATTTGCCCAGCGCTGTGTTTCCCACCGACTACAACTTACAGCGACTCAAGAACAACGTGAATCGCTTTTTCCGCACACATGCCGCTCCTAGAGTGCTTTAGGGACTTCCCTGCAGCACGTGTGCTAGACCCATAAAAAAAAAAGAAAAATTTACTTAAATAATGAATAAAATTAATATATTTTGTTGCGTTTTAATTAATGAAATAGTTTCGAAATTTTGTTACCCACTCAGGGTGATCTTTTTAACTTCTATAATCTAGATAATATTTAGTTAAATTTAATTTTATTATTAACTAAGTACATAATTACAAAATTTTTAACATTAGTTTTGGTATAAATAAAAGTGTAAATATAAAACAATTTGAAAGAAAATACCCATATTCAGAGAAGCACACATTTACACACAGGCAGACAATTTTGGACATATGCACATTCCTGTATTGTAGGTTTTAGAGATTAACACGTATCAAGCAATTAAATACTGATACAAAAAAGTACAACTCTACCTGCTGAAAAAAAAGAGTTAAACTCCTTCAGAATGTAAAAAAAACCCTTCCCAATAATATTTTTAATGTGCTTTTTAAAACGTAACGTACAACAAAATATTTTGTTGCAAAATATTATATATTTTGCTTCCTCATTAAACGGCGGTTATTTGTAGGTTAAACAAAAACTTTTCGAGACCTATAATATTTCTTGATTGTGTGTGTTTTATACTCATAAAACATTAAGCTCTAATGAAAAGCTATCTTGTTGGGTATTATTATTGCAAAACCAAGCATTCAGACCAGTTTTATTTAAAGCTTCATTCCTTAATAACTATGTAGGTTTTCAATATAAAATATACTTACTACTACTTAATACCGTTTTCCAACAATATTAATATAGTAATAGTCGGAAATAACAATAATATTAAAATAATAACAGCGAATTCAACTTAGGTTAATGTCAACGCCTGAAGAAACCAAAGTTTTATATCGATTCAATTCACAATTAGTAACGTTAATTTACCAGAGCAATAGATTAAACTAATTATTGTACAGCAATATACTTTAAAAGAATATGCTGTTTCGTGCTGCTACTCGCAGAGAGGAGCCATGTAAAATTTTCTAATGGGAAAAATATTGGAAAAAGTACCACATACTTAGAATATATTTGAAAAGAATATATTTTTATTGTATCAAAGTATATGAAAATCCGATGTATCAGAAATTATAATTATACATATATAACTTCAGCAATAGCGTCAGATCTTTAACCGAGTCGCTGTTCAATTTTGTAGAATTAGTTTTATGCACTTTGTTTTTAAATGAGATTATTGAAACAATACCTTACGAGTATTAGATCTTACAATCTGGTTTGGATTTTCCATTATTATCAGACTCGGTGTTCTAGGAAGGCGGACAAATCCAGCCAGTGCTATTAAAAATATATGCTGAACGTCACTTTTTCTATGGACTTGGCAACCTGTGACAATAATGTATTTATTTAATTTACCTTGTAAAAATATGCTAAGCACATTTTATAGCATGTAGCTTATTCTCGAAATGTTCCAGAGTCCTTTTTTTTCAAGAAATTTTATTACTTCCTTTCCATTTTTGGCCAAATAACTTTTGCTACTTATACATAATTTCGCACTTTAAATAAATATAATACATTTTTTGTCTTACAAAACTAAGAAACTGACTAGACCATACCATATCAAGAAAAATCGAATGAATGTAAATCGTTACGTGGGAAGCGCGGCATGAAAGTTGTTACTTGATTTACTTTAGAACTTTTAGTACTCGCTAATTTATTTTACCGCGTCACAAAATATAAGTTTTGGAAAAAATTGTTACAAAAACCGTACAGTTATATTTAGTCCGACCCCCTTTTACTGTACCCATTTAGAGTCTTGGCCCAACAATATCAGTACAGTATTCGAGCGTAGCTTAGCCAACAGTCCATCGTGCCAAACACGGTCGAATGCCTTGGATATGTCAAGAGCAACCGCTCGAGATTCTCTAAAGTGTTCAACTGCGTTTTTCCAAACATGTGTTACATAAGTCAGAAGATCTCCTGTTGATCTATGTTTACGAAAGCCATATTGGTGATCGCTAATAATATTGAATCGTTCAAGATATTTTAGAAGATGCTGATTGATAACCTTTTCCATGACTTTCGATATTATTAAAAGTAGTGCGACTGGTCGGTAGTTATTTGCAAGGTCTTCTTGCCTTTTTTAGGTATCGGCTGAACCGTGGTACATTTCCAGCAGGACGGAAATATTCCCTTTCTGTAGGATAGGTTGAAAAATCTACAGAAAACTGGTGTTAGTTCCCTTGCACAGTTTTTGAGAACTATGGCAGGTATTCCGTCAGCGCCAGAAGCCTTTTTGGTGTCTAGCTTCATTAAAATACGCTTTATAACACGTTGTCTGAAGACAACATCGGGCATCTTTGACTGCAATATGGGAATAGTAGGTGGTGTTTGTCCTTGGAAATCGACAGTAGAATGTGAAGCAAAGAGCTCAGCCAACAAATTCGCTCTCTCAACAGGGTGTGGTTGCAATGGAATTATCTGGCCGTGTGAGTGTGGTATGGTGGATTTGGTGAAATTTTGACTAACTGCTTTAGCGACTGCCCAAAAGGACCTGGAATTATTGGGACAAACGAGAAGTTTGTTTCTAATTCGTTGATTGTGTGCCTCTTTGGTTTCGTCGATAATTCCTTTGCGTCTGTTCCGGGCACGAATAAAGGTGTTACGATTTATGGTGTTAGGATTTTTACGCCATTGTCGGTAGGCAATATGTTTTAGAAGCAACAGCTTCTTTGCATTTTCGGTCAAACCAAGGCTTGCCGTTGGAGGGGCATTTCTTCAAAAAGGGATGTAAGCTTCCATACCAGCCAAAATAACATCGGCGCAGTAAGATGGGTTGTTGGAAAACAAACGTCTATCCAAGGGAAAGTTCGAAAATATTCCATGAGATCTTCCCATTTAGCAGTAGTGCCAAATCTTGCGCGGCCTAGGCGCCTCTCTGTCACTGATTGGCAGGATACTTGATGTCGAAAGCAGTTTATGGTCGGAAGAACCTAACGGCGTATTTACGGTTACCGTCTAAATCTCCGGATTGGTGCTTAAAAACAGATCAAGAAGACTGGCGCACTTCCCGTCTCGATCAGGAATCCGTGTTGGTTCGTCAATAAGCTGAGTTAAGCCACAACTGATTGAGAATGTTTCAGCTTCACGACCTTGTTCGTCGGTAGTATTTGAATATTTAAGCCAGTTAATATATATATATATATATATATATATATATATATATATATATATATATATATATATATATATATATATTTATATATATATATATATATATATATATATATATATATATATATATATATATATGTATATATATATATATATATATATATATATATATATATATATATATATATATTTTTTATATATATATATATATATATATATATATATATTAATTTTTTTCAGAAGTGCTTGAATCGTAGGAAAAAAAAGCTTATCTTCAATACCACCATAATTTTGTTTGTCAGTCATAAGCGAAAGATCTCATTCCTGTAAACTTAGATGCAAAAATCCTACTATCGTCTACAATGCAAGCGGAAATGAACACACATTAGTAACAGAAATAACATATCTAATCTGAATTTGAAAACAACTCACCTACTTATAATATTTTACTTCCTTAACATGTCCAAATATTTGTACTTATTTTTCTATACCCCTAGGTGTACATAAAATTATTGGAACAGAAAAGAGGGTAAATATACTTGTTCTTCTAAATCTCCATTTGACTGAAAAATAGACTAGTTTTTTAATCAGTTTTACTAAATCCTGGCAAACCACAAAGATCCATTAAAGGTTCTGCGAAAATCAAGCATTATGTGTGTTTTATCAATGACTAAAAAAAAATGAATATAAATAGAATTGATATAAAATGCCTATATCCATTGTTGAATGACATGTAGAGTGTTAGCGCAACCTATATTGTATAAAGCTAATGTCAGACTTATCATATGTAGCAAAAGTCACCGTCATAACCGCAGCTCACATGAAACATTATATTACAGTTGAACTACCACGGTGGTAACTTCTTTATGCGTACGGAGGTAGAAACAATTCTACTATATTTTTAGTAATAGTGTACATGTAGTCATAATACAGAGTGATTGTCAGAGGGGCATGAATTTCGTGAGTCGAAAAAAATAATGCTTAGTTACGGAGCATTGTTGTGTTTTATAGAATTGTACAGAACAAATTAGGTTTTATGGAATATGGGAGTCAATGGTTATAAGAGATATGAAAAATGTCGTTAGATTCCTATTGAATTAAAGACAGAAAAACATGTACCGAAAATATTAGTAGTTTTTACTGTTTATCGACTGTTATTGACTTATAACTAATATAATAATAATAACTAACTAACGACACTTATATATACATATATTTTTGGTTTAAGAAATAAACAACAGGACAATAAAAGATCGCAGCAATTATTAAGGAATTGCACCATAGGCAATAAAAAGACTCAACAATTATCATATTAATGTTGATTATTTTTATAATGAATTGATAACAATGGATTGTGCTACGTATTTTAGACAAAGTTCAATAATAGGTACGTGTATACTTATTTGTCGACAACCCAGAGCCACGTTTAGTATAAATTTTGAGTGCCTCTATGGCCAACTCTAGGGGTTCCACATCAACGTTAGCTGCTGTGCTGTGCTGTTTTGTATATTAAAAAGCTTCAAAGACGCTGAACTAATTTTAATGATATTAATAATTTGCTTATTTTAAAGTATTATTTTGCCTCGATTCATAGGGTCTCCAAAAGAAATCATGCCCTCGATTCCAAATATATGGAAAGTATTCTCAATAAAGGGAATTCTACGAGATTTTGCCCAAGAGACTTTGAGAAAAATAACCGAAAATTTACCAGTCAAAAATTACACATTTGTTGCATTGTATTTGTTGTTGCATTTGTAATTTATATGCTATCGTTTGATCAGTAGGCATTTTACCCTTTTTCCATATCCCGAGGATATCGGCGAAGATGTCGTAATACCCGTCAACGTTGTCCGAGTGCCGAAACATACATTTCTGTGTCAACACAGCATTAGTCTACTAGCGTGTTTCTGGTACTGGCATTAGTTTATGACACATATAGAAAGAGGACTTAATTTTCCAATAACCTGTTTTTTTACTCTTGGCGTCTTCAACCTACAATATCAGTATCCCCAATTAAACCAGGACTAGAACCTTGGAATACCACAACAACGTTCAACGTAGGATAATGTAAACATATATGACAAAAACAGACAACTTCGAATTTTATGTATAGGTGGTTCGATACAAATATTGCCAGACTAACGCTGAAATATCTCAATTAGTTACTTTTATGTTCCGTGACTCCTGTTGTCTTCAAAGTAGTCCTCCTGTACCCAAATGCAGTTACCTCGCCTTTTTTCCACCGGTTAAACATTTTTCGGAAGGTTAATGCTGTTACTGCCTCCAGCGCCGCCTACCATTCGCTTTCTATCTTCTCTACTCTTAAAGCGACGACCTTTAACTTCATCTTCATATGGGGGAACAGCACGAAGAGTAACGGAGGTGGGGATGACAGTCATGAAATTTTTCGTCAAAATATGCTGCGTACCGAATGAACTGTGGGTCAGTGCATTATCGTGATGCTAATATTCCATGATTAATAGAAAGGGCGTAAGAGATGCTCAAAATTGTCCAATGATGGTCCTCACGTATAATCTGTAGAACTTTGGCGATGATTTCACACGTGCTTGTAGTCGAACGTCTTCCTGATCTTTCAACATCTTCTATCGAAGTTGGACCGGCCTTATCTCGAGAAAACTACTCGAAAATTTGCCTACATCTCTAGACTTTGTGCCCAAATGCATTTCGAATCATTTCATATGTTCCAGTATCACTTTTCCCAGGTTTAAAACAAAATTTTATACACATACACTGCTCTTATTTCGTATTCATTTTAAAAATCGCAGAGAGGCATAATTAGACCCTTAAGCAATCGTTCATATAAAAGAAAAAATAATTAGCGTTCTAATGTGGATTACTTAGGTTCTGCGGCACATATGGCTGGACACATAAGCAATGGGTAAACCTTGAATTTTAAGATGCGCATGTTAGTGAAAGGTTGAGGCATAGACTATAATGTCGTCCATATAGACCAGTGATTCCCAAAGTGGTTCAGGTGGACCCCCAGTGGTCCACGGGAGACTCGACGGAGGTCTACGTTGGCGTCAAAAAAAAAATAGGGGTTCACAAGTTGTAAGTGGGGGTCCACGAAAATTTATCTGGTTTCGATAGTAAAGAACAAAAATGTTGGCTTGGCTTTACCTATCAATGTAGGCAGATAATACACTACTCAAAAAAATTAAGGGAGCAAAAAAAATTCCAAATTTTTCGGTGATTTTTGACAGGCTGTATTTCGGTGAAAAATGGTCGTATTGAGACTTTAAAAAAAGCATTTTGAAGCTTTAAGATCCTGATTTTCAGATTTTTTGGCTAAAATTTTTTAGGAGCTACGGTTCTCATGCAATCCTAACAGATAGCGTGAAAAAATAATATTGCAAATATTTTGCTTTTTTTTTGGTCCACGGGCTTGAAAAAAATTTTTTCAGTTAGGCCGGCATATGGATCAGATAGCCTGTTTATTTAGCATTAATTTCGTTGTTTTAAAACCTCCTTTAATTTGTTTGAGTAGTGTATTTTAAGAAGGTCAGCGACTGTTACTTGTAAAAACTTGCATATTCGATATTCAGTACAACGCGCGTCGAGACTTGCAAAGCGCCGCCCGCCCGCAACGCAACCCGTTCAGACGTGCAAAGGGACGAAATATGACTTGTGCTGTGCTTGCAAGATGGCATGAACTTGTTTGATTCTTCACCAATATAAATACGAATACCAAGGACAAACGTTACTCATTTGTTTCCGGAATTTTGAAAAGAAAAGTGTGAGTGAATCGATGTCAGTGTTTGCCAGTGCCGGAAAAAGTAAGTACCTGCCTATTTGTTATTCATACTTTTATTTTATATTGTAATAATATTATATTTGTTATGTTTGCGTGTAGTAGGTACGTAATAAAAATTAATAGGGCCATTATTCGATACTTCTATAAAAGAACAGAAAGCCGAGAAAGATTGAACTTTTAGTACTTTTTATTATAAAATTATTTATTTACCCGACTGTGGTGATTCACTAAAGGAGAGATATATGATTGACCTGCATGTTTGTACATATTTCAGTGCCCTCGTAGTTGCTAATGCTAAATGACTAAAAATATTTTCCCAAATTGTACGTGTCTTTATGTACCACTCGTAACGTACATCAAAGTAATAAATAAATCATTAAAATCGCGGAGTTTTGATGTCAAAATATTCTTTAAAAGAATTTTCTCTCGAATTTACAGAAATGTATCAAAATATAATTAATCAAAAAATATTTTATATTACATTAAAATAGGTTCAGCCGTTTCGTGAAAACCTCTATATGGGTCTTAGCAGTTTATTGCTTTTAATAATTAAAATCAGTTTTACCGCCGGCATTTTGGTTTTTTTTCATTGCAATAATTAATTAATCCTATTTTATTCTGTTAAAATAGCCATATCCTGTTAAAGTCGCCTTATGATTACTAAAACAAACATTTTTTTCTTTACAGGTAGGTAACTTATACGAAACATGGCTGAATCTAAGAAGAAATGTCGACAGTACAGTGTTGATTATTTGAAATTTGGTTTTCTTCCATCAAAGGCAGACAAACGATTGCCCATATGCCTTTTATGCAACAAAGTTTTGAGCAATGATTCTATGAAACCATCGAAGCTCGAAGATCATCTAAAAAGGTGTCATCCTGATAAAATAGGTAAAGATTTAAAATATTTTCAAACATTGAAGGAAAAATATGAAAAGAGACCCACCGTGCACAGTATGTTCGCTTCAACGTCTCAAAGTAACGATGATGACTTGCGGGCATCTTACAATATATCATTGCTTACAGCGAAATCTGGAAAACCGCACACCATCAGAGAACAGTTAATTTTACTCGCTGTTGAAGAGGTTTTAAAAACTATTCAGCACAAACCTCCATTTGACGTACTCAAAAGAATTCCTTTGAGTAACAACACTGTACAAAGACATATTGATGAAATGAGCTCTGATATTGAAAGCTTCTTGTGTAATTATCTGCAAACAACTCATTTTTCTATTCAAGTGGACGAGTCAACTTTACCTGGTAATGAAGCATTATTATTGGCATATGTTCGATTGGTTATGGACGAAGAAGTCCATGAAGAGCTGCTATTCGCGAAAACTTTGGAGACGGACACTAAAGGCAAATCAATATTTAATGTCCTGAGTGATTTTTTTAAGGAAAAATCGATTCCATTTACAAACATTATTTCGGTGGCAGCAGATGGAGCTCCTGCCATCTTCGGGCGATATCGTGGGTTTATAAGCCATCTTAAAAGAATTATACCAGGAGTAACTGCAATTCACTGTGTCATCCACCGACAACACCTGGTAGCAAAAAATTTCAGTGATAGATTGCACCAATCGCTTCAATTTGTGATTAAAGCAGTTAACAAAATAAGAAGCAATGCGTTGAATACCCGTTTATTTGCACAATTGTGCGACGAAAATGATGAAGACTTTCAACGATTGCTCTTACATACTGGTTGTCGAAAGGTGCATGTTTAACAAGATTTTACTTACTTTTTGAATCAGTTTTAGAGTTTCTGGAAAGTAAAGATCTAGGTTTAAAAGAAAACCTGATCAAATTGAAAGCAGACATCGCGTATTTGACAGATTTGTTCAAAAATTTTAATGACATTAACTTGGAGTTACAAGGGGACAGACTAAATTTAATAAAAACAAAGGGTGTAATTTCGGCTTTTCTTGGAAAATTGAAATTTATGAAGCAAAATATTAGTCGGCGCCAATTCTCCCAGTTTCCAAACTTGTCACGGGCAGAATGTCTTGATGAGGATATTCAGACATACGTTCAACATTTAAATGCCCTGCATGATGACTTCAAAAATAGATTTGAAAATATTCTGACGATGGAAATACCACCATGGTTCATAAATCCATTTAATGAAACGGAAGTGGCGAATGTGGTATTACAAGAGGAGCTACTCGAGCTTAGCACCAATGAGGAGCTGAAGTGAAATTTAAAAAAGGCTATCAAACATTTTGGCTGCAGGCAGAAATACCCGAAAAATATCCTGGGCTGTGGGAAATTGCGAGAAAACTTTTGATAGCGTTTCTCTCGTCATACCTTGTCGAAAAAAGTTTTAGTGTCGTACTTTTGATAGCGTTTCTCTCGTCATACCTTGTCAAAAAAAGTTTTAGTGTAGTTACAAACCTATTAACAAAAAAAAGGAGCAGATTGAACATCACAGAACGGAGAGATTTGCGGTTATTCCTTACAAAACTGAAGCCAAATATTGATAATTTTCTGTCAAACCAAGTACATCCCTCCTATTAAAATTATGAATATTTTTTTTTAATTGTTGATTTGCATTGTTGAAGTTACGGTACGTTATTAATGTTTAATTTTAATTCTATTAAGTCTGTAATCATATTATTTTAATAAATAGAACACAAGAAAATATATTATTTTTCTTTTTATTTTTACCACTCCGAATTTAGGGTTGGAACTCAGCCACGACGCAAATTTCCATCGTTAGATCTAATCTTCACATTTTTTGATGAGTTTTGGGAATATGGTAGAAATATAGCAGCAGGGGGTCCACCGAAACCAATAAAATTTTGAAAGTGGTCTACGAGAAAAAAAAGTTTGGGAACCTCTGATGTAGACAGCGTTCATTGTGAATGCCAAAAATAATGTTGTCTATAATATGTTCGAATGTGACTGGAGCATTTTTTTGGCCAAAGGGCATTCGGACGAACTCATAATATCAGTTGTCTATCTACCCTACACTGCTTTACTTTCCTCGCTAAAGAAAAGTATTGTAATCTTGAAAAAATCACACTCCGAGATGCTACCAAGTTGAAACTTGTCACGTGCATTTCTTAAGGACGGGTCTTCCGCCGTCTATTGGCATAAATCGAGACTATTTTGCGTTCTTGCTATACAGAATTACTCTGGAAAATTTTGGATCATATATATATATATATAATATATATATATATATATATATATATATATATATATATATATATATATATATATATATATATATATATATATACATATACATATATATATATATATATATATATATATATATATATATATATATATATATATAATTTTTCTTTTTATTGAACCTTTGACTATTACAAACTTATGTATGTATATTTTCTTGGGTATTAAGTTCTTCTTAAAATTTTTTACCACTTTACGTTTTGTCCTATCATTTTGGGCAGTGTCAAAAATTTTTTTATTTACATCTAAAACCATAACGAATTTTTGTAATACAACACACATAATTATTTTACAAACGTCACACTATATATTTATTTAAGACCCTTAAAATTGAATACAAATATAATAAAATAATAACAGTACCTTGAAAGTTTCGTTGTCGATGCACCAGTGAATTTTATTTTATGGTTCTTATCTATAATCGCATTCTTTGCTTTGATAAATTTTTTGGTTTTTATTTTTTATTATTATGTGTATCTGGTGTATCTATCATTTCTTTAATCTGCAGCTTGGCATAATTCCGGTCTTTGTTTAGGATCTTAGTATCGTTTAAAAAACTGTGCTTATGTTCAGCTTCGTGCTTACTGAGCGCATTTTTTGTATATTTGTGTCCATTAAGTCTATTTTTTAATAGCTGACAAGTCATTCCGATATATTGTTTTGGACAGTCATTGCACGGTATTGAATACACAACATTTCATTGGTTCATCTTGCAAACATGACTTCTTAAGTTGGTAAATACAGAATTTAATTTGTTGTGAGTTTTATGGCACACAACAATGTTATGCTTTTTTAAAACCCATTTCAGTTTTTCGGAAAGTTCTTTGGTATAAGGAAGAGGTAAAAATCTTTCGCGGTTTGATTCGTTTTTGTTTTTGTTGTTTGTTATATTGTTATAATATTTATATATTCTTTTCTTTATTGTCCGGTTGATGTCATTTTCTTTGAATTCATTTTGTATTAAAATTGTTTTTACTTTTTTCAGAGCGTCAGGTCTTAGTTCAGGTGAGGTCAGTTTTATTGCTCGGTCTGTAATACAATAACACTAATTTTTTGTGACATTGCGTGATTCGAGTAGTAATTTAGATACCTTCCTGACCAGGTATGTTTTGTATAGCACTTAGTGAGAATTTTGTCATGTCGTCTAATTAACGTTAAATCTAAGAAGTTTATTTCACCCTCTTTTTCAATCTCTAATGTGAATTGTAGCTTTTTATGGAAGTCATTCAATTCGTATAAAATTGTTCTTCTAAGGATTCCATTACTAACTGAGCGATGGCCGACGATATGGGAGAACCCATCGCACATCCGTAAATTTGTTTATAAAATTGGTTTTTGAACTGAAAGTAGTTGGTATTTAATGTAAGTTCAATGGCATCAAGAAAATTCTGTTTAGACATGGCTGTGTGGTTTTTTAATACGTTCCACTTTTCGTTAATAACTGCGCGTATTAGTCCTTTGGGAATGTTGGTGTATAGTGATGTTACATCTAGCGATAGGAGTTTGTAATTTAACGGAATATGAGTTGAATCTATGAATGTTTTAAAATCGAACGAATCCTTAATGAAATAATTATTTTTTCTTATTATATTTGCTAAGTAGTTAGCTGGATATTTTGAAAAGTTAAACAAGGGATATTGTATGCAAGATACAATAGGTCTTAACGTTGTGTTATGTTTATGAAGCTTGGGTAGGCCATAGATTTTTGGTGGTACGGAATTGTTGATCGTTAGTATTTTAGCTTCTTTATCAGTAATTTGTCATTTAATAATTTTTTGATAAACGAATTATTTTCTTTATGTATATTTGTTTAATCGCTATTTAATTTTTTATAAGTATTTCTGTCATTCAATAGATTTTCCATTTTTTCATTATTTTCTGTTGTGTTCATAACGACGGTTTTATTTGACTTGTCAGGTTTAAGCACTGTGATTTGAGGATTGTCATTGATAAATTTTTAAGTACAGTATTGGTGTTTTGGCTATTTTTAGTGTTCCGTACGGAACACTTATAAGATCACTTCAGTGTCTGTCTGTCTGTCTGTCTGTCTGTCTGTCTGTCTGTCACACCCGATTTTCTCCGAAACTATTTGACATAGAAAGATGAAATTTGGTAATAATATAGGAACTGATGGCCTCATCAGAGCCATGTAGTTTTGAGAATTAAATTTTGAATTAAGGGGTTAGTTTTTTGGGGGTGAAGTCGGAAGTGAAAAAAAAAATTTTTTACTAGGTCATCGAGTGTGGTGTCAAATGAAAGCTTGTGAAAACACGAGTAAAAAATATATATATAATATTACACTTGCGCGCACTTTTCTTTGTATTATTTTTAAAAATTCGCGAAAAATCGCTGTCCCGGGCCTTATCTCGAAAAGTACTTATCAAAAAATTTCGAAAAAATTCTGGAATATTCTCCACGGGGTGTAGATTGAACGAAAATTATCACGAGTGCACTACCTTTAATAATTTATATGGTATATAAAAAAAACAAAAATTTCAAGGTCATCAGATTTCAGTAAAGATTGGAAACAAACTTTGTTGAAAACTCATTTGGAGTGTGTTTTGTGAAGTCACTAATCATTTTATACCACCGTAACATAAATTTTGACTTAAGGGGTTTGTTTTGAGGGGTGAAATCGGAAGTGAAAAAAAAAATTTTTTACTAGGTCATCGAGTGTGGTGTCAAATGAAAGCTTGTGAAAACACGAGTAGTAAATATATATATATATATATATATATATATATATATATATATATATATATATATATATATATATATATATATAATGTAATACTTGCGCACACTTTTCTTCGTATTACTTTTAAAAAATCGCTGTCCCCTACCTTATCTCGAAATGTACTGATCAAAAAATTTTGAAAAAATTCTGGAATATTCTCCACGGGGTATAAATTGAACGAAAACTATCACGAGTGGATTACCTTTAATAATTTATTTGGTATATAAAAAAAAAAAAAATTCAAGGTCACCAGTTTTCAGTAAAGATTGGAAACAAACTTTGTTGAAAACTCATTTGGGGTGTGTTTTGTGAAGTCACTGATCATTTTGTACCACCCTAACAAAAATTTTTATTTTAAAAACAATCAACGTACGGAACACTAATTGTGCAAGTTCAACTTGCACTTGACCGGTTTTTTTGTAACAGATTAACTCTTATGTTCTTATGTTTCAATTTGGTTTTATTTATGGTTTGTAATAATATTTGTTACTTCTGCTCTAATAGCATCATTTTCTTCGTCTGGTTCGCCACATATTACTAGGACCAAACGACAAAACTTTAGAAATTTCTTTCGAGTATAAAATTGTCAGAAATGTTTTCTTTCCATTGTGATGTTGTATCATTTGCAGTGTTTATTTTATTTTGTTTTATGAGTAAGTTTTTTAGTTTTTTTTTGTTGTTTTAATTTAATCTTACTCTGCAGAGACTGATATTTTTTATTTTCTAAGTTATAAAATTTATTTATAATATTAATTATATGTGTTGTATTATAAAAATTGATAATGTTTTTAGATATAAATAAAAAAAAAAATTTGAAAATGCCCAAAATGATCGTCATCAATATCACAATGGATAGAAAATATTTCTGATACTCTTATACCCAAAGAAATTTCTAAAGTTTTGTCGTTTGGTCCTAGTTTTGCGGTCGATATCGCAAATGAACAAGACCTTAAGTATTGAGTCGGTTATATACGACAAACCAGACAACGAAAAGGATGCTATTAGAGCAGAAGTAACAAACATCATTACAAACCATAAAACAAAATTGAAACATAAGAACATAAAAGTTAACCTGTTACACAAAAATATCCAAAAAACACCTATACCGTTCTAAAAAAATTATCAATGACAATCTCCAAATCACACTGCTAAAACCCGACAAATCAAATAAAACCGTCGTTATGAACACAACAGAATGTATTGAAAAAATGGAAAATCTATGGAATGATATAAATACTTATAAAAAATTAAATAGCGATCCAACAAATACATATCAAAAAAAATAATTCGTTTATCAAAAAACTACTAAATGAAAAACAAATTACTGATAAAGAAGCTAGAGTATTAACCATCAACAATTCCGTACCACCAAAAATCTATGGCCTACCCAAGCTTCATAAACATAATACACCGTTAAGACCTATTGTATCTTGCATACAATCTCTCTTGTTTAACCTTTCAAAATATCTAGCTAACTGCTTAGCAAATATAACAGGAAAAAATAATTATTTCATTAAGAATTCGTTCGTTTTTAAAACATTCATATTCCATTAAATTACAAACTCCTATCGCTAGATGTAACATCACTATACACCAACATTCCCAAAGGACTAGTACGTACAGTTATTAACGAAAAGTAGAACGTATTAAAAAAACCACACAGCCATGTCTAAACAGAATTTTCTTGATGCCATTGAACTTATATTAAATACCAACTACTTTCAGTTCAAAAACCAATTTTATAAACAAATTGACGGATGTGCGATGGATTCTCCCATATCGTCGGCCATCGCTCAGTTAGTAATGGAATCCTTAGAAGAACAAGTTATTCAGAGATTAAATTTTAACGTTCTGTTTTTCAAAAGGTTCGTAGACGATTGTTTGCTAGCGGCACAAAAAGAAAAAATGAACGAAATTTTACACACATTTAATAACTTCCATAAAAACCTACAATTCACATCAGAAATTGAAAACGAGGGTGAAATAAACTTTTTAGATCTAACGCTAATTAGACGACATGACAAAATTCTCACTACGTGGTATACAAAACATACCTGGTCAGGAAGGTATCTAAATTACTACTCGTATCACGCAATGTTACAAAAAATTAGTGTTATTGTACGACTTACAGACCGAGCAATAAAACTGACCTCACCTGAACTAAGACCTGACGCTCTGAAAAAAGTAAAAACAATTTTAATACAAAATGAATTCAAAGAAGACGACATCAACCGGACAATAAAGAAAAGAATATATAAACATTATAAGAATATAACAAACAACAAAAACAAAAACGAACCGAACCGCGAAAGATTCTTACCTCTTCCTTATACCAAAGAACTTTCTGAAAAACTGAAATGGCTTTTAAAAAAGCATAGCATTGTTGTGTGCCATAAAACTCAACAAATTTAATTCAGTATTTACCAACTTAAGAAGTAATGTTCCCAAGATAAACCAATCAAAGGTTGTGTATTCAATACTGCGCAATGACTGCCCAAAAAAATATATCGGAATGACTTGTCAGCTATTAAAAAATAGACTTAATGGACACAAATATACAAAAAAATGCGTCCACTGCGCTCAGCAAACACGAAGCCGAACATAAGCACAGTTTTAATTTTAACGATACTAAGATCTTAAACAAAGACCGGAATTATGCCAAGCTGCAGATCAAAGAAATGATTGAAATCAAAAAAGATAACAACGCAGTGAATGATAGGTCTTACATAAGAGGAGTCAGTCACATTAACAGAAATTTAATTAAGAAGTTCTATTTTGTTTTCCCTTTGCGTTTTTAATGAATTTTCCTAACGAGTTATTTGTTCTAAAAGCTATGTTGATATTATATTTGTTTAAGTGGTTTTTAATTTTTTCTGGCGTGTTACCAAAATAGGTTAGAACATTATATTTTTCCCTGTGTTTTCTTTCTTGGGGTATACTAAAGAAACTAATACTAAAGAAATAGCTTAAAAAAAAAAATCTGGAGTGCATCAGTTGAATTGTGGTTCTTGTCATAAAAATTACATAGGTCAGACAGGTCGCTCCTCCGAAACTCGGATTTTAGAACATAAAAGAAACTATTTAAAAAACAAAACTGACTCGGCGTACAGTAATTATTTAACAGAATCAAATCATCTTTTTGACGATAAATTTAAAATTCTACACATACAAAACAAAGGCGTAAAATTAAACCTATTAGAAAATTTAGAAATAAATAGAATTAAAAATTCCGACATCATCTTAAACGAACAAAAAGATACCTGTCTGGTCCATGGTAACTCCCCCTTACTCAATTTATACAATTAATATTCAGAATTGATTTCCCAACAATATTCATTAGCATATAGTATTTTTATTACCTATCTACCTTAGGGTATTTGTATAAATGTAACAACACTAATATTCAAATATCATTTTGTATCAGAAGAAGCTATAGTATAGCGAAACGCGTAATACAGTTTCAGTGAAACTAAATAAAGTGGAATTTTGACAATATCAGTCTTTCATTACATTCGTTATGAATTTACATCAAATAACAGCCACAACAATTCAAAGCTTAAACGCTAGCTTTCAGTAACTTAATTATCACGCTTTCTGATAAACATCTTAATTTTCCTTCTGTCGTTTGTTTGTAGAAGAAGCTACCATTTAGGTAGCGAATACTTAATTTAAAAATAAAAAAAAACAGAAATTAGAGCCCAAAGATCTTTAATTGCTCACCTCTATTTCCTCAAAAGGGCGTTCCCAATAGTTAACCTTCAACTGTATTTACGTATATAGATATATATATATATATATATATATATATATATATATATATATATATATATATATATATATATATATATATATACATATACATATACATATATATATATATATATATATATATATATATATATATATATATATATATATATATATATATATATATATATACATATATATATATATATATATATATATATATATATATATATATATATATATATATATATATATGTAATATATAAATTAGCCTAAAAAGTTCTTAACATACTTACGTTTGTTGTGATATCGGTAGGATACTTCTTATAGATTACTTGAAACATGGCAAAATAGTGATTGAGAGATTATTCTTCATTATCAACTAGACTTCGCCAAAAAACTGTAGAAAAAACACCAAGAAAAAAGTGTCTAAAGGGGTGCTGTTTTTGCAAGACAATGGCCCTGCTCACAGATCACTCTTCGTTTCGAAGAAATTAACCAATTATGCTTCCGGTTGATTGTTTATTTCCCATATTCTCCCGATTTAGCATCTTCGGATTACTTGTTTCCAAAACCGAAAAAAAACATTTGAAGAATATAAATTTCATTCAAATGAAGAAGTAATAAATGTTGGTTTCCAAACCAAGACAGAGTTTTTTGAAAGGTCTAGAGTAATTTTATAACCGTTACACTAAGTGTATAAAGAAGAAAATATATTACGCTGAACAAACTATTTTTGTTTTGGATTTTGGTTTATTTTTTCTATGCTAGGGTAAAAACTTATCAATACCCTCATAATACATATATATATATATATATATATATATATATATATATAGAGAGAGAGAGAGAGAGAGAGAGAGAGGTCATTGTAGCGCTTGAGATACACTTAACTGAAGTTTAGCAACTAAAAAATCTTAAAGATCCTTTTTAGATGAACAGGGTGGTCCAAATTGGACACTTTTAAAGGTAAACCCCTTTATCTAAAGGAGATAGATGAAAATTGATGTCGATGTCTGAGGCTCAATTTTCTTGATAAACTCAGTGATGAAAACCGCATATCGATATTTAGTACCGTTTCAGATATACAGGGTGTTTTTCAAAAATCTGCATTTTGGAAAAATGTTTGTGATTCTTTTCCTATTGAAAATTTTTGATTTCTGTAAAAGCATTCTTAAAGCACTTTTTCACATGGCTTTCAACAGTGTAAGTTACATTTTTTTACAACTAATATTTTAATAGTTATTAACGCAAAAATATGTTTTTAAATGGGATACCCTGTATATTTTTCCTTATCCGAATAGAGCTTTAAATTACCATTCTAAAAATATAGCATACTTTATATGTTGCTTAAATCTACTTCAAAATATAAAGGATTTCAATTTTTACGCGAGTTTTAAATTCACGTTTTGTGAAGTAGGCTTTGGACAGAGCAGCAATATCAATTGTTTACCGATAGCAGGCAAATCGTAAAAAAAATCCCAAAAGCAACTCTAAGAGTCATAACTACAATGAAATTTACTAAATGCTATAATACTTTAAACTACGTAGAAAATAAAACGAAACAACAATAAAACAATTTATTCCGAGTAGAGCAAACTAAAACACAACAATTTTCTATAAGAGATGTTCGGAATCTCGCCCAGTTTCATTTACACATAGGCTACACCTTTTCTGGACACTTCTTACCGAGTTGATTAGTTCAAGAGGAGTGAGAGCTGCAAAACTTTATATCACCGCCACTTCTAACTCTTTCCTGGTGTTTGTCGGCAATTTAAAAATTAGGTCTTTCAATATTCCCCAGAGATAGAAGTTCATGGGTGTTAAATCCGGTGACCCTGCCGGCCAACGGTTCAGAACTTGGTTGGCTATCCAGTTATTGTCGAAATTGGCCGATAAAAAATTGCTGATAACTGCAGCGTTATGAGGGGGTGCCCCGTCATGTTGAAAAAGACAAGAGGTTCTATTTGCTGCCTTAAAATTTCTAAATATCTCTGAGAGGTGAGTTTTCCTTCATAAATAAATGGACCTATAACCCTGCCTCTCGAAATTCCTGCCCACACATTAAATCAAAATCTGCCTTGATTTCTTTGCTCCACAACTAAATGAGGATTTTCTTGTGCCCACGTATAAGAAATGTAACGGTTAAAAATATCTGCATTGCTTACATAAGCTTTGTCTGTCCAAATGCAATTTAATGAAAAATTCGGAACATGGCTAGAATTCTCCAGAAACCACTAGCAAAAATCTATACGCCGTTGAAGGTGATGAACTTTTCCTACATGGCCTGAATTTGTGCTTCTTTAAAGTACGACTTACGTTAGTTCTTGGTAGTGGGTTGAAGTGTTGGGATAATTCCCAATAGTTCCTAAAACAACTCCTTATCCCTGTTTGACGCATAATTTTTGGGTCGTTTCTTTTCAAACTATTAACTAGGTTATATCGCAATCGAGCGAATATATCCTTGAAGGGTTGACGCCTCTCTGGATACCGTTCGTGGTACAAATTACTTGCCGCTTCCGAATTTTCTCCGGTTTGTATGAAAGACAGAATCATATCCTATTTTTCGTAATTTTGAAACTTCATTGCGATTTATTTGACAATTCAATAATCCTGAAGTAAAATTTGACAATTAAGAGTAAACAATTTAATTAAACCATATGGCGGCTCCGTCGAATTCTTACTTCACAAAATGTGCATTTAAAACTCGCGTAAAAACTGAAAACCTTTATATTTTGAAGTAGATTTAAGCAAAATATAAAGTGTGCTATATTTTTAGAATGGTAATTTAAAGCTCTATTCGGATAAGGAAAAATATACAGGGTATCCCATTTAAAAAATATATTTTTGAGTTAATAACTATTAAAATATTAGTTGTAAAAAAATGTAACTTATACTGTTGAAATCCACGTGAATTTTCAATAGGAAAAAAAATTACAAACATTTTTCCAAAATGCAGATTTTTGAAAAACACCCTGTATACCTGAAACGGTACTAGATATCGATATGCGGTTTTCACCATTGAGTTTATCATCTCCTTTAGATAAAGGGGTTTACCTTTAAAAGTGTCCAATTTGGACCACCCTGTACACAACTGTCTCGTAAGGTTGGATTCATAAATTATATAACGCGATTCTTGGCGAAAATCGACCACCCTTTGTTACATTTTTTAATATTTTTATAAACTTCCCTTAAAATTACAGCAAAAACTTAGCAACTCTTAAGTTTTAATCAAAGAATAAATTGACTATTCATCCGTGTTACTCTCTAAGTTGGGAATGTGGAATCTTTGGCACAATGACACTACTCAGTTTATATCACCACTACACTAAACACACTGTGAAAACCAGTATCTTCTTTGCAGGTAAGGCAGTTTTAAAGGACTATTTAATAATACTACTCAGTATATATCACCACTACACCAAACACTTTATTTTTGCACTCGACGCGCGTTTCGCTAACCATGTTAGCTTCATCAGGAGCGATGATTGACTAAAGCTAAACTAAAAATCTACCCTATTTATACTTAGCCTAACCCTTGAATTACTCAGGCGGAACTAATGGCACAGGCAAGGCTATCAGTTCCGGTCAAGTAACCAGTAGAGGGGACTATAAGGAATAGGCCCTCTGTCTTTATTTAAACTACTTTAACATTTTATAATTTTCATACTTTCGTATGCGTTCAACAATCTTCTATCAGATACATTTTTAATTAATCTTAGATTATCTAATGTTACATTATGATCAGCTTCAAGGACATGTTCGGCAATGCTAGACTTTTCTGCTCTACTGTATTTTAAGTGTGCTAAATGTTCTTTAAATCGTGTTTTAATCGACCTTTTAGTTTGCCCAATATACTTTTTGTCACAATCATTACAACTAATTTCATAAATTCCACTTTTCTCACAATTAGGAATCTTATCTTTGGAATTTCCTAAGATATTCCTTAGATTGTCTGATGACTTATAGACTAAGTTGAGGTCTACCTTATTAAATACCTTATTGAGTCCCCTGCTATATTTCGGATTATATGGTATAGAGACTTACTTGGTGTTATTTTCTTCGCGTGTAAAGAAGGTGGAATTCTGAATATTTAACCTGAACTTGTGTCTATTTATTAGCTTGTTTACTAAGTCATCGTTATGACCATTAACTCTAGGTATATTTCTAGTACGATTCCTTTCGTTATTAAAGTTTACTTTATTCAGAGGAAAAGTGACCAAACGATGAATTAAATGATGTAATGAGGCTAATTCGTGTTGTTTGCAATGAAATGAATCATTACACATACTTGGTGTTATTTTCTTCGCGTGTAAAAAAGGTGGAATCCTGAATATTTAACCTGAACTATTTATTAGCTTGTTTACTAAGTCATCGTCATAACCATTAACTCTAGTTGCGTCTCTCATGTTTCCTCAGAGAGCGTTCTTTACGAGTCGCATTCGACGGATTTCTTTCTAACACCTTTACTGTTAACGCCGGTGTGCCCCAAGGCTCCATACTGTCTCCTACTCTCTTTCTCATTTACATTTTAATAATTAAAATATCTAGAAAAGGCAATTGTCCTTTGTTCTCAACTTCGCAAGTGAATTTAATGGAACCATACCGGCTATTTAATTTGGAAACAAAATCATCAATATTTGCTTTCTTTGTATCAAAAATCGCGAAAATATCATCCACATACCTATACCGTGTTACGCTCTCCATATATATATATATATATATATATATATATATATATATATATATATATATATATATATATATATATATATATATAAATAAAGAAAGAAAGCAAAAGTTGCCGTATCTGACAAAATTCTTAAATATAAAATTTGTTGGGGAACTCAGCAAAGGGCATGATAAAAGTTCACACAATGTTCATTAAGCCAATATTTCGGTCCTTGGTTGGGACCTTCTTCAGGACAAGAACTGAAAAGGAAAACTAGTCTACTAACTGAGAAAACTTGGGCAAAAATTAAATTATTCAAATTATTACTATTATTATTATTATTATTAATAAACTGAGGTAGAAGTACAATGAAATATAAGATGTAATATAAAAGAAAAAGAAAAAACACTCACATGAATAGTGAGAAGTAGAGTTAACATGAATGGCCATTATTAGCTTGTAACATAGAAACGACTAACAATTCATCAAAATAAACACTATAAACTAATACACAAAGTTAAAAAGATAAAATTTATAACAGGGGTGTATTTTAAAACCCTGGATGCTGAAAACATTTTTAATTATTAATTAATTCACCCGAACCAACACCTGTAGCCGGCGCCATGCACAAAATGATTGACATACCACTGACAAAAGACAGTTACTTGACAGAGAAAAGGGACTTATTTGAAAACCTAAAAACCGAAATTGTAAACAACCGGAAGGAGAACTGGTCTAATGAAAAATATATAAATGGTCAAATAAAGAGAAGAAGAAATTACCAATCGAACGACCTTAAAATCGATGATAATATGGAAAAACAACCATAAATTTTGGGTAGAAAGGGGACAAGAGAACTAGCAAAAGAGAAATAGAGAAGGAAGGATGCAATATTATAATAACTTATGAATCAATTTATTTTATTTATTTATATAATTTGTTGATTTAATTATTGAAAAAATTAATTAGAGAAAGGAGGTTTATTCACCAAAGGGTATATTGAAGTATGAAAATTACAAGAGGGAGGGAAGGGGGAATCACTAGACTTTTGCAATGACAGAAAAAACGACGATGTTAGAATGATCAATCTAGGCAAGTGAGGGAAACAATTCTTAAGAACCAGGACCAGGGGACCTACAGAAACTAGATAAAGGAAAAGAGAAAGAAATAGATTATTGAGAGTTAGTCTGTTAGGTAACGGACTGCCATTTTTAGGATAAAATATCAAGAGTCCAATGACGACAGGGAGTTGTCACATGGCATAGAAACATCACAAGAAAGGAGAAAACTGTATATGTTACTCAAACTATCTAGATCGGTTCTTTTATTGATGTTGTGGGGATTTTCATTGATGTAACATTTCGAGGAATTCTATCTGGAAAAGATTTTTTGAAAAATGAAGTATTTTAGGTTCATTGAAGTTGAAGGAATGACCATTATCTACAGAATGGATTGCCAAAGCACATATTTGAGGATGGCGTCAAGTGTCACTTTTGTGAAATGTAATACGACGATTGAGAGATTGAGAAGTCTGACCGAGATAGATTGATGGCCAATTGAGGCAGGGGATTGAATACACTACGTCTGACATAGAGAGAACCAGCAGAGTAGCCTTCAATTTACTGAAAACACGTCTATTTTTGAAAAAGTAATATTTGGCAATTTTAATGTTAGGAACAGTACGTAAGATATGAATTAATTCATTTGTGAGACCAGGAATGAAAGGCAGAGAAAGCAACGACTAATTTGTTTCGACTGGGGGGTGAGAGGAAGGGAAGGGTTGGGTCTGAGTGAGGGAGGGGGAGCTCTGGAGGAATAAGTTGAATATGAGTGAACTCGTTAACTTCATCCTTGGTTTTTAGCAGGAGTTTTCGGTTGTAACCATTTTCTGTACACAGGTTTGTGAGCATTCCCTGTCATTTAAGCAGGTGATCTGGGTAGATAAAAGTTCACACAATGTTCATTAAGCCAATATTTCGGTCCTTGGTTGGGACCTTCTTCAGGGCAAGAACTAAAAAGGGGAATTAGTCTACTAACTGAGAAAACTATATATATATATATATATATATATATATATATATATATATATATATATATATATATATATATGTTATATATATATATATATATATATATATATATATATATATATATATATATATATATATATATATACATATATATATATATATATATATATATATATATATATATATATATATATATATATGTATATATATATATATATATATATATATATATATATATATATATATATATATATATATATATATACATAATGTATATATATATATATATATATATATATATATATATATATATATATATATATATATGTATATATATATATATATATATATATATATATATATATATATATATATATATACATTATGTATATATATATATATATATATATATATATATATATATATATGTAAATATATATGTATATATATATATATATATATATATATATATATATATATATATATATATATATATAATGTATATATATGTATATATATATATATATATATATATACATATATATATATATATATATATATATATATATATATATATATATATATATATATATATATATATATATATATATATATATGTATATACATATACATATATATATATATATATATATATATATATATATATATATATATATATATATATATATATATATATATATATATGTATATGTATATACATATATATATATATATATATATATATATATATATATATATATATATATATATATATACATATATATACATATATATATATATATATATATATATATATATATATATATATATATATATGTATATTTATAGATATATATATATATATATATATATATATATATATATATATATATATATATATGTATATATTGTAACATTCATTTTTTCCTAGATTTTAAGAGTATGTAATGTTACTGATTTTTCGCTTTATATTGTACTTCTTTTCATCTTTGTATCGAGCAGTGTATTTCAGCAGAATTTTCTAGCCGCGCAGTGCGGATTTCCGACCGAATCTATCGAATTTGTAGTACGCCGGGATTGGTCAAATGTTTGTTTCCGGAGTTTGGTTCCGGCGTCGCCATTTTAGAGACGTAGTTCTCACGGCTTATTTAAGGGTCCGGAGAACGCACATCTTGGCTTACTTCCACCAAGCCGCCGAGAGGCTTATTTCCACCAAGCCGCCGTGAAGGCTTATTTCCACCGAGCCGCCGAGAGGCTTTTTACAACGAAGCCGCAGCCAGGCTTTGCCCATCAAGCCGCAGTAGAGGCTTCTGGCAATACTTTCGAGAGCCAAGTTAAGTACGAGTTTTTAACGTAAAGCCGTAGTGGGCTTAGTGTGTTTTTTTCTACATGGAGTAGCCAAAGTAGGCTCTTCTCATAAGTGATGGTATGTGTGAAATCGGTTTTGTGTTCAATTTAAGGCCTAGGAAGCCCGTAGGAAAACCGTAAGTCACCAGAACATACATCAGTAGATCTATTTCCCGCAAATAAGTGTTATAACAGCAATTTGAACTTATAAATCGTGAAGTGAATATCACGACTCTTCGATTTCGGGTGTAGTAAAGTTTTAGAAGTAAAATGTCTAATTTTAATAACTACTGTTTAGGCTAGAATTTTTGTAATTCTTAAAACTGCAAGGGTTGGAACTTTTATTTTAAAATCATGAATAAATTTTCTTTTTGTTGATTAAAGCTAGTGTTTCACTGTACACCTATCTTTCTTTTCAGGATAAGAAGGGTTGTACTAGACTAATTCTTTTTAGTAATAACTGTATAACACTTCAGTATTTTTTCATTTTTTTAGCTGAAATTAGATCCTTTCTATTTTAAAATGAATGGTGCCCAAAATTCGTACAACTAAAGTTTTTTTAAAAAATAGAAAATAATTCCAAAAAGACGTACAACAATTATCTCTTACCCATATCTCTCTACCAAGGAAAACTGAGCTAGTGTTTGTTTAATTTCTTTAGTTCTTTTAAAATCATTATTCACTCAATTTATTCTCAGAAATTAAAGCGGGGCTGCAAGAAAATTGCGCTCAAGCGTGGGACAAACAACTTTTCACAGGGTACAAAAAAAGATGCCTCCTGCCTGAGGGCAAGTTCTCAAGTTACAAAATGACGCTGTCAACGCGGGGCTTTTGGAATTTTATTTTTTAAACGAAACTACACTATAGCAATAAGACAAAAGCAGGAAATTTGAAGGAATATTTATTTCAATTTATCTGATGGTGGTATAGATATTTAAATTTTGTTAATTGACTCTAATTTAAGTGATCCCTGCTTTTTCCTTAAAAGCTACCTTTATAGTTCAGATTGGCGGATGTGCTGGTCTACTTTAATTTTCGCACTGTTAGATTTATTTTGCGGTTAACCGAAGAAAAAACTGTACTTTTTTCTCACCTATGTTTTGCATGAATATTAAAAATACTTTGCTGATACGAAACGGTATTTGGAGATTTTTTGTTGAAAATTCTTAACATATTTAGTAAAGGAATTTTAATAGAAGGCAATACTTAGAAATTTTTTTTGGAATTGTTGAAGATTTTTTAAATGTTTGGTAAAGAAGTTTACATATTTTAGTTGTCTTTACATGATTTTATTTTGACTATTGGGAGCACAGGGGAAATATTTTCACTACTTTTTAAACAATTCTTTTAAATTTTATAATCTAAATACATTTATCATGGAAGCCCAATTTTAAAGTCAATCACCTACTGGAATATGAATTAGACTATGAACTGAAAATCCGTCGTACTTTCTCAGAACGTCCGGTCGCGGATAAAAGAAAAATTCTAATGAGGATCTTAAGTAAAGAAATATTCCAATAGATCAGATTGGACTAAATAGTTACAAAAAGTTTCAGATTTTTTTTAAGTCTAATAAAAGTTCTCCTTCTCAAGTTAAAACTCCTGCTTCTCCAAATGGTCACATGTCTCCTTTATTCGTGCATAAATATTTAGATAACATACCGCATATCAAGATAAATCTATTAGGTGACCATTTCTCGGCTTTATTTGACTCTGGTGCAAATGCCTCCGTTGTAGGTCAGAATGGTATTAAAATTTTAAGTCGTTTAAGTATAAAAATATGCCATGTCAAAAATAGAAGTGTTACCACTGCAGATGGCAGCCGTCTAAAAGTTTTAGGTACGGTTGAGTTGCCGCTAGTTTGCAATGGTCATTGTTTAGTAATCTCTGCTCTAGTAGTACCTTCTCTATCACATACTTTGGTTTTAGGATGTGATTTTGCACAAAAATTCGGAATTTTAGTAAATTTTAAAGATAATTCGTGGTATCCACAGTCCCTAGAAGTCGATTCTAATACAAGTTTTAAAGATTGTTATTCAGAAAGTTCTTTAGAAAACCTTTTCTCGCGTCTATGTACCGTAGATGATCTCTCGCGGGCGGAACGCTTAAAGGCAGAAAAAGTAATAAGCTCTTTCAAGGAAATAAGTAGTAAAGATAGGTTAGGCCGAACGAATAAAATCACCATGTCTATAGATACGGCTGATGCCAGTCCTGTAAAGACAAGGCCCATCGCCATGTCTCCGAACATGTCAAAAGTATTAAATAAGGAGTTAGACGAAATGTTGAAACTCGGAGTGATATCGTCTATGCTTTGACGAAAGAAAGCTCAACGAGGTCAGCAAATTTGATAACTATCCATTACCGAACATCGACAGAATTTTGACATCACTCAGGAATGCTAAGTATGTATCCTCGATAGACCTTAGAAAGGGTTCTGGCAAATTCCTTTGGACAAATCCTCTAAGGAAAAGACCGCTTTTGCAGTAGTAGGCCGAGGTCTATTTCAGTTCGTCACTATGCCGTTTAGTCTAAAGAACGCTGCTCAAACTCAGCAACGTTTAGTGGACGCTATATTTGGTCCGAAATATGAGCCACATATTTTTACCTATCTCGATGATATTTTAGTAACATCGGAAGACTTCGAATCGCATATTCGCTTACTTAAAGAAATAAAAGATAAATTGAAAGAGGCCGGACTGACGATAAATTTGAGCAAATGTAAATTTTTTCAAAACTTCTCTAAAGTTTTTAGGCTATATTGTAGGCTCAAATTCCTTGCGTACCGATCCGGATAAAGTAGCAAGCATGGTTAATTATGCGAGACCTACTAATACTACGGAAGTTAAGCGCTTCGTAGGAATGTGTTCATGGTATAGACGTTTTATTGAGAATTTTTCTACCCTGTTGTCGCCTATTAATGATCTTTTGAAAGGACGAAAAAAAGGACAATCGATAGATTGGACAAAGGCAGCCGAAGAATCTTTTTTATAAAGATTAAAGAGCTATTGGTTTCAGCTCCCATTTTATCCCAACCAAATTTTTTCCCAACAGTTTTATATTTCTAGTGATGCTTCTGATACCGGTTTAGGGGGCGTCCTAACACAGAAAATCAATGGTGAGGAAAGAGGGATAGCGTATGTCAGTAGAACTTTATCAAGGGCTGAACGTAACTATTCGGTTGTTGAAAAAGAATGTTTAGCAGTACTCTTTAACATCGAAAAGTTTCGACCTTACATAGAAGGTGTTCCTTTCACGGTCATAACAGATCATTATAGTTTATTGTGGCTTAATTCTATTAAAAACCCTAGTGGCAAACTAGCGCGTTGGGCGATTAGGCTGAGACAACATACGTTTAATTTAATTCATAGAAAAGGAGTCCACAATGTTATTCCTGACGCTTTGTCAAGAATCCCAGATCATACAGTGGACGAAAACAGTCTTAATGCACAGATTGGCGTAAGAATTGATACAGTTGATATAGATCGCATTGATCCATGGTACGATAATTTACGGCAGTAAATTAAAGAATTTCCTCAAAATTTTCCGCAGTGGAAGGTGGAAAATGATTTCGTGTACAAGTTTTATCCCAAACCAGTTGCCTTTAGAAGTTAATGTACCCGAGTGGAAACTACTAGTTCCTAAACCACAGAGAGAGGAAATTATAGACATGTGTCATACTCCTCCTACTTCTGGTCATTTTGGTTTTTATAAAACTCTTCACAGGGTTCAGGAACAGTATTATTGGCCAAAAATGCGTTTTGATATTCTAAAGTTTGTGAGGACTTGTGAAGTATGTGGAGCGCAGAAATCTCCAAATACACTACCTATGGGACTGAAGGGAAAAGAGAAAACGGTTAATTACCCTTTCCAAGTCATAGCAGCTGATCTAGTAGGCCCATTCCACGTTCAAAAAAGGGAAATAAATGGCTTCTCGTGGTTTCTTGCTGGTTTACAAAGTATGCCATGCTATTTCCTTTGAAAAGCTCTAAAGCTGAATATATAGAGAGAATTTTGGATAATAATGTCTTTCTAATCCACGGTGTTCCATCGCTCTTGATATCCGATAACGGTACTCAGTTTACCTCTAAGAGTTTTAAGAGCTTAAGTGAAACTTATGGTTTTAACATCCGTTTTAATCCCGTGTACACCGCAAGACACGAAGTAACAGGGTTCACACCGTCTTTCTTAGGTTACGGCAGACATATACCGCTATCTGGATCGTATTATAAAAATTTAGATTTGGATGTCAATGTTGACAGCGAAATAATTCCGGGTAACAGGGGTGCGTACGCCGAAAATTTAAAGGGTTTAAAAGATATTTTCACCGACGTGCGTAGTAGGACATATAAGGCTTATGAACGGAACAGTAAGTCTTACAACCTTAGAAAAAGGGATTTTTCCTTTAAAATAGGTGATCACGTTTGGCCAAAAAATAAAATTCTTTCCAGTACAGCTGATAAATTCACATCTAAGTTGGTACCTAAGTATGTGCATTGCGTGATAAGAGAAAAGATTTCAGATTTAGTTTATGTTTTAGTTAATTTAGATGGGACAAAAGTAGGACGATGGCATATTAAAGACTTAAAACCATTCAATGGACCTAGCCCTAGTGAAAGTTTGTCAGAAGAAGAATAATTTATATTTACATTATCTTAATTGCTTAACTTTATTTTTTTTTTTGATGTTGCTCTGTAGAGGTGACTACCTCGTTTTTTTTTGACTGTTATAAAAGTTGAGCAGAGTATAGCTCACTTTTATTATTTTTTGCTAAGGTTTTGGGTACTGATCATATCCAAACTTAGGTTGATTGTGGTTGATGTTTAGCATCGACTCAGCTGTTGCGAGCTTGCGAAAGAGTCTCACTCAGGATATATCATAAGACTGGTATGTCGGTGGTCGCGGGATTTGATTTGCTTATGACCCCAAATAATATCCAGTTCTTGACACTTGGAAGCGAAATTTTGATTAGAGGCAATCCAAAGTGATCTTGAGTTTGGACAAGCGCAAGATGGAGCTCGTGTAGTATGATGTTGAGTCAAAAGATTTTTTATGAGCAATTTCAAAGTTTGTTACCCGAGTGGGTGTATTTTTATTACCTTAATGGTATATTTTGGGTGCAATTAAGAGTAAATTGATTTTGGTTTATCCAGTAAGTCTAAGACTTGGATTAATTTGATTTAGATCTTCTTCTGAATTGACAAACTGAGGGTATCTTCTATTCTTTTCAGGGCCGTTTAAACGTTACCTTTGAGTCACTAATTTTTTAAATTTTTTTGCATAGACTCATAGGCGTATGTTGAGTTTTTTCGGTATACTATCAGATTGATAGGAAATTGAAGTCCTGCAGGAGAACTAAAGGCTGATCATTTACAGGAGATGAGAGCAAAGTAAGACAGTCGTTTCACAAAGAAATGATCAAAATCTGATACCGAGATGAGAACCTTGTCAAGAGTGGCTAAGCGCAGTGAAGGAAGATTCCTAACCGAATTTTTAGATTTTCAACAAATAAACTAGAAGTTTGGGCTGACAGAAAACGGTTATGCCTGATACCTGTAGCAGTTTCTTCTAGAGGCTATTGTCTAGGGAGACGATTAACACCATGATCGAATATTTTAGCTGTCAACGATGTTTTCTTCTTGTTTCTGATTAGACTGGAAAAGCTCTTGTCGTCTTCAAAAGTTTTGTTGGTTGCCACCGAAAAATTGAGAAATTTTTGCTTCATGTAGCTTTTTAAGCTCATTTTCGTTTTTTGGAAATTTCCGTTAGAAGCTTGGTTAAGTTAACCTAGTAAACCCTTAGGTTGTATCCCATGAGTTATCTGTTTTTACAGGCTGTGATGCACCGGGTGCTAACAGATGCCGTTACGACGTTTGGCAGGGAGTTAGTCTTCCTGAGGAACAGACTGATTGGAAGGGTAGTCTATGGGGGGCGCACGTTTGACCTTTGGGACCTTTAGAGGTTTTGTTACTCAATGGTTATTTCTATTTGAGCCAAAGGAGAGCCTAGCTACTGTAGTCGACCTCAGCTCCAATTAGCCTATTAGTGGTGACAGGCTGTTGGCAGTAGTGTGTTTCGGAACACCCTATTGATTAATTTTTTTGACTTATGGTGGTGTGGTGGACACCGTTTTAGTTTAGTGGATGCTATAATCTACTCCCTTTTGTTGGTGGACACCAGGGTCACCATTTCCGTATATTATTGTCTCCACCTTTCAGTATATCGTGGTGAGGTGTTTGTCTCCTGTTATGTGGGATGGATTAAATTCGTTTCGTTGTTGTTCTAGGGCGAGACCAGTACACGAGGGTTCTTCATGCAACTTGAAGAAGCGCCATGCTGGTTAAGTTTTATATCTCTGTGTAGCCACCCTGAAGAATGACGGAGGGCGTTTTTTTTTTTTCCGGCTCATGTTTCTAGGCAGATTTACCACTTGGGTGCGATGTGCCGAAGATTTGTTTAGCTTTTGCTAAGAGCTTTCACCAAGCTCGATATGGAGTTATCATAACCAAGAGTTTGGGATTTGAACTCCTGTATATATTTCTGTATATATTTCTGTATATATTTCGGTGTGTATTGGTTGCCTGAGGGCATGTGCTCAAAATGTGTGATTTTGAGTCGTTTTGTTTATGGACTCCTATATATAAAATTGTAATTTTAGGGAGGTCCTATTTCGAGACTTGCTGTCTCATACGGTTATTTTGGGAATGTTTCCTTGAATGTTAGTTGCGCGCGGACTAATCATTCTGTTCTTTGTGAACATTGCTTTTTGAAGCAGGATCATTCAGTTTAGTGAATTTTAGCTTTTATAGCTATTCACTGTGTTTAGAGTGAATTTTGGCTTTTATAGCTATTCACTGCGCTTATAGTGATATTGTTAGCTTTTATAGCTGCTCACTATGTTAATGGCGAGATTGTTCTTTTAGAACGCAGACTTTGTGTAGTCGAGGACTATTTACAGAGTGTTTTCTTGGCGAGGAGCCGAGGTTTTTTCTGGCGATATACCAGAGTGTTTTCTTGGCGAGGAGCCGAGGTTTTTTTCTGGCAATATACCAGAGTGTTTTCTTGGCGAGGAGCCGAGTTTTTTTTTTCTGGCGATATACCAGAGCGTTTTCTTGGCGAGGAGCCGAAGTTTTTTTCTGGCGATATACCAGAGTGTTTTCTTGGCGAGGAGCCGAGGTTTTTTCTGGCGATATACCAGAGTGTTTTGTTGGCGATGAGCTGGCGTGTTTTCTGGCGATTAACCAGAGCGTTTTCCCTGGCGATTTTTGCATGTCTGGATGTCTCAGGACGTCGACATTGCGCGATGTAGCGTTTTCCCTGGCGATTTTAGCATGTCTGGATGTCTTAGGACGTCGACATTGCGCTGTAGAGTGCGATTATTTTCTGAGTGCGACTAGTAGTGATACTAGATTTGGAATGTTCTCTTAGCGGTGAGCTAGAGCAATGAGGGCGATTTTTCCCGAGCGTTTGTCTGGAGTTTCATCCAGATGTTTTTCTTAGCCTTGTGCTAAATGGTCTTACAAGACTTTTTCCTTTTAGTGTTAGTGTTTGCACTAGAATCATTTATTTTTTTTATTTTTCTTTATTTAAGAATTTTTCTAAATTTCTTTTGCTGAAATAGAAAATTTTCTGACAATCCTTAAACTATTTTAAGGGGGGTGTTCATATTTTGTTTCAGTTCACTTTTTTGATTTAGACAAGAGTCTAGACAAAGTTATATTTTTTTTTTGTTTTGGTAACAATAATAGAGCTGTTTCTGTTATATAAAAAGACCACTATTGTTACTTTGGAAAGGTATTTCTTATGTTCATGCAAGGATTTTTATTTACTTTTGCTGTACTTAACCTTAGTGCTTAATTAAGTTAAGTCTAGTTATAAGATTCTTGTGATCATGCAAAGATTTTCATTTGGTTTTCATTGTACTTAATATTAGTGCTTAATTAAATTAAGTCTAGTAGTAAGGTCCGAAGATTGTAATTTTGTTTTAAGTTTTGACCTTAGTATTAAGTGACAATGTAGCACTTTGTACCTTTTTTTGATGAATAGGCTTAGTTTAATAGACTAGTGTAGTCTATTTCTTTTTGGAAGGGGGTAAATGTAACATTCATTTTTTCCTAGATTTTAAGAGTATGTAATGTTACTGATTTTTCGCTTTATATTGTACTTCTTTTCATCTTTGTATCGAGCAGTGTATTTCAGCAGAATTTTCTAGCCGCGCAGTGCGGGTTTCCGACCGAATCTATCGAATTTGTAGTACGCCGGGACTGGTCAAATGTTTGTTTCCGGAGTTTGGTTCCGGCGTCGCCATTTTAGAGACGTAGTTCTCACGGCTTATTTAAGGGTCCGGAGAACGCACATCTTGGCTTACTTCCACCAAGCCGTCGAGAGGCTTATTTCCACCAAGCCGCCGTGAAGGCTTATTTCCACCGAGCCGCCGAGAGGCTTTTTACAACGAAGCCGCAGCCAGGCTTTGCCCATCAAGCCGCAGTAGAGGCTTCTGGCAATACTTTCGAGAGCCAAGTTAAGTACGAGTTTTTAACGTAAAGCCGTAGTGGGCTTAGTGTCAGTTTTTTTCTACATGGAGTAGCCAAAGTAGGCTCTTCTCATAAGTGATGGTATGTGTGAAATCGATTTTGTGTTCAATTTAAGGCCTAGGAAGCCCGTAGGAAAACCGTAAGTCACCAGAACATACATCAGTAGATCTATTTCCCGCAAATAAGTGTTATAACAGCAATTTGAACTTATAAATCGTGAAGTGAATATCACGACTCTTCGATTTCGGGTGTAGTAAAATTTTAGAAGTAAAATGTCTGATATAGGGACTCTAATTTTAATAACTACTGTTTAGGCTAGAATTTTTGTAATTCTTAAAACTGCAAGGGTTGGAACTTTTATTTTAAAATCATAAATAAATTTTCTTTTTGTTGATTAAAGCTAGTGTTTCACTGTACACCTATCTTTCTTTTCAGGATAAGAAGGGTTGTACTAGACTAATTCTTTTTTAGTAATAACTGTATAACACTTCAGTATTTTTTCATTTTTTTAGCTGAAATAGATCCTTTCTATTTTAAAATGAATGGTGCCCAAAATTCGTACAACTAAAGTTTTTTTAAAAAATAGAAAATAATTCCAAAAAGACGTACAACAATTATCTCTTACCCATATCTCTCTACCAAGGAAAACTGAGCTAGTGTTTGTTTAATTTCTTTAGTTCTTTTAAAATCATTATTCACTCAATTTATTCTCAGAAATTAAAGCGGGGCTGCAAGAAAATTGCGCTCAAGCGTGGGACAAACAACTTTTCACAGGGTACAAAAAAAGATGCCTCCTGCCTGAGGGCAAGTTCTCAAGTTACAATATATATATATATATATATATATATATATATATATATATATATATATATATATATATATATATATACATAAATACATACACAGACTGATTCCTGTTCGATCATTACAGATGTCATTTTAGTTTATCAACTTACAGGAACTGTCAGGTACGTTTTCTTTTAATTATCTCTGATTGTTCTTCACATTAGGTACACAAAAATGAAATGGTGTAAATCCGGTAGGATAGCCTAGGAGGGCCTAGGGGAGAATATTTTTCTCTGTCCCCCTAAATGTAGAAAATACGTATGTAGAAACAGAACCATTTTTTATTGAGAGTTTTCTTAGATAAAAGATATTTTTTTTTTATGAAAAACCTCCCGACATCCTCCAGTCATTGATTTTCAAAGTTTCACTGTAAATAGGAGTTCTTTTTTGTAAAAAATTCCTCCCCAAAGCGTCAATTTCAGTTTAATATGCTCTGGTAGGAGCAGTTTTCTCTCCTCAAATGTCCTTTTACGCCTCCTATTTGTCGGTTAACATCCTTTCCCTATCAATAGTGTCCTTTTTTTCATTAAAAAAATGTCTTTTTTTATCGTCCATTTCCCCGCCTGACTAGAGATTTTATCCTTTTTTCATATCCTGAGAATATCGGCGGGAATATCGTAATACCCGTCAACGTAGTCCAAGTGCCGAAACATACATCTATGTATTTCACAGCACTTTTTAGACTACTTAGTAGGGCTGCCACGGACGTTATTGATTTTTGCACATAACTACTACCTATGTACGTTGTCAGGCAAAATATACCTAAATAAATTAATAAATAAAGTATACCGACCTGCCGAGTTTGGAATTCGAGACCTTCTGCACTACAAGCAAGTTACTACGCCACGGAGCCATGGGCCGCCACCGAATTTTTATCCACATGTCCTTCACCTCTTGAACCTGACTATGCCACTGGAGTCAAAGCACGGAAAATACATGTTTTAGAGATACTGGAATATTAACTAATAATTTGGACATTTTATGCCTCATTATTTATTTATTTAATTTAATATTTTATTTTTATGTATTTCTCACCTAATGAGTAATTCTGTCTGTTCTCTATTAGCAAATCGATATACGATTATTACAAAGAATTCCTAGGCAGATAAATAATTTGCAATTGTTCAGTTTTATACACCAAAAGAAGCGAACAAACCATTTTAAAAGTAAATTAAACTATAAAGATTACCGATGTAACATATAGATGGGAATATTAATGGTACTAAAATAAATCACAGAATGGAGACAACTACAAAAATACTAGTACTTAGGTTACGAAAATTTAGAAGTAAAATAAAAAATATGAAAATATTGTATCAGTAAGAAGGAAAAAATAACACTTGAAATTACATGAAAATAATGTATAAAATGTGAATATTTATTTACCTGAATGAACATGGAAAAATTAGTTCTTTAACTATATTTCAGCTGGCCAGTAATAAAAGTATTCTTAATTTAAAATAATAATTTTTGCAAATATTTGGTTGATTGATTAAAACTGGTTTGAAACCTGCATTTTTTTTTCTAGAAGATACAACTTAAATATTGTAAGGCCACAGTTCTTTTTAAATGCTATGAAATACTTTAAGCAAAAATATCTTAACCCAATATTTATATTTCTAAGTGATGACACAAAATGGTGTTTTGAACAATTTGGCAAACTGAAAAAAGTATTTGTAGTAACCGATTCTCAAAACAAGAAAAATGGTGCAGCTTTAGATATGGCAGTGATGGCAGCCTGTAATCATACTATTTACGATTACGGTACGTTTGGAGAGTGGGGAGCTATTTTGGCCGGAGGAGAAGCAATATGTTATATACTGTTATATACTACCAAATAGGAAAAATGATTTAACGCGGTTCAATAGAACATGGCACTTAATGAGCTAATATATTGTCTAGGTTACTTAATTTATTCTTTAATTATAGAACCTCTCTATAGCATTCGAATTAAAAATTAAGTATATATGAAAACAGAGACGATCTTATAAGATATAAACATTGAAAAATTTAATTCATATTGACTTGATACGAGATAAAGTAGCAAGCCAAACTAAATATATGTCAAATCGCAACATTTTGAAAAGAACTAACTGACATTTGATTTTATAATAAATTTTATAGTAATGAGATGTTAGAATAATACTTGACACCTAAGGCATTACTCAAAAACAACAAATAATTGTTAAAAGATCTAGAACCTGCAAATAAAACTGAGAGCTTTATATAATCAAAAATCATAAAGTCTTTCGAAGTTCTATCAAATCAATTCGACTATAGTTTCAACAATGCTCAGTTCACTGTCGGATCACACACGGTAGACGTCACCACAATACTGAAACCAAGGAGGTGAAACAGTGGAACTTTATTAGAACATGTAATTAACGCATATATATATATATATATATATATATATATATATATATATATATATATATATATATATACATATATATATATATATATATATATATATATATATATATATATATATATATATATATATATATATATATATATATATATATATATATATATATATATATATATATATATATATATATATATATATATATATATATATATATATAAATATATACTTATTTACTTCCTTACGCCTTTAGGGGTGTAAGGCCCGTGGAGTTGAGTTATTCTATATTTGCCTTTTCCACATTTCCTTCCACCTTTTTTTATCCTGTGTGGCTCGTCTTGCGTGTTCCCACTCGATTTCTCTTCTGGCTACTGCCTCTTTAACATCTCTCAACCATGCCCTTCTGAGTTCTCTTGTTCTTTTCTTACTCACTTTGGCTTCAAACACTTGTCTAACTATTCTTTGTTTAGGCATCCTTTCAACGTGTCCATACCATCTCAATTGTGCTTCCTCAACTCTTTCCATCATTTGTTTCAGATTCAAATTCTTTCTGAGTTGTATATGCCTAATCCTGTCCATCCTTGTTTTATCCTCCATTTTCCTTATGAATTTCATTTCTGTAGCCGTTATCTTTCTCCTCTGTCTTTCTGTTATTGTCCATGGTTCCGCTCCATATAAAAGTATTGGTGTTGCAACCTTCTCAAATACTTGAGCTTTAACATTTCCTAGAAATATGTTCTTTATGCTGTTAAATAATCTTCCTCCTGTTATTATTCTCTCCTTAATCTCCTCCTCCATCCTTCTGTCCTCTGATATTGTTGATCCCAGATATTTAAATTCCTCTACTTGGTCCATCCTTTCTTCTCCTATCTTTATTTCATGTTGTCGTTTTTGTTTTCCTATTAGCATAGTCTTCGTCTTCTCTTTATTAATTTTCATGTTTATTTTTTTCAATGCTTCTTTATATATCCGTATGTTTTTATTATACGTTTCCTATTCTTTTGCTATAATAAGCATATCATCTGCATACCATAGTTCTGATATTTCTATCTTTTTCATCTTCCAATAGCCTATCTGGTATGGTCTTACCCCTTTCTTCTTTGCTTTTTTTATTGCTTCATCCCGAACTATTGAGAAAAAACATGGGGTTCAGGATGCATCCCTGTCTAAGGTCCATAGTTGTTTCAATTATGTCAGATCTGTCTTGTCTTGTTCTTATATAATTTGTTAATTCTTTGTATAAGCTCTGTACGCCCTTTATTATTATTTCCGGTATTTCTCTTTTTCTCAGTGTTTCCCATATGTCTTCTCTTTTAATCTTGTCGAAAGCCTTTTTTAGGTCTATAAAATCCACATTAGTTTCCCTATCTTCTCCTATTGCCTTTTCACATAACTGCCTCATTATAAATATTCACACCTCTACCTGGCCGAAATCCAAACTGCGTTTTTTCTAATGTATATTTCTTTCTTAGTCTTTTTTCTAGTATCCTAGTACATATTTTTGACACAGTGGTAGTTAGGGTTATCCGGTAGTTATTAAAATCTTTAGTGTCTCCTTTCTTATATATTGGGGTTACGATACCTGTTGTCCAGTCCGTAGGTGCATTGTTGTTCATTACGTTGTTCATTATATTTTTAAGTTATTCTGTTGCTACCTCAGGGAGCGCTTTCATCATATCTGCTGTGATTTTATCATGTCCGGGCGCCTTTCCTAATTTTAATTTGCCGATTGGCTCTTTTATTTCTTCGGTATTAATCTCTTGTGTTTGTGTGAGTTCTATATCTTGTTTTGGTATAATGTCTCTATGTTGATTCCTATATGCTATGTCATTCCCATCTAATAATTCTTTATAATATTCCCTCCATCTTTCCATAATTTCGTCTTCTTCTTTTATGACATTTCCTTCTTTGTCTTTTATATTTGCTATTGTTTCTACCTTTTTCCTTCTCATATTCTTAATCATATAGAAAAATAGCTTCTAATTATCTTTATAAGCTGTTTTCATTCGCTTTCCAAATTGTTTCCGCGATTTTCTCTTTTCTTCCTGTGTTATTCTTTTAACCTGTGTTCTTTGTTGACTATAGTCTACATAATCGGTTGGATCTTTTGTTTCTAGATATTGTTTCCATTTCTTCTTTTTTGTTTTTAATCTCTTCCTTGACCGCGTTCGCCCACCAGTTTGTCTTTTTAATATTTCTGTTTACTATTCTTGATGAGCCACAGGTACTTTCTGCTGCTAACAAAATAGCATTTCTAAATTCTTTCCACCTTCCTTTCACTCCCATTCCTCTCTTATTTGTATTCAGTGTTTTTCACGCATTCTTTAGTATTCTTCTCTTATTTCACTATATCTTAATTTCTAACATTTAATTTTTGAATTTGCTATCTTGCGTTTATTTTCTTTTACACTGTTTGTTCCCAATTTTAGGACCATTTTTAAAAGGAAGTGATCTCTTCCTATCTCCGGGCCTCTTTTTACTTCAATATCCTTTACTCTATCCCAAATTTCTTTATATATTAAAAAGTAGTCTATAATCGATTTTTCATTTCTCGTGATCACTTGTCTGATTATTTTGAGAATTTCCTTCTTCTTAAAATGTGTATTACCGATCTTTAATTCATTTTCCAAACTTATCTGTGTTATTTGTTCGCCGTTATTGTTTCTCGCTGTATCTCCTTGTTTTCCCAGGCACTATTCTATTCCCTCATTCCCTTTTCCCACCCTTCCGTTCATATATCCCATTATTATCTTATTGTTTGTATGGTCTATCTCTTCCTGTAAATCATTGAAAAATTTTCCCTTTTCCTCAATTCTTACATTGTCATTTGGCCCATAGCACACCACTAAAGTGTAGTCTTCGTCTATTCCATCTTCTTTTATTGCTATCGAGAGTATTCTTTCACTTGCCACTTCTGCCCCTGCATTTTCTTCGTCTTTCACTCCTGACCAGTACATCCAATATCCATTAGGTAATCTTTTGCATCCATTCACTTTCCTTTTTGTTTCTGTGATTCCTATATAGTGCATTTGTATTTTTTCTAGTTCTTCTGTCAGTTTATCCTCTTTTCCGTTTATACCCCTAACACTCCATGTTCCCAATCTAATCTCTTTTCCGTTTATATCCCTAATATTCCTCAATCTAGTAACTCGGTAATTATTTCCTATTCCTTCCCTCTTATCCATTTGTATGATTATTTTCTTATTTATATTCCTTTCATTAGTCTTCTCTTCCGTATTCTTTATCTTTGCTAGGGTCGTCGTCGATCTACCTATCTCTCTCCTTTTTCTCAGTTTTTTGGCTTGATAGTCGTGATGTAGTTTGTTTGTTCCTTCAGTTTTTCTTCCTCAATGTCCCATTTATATTCTGTTCCCTCGATTATGATTTTCTGATATCCTATTTTCACTCTTTCTCCATTCTTTCTCTCGTTCTCAGCTATATGCTCCAATTTCTTTTGAATTTGTCGTTCATCCTTATCATTAAATCGTTGCTTATGTAAACTCTCTCTTTTAAATTTCTCAGTTTGTTCTTATTTTTCATCAAAGCTTCTTTATCTCCTGTGTTTCCAAGTTCTATCTTGTATATAGTCTCTTCTATTTTTATCACATCCTTAATCTGTACTTTGGTGTTCATATATCTCTCCATAAAATATTCTACACCCATTTTCAGATCTGATTGACTATTCACTCTAAATCTCATTCCCGATATTACAATATTATTCCTTACGTTTTCTTTTTCCATCCCACTCATCTTCAAATCCATGTTCCTCATGTTTTCTCTAATTATCTTATTTTCCTCTTTTAATACTTCACTCTCCTTTCTCAGTTCTTTCAACTCTTGTTGGTATCCCTTTTGATCCTGTTTTATTTGCTTTATATCTGACATTAGCTCTCTGATCATGTCTGTTAAATTGTCTATCTTATCGCCTCCTTCATTTTTCTCTTTCTGCGGTGTTCTTATCAGCTTTTTACTCCTCTTGAATATTCCCATTGGCTCTTCTCTTTCTTCGACTCTTCCTCTTTTCGAGTCTCCTAATGTATAATCATCGTTAACCATTGTTATTTCTGTTATAAATAAAACTTTTCCTGTGCTCCTCGTATATTCTATTCTCAAACACAAGAGAAAAAAAATGTTGTTTTTGCTTCTTATCACCGTTATCCTGTAGCTCGCTCACCTTATACGCAGTAAACAAAACGATCAAGGTCGTCGCTTAACGCTTCGTTAGCTTCATACAATTTCACAGAGTTATTCTCATAAAGTTTAAATTTTTTTTACTTATTCTCTTAATTCTAACACTACATTCTTCTTTATTTCTACTCCCACTCATTTACAATCGACAAAATAATCCAATAACAAAATATAACGAAACACTACCGTAATAATGCTCGTTGAACGAATTGACCACTGCCAGGCGTTCGATTCACATGTATATACTTCTCGATCCAAAACTCAACTCCCTTGCGATCCTGAATTTAACTCCCCACACAAAAATACTAGTAAATAAGTTTTATATAGGAAAAATTCGACCCTAAGGAAATGACGAGATGAATAAAATGAAGAGATCGTTTTCACTCTGCCACTGATAAAGTCTTTAAAAAAAAGTTAGAATAACACTTGACATCTAAGGCATTACTCAAAAACAACAATTAACTGTTAAAAGATCTACAACCTGCAAATAAAACTGAGAGCTTTATATAATCAAGAATCATAAAATCTTTCGAAGTTTTATCATATCAATTCGATTATATTTTCAACTATGCTCAGTTCACTGTCGGATCCCACACGGTTGACGTCACCACAACACTGAAACCAAGAACGTACATATATATATATATATATATATATATATATATATATATATATATATATATATATATATATATATATATATATATATATATATATATATATATATATATATATATATATATATATATATATATATATATATAAAAGATCGTTGTCACTCTACCACTGGTGAACAAAGCAAATGGAATATACAATGTTACCGTAGTTAAACTAGTAGTTTCGTAACATTTTTTTTTTAAATGGTACCTTTGTAATATTATAATTAATCAATTTATACATAAAGTTTAAGCTATAATAATTCTAAAATTCTACCCACAAACAAAATTTACCATGCTAAACTAACAATTTCACACTTTGAAAATAACTTAATAACATCATAAACAAAAAAAAAACGAACTACTTTAACAAGTAGTGTAAAAAGTATTTATTGAAATACCGCCCACAGGATGCAAACCGTTTATTATATATTATATTGTATATTATAAAATAATTAGAAGTGGTATTCCGAAATCAATAGCGACTTTTTAACAAAATAGGTCTAGCAACGTACTTTTTCCGTAATAATTTAAGACTGGTATGTTAATGATTTGCTTTTTAATAATAAATAGTTTTAAACCAGTAATACTCGCAAGCAGTACCTGTGAAAATCAGCTGACTGAAATTGGACAGATTATAATTTGTATGTTGAAGTTAGCAACGAAAAGATTCGATATGTCAACGAGTTTCCATTTTATAGATGCTACACATAATAAGTTCACAGGGTTATGCTTAATCACTATTTGATTCAAACTATACACGTAGAAGAGTTTTGATTTGGAAAATTTAGTTATGAATTTGTGTTGTTCCTTGATAAGGAAGGTGATACTCAAGAAGCGAAGTTTAAATGGAAAATGAAATATAATTTAAAAAATATACACAGACAATTTCTCTAACCTTGAGCTTGATGCACTATATACCTCCTGAGCTACTTTAACTAACATTTATACACCTTAGCATTTTGAACCCTTAATAAGGGTGTCAACCACTCTTATTCTAAAAATATATAGACTTAGTTCGATATACGCTATACTCCATCAGACATTTCAACTAGTAGTTATAGAGTTTCGTGTGACAAATGTCATACCTCTAGAGATACATAACTCTGTCAGTAAATTTCTTCATACTTTTTTTTTTAATTTTCCAATGAGAGTAGTTTACAACCTTGAAAAGGCTTCAAAACGCGAAGCTAGTTAAAAAGTTTCCAACAGTAGTGTCTACATCAGACTTAAGGTGAAATAAATTGCTTATGTGTATTTTTTTGTTTTTTAATTATTTTAGAATAAGGAAGGTTGACACCCTTCTGAAAGACTGAAGACGTTAAGTTGTATAACTAACTTATCTTAGGAGATGTACAATGTATTAAGCTCAAGATCAGGGAAATCTTCTGTGTATATTTTTTAATTTTCATTTCATATCTAGCTTTTGTTATATGAGTGCCTTACGGTCCCATTCAGGTTCAACGAGGATTCTTAACTAAATTTCTCAAATAAAAACCATTCTGCTTGTAAAATTTTAATTAATTAAGTATTGATGAAGTACCAAACTGATTAAGCATCAACGAGTGCACTTATTATGTGTTTAGCCTTTATAAAATAGAAACTCGTTAGGACTTCTGCGAAATCAATCATTCAAAGCGTTTAGATGTAAATGAACAAAATTAATAGAGTTTGCATTTAGTGACAGCATACAAATAACGAAATGCTTATAAAAGCAATGAAATTAAACAAAACAAAACAAATATACAGGCATGCCAATAAATAATAATTAGTTTTGTTTTTGCCAAATTTCGCTGATTTTGTGTTATTTTATTCGAAAGACTAGTTCACTGTTAACTGTTATTTGTCACTGTGCATACGTATTTTCTTGTTTCTGTGATGAAGTTGTGAAGTACAACGAAATATAGAGAATTTAACAGTAATCGAGTGTTAATTGTCACAGACCGCAAACCCGATAAATAAAAAAAAAACCCTTTTTGCTCTCAAAGTACGGTCGATAAATCTACATTTATTTATTATTATATATATATATATATATATATATATATATATATATATATATATATATATATATATATATATATATATATATATATATATATATATATATATATATATATATATATATATATATATATAAATATATATATATATATATATATATATATATATATATATATATATATATATATATATATATATATATATATATATATATATATATATATATATATATATATATATATATATATATATATATATATATATATATATATATATATATATATATATATATATATATATATATATATATATATATATATATATATATATATATATATATATATATATATATATATATATATATATATATGCTGGGTGTTACAGAATTCACTGCATATATTGGAACTGGCGCCTCCTTGTAGCAACACCGATTGCAGAAAATTCATTTTAAATAGAGGATCTCAATATTAAAGAAAAAAATCGACCCTAAAGAAATAACGTCATGAATATTATTTCACGCTACCACTGATTTAACATACAACTCCACAAAATCAGCGAGTTTTAACCAGAACGTCAAGTTCAAATTCAAAAAAGCTTTATTAATACTCAATAAAATTTACAATGTTGATTACAGTTTTTGATTTCAGTGGATACAGTGTGCTTTTTAGTACATTTACCCACTGTATAGCATTGCGCCTTGCGGGTGTTCTATTGGTATAATTGGTATATCAGTCCTTATGTACCCGATAATCTTTCAGTCATTTCCGGATGGTTATCCTTGATGACTATTATTATTTGTGTTTCTTTGTGAAGGCACTTTGGCTTTTGTTATTAAAATTAGGATAATTTTTTAATTCTGTGAAAAATTAAAAAAAAAAACAGCTTGGACCAGAATTTAAGGTTATACAGTTACTACAGTATTTTTTACATTTGAATAAGTTTTTTGATAAACATATTATTAAAATTGTTACCTTTTGAACTAATTACTTTTTGACACTAAAAATTTCAATTTCAATATATTTTTCTAATAAGTCCTCTTTAAAAAGAATTTTCAAAGATACCTGGCTAATCTATTAGACTGTCCTTTTTGAAATGCGAATTTATTTATAATTTATTCATTTCGGTTTTTAAAGTCATTCATATGTTTCGGCCGCCGAACGCCGCACAGTCGGATGAAATACTACTAATTTGCACAAAATTCTCCTTGCCTTTTAATTTTCATCGTCTAATAATATATTTTTTAAATACTCGTAGTGAATAATACTTTCAAATGTACCTGCAAGTTTTCTGATTTCTTTTTATTTATTAAAAAAAAAACGATTTTTATAAAAAAATTATAAATTTTCCGTAAAATAGATATTTGGATAGTTACGGATCCTATACAATTATTTGGACTTTTCCAACGTTATAATAGGTTTTTGGGGATCGCAGATTACAAGTAACCGTTTTTTTTAATGTGTAAGATTTTCAAATATTTGCCAATTTTGGCCATTTTTTGCCTTTTTCAAGATTGTTTAGTTTATATGAGAATGAATATTACATTTGAGATGTTTGACAATTATTTGAAGTTTAAATTCACCAACACTACCATAAACCTAAACTCAAAATGGTATGACCAGAAAAAATTAACCAAATTTGGACGTTCGTCAACATTTTTCAAATTTTTCAAGTGAATATATGAATATACTCTACTTTTTAGCTATTCCCATATCATCTCAAGAAAGTAAACCAAAAATATAACAAGAACGTTGACCCGATTTCATACATTTCAATTACCCCAACCGAACATAACTAAAGTACCATTCATTACCAGCATTTTAAAAGAAATTTTTTACAAAACAATGAAAATTAAAGGGCCGACAGAATTTTGGCCAAGTTAGTAGCACTTCATCCGACTGTGCGCCGATCGCACATGCGGGCTTTAAAGGTTTTTTTTTTAGGTGTCTGCGGAAATGTTTAGTTTAGGTTTGTGGAGAGTTGAGTGATTTTTTGTTTGCTTCTTTTATCTATTGATGTCTTTACCTTTTTAGTGTTCCGTACGGAGCACTTATAAGATCACTTCGGTGTCCATTTATCTATCCGTCTGTCTGTCTGTCTGTCTGTCTGTCTGTCTGTCTGTCTGTCTGTCTGTCTGTCTGTCTGTCTGTCTGTCCGTCTGTGTGACTATCTGTCACACCCGATTTTCTCCGAAACTATTTGAGATAGAAAGTTGAAATTTAGCACAAATATTGATGACCCATCAGAGCCGTGTAGTTTTGAAAGTTAAATTTTCACTTAAGAAATTAGTTTTGAGGGGTGAAATCGGAAGGGAAAAAAAATTTACCAGGTCATCGATTGGTGCGTCAAATTAAAGCCTGTAAAAACTCGAGTTTAAAAATATATATGATGTACTACTTACGCACAATTTTTTTGTGGTATCTTTAAAAAAATGGCCAAAAAGCCCTGTTGCCCCACCCTATCTCGAAAAGTACTGATCAAAAATTTTGAAAAAACTCTGGAATATTCTCCATAAATTGTGGATTGAACGAAAATTATCACGAGTGCATTACCTTTGATAATTTATCTGGTATATAAAAAAAACAAAATTTCAAGATCATCAGTTTTCAACAAAGATCGGAAACAAACTTTGTTGAGAACTCATTTGGGGTCTGTTTGGTGAAGTCATTGATTATTTTATACTTCCTTAACAAAATGTTTTATTTTCAAAGTAATCACCTTACGGAACACTAATTGCGCAAGTCCGACTTGCACTTGGCTGATTTTATTTTAGATTACATATTTTTGTAAGGACTTCATATAATTTCACAGTTTTTGTACAGTATTTTTTGTCGTATAAGACACAAAGATTTAAAAATTTTTCTTAAAGATTTAGCGTTAAATCCGGAACTAGATGGCTCACTATTTAAATGTGGCAATCTATTCGGAGATATCAGGTTGCTTGTTTTCATTATTGGTAATAATATAAGCGTCTTTTAAGAACGATCTGCTTTTATTACTTTAGTTTGTTTTTATTTGCATTTATACTTTCAGCTGCTTTAAGCAAATGTTCGGGAAAGACGTGTTTTGACCAAGGGCCAAACTCCAGTCGCTTTAAATCCATTCATCAATGGTAGCTAGTCTTTGTTAAGCTCTTTTATGAAAAGCACATGCATGCTTAGCCTTCGCTATGTATAACTCTTCCAGGTTCTTCGGATGTGTTGTATATTCACCAACCACAAGTAACACTATATTTTCAAGAGTTGGCTTTAAAATGCTTATAAAATATTTCATTCATTTTACAAATAAGTTTCAGTTAATACATCCAGTGTCTATAATGGTGACAACACCCTCAGGATATATGCCATTCCCAAATTCATGATTTTGTCTTATTTTTTTAAATATAAACACTGGTGGCACATACTGTCCAGGCACACCCTTTTTTATCCTAAAACTGTTTGCGTTTTTTCTGAACGGTGGAAAATCCGCTTTCATCAACGTTAAATATGCTTGTAGACGAAAATGTCTTTTTACCTACGATTCCTTTCAGAAGGTCGATTTCCCTACTCTCCTCTATTTTGAAAAGTTACCTGTTAGGGGGCAATTATCGAGTTGTTCTTCCGTGTTTCAAGGAATTGTTTCTTTTTAATGTCAGTTCATAGGCGGGTTAAATTTATAAATAATTTGGTAAAAGAGGGTTTTGCCACTTTTTTTACTTATTCAAAAATTTTCAAATATGAAAAAAAAGTGGTAACTGGTAGTAACATTAGGTTGGTCGATCCTACTTTCTATTATTTTGTTTTCAGGTTTGGCAGATAAATTATTAGTAAAATGAAGTAAAGTGTGACGAGAATGTTTGTAAATTTTACATTTGGCCTCTTATAGACAGTCAATCGATTTATAAGACGTTGCTACACAGTTTCTACAAAACTTTCTTTGTTTCACTAATTCGTATCGCTCTTTAGGGTTTCTTTTGTCAAAGAATTCACAATGAGAAAATTATGAGCTCTTTTGCGAAAAGCACATGTATGTTTATCCTTGTTATTATGAATCAACAAATTAACCTTTGTGCCACCTTTAGTTTGCGATGAAGATGGTAATTTTCTATCTGATTTATGGAGATGAGTAAAAAACACTGTATCTAATACTGTACACTGTTTTCCTAAAAATTTAAACATTTCTTTAAAGGTTGGAATATCATTATTAACATCTAATCCATAGTATTGTATTTCAAAGAGTTCAAATAATGCTGAATAAATTTTTTACATATTAAATAACACGAAGTCCCACTCATTAGTAGGAAGGTCAAGGTTATATAATATACAGATGTTTTCAGAAAAACTATGAGAGACATTCCTAAGTGATTCTATTGAGTTCAATGTTACCGTAGGTCAGTTAGTTAAACTTGTTTAGTATCATGTACATAATAAACGACGATTTTGATACAGTTTTTTTTTTAAATTTCATAAATACTATCTTCCACAGAAATCGGTTTAACTACAGTGAAAGGCTCACCAGAGAATAACATGAGTAATAGTGAAATTGTTCAATATTATTTAACGCGTTGTTACTATGTATCAGATTCAAAAAGATCCCTGAAGGCTGGCCAAGATTTCCAATTTCCATTAAAATTTGGTAAAAACTAATTTCAAATAGTTCACTTGTCGACTTGTTTGAAGTGCCTAAAGTTTTCCTTATTATTTATTAAATAATTAAATAATTCAAGAAAACATGAACGAATGTATAAGATACTAGAGTCAAATTGCCGAAGAATTTTTTCAAAGTCTTTCAAATCTATTTCATCGCTACTAGTAGCATCTATTTCCAATAATTTTCTTTGGTATGTATCAAATTCCGCGATAATTAAGCGATTCAGAAGATTCCTTAAACTCGAGAAACGTGGATACGTGCGATTTGATAAAATTCCATCATGCGGTTAATAGGAAATTTTGCAAGAGAGCTGTGATATGTGACCGGCCGTTAAAATGACTAACAAATTTATTTAAAGAATATTTTTAATTTCTATATATGAAAAAATACATTTAACTTTAACTAACTAAAAAACTTTAATTTGGGAAAGTCAAAGCATAAAAAAATAGTGAGTTATTTTTGCCAATTAACTGTAATTCAAGGCTCAAGAGAAAAACTCATATTCATTCATTTGTCGAGGAAAAATGAGCCACTTTACAAGTGTAGAAATCTGCTCTCTAAACTCCTTCGTACTTTTGGAATTCAACATGCACTTATAACCAATGTACTGGATTCATTATTCGCGATATAACGAAAACGGTGCGCTACCAAAAATGTGATTATTTTCGCTACCAAATTTCGCTAGCAAGTACGGGATATATTTCCGCCATAGATACGCCTCGCATGTAGCATAAGCCACAATTTTGATTTGCTCTACTGCCGAAAATTCGTTAAAATAGAAAATATTTGTTTCTTTCCATTAATAAAAACCGTTCAAGTGCAAGATGAACTTGCGCAATTAGTGTTCCGTACCGTGAATTTTAAAATAAAATAAAATTCTTACCTAGGCGAAGTTACTTATGTCCTTAATATATTAAATTCCAATATGTATTTTCACGTTTTTTTCTTAGTCAATAATCTGTAATTCTTATAGCATCTTAACTCCGTAACAGCCCATATATCACTATCGCTCAATTAAAACCAAAAAATAAAATAAAATTATATCGCGGTTCAAGAGCGGCTCACCACTCTATTACAGTAATATACTGAAAAGTATATTACAAAAACATCCACCATACGTCAAGAAACATTTTCGTAGTGTTTTTTTATACCAGATAAATTATTAAACGTAATGCATTCATGATAATTTTCAATCAGTCCACACTTTATGGAGAATATTCCAGAATTTTTTTTAAAATCTTTTGATCTGTACTTTTCCAAGTAAAGGGGAGGATATCGATTTTTGGCAATTTTTTTAAAATAATACTACTACTAAATATATATTTTTGAACTCAAATTTTCACAAGATTTTATTTGACACCCTACTCGATGACCTGGGTCTGATTCTGCCATCAAGTACCAACTTTCTGTGTCAAAGAGTTTCGGAAAAAATCGAGGGCGAACAGACGGATACCGAAGTGATCCTATAAGTACCCCATACGAAACACTAAAAATGAATTCATAAAAAACTTCTTCTTGAAGGGCCATATCCAATACGGGCGTAGACGAGCCTCACGCCTTTGCCTGTGGTTGGTGCCATTTCAAGTATTCCACAGACAAAGGGAACCTATGTAATGCCGGTTCAGAACGCCTAGCGTGAGAGGGCTTTACTAGGCATTATGCTGCAGTTGGTTTACCATTGCCTTCCCGGAAGAGGCTACCATCATATTCTTAAAAGACTAACCATGTGTAATATACATATATATATATATATATATATATATATATATATATATATATATATATATATATATATATATATATATATCAATCATAAAAAAGACGTAGAAGGATTGGGCTCTATTTACACTTATTTGCTAACACATAATCTGTACCAGTCAGAAATAACGATTTCTATGAGAAAATTAATTTCGTTCCGTTTCTAAATGCGTTGCGTCACTTTTTTTAAAAAATACAAAAATAATTTACCAAACCAATAAAACATGTTACCAAAATGTTAGACTCCACCCTTAATGAATACAAACTTGATTCTTTTTGTTGGCCTGATGACTAAACTTAGTACCAACAATGGGCGATGACGGACTAAAAATCACTATAAGTTCCAAATATGAATTTAAAAATGGAGTATCTTTGTATCTTTGTATGATTGTGTTCGCTACCTGATTAGTGAAATGCTTAAATACCATACTTAATTAGAGAGAAACTTGTTAAAATTTTATAAGTATACTATTATATTGTTTACATAAACTTATATATCACACCTCCTAACGGACATTTTAATTTTTCTTCTGTCAGTCACCAGAACAGTTAGGCATCGAAAGCTTGTTTGAAAAAATAAAAAACAGAAACTAGAGCCTAAAGATCTTTGATTGCTCATCTCTATTTGCTCATAAGCACGTTTCCCAGAAGTTAAACTTTTGATTCTTGTTTTGTATCAAAAAATGTTTAAATAAAATTTATATAGTGTTATACAGCGCACATGCTGACGTTGACAATACAATGTTATAAATGAACAGAGGTTTGCAGAGAATCCGGGGTGATCTGTGCTGTTTCATATTGAATTCTTTGTTGTAAATCTTCCACAGTTTCAGATCGACTTCGGTAAACTTTGGTTTTCAAATGACCCCATAAAAAAACATTGGGTGGCGTAAGGTAGGTACTTGCAGGCCATTCAGCACCTCTTCTGCTTATACATCGATTAACAAAAATCGCATCCAAATATCTACTAACATTGATTTCATAGTAAGGAAATTCTCCGTCCTGTTGATACCGCAGATTCCTGTTAGGGGTATCCAAATTATTTTCATCGGGAAAAAGACCAGTGATATGACGTCCACAAATCCCTGCCCACATATTTATCTTTTATCGTCTTTGAGAATGACTGTCGATTATCCAGTGGGGATTCTCTATAGATCAGTTCCGGCAGTTATACCTGTTAACTCTTCCGTTAAGACAAGATGTGGCCTCGTCAGAAAAAAACAATATTATGAATTAGGTTAAGATCATTATAGATTCGTTCCATCGTGACTTCGCAAAATCAAATTGCAGTTTCACAAAATGCAACAATAAACGTTTTCGTCAATAAATCATTTTTTGGCGCGTTAAGTCGTTACCTGACAGTTCTTGTTTTTAATTTGGTCTCCTTAATTTCAAATATCAATAATTCCGAAACAGTTCAATTTAGACATATGGTATGTTAAACTAATACTATCTGGAATTTTTAGTAGGACTCAAAAATTAAATAAAAACAAGGCTTTCCATATATATATATATATATATATATATATATATATATATATATATATATATATATATATATATATATATATATATATATATATATATATACATATATGTATATGTATATATATATATATATATATATATATATATATATACATATATATATATATACTCGTGGGGTCACGTAAAAGTACATTCAATACGTTTCTTTTCAAATTTGGAAATTTTTGAAAAACTAAAAAAGGGGCAAAACTGCATTTTACCAAACCATTAAACCATTTACGGAATCAACCTGCCATGAAAGACCAGCATTGAAAAGAATAATTCCTTAGAACACTCGAGAACAACTAAATCATTGCCCCTTAACAGCATATTTTCCAAGTAGGGCAAATCGTAGATAAAATTATATTTTCGCCTAAAAAAATATTTAACGTTGATGATATTGGATTTTCAACCGTTCAGAAAAAAACGCAGAAAGTTTTAGGATCAAAAAGAAACAAACAAATCGACGCAATCACAAGGGGGGAAGAGGCCTTGTGTTGTGCCAGGCTGGCTGGACAGTTTGTGTCACCGATGATTAGATTCAAAACAATGAGACAAAATCCTGAATTGGGGAATGACACACCTTTTGGAAGTGTTGTCAATATTCTAGGCATAGGCTTTTTTTAACTCAAACTTATTTGTAAAATGTATGAAACATTTTATAAGCGTCGTAAAGCCAACCTCTGGAAATAAAATTTTACTTCTGCTTGATGGAAATACAACGAAGTGTTGAACATAGCAAAAATTAATGGGATAATAATGTTACGACTGCCATACCTTACTACTCACTAGCTTCAGCCACTGGATGTTTCTTTTTTTAAACCTATGAGCAGTTATTATATTTAACCAACAGAAACATGATTGAGAACAAATCCAGGTCATCAAGTAACGCAAATATCAAGTTGCAAGTTTATCTGCAGAAACCTACCAAAGAGCACTGGCACCATTGTGCGGCTGAAGTTTGGACCATGTACAAAAACGTACTTGCCAAACATTTGTTTAAAGTAACTGAAAATATAATTGCTCTCTCTCAAACAAACTCAAGTAATGAAAGCACATCGATCTTATAAGACGCTTCTGTTATTACCAATAATGAAAACAAGCAAATTGCTCAGTAACCTGATGTCTTCAAGTAGATTTCACCCTAAAGCTTATTTTTTTTAAATCTTTATGCCCAATAGTAAAAAAAAATACTGTACAAAAGAACTGTGCAAATTACATCAAGTTCGTACAAACATATATTAGAAAAATCATTACCAATCAAACCGAGGAAAAATAAAATTAAAAAAGGTAAATACATCAATAAATAAAAGAGGAAATCAAAAATAACAGAAAACGCCAATACAAAAATAATACGGTTTACCCAACTCTCTCCAAGTTAAACTGAAAAGCAATGGACAATCAGCAGAAGCCCAAGAAAAAACCCTTTGAGGACATCTGCCTCCGTAATAAAAGAAAAATATATTTTCGGCGTTCAGCAAAAGATCCCTTGTAGCTTTTAAAAGAAAGCCGAACAAGGTAAATGACCTAACCTCAATAATTTCTTTATTATGCTGTATGAAACAAATAAAATTCTGTTGAATTACATGTGTTAAAATTTTTACTTATAAAAAGTATTGAAGCAGAAACCTTGTGTAATTAATATTTATGTACAGGAAGTAACTATTTTAAAAGATAACAATCTTTTATAATATATTTTTTCATCATTTCATTATGGAGTTGTTTGGTACCCCAGTAGCAGCGTGAAAAAAATATTCATGTGATTATTTTTTTAGGGTCGATTTTTTCCTTTCATATTTATATTATTATTATTGTGAAATTGTGAAAAAGTATATCTGGAATGCGGTCTGTTGTCAATATTTTATTATCACTCAATTGCTGTTATAACCTCGATAATAACCTCGATATTTCGCCGAAATTTTTGGCATTGTCAAGAGTAACTACAATAAAAAACAAACACATTATGATTCCATAATCAAAATAAGTCAATATTGCTAAAATAGTTTCAACATTACAACAAAACATAAATTACACATGAAGGCACACAATGATCCAACCTGCACAACATTTTAAAACAGAATAAATTTCTTCCAAATGTTGTTGAAATGTGAATGGGATCGAATAAAAACACATACGACATTGTCCAAAGAAAATTTCCTAAAGTTAATCACTTTGTGTTTGACAACACTTATTTTGAATTTAATGATGAGTTTTATAGACAGATTTTTGGAACTCCCATGGGGTCTCCCATTAGTCCCATTGTGGCCACCATAGTATTGGATTTTGTTTTAGATGCTATAATTCCAAAATTACCATTCGAATTCCCGCTCATTTACAAATATGTTAATGGTATTATTTGTTCGGTACCAGAAGATTCCAGACGGGCGACATTGGACGTTTTCAATTCGGTGAACAATGGATTACAATTAACGATTGAAACTGAAACAGATCGCAGTGTTCCCTTCCTCGACACAAAGGTTATAAGATCCTATGAAAATAGGATTGGTACCAGAAGCCAACCGCATCTGGTAGATCACCCTAAAAAAACAGAAGTTTAATACGGTAATAGCAATGAGAAATAAAATAACTAACATTAGTGATAGCAGTTTTCAACAAAGGAACTTGAAGAAATTATTTTCGATCTTTATGAATAATGGTTACCCTCAACATATACTCAAAAAACTTATCTTTAATACCTGCTGTTACGACGGACCAACAGATGGCATCCCTAATAACAAAAAATATAGAAAGTTACCCTTCATAAAAGACTTGACGCATAGAACCATAAAAATATTAAAAGAATATCCCTCTTTAAGGATAGCAAAATATAATCTCCTAAATAACTATAAATTGTTCAGCCAAGTCAAACAAAAAACACCTGTACCATATTGTATTAATACGGTCTATAAAATGTCATATTTGAATTGCCCCTACACGTACATTGGACAAACATCACAATGGAGCAAACAAAGGATGACCGAACACAGGAGCGATTGTTCAAAGAAAAAGAGATCTTGTGCTGTAGTTGACCAACATTTGAGTACTGGAGATTGTTTTGATTCTGAGAATGTTAAAATATTGTAGCGTGAATCGGATTTTAAGAGACGCTTATTCCTTGAGATGAGCCACATTAATAAAGATAAATCTTCAATTAACTATAGGACGGATACTAATAGATTAAGTAACTTGTAACATTCTGAATCCTAGTAGCCACTTTTCATAAGACAAAAACCGTAATTTTAACACACTATAGCGAAGATAAATCAATAAATGTATTGATACTTTGGAAGAAATTCTTCTGATGGCTTTTAATTTTTCTTCAATAGGAACGACGATTATTTTACGCTTGTTTTGCTCCATTATAATACGACAAACAAAAATTCAAACAAAGCAGTTCGTATTAATTACATTTAACTACCCGAATTCCAACCAAATAAATTATGTGAGTATACTCTTCTCCGAAGTAAAAGCTATAACGCACTGCATTCACGCAAATTTACATGCTGAAAGAGTCCAAAAACATAAATAGGGAAGTCCTCACACGGGTCAGGGGAATTCCCCGACGATTTTAAATGGAAATATGTACATACATATTTTAGAAGCTCGGTTAATACGCAGCATAGACATGCGTACCTCGGATACTCAGGTTCTTAGATTAGCTCGGTTAATCCGGAGCTCGGATAACCGCGACTCGGTTAATCGGGATTCTATATATATATATATATATATATATATATATATATATATATATATATATATATATATATATATATATATATATATATACATATATATATATATATATATATATATATATATATATATATATATATATATATATATATATATATATATATATATATATATATATATATATATATATATATATATATATATATATATATATATATATATATATATATATATATATATATATATATATATATATATATATATATATATATATATATATATATATATATATATATATATACATATATATACATATATATACATATATATATATATATATATATATATATATATATATATATATATATATATATATATATATATATATAAATATATATATATATATATATATATATATATATATATATATATATATATATATATATACATATATATATATATATATATATATATATATATATATATATATATATATAAATATATATATATACATATAATACATATATATATATATATATATATATATATATATATATATATATATATATACATATATATATATATATATATATATATATATATATATATATATATATATATATATGTATATAGGCTGAAAAGTTTTTGGTCACTAAACTTAAAATATATATTTTTTGCAATGTTCGACTTTATTCATCAATATAGTCTCCTTCAAGAGCGATACTATCAGTACAACGCTTTTCTAACATTTCTATACCTTTTTGATTTGTCTTTGCCTTCAAAATAGGCCTCAGTTTCGGCGATAACTTCTTCAATTCTCTTTCCCGGAGCATTTTTTTGAGGTCTGCTAATAGGTAATTGTCGCTGAGGGCCAAATCTGGAGAATACGGTGGATCAGGGAGCAATTCGAACTTCAATTCATGCTGTTTTGCCATCGTAACCATTGACTTGTGACATGGTGCATTGTCTGGATGAAAGAGCACTTTTTTCTTGTTCATTTGGGACCTTTCGTTGCGATTTCTGCCTTCAAACGCACCAATAATTTTATATAATATTCGCTATTGATGGCTTTTCCCTTCTTGGCATAGTCGATGAAAATTATTCCATGCGCATCTCAAAATATAGAGGCCAAAACCTTCCCAGCGGACTGTCGTGTCTTTAGTAGCTTGGAGCGGCATTCACCGGCTGCTGTCCACTCAGCTGACTGCCGAATTAATTCTGGTGTGTAGTGGTGAATCCATGTTTCATCCATTGTCACACATCGCATGAAAAAGTCCTTTTTATTAATCTTAAACAAGTTCAAACAGCGCTCAGAATCATCAATACGTTGAGCATACAGAGCTTTCTCATGCCCGAATGTTCAGGCAAAATATGACCAACACAATCTTTTGATATCTTTAGGGTGCCTGATATCTCACGCAATTTCACTTTACGGTTATCCAAAACAATTTTATGAATTTTTTTTATGTTTTCCTGTATAACCACCTCATTTGGGCGTCTAGAGCGTTCAGCATCATTTGTATCTGTACGATAGTGTTTAAATTCAGCATACCAGTATATGATGTATGTAATTTTCCAAGGGCTGAGTCCCCGTAACACTTATCAAGCCATTGCTTTGCTTGAATGGTATTTTTTCCCATCAAAAAAGAGTGTTTAATCAACACACCAAATTCGATTTTTTTCCATTGTTTCGAAAATATCAAAAGTAGCATAACTTAAATCATTGTAACTTGTAAACTAATCGTCGGAATGCCATGAAAAAAATCCACCACTTCTTCTCTAGCACAACATGCCCACAATACCGGCCACAAAATCGATTTTGACAAAACCAGAACCCTACAAAAAAGTAATAACCTATCCACTAGGGTAATCAAAGAAGCCATAGAAATAGAAAAGAGGCCCAACAACTTAAATAATCGGGATGATAGCCAACGTTTACCGAACTCTTGGAAACATATTCTATCCCAGTACCAAGTCCAACCAAGAGAAACAATAACTCAACCCTATGTTACTTCACCAACACAAACATTACAAAGAACCACAGGACCGACAACGCGCAGCCAAAGCCGAGCCTCTATTGGCCAGATCCGTCCGACCAATAGAAACACCCCCGAGTACATAAAACTGGCGCATTCAGGGCCAGTCTCGACATTCAACGCCAAGACACCGACCAGTGATCAACGCTTTGAAAAAGATGGATGAGATTCCATCGAAGCGTCAGCGAAACCGTCCATCAAGGGACTTCAAGCTAACACGGGATACCCGGAAAACTATTACTACATTTCACACCGTGAGAACATTCGTCAAAACATTACTCACCTTTACGGGGAAGGAATTCACCACGACACAAAAACTTTCGAAAAGTTATGCACAAAAAGAACGAGATTGCTTTGTGACTTAGCTTTTCTGAAGAACTGCCGAAATCAACACCTTATTCCCAACTGCTGCAAGTTAAAGTTCCATACGAAGACCAGCAAGTTAAACAGAATATTGAACAACGCCAGCTATGCTATCATCCGAGAACGAATCTATGACATCAAGAAGAGATTGAACACTAACGACCACCAACTATACAAACTACGTCTCCGCCTTAGCAACGTCATTCACCCATCCCTTTGGTCTGTCATAGATACTCTAGCCGAATTCAGATCAGAAACAGACTTCTCCATTAGAACTGAAAGGCAAAAGGCCAAGGTTTCTGTGCTACTACAGAAACAACAAAACACACTAGCAGAAAGACACCAAGATGGTCCTACCATAGTACACAACCTGTCAGACAAACTGCTCACTCCAGCAGCTGAAAAAGCACTAGCCAAGGGTTTCAACTTCGCCATTGCTCCGTCACGCATCCCAGTTGAGAACATAATCTGTGAAGTTGAGAAGGCAATCACCGAACTGAATGCAGACACTGCTGAAATTCTTCGTCAAGAAACAACTAGCATTCTACGCAAATCCAAGCCACCCAAGAAAAACATATCCGGTGAAGAACTCCGAGCCCTGCGCGATCTACGCAAAGACCGATCAATTATTGTCTTACCAGCCGACAAGGGCAATGCCACCGTGGTTCTCAACTCTGACGATTACCACCAAAAGATGCTCAACCTTTTAAATGATCCTTCGTATAAAGCCATTACAAGTGATCCGACAACATACCTCGAGAAAACCACTAAATCCGCAATCAAGGCCTCCTCTCTTACTGAAGAAACAAAAAAGAAACTTATCCCTAGAGAGAAATCATCAAGATGCCCAAAAATGTATGGATTACCGAAAGTCCACAAACAAGGAGCACTCTTAAGACCAATAGTCAGCTCGTTGGGCTCCCCGACACAAGCTTTAGCCAAGCACCTAGCCATGACTCTGCAACCTCATGTGGAAAAAGCCGCATCATACGTGAAAAATTCACAACATTTTATTCAAATCATGAAAAACATGCAACTAGAGAAAAATGATTTACTTGTCAGTTTTGATGTCGTATCCCTTTTCACGCAAGTACCAGTTACCGAAGCACTGTCTATCATAGAGACGAAATACAACCTGCCCGAATACGTCATCAGTCTATCAAAACACTGCCTCGCTAATACATACTTCGTCTATTTAGGTCAAAAATACAAACAAATAGAAGGTGCACCCATGGGCTCTCCATTGTCACCAGCACTAGCTAATCTATACATGGAGCATTTCGAATCACTAGCTCTAGAAACTGCTCCACATAAACCGAAAACATGGCTACGATACGTAGATGACACTTTTGTGGTATGGCAACACGGTGAAGACAACTTAAACAAGTTCCTGGAACACCTTAACAACATACATCCAAACATTAAATTTACAATGGAAAGGGAAGCAGCAGAACAACTACCATTCCTAGATGTCTTGCTTCAAAGAAAATTAGATGGTTCTTTGTCTCACTCAGTATATAGAAAACCGACACATACAAACAGATACTTAAATGCCAGCTCACATCATCACCCAGCCCAACTCTTCTCCGTTGCCAAATCCTTAGCTCACCGATCAGAAACCCTAACAGACAAGGAACATTCGCAACAAGAAACCAAGCTCCTTCGAAACGTTTTACTTTCAAATGGATATAGTCAAAACACGATCCGGCGGCCCCTAAATAAAACAACACAAACAGGAAAGAAAGACATATACTACAAAAGCATTTCTCCCATATGTAAAAGGCATCACAGACAAAATAGGAAGACTTCTAGGAAAACACCAAATTGAGACCATTTACACAACCAACCAAAAAATTAAAGATATTCTACCTACACCAAAAGACATTATAGCCTTAGAAGACCAAGGCGTATATGAAATTCCGTGTCAGGACTGCGGTCTTTCATACATAGGCCAAACAAACAGGAAAATCAGTGCCAGAAGAGACGAGCACAAAAACGCCGTAAAACAAAAATCCACCACTTCTTCTCTAGCACAACATGCCCACAATATCGGCCACAAAATCGATTTTGACAAAACCAGAACCCTACAAAAAAGTAATAACCTATCTACTAGGGTAATCAAAGAAGCCATAGAAATAGAAAAGAGGCCCAACAACTTAAATAATCGGGATGATAGCCAACGTTTACCGAACTCTTGGAAACATATTCTATCCCAGTACCAAGTCCAACCAAGAGAAACAATAACTCAACCATATGTTACTTCACCAACACAAACATTACAAAGAACCACAGGACCGACAACGCGCAGCCAAAGCCGAGCCTCTATTGGCCAGATCCGTCCGACCAATAGAAACACCCCCGAGTACATAAAACTGGCGCACTCAGGGCCAGTCTCGACATTCAACGCCAAGACACCGACCAGTGATCAACGCTTTGAAAAAGATGGATGAGATTCCATCGAAACGTCAGCGAAACCGTCCATCAAGGGACTTCAAGCTAACACGGGATACCCGAAAAACCATTACTACATTTCACACCCGTGAGAACATTCGTCAAAACATATATATACATATATATATATATATATATATATATATATATATATATATATATATATATATATATATATATATATATATATATATATATATATATATATATATATATATATATATATATGTATTGAGTTGATCGGTGTTGCCTGGCAAGTGAGAATCGTTTCGCCTGTCTCAGAATAGCGATCATTTAACTTTCACGTCGTCTTAATAGCAGATTGTTCACATACAGTATTACTTTATATTCATTATTCGTTATATTCTACCATATATAAAGTTCAACTGCCCAATTAGCAAGCATTCTAGAGGCTAGTATGTATTAATTAATTGGTCTAGCTTTGACAAATATTTACATGATGTTTAGGCCTACAAGAGTGAAGAGTGACTCGTTTCGATGTTTTTTTCTTCGTAATACTGGGAGAGAATGTAGTTAAATGCTACGCAAGATAAATAGTTAAGTAATACGCCCCTTGAAATCGAAACCTTTATTGTATTGGTGACTTTCTTTTATGGAAGATATTCACCCCTCAGTCATCTATTTGGAATTGAGTGTATTTTTAAGAGTTTCATTATAGATAGGGGTTCTTTTTAAAGAACCATCTCCCACTGGTCCTCGATTTTTAGTTTTCTCTGTTGATGTCAAGGCTTTTAGAGTTCCAGTGCGAAAGAATTTCGTTCTCGAATAATTGTTTGAAGTCCCCTGGTTGTTAATCGACTGCCCTCCCTCTGTAAGTTTTTAATATTCTCTTTTTTATAAAGCGGTCCTTGTATCCATATGCCCCCGCCCCTGTAACTCGCAACACTACTTCTCGCATGATATAATTCACCCATCTCCTATCAGTATAAGTAAAAACTGTTAAAAAAAAACTTTTCTTAATGGATCATTTCAATACTGTACATATATTAAAGTAGCCTTTTAGAAGTAGGTCTCGTAACTAACTAGTTTTAATAATATCTCCATACTACAGATGCAATATTTGATATAGAGCAATGTTTTAAATTTTGAAAAATTATTGGTATATCTTCAAAAAATTTTTATTGATACACTTCCGTTAAAGTAAAATCACTATATTTTTTGTTACCAACCTAACCAATTTTTCCTTTTATTTCTTATTACACTATTTTATTAGTGTCTAATTAATATTTATACCAAAAATAGGATATTGAATTTAATTGAACTATTTTCTAAAATTGGTGGTAACTGGTAATTCAATCTTAAACCACTTTTGGTAATTGGTACCTTTTGTTGAATTACTTTTTGGTACAACTCTAGATACAGTGCAATGAAAAAAACCTTGTTTTAAAAATGCAATTTGAAAAGTGGTAAAATTGAAAAAAGATTTTATTTTGTACAGGCATTAAAATGGCCAAATAAAACCAGAGCCATAATTTTGATACTTATGACAAGAATCTTACCGTATCCAGTACGAAGAATTTTTACAATCAACATTCTGTAAATCCACATGCATTCTGAAATGGAAAATAAAATAAACCAGATAAAGAAGGTTTATTTTTTGTATTGTACTTTATTTATAAAGTCCTACTCTAAAGGAAAATCATAAAAAGAAAACTCTTAGAGATGTGACGGAGTCAAATTGTTAGCAAGCTTCGTGCACACCAATACTCGGTTAGGAATAGATTATAAGGTCGTACTTAGAATTACAAATATAATCAGTATAAGCTCCCATTTAGGCGACGTCAACATATTCTAAAATCTTAAGTTTCTGGAACATTGGGAGGTTAGTAGAAATATAAAATTTTTACGAGGTTATAGAACACTACTATGAAACGACGCTATCGGCATTCTGTATACCCCAGTTAGGTCAGATCAATAATTTGTAATTTTGTTTAAATACAAACTGGCTGTTTTAGGAAATTTTAGTAGCTTCTACAGAGGTTCTAAAGTAATCATTAATTTCGAGCTATTTTGTATTAATGCCAATGTAATTACGAAAATGAAAAAAATTCCCTTCCTGATTCGTTATAGCGACCGCGACGAAGTGGCATTTTAAAGCAAATCTGTACATAAACAATTTTTACAAAATTTTAACAGGATTTTATTAATAAAACAAGCATTCTTTTTATTCCCTGCTTTAATAAGTTTGCAAGACTCCCAAAATTATTTATAAATATTTTTGACGCCTATAATAATTTCCCAAAACTTTCATTTTTGTAGCATTTCCTCATCCTGTAGACTCAACTAAATATCATAACTATTTTATTTATAACGATTCGCTTGACAAATAACTGATAAACCATTAATACTTATTTGAATGATTTTAATACGTAAAGGCCAACGTGCAATTTAACTGTCATATGCTTCGTTAATTGTTCAGCATCTCTGGCATATCTACTACATAACAGCAATGTTGAATTGTTCATGAATACTCTGTTTTGCCATTGCCAAGCCAAATGTAAATATTGAATCTTTTTGCAATCCCCCCCCCCACTCACAATATGGGCTATTTTAGTAATGAACTTTCTTTCAACAATGGTATTTTCCCCCAAAATTTTAATTTACAGTACTTGAAATCTTGGCGCCGCACAGTGTGTCGACTAGTACAAGTTAGCTTGACAAAATTATTTTTTCACTTATTTCAATTGTTTATGTATATTCTAGGCATATTAAGTTATTTTAAGAAAAAATTCATCGCGTTGGTTTTTTTTATGGGCGTGGCTATTTTTTTTCCCCTAAATTAGTCAGCTACGCAGACATACTTAACGATAACTCGGGAACAACTTGTCAGATTTTTATAAATAAAACATTAAAAAATGCGTAACAAAATTTTATTAATGTTGATTGAATATTATTTTATTCTATCTTTTATCGTTTTGGAGTTATTTAGAAATTAATGGAGAGAAAAAAAATTTTTTCGTGTAAAATTCATTATTTTTGTCGGTAAAAAAGCGCAATAAACAAAAGAAAAACAAAATATTATACATTTTTCTGACAGCTGCGTATCTGGAAAATAAAATAAGGTATTAATCATGAAAATCGGTTAATAAATGTGGGTTTTATTCCCAATTTACCGCAGGTACTCAATATCGATAAAATTTGTGTAATACAGCCACCCTTGCATATCGCGGTAGGATTGCATCAGCTTAGCAGGTAGATAACGGAACTAAAGGGCAAGGGTATTTTGTATGGTTATTAGAATTAAAAATTATAATACAATGTCTTTCATTTAGCTGCATTTCGCTTACCTGTATTTTTTGTCCAGCTGCACAAAACATTGTATAACAAAAACAAAATATTTTGCGTATGTGCACGAATTTTTCTACAAACTTGAATGTGCAACTAAATGAAAGACACTGTATTATTATTTTTGATAATAACCAGATGAAAAATCATTTATTGCATTTGTCAATTAAAAATAAAACAATTAATCCATATTACTTAGTTTTATTGACACAAAAAGGATAAACTCAAATAATACCTGCCTTTCAGGTAGGTAACTTGTGCATTATACATACATAAGTAGTTGGTATTTTAAAATGTTTTTGATTTTTTTAAGGTACATATTTCTTGCTGTTCGGTTCAAAAAAAAATTGTTTTTGAAAATTCCAGCCAAAAATTGTTTTTGTTTATTTTTAAAATAAATGTTATAAATGCTCTGTAATAAATTTAGCATAATGACACTGACTGTAATTATATGTAAAATAAAAATACTCATTTATTGATAAAGAAAAATTTACAAGTCAAGGTTTACATGCTTAGTACAAGCACTACATAACTAAAAATAGTAGCTGAACCTAATAATCATCATCAGAGTCTTCTGATGAGTCGTTTACTGTATAATCGTCATCATTTTGTGGCATTGTGCGACAATATGATGACGATTCCAATCTTGACTCTTCTATGCTAGGGCTTACAATTAACTTTAATACATCTGTACATATTTTTTCCGGCTTTTTTTTGGGAATCTCTCGAAGGCTATTGATCAAAGGATCAGATGTTATAATTAACATGCACAGTAAGTCTCTATTCGTGGCAACACGCGAGCACTTGCGGGTGTTGTACTCCCTAAATCTGCGGCAATCTTTGTTCCGTGCTTCTTGAGCCTCTTCGGAAAGCTGCCCAATTGGAAGCAATGCCGCTTTGATGACTTCTGTGCTGTGAATTAATATTTTATGCACAGTAGCAGGCATAAAGTACCACGAATAGAGACTAAGATAATGTTTTCTGGTTTCAAGACAAAATTTTTTGAATTCAACTAAGTTTATCTCAAATGCAGAAGACAATGTTCTCAAAATAACATCAAACTTTTTTATAATTGTAACATCCAACCCTGTGATCTGAGCACTCATCTCAGCATTCTTAAAAAAGCGACGGGCTGTATTTCCATCATTTGAAGAACCAAATCCTGGCTTTGGTTTATCTACAATGAGTCCCATCTCGTTCTTAAATTTCAGTTTGATTTCCTCGGAACGAACCTTGATATCTGCTTTGTCTTCGTTGCTTCTAGCCTGCCATTTCTTAATATTCAACTTGTAACTGATATGTAAAAGACATTCGAAGCAACGAATCCAAGCATGAAGTCTAGATAAACCAAAGCCAAAATGTTCTTGATTGCTGTTAAACATCGCGGGGTCATCGTTCATCGTCTTGGGGGTGGCGCCACAGATGAAACACTTTTGGGATGAACTAGTTTCCGTTAAGGCGTTACACACCTTTCCGTCTGTCATTGTCAGCAAAAGTTCGTGTTTTACAGAGTTTTGAGAATCACCAAAGTTGATAAGTGTTGGAAGAAGAGCATTAACTTCTTCCCACAATCTATTTGTCTCCACTAACGTAAAGTCGTTCGTTTCTTTGGCAAATATAAATTTGATTGGGCGACAATACAAAGTTGATGAAGGCCGAGGATTTTGCCAAATAATTTTGAACCCATCATATAACTTAAGGGAAACTAAAGAAAATGCGAAAAGAAACTCGTCCGTATATTCAGTGTTCTCAAATCTCTGTTTGTATGTGCCGTGCCCAGAACTTCCATCACATCCCCATTTACTAACAAGTGTAAACGATGAACTTGTTGGCAGCACACTGCTGATAACTTCATTCTGTGCTAATACTAGACGTTCCACTGTTTTATTTAATAAGGCTTGCAAATTTATTTCAGCACGAGTTTCTGTTATAGCAATGTGCTCCTCTGCAGGGTAACAGGCCTGTTTGGACTTTTTTAAACTAAAATATGACGGAAACACATTATGCCTCGCTTTCATGGACCACTTCCTAGTTTGTTTGTAAGAATACGTTGTTGACTTAGAATCTATATAGTAAGTTAGGGCTTCGTCACTACTTAATTGCCTAGGATTAACGGAACTGGTATTTTTAGACTTAATAATATTATCTGGGCTCTCACTAATGTCTCTAATCACATTGGCAATTTTCCTTTGCCCTGCTGAACGCACAGCAATTTCGGCAGCAGTCACCAATTCACTGATACTTCGGGATTCTACGAGATCCACGACGCGACGTTTCTTCGTCTTAAACGACGATTCCTCGAAATCTTTGCGAGGTCTTCCTGCAGGAGTCACATTCTCACTTGATGTTGAAGGTTGTGGCGCAAAAGAACTCGCAGTAAACTGTATGTCTGCTTCATCCAACCAATTCTTATTTTTAATTAAAAAACGCTCCTTCGACTTTCCCGAAGCCAACCATTTGGCACCAAACTTATTAGACAAGTTGGATATCTTCAACTTTATTTCTTTTTGGCTGCTTTCAGTAATGTCACCAAAGTGAAATTTTGAAGAAAGAAAGTCATATACACGCGAGTTTTTTTCATTCTTCGTGTGTTTCAACCACTCCTCAAAAAAGGCTACCCTTGAAATAGAGTAAACGTGTTCTGGAAAAAAAGAAAAAAAAACATGTTGTACTGAAGTGTGCTAAACAATATGTGTATTTTTACGAAGAATAAAGTTATTTCTGTGTAATATCTAAAAACTAGCCCGGATAGAGGTGAACGTCTGTATATTCTGAACTTTCAAAGTTTTTTTTTAAAAAAAAAAACGCTAAAATATATAGGCTATTTAAAAAAAATACTAAAAATTTAAATTAATAGATTCTGATTAAAAAAATACATTAAAAAATAGTACTTACCCTCAGTATTAATATTCATCACAAAAACTTTCACAATATTACAATATGTCACTATAAGATGTGCACGAAAGTGTCGCTAAATTGCAACTGATTGATTGAAAGAGCTGCATTAAACTCATTACCTGACTTCTGACGCTTATGACTCGCCACTTGCAAATTTGATAAACAACCTTTTCTCGGAATTCGGGGTTTGGTGGTTTTGTTTACGTTTTGCAAATAAGATTTCCTGGAAATCATAACATGAATTTTGTCCACCTAGCATGTTCTACGCGACACACTGTGCGCTGCGCCGTTGTTGAAATTTGAAGTAATGCTCTTTCTAAAATTTCCGCTAGCAGTAATTTAATTACAGTAATCGAAAACAATCAATCAAATTACTCTTGGTTATATAATTATTTTAACTCAATGATCTATGACCCAATGGTAATTAGTTTTCCAACACCTAAGATTAAGGTAATTGGTTCTTCCTTCTGAGTAATCGAATGACCTTAGGGGTACTTGACTTGCTACATGATAATTACAATATGGTCCGAGTAATGGAATTAGTGAAATGGTAATTCATCGACTCTCACTACAACGAATAAATAAATTACCATGAATGTCACTGGATAGTAATAAGATTAATTAAATTAAAATTAATTGGATGGCCATAAAATAATTATATTACACCAAGAGTTAATTCAATAGGAGTAATTCATTATGAACCGAATTAATTTAGAGATGTAACTTGTGTAATGGGTAAGTGCATTGATTACCAATAATTGGTTATTCATTTCTCAACGCACTTTTGAAAGTAAATGGTAATTGTAATTACTTTTTAAAATAACTGATGACAGTTCTGTCTTCATTTTAACGGCAACATAAAATCGTTACCACCATCATTTCGGCTATTACCAAGAACAATAACCAGCATTAAATCTTTTACATATTACTGTATACACAATAAGGTTAATTCTCAAATATGAGCTATTTTAGAAATGAAGATTTATTCGGCTCGGCTCTATCTTTTTTACCCAACGTTTCTGCGGAAGTTCAATAGGACGAATAAAATAAATTCTAAAGCAGTGTCGGTACGTTACTATTAACTTTTCGGTTCAATTCTGACATGTTTTCAAAGTCGTCGACGAGACGGCAGCGTCTATTATGGGCTAACATCTCAGGATAGGACAGGTAGAAAAGCAAAAATTAGAATAAGCCTTTTACCATTATGTCAAGACAACTTCAGCCGTCTTGCTATAAAAGTTGAAATCGTTCACATACGGGGCCGACCGACAAAAGAGAACACAGGAGATTTTCCCTAAACCTGCTTTTGCAGAGGGAATAGATTTTCCCTGATTGTTTCGATGTCCCCTACTTGCCACATTTTTTTTGGCGAGGGGTTCAAAACAATGATTTATATTAAGAAAGAGATTTTATTTTATCAAGGTCGTCACATTTTTTGAATCGTTCGATCAAAATTTTCTTTTTTGTGAAAAGCTCTTACCCCCCACGAGCACCGATCTGCTTTTTGATGGCGATGAGAAGGATCTAAGCTTTTAAAGTTTTAATATAAGAGAGATCTTTTTGAATTTGAAAGAATTTTTCCTGGTTATTATTTTTTTTTACTGTACTGAGAAGGTTTGAGTTTTCAAAGTTATCCTGTAAGAAAGATTTTTTTAGAAGTCATTGATTTTGTTCTAGTGTCCTATTATGGATTTCTCTCTAAAATATAAGTATTTAAGAAGAAGCCCATACTCGTCTCTTATTTAATTTCACGGAAGATTACTTATATGCATATGCCCCCCTGCCCTATAGATGTATCTTCCCTTTAGAAACAGGCTTTAGTTTTATTGGGAAGAGTTTCTAAAGTTTTACTGTAAAAAGGTTTCTAGTTTTGTGAAAGATCTTCACTCTCTTGTCTTCAGTTTTTTAATTTTTTTAAAATTCCACTCAAAAAACGGTTCTTTTTATGAAAAATCCGCCCCGCCCTCTAACCTCGGTCATCGATTTTTAAACTTGGTATAAATTGTTAAAATTCCACTGATTATTAGTTTACTGGATCGAGAAGATCCTAAGCTTTGCAAAACGGTTGCTCTTTTTGCAAAGCTTCCTGGTTGTCATGTGGCAAACTGCTCTCCCAGAAACTTTTTAGTGTGCTTTTTTCTCCTTAGAGTAACACCCTTTGTATCCATATGTTCAACCTCTTTCCTTCGGCTCACTACAATGCATTTGTGATTACCGTACCTTTTTGTCCTACACATTTTATAATAAAAATGAAACGACATTTAACCAAAATTTCATATAATAGCATCCATTTGCTATTCAGTTTTAGTGCAGCACATATAAGTATGCAAAATACAAAAATTATGGTTGAAAATATTAATTATAAAAGGACGCACTATTGGTAAACAACAATGGTAATACAACTGACGTGTATTAAACGTCAAAGGTATATTGTTGGGATGTAAAGATAAGATCTACTTTAATGATGTGTAAAATATGGAACCGAGAATACCAGGAAATTAAATGACAATTTGCGGATATATCTTTGTTTATCTAGCACAACCCACCCGAGTGTAAATTTATGCAGTACACATATAATGTAAAGTATTATGAACCAGAATACTAATTATTATGATTCCCAATAACCAGCGTAAAAGAAAATTAAAGAATTGTTTAAAATGTCACTAATTTATTTCTATCACACAAGTTAGTTAATTTTATAATATTAATATTATTACTATATAATTTTAAAATATATATAATCTATCGTTGCCCGCTATTTACTCGGTGAATAATTTTTACGTCTTCTATTTATTGTTAGTACAATCTAGTAGTTCTTCAAATAAACGATAAAAATTTCTTTTTTGTACTCTTTAATTCACTGTACTGCCCAGTGTCGAATATTTTTACATCCTTAGAACATAATCTATACACTCTATTACACTCTTAAAACTCAACCTTAAAATTGCATAACTTTAAGAACATAAAATTATCAAACTATGTAATAGAATAAAAATTATTGAGTATTTTGTCACATCTAACCTTTAAATAATTCACACATGCACCCTTTTTACTCGTATTTGTCATATATTAACGACTTTTATTCAAATTACATTTACGTACTTTAAAACGAATTACATTTAATAAATTTCAACTTTTGGAAGTTTCCAACTTCGGCTTTTAAAGTAGAGTATGAATTATTAGTTCCAATAAGTGTCAGGGAAGAGATTCTCTACCGCAGTTGAAATGATCAAATGTTTACAGAAAATTCAGGTTAGTATTTATTGTGGATTGTGACAATATTACACACATAAGTTTTGTAAGAGAATGGGTATTATATTTGGTCCAGAAGTAACCAATTATGTAGCTCAGTGAGAGTAATCAGATTTCAATTGTTTACGCATTATTTACAGTTGCATATTCGTTTATTTCGTTTATGTCCTTCTAAACTGATTACTTCTGGAGCATGACCTAAAATTGCATAGTTATATAAAATATAAAAACCTACAGGAATAATTTTATATGTAACCAATATAATTTTTACATCTTTATCTTCAAAGAGAATATGGCAATTTTGATCTTGTTCCTGTTAAAATCATGCAAATATCTTACTCTCTGCTGTAGTCAAAATTGGATCCATGTTTCCCTTTCGAGGAGCCCAACATTAAAAAATCTATGTCGCATACAAATAGATGGAATTTTTCTATTTTTTCCACAACCTCTGGCCTCGCTCAAATTTAAGAGATATCGCGAATTAAATCGGTCTAGACAACCTGATTTGTTAATGTAAATTAAACATTTAAACGAAAGTTGTGATTTATTTAAACAGTTGACTCTTTAGTCAGTGCAGCTTAGAGCCAGACTTTTTTTTATGGGTCTAGTACACGTGCTGCAGGGAAGAAGTCCCTAAAGCGCTACAGGGGCGACACGTGTGCGGAAAAAGCGATTCACGTTGTTCTTGAATCGCTGTAAATTGTGCTCGGTGGGAAACACAGTCCTGGGCAAATTATTCCAAAGAGATGATGTTCTTCTGCAGATGTAAGTGTGTTTTTGGAGAAGCTTGAACAATTGTTGAGTGAAATTTCGATAGGTGCGTCTATAGTGTTGGCTGGTGATTTGAATATTGACTTTTCTAATGTATCAAATTCGTCTGCACGAGTACTGAATAATTTAATAACTTCATTTAATTTGACTATGCACGTTTCTGGGCCGACTCGACTTTCGCCACACTCTTGTTCTACAATTGATTCTCTTTGTACGACTTTTGATAATGATGATGTCGGGTGTGAGATTGTTAATGCGGCTCTGTCAGACCATGAGGCTGTTGTTGCATGTGTACCGCTGCTTCGATCTATTTCTAAAGATAAAATAAGGCGCGGCAGGCTGTATTCAAAGCGAAACTTCAATAGGTTTACTGCTAATTTTGAGCGAACGGAGTGGGAGAAAGTTTTATGCACTGATGATCTCCTACATGGATTTCATACTGCTTTGGTTAATGCATTTAATAGTGCCTTTCCCGTGGTTGTTATTAAAAACAAAAAGAGAAAACCTTGGATCACACCGGGTCTCCGAGTTTCAGCAAAGAATATGAAATCCTTGCATCTTATAAGGAAATTCAATTTTGATAATGTTGCTTTTATAGAATACTTCAATAGTTATCGTAACATATATAGGAAAATCATAAAAACCGCCAAACGAAATTATTATTATTTGAGAATATTGAATGCAAAAAATAGATCTAGGGAAACTTGGAAAATCATTAATAAACATAGAGGCGGCTCTGTATCGAACCGGTTTCTTCTTGCACTCTTGACGCCGGTCAAATTAATGATTACTACTGTAATATTGCACATAACTTATCAACAAAAATTGTTAATCCAGGGGATCCCATAAAATATCTCAGTCATGTCTCAGTGTCTGATACCTTTTTCTTATCCCCAACTTCCACCATTGAAATAAGTGAGGTTTTAGGGGAAATGAGAGATAAGAATTCCTTTGGCTGGGACGGTGTCTCTCTGAGCGTCCTCCTGGCAATGCCGCAGAGAGCCGTAGGGGCCCTGGCAGATGCAATTAACGGCTCGTTTTCCAGTGGTACTTTTCCGGCATGTTTGAAGAGGGCTCTGATTGTACCTTTGCATAAAGGTGGAGATTGTAATATCCCTTCAAATTTTAGACCCATTTCTTTACTCCCGACATTGGCGAAAGTGGTGGAGAGGTTGGTCGGGAAAAGAATGGTTGTTTTTTTTTGAACAAACATGACCTTCTTAGTGCGCAGCAATTCGGATTCCGAGCCTCGAGGAGCACAAACGATGCAATTTCTAATCTGCTCGAACGACTTTATCTCGAATTGAATTCTGGTGAACATGCTGCGGCGGTGTTTTGTGATTTGACAAAAGCTTTCGATTGTGTTGATCATGGGATCTTGCTGTCAAAGCTGGACATTTATGGGTTCAGGGGGTTAACTTGGGATTGGTTTCGGTCGTATTTGTCGGGCCGAGTCCAGGCAGTGACTTTTAAGGGTCAGTTCTCGGAAGGGGTTGGGATCAGTGTGGGTATCCCTCAAGGCTCTGTACTTGGACCACTATTGTTTTTGATCTATGTTAATGACCTGCCCCGTTTGACAGTGGCTGGCAGATTTACCATCTTTGCTGATGACACCACAATTTTGTGGCACAATAAGGATGTGGGGAGACTTCGGGCCGATGTTCAGGCAGATTTATCTAAGATGAAGGCTTGGTGTGATGATAACAAACTGTCCTTCAATATAGCCAAGACAAGGAATTCTGAGCTTTAGATGCAATATAGAGAATGTTAATATTGAGAATGAGATCATCTCTTCAGCTGATAAGAATTCATTTCTCGGTCTAATAATTGACTCATCGCTGCGGTTTGAGGATCACATTGGCAACATCTGCAGCAAAATTTCTTCAGGCTGCTATGCCCTTAGGGTTATTGCAAGTAGCCTGGGGCTGAATATAGCTAGAACCTCTTATTTTTCACTAGTTGAGGCTCATTTGAGGTATGGGATCTGTTTCTGGGCTTGCTGCTCCCGAGTTCACTTTAGTTCTGTTTTTGTATTGCAAAAGAGAGCTATCAGATATATTTCGGGAGCTGGGTTGCGAGAGTCATGTCGACCATTGTTTCCGAGGTTAGGGATTCTTACTCTTTGTGCCCTATTTATCCTGGAAACTGCTATCATCATCTTTAAAAAACATCGTCTTGAGGCAATGCCAGTCAGCCGGCACGGCACTAGGCGAGCGTTCGTCCTGCCATTGCCGGCCCCGAAAACGGAGCTGATCAAATCTGCAATTGTTTATAATGGCAAAAAAATATATAATCATCTGCCTCTCAAAGTGAGAGGATTGAATTGCGAGAGAGTCTTTAGACGAAAGACTAGGCCCTACTTATAAAAAAGGCGTACTACGTACTTGAGGAATTCTACAATGATAAACTGGAATAAGCATATAACAGTAGTTGAGTGGTTGGCATTTAGGTTGACATATGTGTAATTTTTATTTATTTTATTTTGTATTTACTGTATTGACTACTAATCTTGTTCTGTTTCCTTATTTTTTCTTTCTTTGAATTTGTGTTTATTAATATAATAATAATTTAAGTTAAGCTTGCTTTGTCAACAAATACGTTGTATTTTAGGACAATAAAGCATATTTCTATTCTATTCTATTCTATTCTATTCTCCATATAAAAGACTGCTTGAAAAGCGTTGTACGAGAAGTAACAAGCTGAACCTCATACGGATGTGAAGTATTAGCGCGTCGTGTACTTCTAACATGCACCGCTTTGGGAGGAATTAAGCGGGCCACATCCTTCGAACACTTTCCATGAAAATACTTGTAGAATAGGCTCAAGTCGCCAACCGTTTTTTCGATGTTCCAGCGAATCAAGGCCGCCGGTCAGTTCCGGGTCTCCAATCAGACGAACAGCTCTTCTCTGAATAGAATCCAACAAATGCAATGTTTGTTTGGGAGCGGAGCCCCGAACATGGGAGCAGAATTGCATAGTTGGTCGAATTTGAGCTTTGTAAAGAATTAACAGTTGTGGTGGAGTGTAAAGCTTTCTGGTTCGAAATAATATTCTCAACATTTGAGAAGCTCTCCTTGCTATGCCTGCAACATGTTCATGCCAGGGCATATTTCCTCCCAAATTAACGCCCAACAAATTGAGTGACGATGTTAGAGGAATGGAGTGCCCCGACATAAAAATGTCGGGTTCAGCAACGCTAACTTTTTTAGAAAAAACTGCCGCCTGGGTTTTTGTAGCGTTAAATTCCACTTGGTTACTGTCACCCCAAGATAAAATTTCTTCCAGGTCTTTGTTAAGTTGAATGACTTCCTGCTGTCTGCGGATATTCGTCTGAGTAGCCGATATCCGAGCGTTCAAAGTAAATGAAGAGATAAGCGTACTGTCATCTGCAAAGCTGTAGATTGGATTCTCGGTCTTTTCCAGCAGATCGTTAATGTAAATGAGAAAAAGAGTAGGAGACAGTATGGAGCCTTGACGTACACCGGTGTTGATAGTGAAGGTGTTAGAAAGAAATCCGTCGACTGCCACTCGTAAAGAACGCTCTCTGAGGAAACATGAGAGCCACAAACAGAACTTTTCAGACATACCATAAGAACGTAGCTTAGCCAACAGCCCATCGTGCCAAACACGGTCGAATGCCTTGGATATGTCAAGAGCAACCGCTCGAGAATCTCCAAAGTATTCAATTGCGTTGTTCCAAACGTGTGTTACATAAGTCAGAAGATCTCCTGTTGATCTATTTTTACGAAAGCCATATTGATGATCGCTAATAATTTTGATTCCTTCAAGATATTTTAGAAGATGCTGGGATAGCCTTTTCCATGACTTTCGATATTATTGAAAGCAGTGCGATTGGTCGGTAGTTATTTGGCAAGGTCCTCTTGCCTTCTTTAGGTATTGGCTGAACTGTGGCACATTTCCAGCAGGAAGGAAATATTCCCTTTCTGTAGGATAGGTTGAAAAGTCTACAGAAAACTGGTGTTAGTTCCCTCGCACAGTTGTTGGGAACTATGGCAGGTATTCCGTCAGCGCCAGAAGCTTTTTTGGTGTCTAGCTTCATTAAAATACTTTTTAGGATACGCTGTCTGAAGACAATATCGGGCATCCTTTACTGCACTATGGGAATAGTAGGTGGTGTTTTTCCTTGGAAATCGACAGTAGAATGTGAAGCAAAGAGTTCAGCCAAAAAGTTCGCTTTCTCAACAGGTGTCGTTGCAATAGAATTATCTGGCCGTGTGAGTGATGGTATGGTGGATTTGGTGAAATTTTGACTGACTGGCTTAGCGACTGGCCAAAAGGACCTGGAATTGTTGGGACAAGCGAGAAGTCTGTTTCTAATTCGTTAATTGTGTGCCTCCTTGGTTTCGTCGATAATTTCTTTGCATCTGTTCCTGGCACGAACAAAGGTGTTACGGTTTATGGTGTTAGGATTTTCACGCCATTGTAAGTAGGCAAGATGTTTAGAAGCAGCAGCTTCTTTGCATTTTCGGTCAAACCAAGGCTTGTCGTTGGACGGGCATTTCTTCGAAAAAGGGATGTAAGCCTCCATACCGGCCAAAATAACATCGGAAACCTCCCTGGCGCAGCCAGATGGGTCGTCGGATCAAAAACAAACGTCTAACCAAGGGAAAGTTCGAAAATATTCTATGAGATCTTCCCATTTAGCAGATTTATAGTGCCAAATCTTGCGCGGTTTAGGCGCCTCTCTGTCTCTGATTGGTAGAATACTTCATGTCGAAAGTAGTTTATGGTCAGAAGAACCTAACGGCGGATTTACGCTGACCGTGTAAATTTCCGGATTGGTGGTTAAAAACAGATCAAGAAGACTGGCGAACTCCCTGTCTCGATCAGGGATCCGTGTTGGTTCGTCAGTAAGCTGAGTTAAACCACAACTGATTGAAAATGATTCGGCTTCACGACCTTGCTCGTCGGTAGTATTTGAATATTTAAGCCAGTTGATGTGTAGATTAAAGTCACCCAAGATGGCAATTTCAGCATTTGGATAGTTAATTTGTAAATGATCTATGGTGTCTGCAAGAGAAGCGAAAAGTGTTCTAAAGTTAGTATCACTTGGTGGTCGATAGAGGGTACAGATGAACCTTGTGATTTGTTGAGTCGTTATTTTTAACCACATAACATCAAAGTTTGAGGGTTCCAGTTGGCAAGAGAGGTCGCTTCTGACAAAAAGACAGATTCCAAAGTTACGCCTAAATCGGGAATAGAAGTCATACCAGGATAAAGATAATTGACTGTGTTGGTCAATGAACTGACCTTGCTTTCACAGAGAGCGAGTACATGAGATTTATTTGATTGCAGGTGTTGGTGCACTGAATTTATGTTCGAGTTTAAACCTCATATGTTGCATTTATTTTCCGCTAAGTGTTTCATCAATAACTGTGATGTAGATTAATTAATCGTACTTCTACTTTTTAAAGAGTAGAAATATGGAAAATATCTATTTATTGAACTAGCTCAATTGTCATCCTTATTTTTATATACACACAATAATTGGTGTTGTGAAAACGAAATGAAACATTTTTTTTTTAGTTCCTAAAAGGAAGTATTGTATTCGTGATAACAATCCTACTCCGAGATTTTTGCCTTTCTTCGCGTTTCAGGGTCCCTAGATCAAGAGAAACATGATTCCTCATTTCCATCGATCTGTCGATGTGTCTGTCTCTCTGTGGGTAGAATAAATGTTGAACGAAATGAGATATTGTGGTTAAACATATAAGGTGTCAATGTGGCAGGGGAGAGTGGTATAGAGGATGTTTTGATATATATCGTGTTAAAATGGTATTATTATTTTACCGTTATTTTCAATTTTCACAGATGTAGTATAGGGAATGTCAGGTTTCTGACCCATATGTCTGAAGGCCACAGGCATCTCAACATTTTTTCGGAATTAATATCTATAATTTTTTAAACGTATATGTTCAAACTTTCTAACCCTTTCTACTTCAAACGCTGACCTAAACTCCTGAAAAGAATGACGAAACCTTAAATTGGGTTTAAGATTTCGTCGATCACGAAAAAAATTATTTTAATTTTTCTCTGCTTTTCTCTCTCTTATTATGTTGAATTGAAAATTACCTAACGAAATGAAATCTTTTTTTAAAATTTGTTATATATAACATATATTACTTGAAGTAGGGAAAAAACCTAGAGCTTTGAGTAATATGACTTGAATGAAAGAGGTGGTAACCGATAAATTTTGTTGATTCAGTCTTTAGATTATTTAGTAGTGAGGGAAAGCCAAATACAGTATGTATTTAGAACACATATTAGCAAAGGAAGTACCGGGTAAAAAAAATTCTACAATTTTTTTTTTTCAATATATTCCCCCTTAATTCATTATACTTGTTATTACGATTTAATAATGATTTACTTACATTTTCTAGCTCATTTTGTAGAGTTGCATACAAATAACATGGAGAAGGCTTATGAGTGTTCTTTATGTCCTTGAGAAGGTATCTTTTCAGTTACACTATAATTATTGAGAGCATTGAAGAGTTATAAGGTGGTAAATCAGATGAATACGGTGAATAGTTTGATAGGCTCGATTTCGGAGCAAGAATTGCCCAAGTAAAATGTGCATTATCGTGTAACAGGCACCAATTGTCTTGCTTCCATTCTGCACTTTGATGCTTTGTTTGTCTATCCAATTGAAAGCATTATACCTTACCACCAGTAATAATTGATGTTTTTATTGTTCTTAAAAGCTCTTACGATTGCCCCCTCAGAAACTTCTGATCTTCATTTCATGTGCGGACAATAAATTTTGCACAAACTTTTGTTCTGCCAACATTTTGCCCAAAATTAATATATCTAAAGGTGACTTAAATGAACCGTCATTCATTGAAATCGCCCGCCAGTACGATATTAATGATAACCATAAGCAAATGTTTTCAATTTTTAGAGAATCAATAGAGTAGGTTAGTTATGAGGGTTCCAACTTCGCCTCCCCCACCCTGCAAACCGTATTGTCTTCCCCTTCTAAATTACCCCTTTGCAATTTTCTCCCTATAGATCCTAATTATTTCTCCTCCCAAATAAATGTGTTTGCCTCCACTCTATGAATATATAAGTTTAATTCAAAAAAGAATAATAAGTTATTGTCAATTGGCACAATACATTCATTTCAGTAAGATAGTCATTAGCAAATATGAATTTGTTCGAGTTAGACGTATTTGTTGACATTCAGAGACATATTGCTTCTTTGCTAATATTTCAAAACAATTAATACTTTATGATGATACTTGTATAAATTACCTGTTTAGACCACCATTTACAAAAAAACGTGTTATCTCTGTGTAATCAAAAATTGGTCATTTAGTCAAAACTGTGCCACAGGTTAGGCTGGCATATTGAAATTGTCGAAATTACTGAAATCGATAGTATTTTAATAGATACATGGAACGTTCACTGATCTCCTTATCGAATTTATGTTAAAGAAAATGAAAATACATTTTTTTTACACTTTTCGGGTTAATTTCTTGTGGCCAAATTATATACATTTTTCATTATCGGATCCATAAAAATAAATTTCTTCTATTATTTTAAAGATATTTATTTATATTATATTTAGGTTAATTTAAAGATTTAGAATAAATATATAAATTTTCAAATCGTAAACCATTACTCTTCAATTATACTAATAACAACATTGGCTTTGCGACAGCCTGATGTCTCAATAATTATCCGTTTTTTACTATTGCCCTCAAATAATTTTCCATGTTTTCCAAACTTGTTTACCAAGACATCATTGTCTTAAATTTATATATATATATATATATATATATATATATATATATATATATATATATATATATATATATATATATATATATATATACATATATGTTGTTCTGTGCATAAAAGACCAGATTTGACCAGTTATTAAAATGATTAGGTAAATTTATATTTAGTTGGTATAGAATCATGTGATAGTAATTTTGAAACATTAGTAATATTGGAACTTGTAAAGGAATTTAAAAAAATGGATTATATATATATATATATATATATATATATATATATATATATATATATATATATATATATATATATATGTATATATTTCGAATGTTTACGTAAAAAAGAGTAGAAACCAACTGTACATATATACATTATGTAAATCGAAAAACAGCCTTTTCTATAACAATTAAACATCAGGACACTTCAGTAAACAATTTTAGAAAACAAGGAAAATTGTTTAATGGAAATAGCAAATTTAATTGTGATACTTCAACAAGAAAATACAAATTTAAAACATATTTATTATAATCATGTTAATTTGATATGTCACTTAATTAATTTAAAGAATTATATTTATTATTTTGGAAAGGTAAATCTGGATTTCTGGTGATAGACAAAGATTCTAATATAAAGTCGGGGAGGTATCAAAAAGGATTTGATTTACATATTTGCTTATGAAAGTAAGCGAAATTTTGACAAAATATTAATTATGGACGAACGATTGGCAAGAACTTATTAATTCCAGAAAAGTTGTTAAACAAATCTATCAGAGTTTGAAAAATGCAGAATTTGAGCCACAATTTAAACTGGAAGAAATCTCTTGATCCATTACAAAACCTTTACAAGAACTAGTTACAAGATTTGAAAAAATTGAACCGGTTAACCTAAAAGGAGAGCAGTATACACCAATTAAAAAATTTTATGAATTTTCAACACAATGAAAAAACTTGTTTACTGAAGTATTATCATCATTATCAAAGAAGTTTTTGCTAATATGTAAATTTCACAAAAAGAAAACAGGAATAGGAAATCATCCATATTAAATACCATCTTTTCTTAACATGATGATCAGTCATACACCATCTGTAGTACAAACAAATGTTATAGCGGAAACCACTTCTTCTTCACAATCATCAGGGTCAAAAACTCACAATCTTTCTGACACTTTGGAGCTGATGAAACAAATAACACAGAAGCTTGTAATAATTTGTTGGAACAATTTGATGAACTCCCTCGTCAGTATATTGATGATAACGTAAAAGTTACAGAACATATATTTGATCATCATTATGGGCTAGTTCACAATTATAAAATGGAAAAATTCTACCTAGGATTAACACAAGAATTTTATATTATAAGAAAACAATTAAATTTTATAAAATGTTATCATCTTTATTTTTGTTATAATTTGGGTTTACCAGTGTAATCCTGAACTGCAACAACAAACCGCAGAGTAGACTGAGGCATGTTGTTCAGTTCCAAAGCAGCAAAAAGGTCAGAATCGTCCAAAAAAATTATAGCATCAGTTTTCTGGAATATAAAAGGAATTTTGTTAATTGATTACCTTCAAACTGACAAAACAATCTCAGAAGAGTATTATTGCAACCTTTTGGACTAGCTAGATGAGAAAATTCGTGAGAAGAGGCCCGGTTTGCAGAAGACATGTAAGATCATTATAATGCATCTGTTCACAGAGGTGCTTTGTCAACGGCAAAACTGGTCGGATTAAAGTACGAATTATTCGAACATCCACCCTATTCTCCAAATCTGGCTCCGCCTGACTTCCATCTGTTCCCAACCTCAAAAGATTTCTACGTAGGAAGCGTTTTTCAAGAACTGATGAGGTGATAGCATCCGTAGATGAGTATTTTAAAGCTCTTCTGGAAAACTACTTCAGGAGATGGGGTAAATGAATTGGAAAATCGCTGGAAAACATGTATTCAGCTTAATGTTGTATTGAATAATTTCAACTCATTAATTTATCTTATCTAATTTCCGCTTTTAAAACTTATTGACTGACCAGTAATAAGGGATAATGCAAATAACATAAATTTAAAAATAAAAATAGAGTTAGTAGATCCGCGAGAAAACAACAATTGAATATTTTCTTAAAAACGAAATGGCGAAATCTCGTCATGTCAGTAAAATATTTTATGTTCTTTCAATATCAGGAAGTTACGGCGGCATGGTGTTGTCTCTATGATGTTTCCTTCGAGCACCCTTGCGACTACCCTAAAAAGGAAATATAAGTTTTGGAATAGTTTCCAATCCAAATTTGTCAATTTTTATTTTTGATAAAATCAGTTTTATAATGTAAACAGCTAAAAATAAAAAAAATAGCTGTCTGCATATGGTCTTCTTAAACACTTTTAAAAACTTTAAAATTGGATGGTAAGTCAATAAAAATTTTGAATTTTCCGAAAAAGCAGATAACCTGAATTAACTGATTGTAAGAAAAATAAATAACAAACGTAAAATGTTTAAAAAATTCTTTATTCCCGTGGTATGACGTATATAGAAAAACTAAAATTATGAATATACAGATATATTGAAAGGAATTAAATTGCAAAATCAATTCTAGCTGAATTCAGCATACACTTTCAATGCAAGAAAAAACAAATTCCTTGCTTGGATCTTCAATATTATAAACGAGAAAATAGAGAATCAATCAAAATGTACTAACATTTTAATATTTTTAAAAAATATATGGGTTGTAATCTGTACCACACGTGGACACTGACTAATGTACGGGGTTGTACTCCCTTCAACACTAGTCAGGTAGACAAAATTGGTTTTTACGTCGTTTTCGAAGTTATTCGATGTTCTAATTTCAAATAATAAAGATCTTGATGCTTCACGCACTAACTCCAATTTGAGGAGATATAATCCCCAACCATACGGTTTCTCATTTTAATAAGGATCTATGAGAGTTTTTTTTTATCCTTCACCTACACAACTAAGCCAGGAAAAGATTCAACATTTCACAATTTTCAACAAGCGAACGTGACATCAAGCATTAAGGAGGCGGTAAACTTCATTTTGTTCTGTTCAGACTGATTCAGAGAAACCTATTCCCTGCTTAATGCTTTCATGTTTTGTATCTATAAATGCAAAAAATATTCATAGGTGCGTATATGTAGCTATATATGTTTGGTGTTGACATACATGTCTAATAACTAAAAATGGTTTTTAATTAGCTTTCGTAGCATCTAAGCAGTATAGTAGGATTTCTACTCAAATTAATTTTAGCTTACTTTTTGAAATCCGCAGATAAATTCCTATATAAGGTTTTTGGTTTGAATAACCACGATTTTATCTTACTTCCATCATAAATAACTAATTCCTGTACTTCAAAGTCTAGTGTTAAATAGCCTTGAGTATCAACTACAACGTATTTCATTCTCACTTATCGCGCACAAATTGTGAAAAGTTAAACTATTGTTCTTATAGTTCCAGTAAGAGGAAAATGTTCTAAAATTCGATCATGGATAATGATACAATGGGCGTGTGTATCCTTTGGGAATGATTCAGGGCTCCGAAATTCAAGTTTTATACGATGTTACCAATCTTAAGATTTTCATCCTGTGTAGAACAATCGATTACAAATAATGTTCGTTCTGAAAACTGTTCAGTGCTTATAAACGGCTCACAATACGGCTTCTGTAAATACGAACTTTCGAACTCATTGTACATTCTATAGGCTTCCGAATATTGTTTAATACTGAAATTTAAACTAAGTGATTCATGCAGGTGAACTTCGAAACTTAAATAAAATCTTACATCAGTAATATTTAAATTATCAAAATATATGTAATCTGTTTTTGAGTTATCTCTTCGTTTCTTACAGAAAAATATGATAACATATCGTTCTCTTTCAGAAGTAGACTTCACCATCCAAATATCCTTCTTTGTTGTTCTAAGTGCAGGCAATTCGTGAATTTTCCAGTTGCTAAATACTATGAGGATGGAATTATTATTAGCTATTTCTTCAAATAACTTGAATTTGAAAGCATCGTTAGGGTAAACACGTTTGATTCGTAACTCAACAGATGTAATCGTTATGGTTGCCTTTTTGTCACCTTCAGTATTAGCATAACAATTATCTTCAATTCTAGCTCTAACAAGCTTAATTTTCTATCTTCCTTATTACACTCTTGTAGTCTGAAAATATACCGAATAGAAAATGAAATGGTATTGATAAGTTCAAATGACCATTTTGACTAGTTGCACTTTCCTTAACAAAGCTTGGTATGTCACTGTACACCAGTCCATCTAGCAACATCCTCATTAAGATATAGCATTGTTTTTACAGTGCTGATAAGACCGGGATCTCGCACTTTATCAATTTTCTTTCCGTTCAGTTCATATGTTACCGATTCAAATAAGAATGCACCTACAGCAGATTCTTAGGAGAACGTTGCATCAATATAAAATACAGCTTGATTAATATCCATAAATACATCTTGCTGATCAATTGCGATCTCTATCTCACCATTATAATTAAATGATTTTGTAAATGGATGATATGTATGCCATTACTCTCGACTGATGGATTCATCTATGTTGACCGGGCGAGATATTTGTAGTTTTTCTGATATGATAGCCATAGATTCTAGTTGAAAAATGCTCCGTGAAGTAGGCGATTGCGTTAGTGTCTCTGTGTATACTGAAATCGAATGACTCTTGTTTTTAAATAAATAAATTACGATTATTAAAAATCAGTACCATTTTTCTTTAACTCCAATCGTATTATTATTTCTTCACCACAATCATTTATTGGGTTTGAATCTTGTTCTATTGTGTTTACGGTTATATTATCAATACTTGATTTATTTACAGCTAAATAAAATAAGTTTCTAGGTTCTACAGTTATGCTATATTGAGGATCAACATTTGGTGTGAACTCATATACAATATGTGATGGATTATTTGTATAATAAGATTCTGAGACTATATTGCACTCAGTTAGTATAATATTAACTTTAACAATATTCACAGAAAAATCAAATACATGTTCTTTATTAGGATGCACCAAGTTTCTTGAAAAACCTGATATACTTCCAATGCTATCTGGTGATTTAAAACCAGTATCATAAACACACTTGAATACAGCTCTTAGTGTATTATTGTACGACCTTGTTTAAATTATCAAAACTCCTTTCACTATCTTTTGATTTATATAATAAAATTGTTTATATCCAGGCTCAATATTTCGGAATCAGTTCTATGTACTAAGTGAAATGAGAGCTAAAGAATGGTTATAGTTCGAGTTCAATTCAATAGGAGGATTATTATCAATGCTTAAACAACTAGAACGACCCTTTAGCGTAAACGTTTGAGACATTACTACTAAAAATTAAACAAGATTATGTATTTTACAGTAATTTATTGTAAAGAAATGATAGTGCTAGTAGTAGGGTAACCCATGAACTGCGACCGAGAATTCCCTAGATTTTAGGGAAAAACGGATTTTTGCCAGGTATAAATTTCCCTAAAAATTTGTCGGTTTTGCGGGTGGAAAAGCAAAATTTTTGGTGAAGAATCCAGCAAAAATGGTGCAAATGGGGCAAAAAAGTGCTGGAAGTTGTTGTAAAAGGTGTTTACGGTCCGCATAAAAGAAACTGCGACTGAGGATGGCCAGTGTCCATCGGTCGCACTAAAGACTGGGGGTGGAGGCATTAGTTTGAGGGTGAAAATGCAAGAAGTGGTGGTGAATGACCAGTGGTTGTTGAAAAAGTGGTCAAAAGGGCACTAGAGGGTGGTCAAAAGGTCCTTCTCGTGTTTAAGGGTAGTAGGTCATAAAGGCGTTATTAGTGAAGAAGTGACGTAATAGCGCGGCAATTGGTCAGTGGTTGTTGACCCGAGGGGCCTTAATGGTTACCTGTGTAGATTGTTACCTGGATTACGTGGCGAAAAAGAAGAAGAAGTAAGGTGAGCTGAGGTGGTCAATGATGATGATGATGATGACGCAAGAAGAGGTCCAGTGGTTGTTGAAACAGTGTCCTTTTGGCAAGAGATTGGGGTGGTTTGGGGGATCGTGTATATCGTAACGGTAAATGTGTTTATGGTAACGTTATAGGGGTTGTTTGGCAATAAAGCCGATTAGTAGCTAAACTTCATTAAAACTTGGGTAATAAGGGGTAAAAGTGGATCATGAGGTAATATTTGGGTGTTAGGAGGTGGTCAAAAAGGCGTTATTTGTGTGTATTTTAGGTATTAAAATTGGTAAATTTCGTTGTATGGCGCCGTAAAGTCGGTAAAAATGTTTCGTATTTAGTTGTTTGGTGCCTAAAAGTCGGTAAAAATGTGTAAGATAAGGTAAAATGTAAACAAAATGTGTGATTTATGCTAGTTTCCTTGAATTGAAAATAAGTAAACATGTGCCTCGATAGGTCATAATATGATAAGAGAGGTTAAAAATAGCGGATAAGAAGTTGAGTAAAATGCATTGAAGTGTTGTAAAATTGGTTATATTTGGCAAAAATAGTAAAATAAGTATGAAATGAGCTAAAATTAGTTTAAAACAACGAGTTTGGAGGAAATAGTTTGAACTCGTTGGCCTATAATCATAGTAAAATAAATTAACCTAACTTTTTACCGTATTTCGTTGTCGTAACGTTAAATGTAAAAGTAAAATTTTTTCAAGTTCCTGCTGTAGAGTGGATATTATGTATGAAATGAGCCTAAATTAGTTTAATTTGGCCTTGTTGGATTGTAATAATAGTAATATAAACATATATATATATATATATATATATATATATATATATATATATATATATATATATATGTTAAAATGAGATGGGCCTAGCCTAGTTTGGATTCGTTGAAATGTTTTTTTTGTTTGTAACTTGTTGGTTTTCTATAGGAGAAGATGAGAGAATAAAACACAAGTATGAGCACACACAGATATAAGAAAATATATTAATAAAATTTAAAATAGTACAAAATGTTACAAAATATTAAAATTTATATTGTTAAAATAACTCATTCAAGTCATCTGTTTCCATTTCGTTCGTCGGCTTCTCTCTCATTTCCTCGTTGTTCTTTACTGGTAATATACCTTGATGGCATGTGTTTTGCACCATCCATTAATTTGAAAACCTTTTTAGCATCACCTGCCAAACATCTTTCATTAAACAGATCTGTTTCTCCTTTACATTTGGGACATTTCATTCGTACAATAACTGGCATTTTTAATGGTAGTTTTCTCTCTTAGACACTTGTTGTTATTGTTGTTGTTGTTTACTTTTTATAGAGTTTTTAAATTATGACAACCTATATCTAAGAGGTCTATAATAGTATTATTGAGAAGAATATGTTTCCACCTGGTAAAAGAGTTAGTTGTCACCTTTTTACCTGTAATTACCTGTGGTTTGCAGGTGTAAAAAACACTTGGAAGAGCAAGTGATTGCTATATGCTATATATATATATATATATATATATATATATATATATATATATATATATATATATATATATATATATATATATATATATATATGTTAAAATGAGATGGGCCTAGCGAGAGAGAGTAAAATAAAACACAAGCATAAGCACATTAAGAAATATATTAATATTACGAAATAAATAAAACAAAATTTTTAAATGAGCTTAGCCTAACTGAGTTTGAATAAAACTCTTTGAAAATGTATACAATGGGTTGAGGTAAATAAAATATGTGCAAAATAATTTTTTGTTTTATCCTACAAGAAGAACCGAAACACTTTCAAAGTATTAATAAAATGAATTCAAAACTAGAGACAAGGTGTTCCTCTATCAAAAACTTAATAAGAACAATCTGTATGAATGAGCTTAGCCCCGTCTGATCAAATCTTGGTGACTACTACTATATATGCCTTAAAAAGGAGAAAATTTGAATAACTATGAATTGTCTAAATTATTGACTTACTTAAATATTTAAAAGTATAAAATATCGATAAAACAATACTAAATAGTCTATATATATATATATATATATATATATATATATATATATATATATATATATATATATATATATATATATATATATATGTTAATCAATATTAAGAAATATATTAATATTACGAAATAAGTAAAGTAAAATTTTAAATGAGCTATTTTTAGTCGTTTTTTGTTTTATCCTATAAAAAGAACGAAACATTTCCAAAAGTGTTAATAAAATGAATTTTTATTCGTTCAAAACCAGAGAGACAAGGTACAAGAACAACAACCTGTATGAATGATTTTAACCTCGTCTAATTTGATAAAATCTTCTTTACAACTACTATATTAGTTATAATCCAAAGAGCTGATAAGAATTTTGTCTGATATGAAATTTACCGTATATCGTTGTCGTAACGTAAAATGTAAACGTAAAAATTGTTTTTGCTCAAGTTACTATTAAAGATTTGAATAATAAATAAACTGAAATAACCTGTAAATATAATATTTGTCTAAAAGCACACAAATAAGTTCTTTATTTCCAACAATTTCGATAATTATATAGTAGTTTTACATTGGATAATGCACAATGCCATGGATTAATATTTTTATGAAAATGACACTCTGGAATCATCTTAAATTGACTTAATTTAGGTCCTTGTTGAATGGGAATGTTGTGTATGCCTTAAAAAGGAGAAAATTTGAATAACTATGAATTATCTAAATTATTGACTTACTTAAATATTTAAAAGTATAAAATATCTATAAAACAATAATAAATAGTCTATATATGTTAATCAATATTAAGAAATATATTAATATTACGAAATAAGTAAAGTAAAATTTTAAATGAGCTATTTTTAGCCGTTTTTTGTTTTATCCTACAAGAAGAACGAAACATTTCCAAAAGTGTTAATAAAATGAATTTTTATTTGTTCAAAACCAGAGAGACAAGGTACAAGAACAACAACCTGTATGAATGAGCTTAACCTCGTCTAATTTGATAAAATCTTCTTTACAACTACTATATTAGTTATAATCCAAAGAGCTGATAAGAATTTTGTCTGATATGAAATTTACCGTATATCGTTGTCGTAACGTAAAATGTAAACGTAAAAATTGTTTTTTCTCAAGTTACTATTAAAGATTTGAATAATAAATAAACTGAAATAACCTGTAAATATAATATTTGTCTAAAAGCACACAAATAAGTTCTTTATTTCCAACAATTTCGATAATTATATAGTAGTTTTACATTGGATAATGCACAATGCCATGGATTAATATTTTTATGAAAATGACACTCTGGAATCATCTTAAATTGACTTAATTTAGGTTCTTGTTGAATGGGAATGTTGTGTATGTAGTCCTCATTTAAGAATTTCTTTAAAATATTCATTTTTGTATTTCCTTTGACATAAATTCGATATGGAGTTTGATAAATTTTCAATACATTTTGTAAAATGTTCTCGATATCATTTATTTCAACAAATCCATTTTCCCAACATAAACCATGATATTGTTCTGACCAATCAACCAATTTTTGATCTTTAGCAGCAGATATCATAGTTTTGAAAATGGTGGTTTATCCAAAAGAGCAATTATATCCATGAATGTCAATAAACACATTTGATTCAGTCATATTGAATGATCTATGGAATGACTGACTAAAACTAATAAAACATACGTATATATTAATATATTGATGTATGTATTTCCTACTTCTTAGACACTTTAGAAATAGTTTCCCCATGATATTTTATAAAAATTTGTTATTTTTAAATTAGTTACTTCAAATATATGAGTTTATTAGATAATTGGTAATTTTCCAAAATTAAATTGTTATGTTGCATTTATACTGATAAACATGTGTAATTAGCATCTATTCCTAAAAAATAAACTGCATATCAGATGATTAATAGAGATTATTTACTTTATTTAATATATAAACACAAGTCTTATGACGAGTCAATTTTGTTGTGTAAAGATTCGTTCTAGTTAGTTTTGAAAGTAAAGTATGATCTTTTTAATATTTGAATCTGAAGAGTATTCATATACAATTAAAGTTGGAACCGACACAAGATGTATGGGATGAAATTTCGAGGCCTCCCGTTAAAAGGTTTTTTTGTATGGAAATGATGTAGTCTTAAATAAATCCAAAAATTTTATAAACATTGTTTTATTTTATATTCAAATTATTACTAGGTTAAACTTATGAATATATACTAATAATAGATAAATCTTAAAACTAATCTAGTGTGAGAAAGTTTGTACTACAATAGGTAAAAATAAAAAAGATTCTTAGAGGTACAACAACAAACATATAGGTAAATAAAATAATTTATTCAGAATCGGCAGAATCAGAATAGATTAAATTTCTAGTGCATCGATTATAACCGGCAATTTCAACATCTGTTTGAGGTTGTGCACAATATTGTCGAAAGAATTGGGTAACGGGAATTTTATATTTTCCCGAAGAACCAAAATTGTTTGATTTTCTGATAAAACTACTCTTCAGACTTGTAATATTTATTTCAATTGAAGCATTTACCAAAGGACATATAACTAATTGCGCAATTTTTCGATACTTTTTCAATAAAATATTTTCATCCGAGATAAAATAAATAATCAGAGGTCCATTATAGGTTGCATCTACGATACCTGTCCGTATAGTTCCAATTTGTCCATAGAATCCTATAGGAATATTTACCCTTTCAATCAGTTCAATCTTTGTGGCTTTCCCTGCGGGACAAAATGTATCCTGTTTAATACAAAGATCGAAACCTGCATCTGATTTATAGGCTTTCCAACAAGAATTATTCCCAGGAATAATTATATTTGCTGTTTTCGAATTACAGTCATCATCATCGTCGTTGTCATCGAGTATTTGAATTGCCCTTTCTATACATACATACAAGCCGGAAAAATAAGCTTTATTATACATTTTGGGGTAAGGGGGTAAAAATATATATTCGTTGAAAAAGTTGTATTTTGACAATAAGGTAAAAAAATTAATTTGAGCGTTTACATATTTTATGGCTGAACTTAAATCTATTTCATTCTCTTGTTTTTGCATAATTTTCCAAACAATGTCCTTAATATTTGACTTATTAGGGATAATAATTACCGATGGAAATTGTTCAAATATTTCTGTGGGAATTTCCTTTATATTAGCGATGACATTCTTTTCATCAAAATTTTCCAACGAGTCAAATATTAAGAAAAAATACAATTGAGATAGTGGTGAAAGTTCAAATAGAGATTTCTCTGTTTCTTTTTGTTGTTGCATTTTATTTATAATTGTTAACGTGTACAGGTTTTGCCTAAAAGACTTTAATGATTCACTACTATTTTGTTGTTTAACAGAATTATAAAGGTGTACATTTGAATATCTCTTGAGAAAATTGATTAGTCCCATATATGTAAGACCATCCAAAAATATATTTTTACAAAGTGGAAATTTTTCCTTGTTTTTATATATAGTAGTAGTAGGAGTTTGTTCTGTTGCATCCATATCAATCAATACATTAGATGATTTACTTGTTGTAGGCATAGTAGATTTGTTTAAAGATGCTGATGATAACATACTGCAAACAACAATTCGAATTAGATATGATGTGGTTTGTATAAAAATTTTTTCCCGTTAAACTCACCTGATCAATTAAGTACAATGTCAAACAAAAATAAAAAACTATTATGTTGTGAGAGGAAAGCTGATAACTGATGTTTGTATTTACCAATTCAATCTTTTATAACAACAAAATTCCTAAAAAATGTATGAACGAGAGAGTTCAGCAAAAACAAATAAGAAAGGTCAAAATTTACCAGATAAGATGAAAATGCATTGAATGTACAATATAAATGGTTTTTACTGTAACGCGTGCTTGTATGCAATAATAAAATTAAAGTGTATTAGCAGTATGTAGTTAAAAAATAACAAAAACTTGTACTGTTGATAACTTTTTTATTAAAAAATATATAGAAAATTAATACACACAAGTACCACTTAAAATTATATTGATTTAACAACAATTGAATTGTTCTTGTTGATCAATGTAGGGTTTCATTTCAAGTAAAAAGGCAGGACTGATTCCTCGTTGAAATTTTTAAATAAATGTCCAATTAACTTGTTCTCTATGTCGACGGATAAAATCTTCAGTCAAGTTTTGATGGATACTAACTGCATTCCAATCCAACATTCCGGCAAATTCCGTCATAAATCGTTCGTTTAATTGCTGATATTGGGAGATGAGTTGCCAATTGACTTTATTGATACAAGTTCGTATTAGATCTTCGTCTAAATGTTGTTTTCGTGATATGATATTCTAATTGACAAAATCTTGAAAATAAATGATAAATTTTGATGGTAAATCGGGAAAATTGGATATTTCATTCCACCAAGCTCTTATACAAGCCATTAATTTTATATGTGTGTCAATAGTAAGCAGAGATACTAATAATATGATTGTATTCTTGATGTTTGTTTTTATATAAATCTACTCAATTTATCTGTTTCCTTGTCTTGCAGCAGCTCTCTCTCTCTCTCTCTCTCCTCTCTTTCAAGTCCTCGTTCTTCTTTGCCAAAGGAAAGCAATTCAGCAGGCACATGTTTTGCTCCTTTTGTCTCTTTGATTCGATCTTTTACCACACATGACAAACATTTTTGATTTCGTATTTCACTTTCCCCTTTACATTTGGACATTTTACTCTTACAATAACTGGCATTTTTTTTGTTTGAATGAATAAATGATATGATGTGTATATTAGTTAATGCTCTCTCCAAATACTTTCTATTATCTCTCCCTACTACTACTATTACTACTAGTGATAAATGTAGTCACATGTCACTATTAGTCGTCGTCATCGTAATTGAAAGAATCATGGAAATTAGACTATTTTTCCCATATACATAATTAATTAAGCAATATGTACAATATTTGCGTATTCTGACTCGATCTCGATAGTAACTATTTATAGTTCTTTTAACTTGACATCCACATTTTAAACAGTTAAAATTTACTTTTTCCATTTTTGTTGAAACTATTATTTATATGGTTCAAGCAACAAGAGGTTCTTCTTATTATTCTTTTCGGAAGGAAAACGATTTTATAAAACAGATGCTAAATAAATTTTTGGCCCATTTTAATAGGAAACATCATCATTCACTCAACTAACATTGTCCAAAAATGTTCTCTACATATCTATTGTTAAACTATTTGTTTACAACTGCTTGTTTTGGTTCAAAGTACAAACAAATATGATGATTATGAAGACATCAATAATTCTTGTAATCAAAATTATGAATATCTATTAGAGGATTACCATTCACTTTATAATACCAGTTTAAAATTGTATCAGGAATATATTAAATCACTGGACAATTATATGGATTTATACGATAATGAACAAGCTGTTAATGATATTTGTATGGGAAAAATTCAAGAATATGAAAATCTGGCTGCGAATTTAACAATGTGGGTAGATTATACGAAACATATTACTCTGCTCAAGGAAAATATCAAATTGGAATCAGATTTGTATTTATTGAGAACAAATCTAACGGAAACATTACAAATTTGTCAAGAAAAAAACAAAGTAGCATATGTAGTAATTGCCGATTTTAAGGAGGAAATAGCAAATTTTAAACGTAATTTGACCGATCTGACTCGTGAAATCTATCAGTTAGATAACGATTTGTACAAATGTCAAAAGGATTTAGAACAACAAGTGAAAGATGAAACGAAAATTTTCATAAATCTGAAAGACTGTTTAGAACGAGAAGAAGTACTTTTGGAAACGAAAGACAAATATATTATTCGATTGTCAACATGTAGAAAAAATAATAGAAAACTGCGAGGAGGAGAAAGTTAAAATTTAATAGTTAAACACACAACTATCGGTCTTCAGTATCATAGAGATCTCATTTATAGAAACAACTTTGTGTTCTACTTTTAAGAAAAAACATGCTTTGGAATTTTACTTATTTATGTAGTAGTTGTTGGAGAGAAAAAACATAGTGTTCCATATCCAACTCATCTTCTTCCACCTCGAACTCGAGTAAGGGTTTATTGTTACAAATGTGCCCGTATAACTATGTGATATCTTCTCGAGGAATAATTTGACATCAGTATCCTAGAAAATATTCATAGAAATAACAACATGAATTTTACTTATTTATGTAGTGGTTGTTGGAAAGAATCGAAAAGTATACCATTTCAACCACATATAGCTCAAGTAATTTTAATCATTAGACGTAACAATGCTGTTCGACAACTTCAACCTCGACTCAGACTACGGGATTATTGTTACAAGTGTGAGCGTACTACTATTTGGTATCTTATCGAGGAATAAATAGAAAAAACAATAGTTGTAGAATATTTTTTTTTAATATGTAATTAGCTAATATTTAGTACTTGTGTGTTTGTATTTTAAATTGTATCCAGTTATAAAATAAACAATATGTTTAAGTAATAACATATTTTATTATTAGAATTTACTAAAACTACATTTAACACACAAATTTCAAATTCAACCTCTATCCAAAAGACATTTTGTACTATATACTCAACATGATTATTACAACAAATAGCATAATTTCTAGCGTTTAAATTGCCTAAACTTTTACATCCTAATTGAAATAAATCTTTAATATCATTAGATATTAAATCACTTAACCAATTTTTTTTTGGTTTCCTTTCACAAAAACTTGCTCGTTTTTCACTACACCTTGTAGAAAACTTGTAATACTTTCAAATGGTAAATTGTTAAAACTAAATTGATCCCACTCTAATCCAGTATGACGACTATGTACGTGATTAAATCCCCTATAAATATTTGTATAGAATGGTATTAAAATCAATACAAATTCAACTTTTCATCTAATCATTCCTTAATAATAGTTAGGATATAAGATTTTGTAATATTTATATATATATATATATATATATATATATATATATATATATATATATATATATATATATATATAGAGTTGTTTAGATTTTTAGATTATGTATTTTGTATAAATGATTTTAAGAAAATAAATATTTCTTTCATATAAAACTTGGTTAAAAATTTTATTAACCCTTCTCCTGTAAAATTTTAACATTAAAAATCTCTAGAGACCTAACTATTTGATAATACAAACTACTATGAAAAACAAATAAGGGTAATATTGAGATCAAATCAGTTAAACAAGAAAAATTGAGTCAATTCTGATGATATATGTTGTGTGCTTTGTAAATGTTGTAGTAGTTGAAGAGTAACTGTGACACGATGAAGTTGGCTGTTCTCGATATTCAGGGATTTAACTTTTTATTTGCTGCTGATGATGATGTTAATGAAGAGGTTTATGTGGAAGAATTCGATGCTAAAGAAATTACGATATCAAATGGTTTACAGACAAGTCATTATGTGTTGAAACCGAAAATTGCAATTAACAGCTTATCTCGACTCAATAAAAGAGCTGTTCGTAAGGCTGAAAAGGAACATGGTACACGATATTCTTCCGGCTATGTAAATTACAATCAAGTTGGAGAAATTTTGGATAGAGTACTGGACAATATTGATGTATTGTATGTAAAAGGAAAACATGTGTTTCGATTTATTCAAGACAACATTGCTGCTAGTACTACTCCTACTAATCCCAATTTCAACATGGTTGATATAGATACTTTGAATGTATGGAACCTGCCGACATTTAAACCGACAAAATCTTCCTGTTTAGATCATAATCTAACCTACAATGCTAAAGTTCAATGTAGTACAACAAATTGTATGGCACTATTGACATGGCTCTCAATATTCATCCCATAATGTCTACGTGGGAAGTCAAATAATAAACTTAGATTTAAGAAATTTGTAACCAATGTTAAAATGAATAATTTGTAGAAAAATCGATGATGCTTTTAGTAATAAATTATTTTTATGTCAAACCTGTGTGTTTTATTATTAGTAGACAGGTTTTAATACGACTAAAAAAAACACAAAACCATAGTAGTAGTAATAACATATTTTATTCAAATACTAACTATATAAACGTAGTAAGAATATAATGACTTTATTAGATACCAAAAACTAAAATATAGATAAATACCACTTAAAACATCCAATATTTAAGGATATAACGACTTTATTAACTATATAAAAGTAGCAAGAATATAATGACTTTATTAGAATGTACCAAAACTAAAAATCTACATAAATACCACTTAGAAAACAAAACATCCAATATTTAAGGATATAAGGAATTTATTAGAACAAATATACATATATATCACGTAAAACTAAACAATCTGTATATGTAATAAGAATTATCAAGGGTTGCCTCTTTGTTCTCGTTGTTGTTGTTGTAATCGTTGTTGATATTCTCGTTCACCAATGGGTCGTGGAAATATTGATTGTACATATTTATCTATAAGATCATGTGTACCAGCCTTCCAGATATCATGACATTTTGAATGGATTCTTTGTTGTTGTTGACCCACTGAACGATATAACAGATCGTTATCACGAACACCACAGGCTATACATCCCCATTTTGATATAAACCGACTCCACTTAACAATTTACCAGGTGTTAAGTCGACAGCATCACGATTAATCCAAACTCCATTTCTTTTTGTTACTAAATATACTTGGTCTCGTTGTTGTTGTTGTCTTTGACGATCTTCACTCATTGTTTATTTGATTTTATGTGTATCAAATACTGACTACTACTATTACTAACTGAAGACAACATATATAACCCTTCTCAATAGTAGAACCTTATCAGTATCTAAATAAGTTATGAATTCATAGAAGAAGAACGTTAGTATATAATATAATGAATTTATTCAATCAAGATAATATAGTATATAATACTTGTAAAAGAATTGATAGTTTTGTCAAGAAATTAGCATGTTGTGAATCAAGGATTTGATTAATATCTTATCGAGAATATTTAACACCTTATATCGATTGCAAACAAGTTACAACAAACAAGTTAGGAACACATTACGTATCATGTGTATGGTCACATCCTGGAGTTCAAGAAGGACCCGATACATGTGAATGTTTCCACGTACGTATGGTATTAAGACGTGTCAATGAAGAATTATCATCGTTGTTGCCATCAAACCAATGTGTACAATGTAGTATTCATTGCAATCATAATAATAATAGTAAAAAGTTTATTGATCAATTATCGAAACTATTTGTAAGTCTATTGAGCTGTTTTAAAAAATAAATGTTTTTGGCTAATACAAAAAAAAAAAAAATTTTCAATCACCACATATTGTTATTTCATTGCAATTTGTTTTAAAAATAAATCAAAGATAGCGCTAATTAAATCAGACCAACAAATTTTTCCATTCACAAGATATTTGTTATTATAAACATATCTCTTATCATAATTGAATTAGCAACAACAATAGCAACAACAGCAGTATTTTTATATCTTGAATTTTACAACAAACTGTTTTAAATTTTCTTATATCATTAATTTAAAGTTGTGTGTGCTCATACTTGTGTTTTATTCAAATTAATGGATGGTGCAAAACACATGCCATCAAGGTATATTACCAGTAAAGAACAACGAGAAAATGAGAGAGAAGCCAACGAACGAAATTCTCATCTTCTTATATCTGTGTGTGCTCATACTTGTGTTTTATTCTCTCCTATAGAAAACCAACAAGTTACAAACAAAAAAAAAACATTTCAACGAATCCAAACTAGGCTAGGCTAGGCCCATCTCATTTTAACATATATATAGCATATAACAAACACTTGCTCTTCCAGATGTTGTCAACTGATACATTGCCTTGGGGTTATCAAATTTAAAAAATATTAGACACTTAATATAGTCCTTTTCGACTTAATTGTCTTACAGTTTCAAATATGCTTCATGAACAAGAAGATCACAGTTTAAAATTTCTCAAAATTGTTCCTCATGCTTATACACCAAGTAAAGTAAAAGTAGTCCAAGAGCAGCAGGATTTGATATCAAGAGTCTTATTGACATAACTGTCCCAGCTATGGGAAGAGTTAAAATTTCTACAGGTCTAAAGTTTGAATTGCCTAAAAATTGTTATGGTCGTATAGCTCCCAGATCTGGATTGGCTATAAATCACTTCATCGATGTAGGAGGTAAAGATTAAAAATATATTTTCTTTTATTATCTTACACTAAAATTTTTTTATTTTCATATAGCTGGTGCAATTGATGAAGACTACAGAGGAGAACTTTTTGTGTTACTATTCAACCATTCAATCAAAGATTTCCACGTCAAATCTGGAGACCGAATAGCGCAATTTTCCATCCCCGTCTAGAAGAAGTTACATCTCTAACAGAGACAGAAAGAAATGAAAACGGATTTGGATCTACAGAAAAAAATTGTGTGGTCATATCTAATATATAATAAATGAATAAGCATTTTTTCAAATTGTGTGTTTTATGTTTTTTTAAGATGCATGCATGCTAGCACTCTCACAAATATTTACTTTCAAATTTTGCATGCTTGTAGCACCCTTCCTCTAAATCATTCTCCAATATATAGGTTAGTATTAATCATGACTTCGATAAGTAATAATAATGTTCAAGAAGCTTGTATAAAAATTAATTTTATTATAGAAGAATTACCGAAATATTTTGGTGTTTATCCACAAATAATTATTGAAGATTGGCTTGATATTAAAAAAATTTTAGAACCATATATCAACCAAGAACAAGTGACTCTGACCATAGACTATTATGGGGAAGAAAGAGTAGAAACACATTTCGTGTCATGTGTTTGGTCACTTCCAGGGACTAGAGAAGGACCCGATGAATGTCTCTGCTATGATATCCAAGGAAAGGTTGAACATATTAATAGAATTTATAACATTATAAAAAAGCCTTCATTTATTACATAATAAATAAAAATATTTTTGCTTAATAATTTTTGTTTACATTTACCCTTATCTTCAATAAAGGAAACTAGCATGAATCACACATTTTGTTTACATTTTTTGTACTATTTTAAATTTTATTAATATATTTTTTCTTAAATCTCTGCTCATACTTGTGTGTTTTATTTTACTCCCAACAAGTTACAAACAAAAAAAAAACATTTCAACGAATCTAAACTAGGCTAGGCCCATCTCATTTTAACATATATATATTTTACTATTATTACAATCCAACAAGGCCAAATTAACCTAATTTAGGCACATTTCATACATAATATCCACTCTACAGTAGGAACTTGAAAAATTTTACGTTTACAATTAACGTTACGACAACGAAACTATTTCCTCCAAACACGTTGTTCTAAACTAATTTTAGCTCATTTCATACTTATTTTACTATTTTTTGCCAAATATAACCAATTTTACAACGCTTCAATGCATTTTACTCAACTCCTTATCAGCTATTTTTAACCTCTCTTATCATATTATGACCTATCGAGGCACATGTTTATTTGTTTTCAATTCAAGGAAACTAGCATAAATCACACATTTTGTTTACATTTTACCTTATCTTACACATTTTTACCGACTTTTAGGCACCAAACAACTAAATACGAAACATTTTTTACCGACTTTACGGCGCCATACAACGAAATAGGGGAACATTTACCAATTTTAACACCTAAAATACACACAAATAACGCCTTTTTGACCACCTCCTAACACCCAAATATTACCTCATGATCCACTTTTACCCCTTATTACCCAAGTTTTAATGAAGTTTAGCTACTAATCGGCTCTATTGCCAAACAACCCCAAAACGTTACCGTAAACACATTTACCGTTACGATATACACGATCCCCCAAACCACCCCAATCTCTTGCCAAAAGGACACTGTTTCAACAACCACTGGACCTCTTCTTGCGTCATCATCATCATCATCATTGACCACCTCAGCTCACCTTACTTCTTCTTCTTCTTCGCCACGTAATCCAGGTAACAACCTACACAGGTAACCATTAAGGCCCCTCGGGTCAACAACCACTGACCAATTGCCGCGCTATTACGTCACTTCTTCACCAATAACGCCTTTATGACCTACTACCCTTAAACACGATAAGGACCTTTTGACCACCCTCTAGTGCCCTGTTGACCACTTTTTCAACAACCACTGGTCATTCACCACCAATTCTTGCATTTTCACCCTCAAACTAATGCCTCCACCCCCAATCTTTGGTGCGACCGATGGACACTGGCCATCCTCAGTCGCAGTTTCTTTTATGCGGACCGTAAACACCTTTTACAACAACTTCCAGCACTTTTTGCCCCATTTGCACCATTTTTGCTGAATTCTTCACCAAAAATTTTGCTTTTCCACCCGCAAAACCGACAAATTTTTAGGGAAAAAGTTTTAGGGAAATTTATACCTGGCAAAAATCCGTCGGTCGCAGTTCATGGGTTACCCTACTACTAGTGCTAGATGACCACAATTAATGGTATTATATCTTTGGTATTCATCTTGATTATTTTTTTTTTTTTGAATTTTCAGTTGTTTATCATATTTTGCAATGCTAATATGGGATAACGCTTGATTAGGTAGCCTTACAGGAAGTTTGCATTTTCTTTAAATATAGTCCATATCCAGTCTTATATGGCTTAAGATATAAACCATCTTCCTTACTCCTTGCAAAAAGCAATGGCTTTCATAGTTTCATTATGTCTTTTTGCTTCATCTAGGTTCTCTTTCGCTGCACGTGCATCATTTACGGCCTTTACGATACCGGCTGTACCACCATTCAAGGCTCTTATTGCGCTGAAGCCTGCGAATATTGGAATAAGGGAAAGGATACCCCCTATTTTCGGTACACGAATAATTCTTGGTAGCTATTTTTTTTTTCCACCATCATTTTTCACAGATTTTCGAGCTGCTTTGATAGCATCGTTTATGCTATCCTTCAAGGAACTACCCTTAATTCATTCATATTTTTTTATGTTATTACCTACATCTAAGTTAACCGTTGATACCCCTTTTTCTATTTCGTTCTTTTTCCTTTTTTTCTTCCTCCTCATCCTTTTCTTCTGTTTCAAATTATTACTATTACTGATTTCACTCACACCCATACAGTGATTCCAGTCCATGCAGCGCTTTTTTCACCTAAATTCGATCCTTCGGTATTGTTCATTCCCAAGCACGTTCCTGTAACACTAACTCTTTTGTAACGTTTATCTATATCTGTTGAACTTGAATATTCAATATCGTGCTGGGAGCTTATTAAAGGTATTTAATACACTCACATCTCTTGAAGAACTCATTAGTACTAAAATCATTGCATTTAGCGATAATACGATAATAAGCCCTGAAGATGCCAAACCACATTCTGTATTCGTATTTGATGATGTAGCTTATCAGAAGCAGGAAGAGATAAGAAATTACTTTTGTATGGGTAGACATAATAAGGTAGATTTATTTCATCTTTTTCAAACTTACTACCAAAACAGTTAATTCGAGTTAACTCAAATATGATTATCATATTTAAGCAAGATGATAAGAATGTTAAACATGTATTCGGCGATCATGTAAACACTGATATGCCACTTAATACCTTTAAAATTAGCTGCTCAGAACGTTGGAAAGAAAAATATAGATTTTTGGTTCTAATGCAGAATAAGTAAGGGTAGATCTAGAAATAAATTTGATACCTATATAAGCCCTTAACCTTAAGCAATTACCAGTATATAATACACAGCTAAAAGAAGCAAAAGCTATGTCTAGAGTTATTAATAAACATGACATATTAATTAAACAAAAAATTCTTAATGCAGCAAATAGCATTAGAAAAAAAAATTATCCTTAAAACTAGAACGAAGTAGAAAAGAAGATGCACTCTATAAAATAAACCACCATTTACCGAAATTGCAGAAAACACAGGTATGCATAAAGTGAAACTTGAGATGGGGAGTGAAGGGGAGAAATTGTTAAATGAAAAAGAAGATTTGAACTTAAGGTGGAGAAGAAATTGAATCGGGTGGTTGATGGCAGCTTAAAAGAATCAAATATTTTTTTTACATACAGAGATAATAGCGGAATCGAAAGATGATAATACAGCGACTGCAGAAGATGATGATATGTTTGTAGGAGATCATGATAAACTTCAAACATCTATTAACGAGAGGGGTGTAGATTATATGGAGTATCTAAATCAGTATCCAAGTGATGCTCAAGAGTATATAGACATATGTTATTCTAAACCGAAACAGATTAGCCACACACGGATGAAGCCATAACAAAACAAATAATACATGGCAAATCGAATTTGAAAGACTTGAATTTGAAGATAATGGTGATATAAAAATAGAAAATAATATTTACAGAGGAACTAGGAGTTTATATAAATTAATCTCTCTGAAGGAACTAATACATTCAACACGAAATGATGAAGCAAGGTACCATGAGATTTTAGAACAAACTAACGCACATAAAAGAGATTATAATCCATTAGACCAAATTAATAGTATAATCTGTGAAATATAAACAGTGCATTCAACCATTATTTTCATTAAAATTTATTACTACTATGTTAAATAAAAAACGTTCAACGTCCGGTCCAAGTTAAGTTAAATAAAAACATCCATTACCTGTTTCAAGTAAAATAGGTTTGGGGTTACTAGAGTACACCAAAAAACCTAAAGAATATGTGTATTACGATGATGTAAACGAGTTAGTTGATAGATTAGCTAAACTGAAGGACTCACAGAAAACTGGAAACGGAAATAATATCAATGACATTATGAATATATTAGAGGAATTGAGGGAACATGAAGTAATTGAATTCATATCAGCATTGTTGGAACTAGTTTCATCACATAAGTATTTCAGTCATGAACAAGTTCGGTCATTCCATGTCCTTTAGTCGTAAACCATTAATCAAATTTACCCCTCACATCGCAGGATGATTATGATATTGAAAACCGTAAATTAAGTAATTTAAAAGAACCAACAAAAACACACGATGCGGCTACTAAGGCATATATTGACAGTCAATTAATAAATGTTACAAATTCTGTTACATTAATAAAAGATGAACTTAAGGAGGAGATTGTTAACATAGATCAGCGAATTGCTAGATTAAGGAATCGTATTGATACTCTAATAACAGATGGGCATGATATGCAGAATCAAATACTATAAATAATATCACGTGTAGAGAAGCTTGAGAAGTTTGCAGCTACCTCTAACAGCCTTATCGTTACCGAATCTATTTTCAGGCATTCATAGTATACCAAATTTTAAAAAAACAGTTTATAAAGCCTGAAGATTTATTATAATTTAAAAATTGGCTTGTGTAACAACAATAATGAAATTTAAAAAATCAGCTAAAATTACAGATGCTAGACAACAGGTTGTTAGAGAGCTGCACAAACTCGCCCGAATAAAATTCAAAAGAAAGAGAATTATTTAGTATGGGTTGAATGATACATCTGCAACCGACTTAGCCCAACTAGACCAATACAGTCGTAAAAATAAGGCTAATAAGTATATATTGATTATCATCGATTGTTTTTCTAAATTCCTTTGGACTGCTCCACTAAAATCTAAATCCGCTATAGAGGTTTCGCTGTGGAAGTTAAAAATCTGGCAGAATCCCGAAAAATCTCATCCCAGATCACGGGAAAGAATATTACAACACACAATTTCAAAATTTAATGAAGAAATACAATTGTAAATGTATATTATAGTACATTTACCCCACTAAAGGCTTCTGTAGCAGAACGAGTAATTCGAATTATTCAAGTTATTTATGTTCAGTGGTAACCATAGAATGTTGTGGTGATATATACTGAATGGTGGTAGACATATTCCCCATTATCAACGATACGTATACTAACACAAAACATTTAACGATTCGTATGAAGCCGATATAAATTAATAAAAAGAATGAGAAACAATTACTGGAAACTATCTTTAGTCATTTAAAAATTGCTGAAACACCGAAATTTTAAATTGCTAATATTGTACGTATACTTAAATACAGGCATGTATTTCAAAAAAATATATTCCAAATTGGACTAATAAGCTCTTTAAAATGATTGAGGTTAATATTTTATCTCCAAGAACTTATTTATTAGACGATATGAATGGACATCCCATTAGTGGTGGGTTTTATGAACAAGAATTGTAACATAAAATAATGAAAAATAAACTGATAGTATTAAGCTAAGCAATTGTTCAGAATATTTTCTACATACAAGCCCCATCAACTTGCAAAATATCAAATTATGACAGATAATTATCATGCAAAGGGATTATGGTTACTAACATATTTTAGCACAATTAATGATGGTGCTAATACAATCATAACAACCACATTTCATGCTGCGTTCCCAGTTCTGAAAATAAAATATATCGTTTTAAATTAAGAGTGGAATTCGTAAACAGAACAATCCAAAAAATGGTTCACAATTGGACTAACATAGGTGAAAACATAAAGCGAATGGTGGAGTGAATATTAAGAGACCTGCAGATGATTTATTTTACAAAAATACTACCTATTTTACTAATCTCTGTATTATGGTTTTTATTATAACATTTACATTTTGGTATGTTATTAAAAATATCTATAATATTATAGTTACAAAGCAACGTGCAATTTATCAGTTAAATAAATAAATCAAATATAGTAATTTTATGTGTTTGTTATTCTTAGATATCACATACATTTACGATATATTTGAAGAATTATTTAATTTTGTATTCTTTTACTCTCTCTTACATCTCTTGTATAACTTCAATAATGTCTATGTTTCAACCTAATGTAATTAATCTCAATGAATAGAAATAAACAATATTTAATCTTTATTTATGGGTTTGTTCATGTGCCTATTTTAATTCAATTTCATTTTACAGGTTTTTCATTAACTTATTGGAGGGTATCCTTAACGTTGACAGGTGAACAGACAGACGGACTGCCTTCTCAATTAGATGAATTCTTAGGGCTAGTCTGTGATTGGCTTAAAATTCGTATGATATCATTCATAACTAAAGGTTTTTGCTTTTTTTACATTCTTTCCAATATATTGGTTTGAGTTATTTTCAAATTATCATTTTATACCGATAGATGCTGGTTTGGTCACATAATCTGACCCTAAACCTAATTCAGAGTAATTCATCAGATCAATTGAATATACCTCTCATACAGCCCTGATCTGTAATTGTCTTAAAACTCATATGACGTTATACATAATTACATGTTTCTGTTTTTTTACATGTTTTCCAGTATACTTCTATATCATACCGACAGATGATGGTTTGGTCAAATGATCTGCCCTGATGCCGATTCAGAGTAGTTCATCGGATCAATCGAACACATGTCTCATACCAGAATGCATGACTTTTCGTATGGACAGGCTGTTAACATTTTTTTTTCAGACGATTCATTGGATCAGTTGTATAGGCGGTTACATTTTCAGTATACCTGTCGCTTTAAAGCTTTTTTTTTTCAGAGTAATTTTTTTCAATAATAATAAAAATAAAATCCACAATAAATATAAATAATAAAATATAAAACATGTTCTAGCTTTTACCAATAAAAAAAAAGACCATTTAAGGCAATGGAGAAGGTCGACACGAAGTAATAACTAAAGCATGTTAAAACTCTTACCTAGGCTGATAAGAACGAATACATTGAAAGGTGATATTAAAATATGAGTATGATGTAAAAATATATTGTATATGTATATTGTAGGGATGAGACGTAAAAATCAAAACAAAATAAAGGAGTTTTTGAATTTGGATTTGACATTTTCAGTATGGATGGTTCGTGTCCGAGAATTTTTTTTTAATTAAATATTTTAAAACATTTCGCATGATCTAATCTTACAGGTAACAGGTGACAAGTGATAGACGACAAATTACAAATGACAAGTGATAGATCTGACAGATGACAGGTAGCAGATCTGACAGATGATAGGTGACAAATAACTGAGCTTTCTGTTATTTCGGATATGAATATTAAAAACGACATGCAACACTTGTTAACGCTAGATAACGCACATAGTACACTTACAATTTCCGCCAAAATCAAAAGTTAGGGTAGCGGAATTCCTGTTTTAAAAGCACAAGCACAAGTTGGAGGCTTTATATCACTAACTTGTCCGAGATGTTCGAATTTATTGTTTAAACCCACGATAGTTCAAAGTGCAGGCGTCTCGTTACGGCCAAAAGCAGTACGAACTTTAGGATCCGTCTCGTTGAAACTTTTGTTGATAAAAAAAAAAAATACGAAGTGGCTCCAAATAACGGCTTTTAAAAGAAAACCGTTATAATAAATATTATAGATGCTGATTCAATCAAAATTGTCTAGGTTATTTTCTGATAATTATTAATTTTTTATGTTAAGTCGTAATATGTGCTTGGAATTTTTTTATTGTAGCATTATAAATGAAGCTAGGAATGTGCATTTATCTTCATGTTACAGTTACGATGCTAAACTAGCTAACTTATTTTGATATATTTATTTATAAATAAAATATAGTTATAATTTGAGAGAGGATATAAAAAATAGGAAAACGTAAAGACTTTTTTGCAAAAACGATCGCGTATCGCATTTCTGAAATATGGTACAAAGTTTGTATTTATTATATATATATATATATATATATATATATATATATATATATATATATATATATATATATATATGTATATATATATATATATATATATATATATATATATATATATATATATATATATATATATATATATATATATATATATATAAATATATGTATATTATTTTTTAACTTAATCGAACTTTTAGTTTTAGAAACGACAATGTTCTCTTCTATCTTTGTGCTGCTATTCTGCAAATAAAGAAAAGAAGAATCCCCAGCTTCAATACATTTCCAAGGATATATAACCACATGTTAAGTGAGACAATGTGTGATCGCAAGGAGATTATACATACCGGGTCAAGTTCAAATTCAAAAAAGCTTTATTAATACGCAATAAAATTTACAAGGTTGGTTTACAGTTTTTGATTTCAATGGATATAGTGTGCTTTTTAGCACATTTACCCACAGCCTTGCGGGCGTTCTAGTAGTATAGTTGGTATACCAGTCCTTATGTACCCGATATATTTCAGTAATTTCTGGATGGTTATCCTCAATGGATATTATTATTTCTGTTTTTTTTTGTGAAGGTACTTTGGCTATTGTTATTAAAATTAGGATAATTTTTAATTCAGAAAAGAAAACCAGCTTAAACCAGAATTTAAGGTTATACAGTGACTACAGTATTTTTCATATTTGAATAGGTCTTTTTTTAAACAAATTTATTAATGAAAACATATTATAAAAATTGTTACCCTTTCAACTAATTACTTTTTGACACTAAAAATTTCGATTTATATATATTTTTTTCTTCTTCTTCTTTTTCTTGTATTAGGGCTTGCCCTGTCGTTTTCTAACTTTGCCTCTTCTTCGCAATTGTCTTGTGATGTGGATGTCCAACAGCCTTTCCATCTTTTCGGTGGTCTGCCACGGAGTCTCGTTGTTTGTGGTCTTTCCATCATCGCCACTTTTGTGATTCGGCCATCCTTCATTCTCTGTACATGGTCCATCCATTCCCTTCTTCTATTTCGTACCCACCTAACCACGTACTGAATTTCGCACTTGTTTCTTATCTCCTGGCTTCTTATTCTATCCCTTAGTGTCAGGCCGTTTATAGATCTTAGTGTTCCCATTTCAGTAGATCGTAACAGTTGTTTTGTTTTTCCAGTATCGGGTCTGGTTTCTCCAACGTAGATCGTGACGGGTCTCACAGATGTTTTATAGATACGTGCTTTGCTATGCACCCACATGTATTTGTTTTTCCAGATAATATCATTTAAAGCTCCTGATATTACTGCCGCTTTTGTTGCTTAATGTCTGACTTCGTTATATATGTTTCGGCAACTGAAGATAGTTACACCCAAATAGTTAAATTCCATGACTTGTTCTATGGAATAATCGTCTAGTACTAATTTGCAACGAAATGGATACAGTGAGGGATTTTGTTTTATTCGTCGAGATTTTCATGTTAAACGTTTCTGCTATAGATTTGAATTTAAACATCATTCTTTGTAAATCATCTTCTGTTTCGGATATTAAAACAGCATCATCAGCATAACAGATTATTTTTATTTCGTTATTCTAGAGTTTGTAGCTTTTTTCGTTATCTTTATCTCTTTAATAATCACGTCCATCACCAAGCTAAACAATGTTGGACTTAAATTGTCACCTTGTCGTATACCTGTAGAGACTGGCACTTTTTCCGTAAGGATATGATTTATTTTGATTCTTGTTTTTGTATTGCTATTTAGTTCTTTTACGAGTGCTATAATTGTGTGGCCAATATTTTGCTGATTTAGGATCTTTATTATATCACATCATCTCACCCTGTCGAAAGCTTGCGTTAAATCTACAAAACACATGTAGGCTGGTTTACCGCATTCGATTGCTTTCTCCATTATTTGTCTGACTACGAATATGGCGTCAATTGTTGATCTATTGAGGAGGAAACCTTGCTGTTCATCTAGTGGTTTTATCTGTTTGGTTATTTTGTCCGATATGATCTTTGTTAGCAATTTTAATATACAGCTAAGCGGGCATATTCCTCTGTAATTTTCTGGTTTTGTTTTTGATCCTTTTTTGAATATCGGTACTACAATGCTAGTTTTCCATTGATAGGGGATTATTTTCGTTCGACAGATAACTTGAAACAATATTGCTATTTCTTCTATAAGTTCCCTTCCCACGTATTTTATTAGTTCGTTTGCTAATTAGTGCTTCATTGTTTCTCTGGTATATGCTGTCGTTATTGGCTTCCTCTGTCCGAGAATTCATAGTTTGGTTTTATGCGTATAGATTTTTAAAATAATCAACCTATATTTCTGGTTTTATAGCTGTGGTTTATTTTTATAAGAAGTAAAAATTTTAACACTGTAATCCACTAAAATTTTAATGGCTTCTTTTTAAAGAGTTAGCCTATTATCCTTAAAAAAAAGCCAGCGATTTATTGGACTGTCCTTTTTAAATTCTGAATTTATTTATAATTGATTCATTTCGGTTTTTAAATTCATCCATATTTTTTGGCTTTCTTCTAATGCCGAACGCCGCACAATCAGATAAAGTACTACTAACTTGGACAAAATTCTCTCTGCCATTTAATTTTTATGGTTTTGTAATATTTTTTTTTAAATACTCGTAATAAATAGTACTTTAAAATGTACCTGCAAGTTTTGTTTTTTTTTTATTTATTTTTTAATAAAAACCTATTTTTTATGAAAAAATTATAAATTTTCCGTAAAATAGATATTTGAATAGTTACAGATCACGGATCACGATAAAGTAACCGTTTTTTTTTTTATGTGTAGGATCTTCAAGTATGTACCAATTTTGGCCATTTTTCGCCTTATTCAAGATTGTTTAGGGACTATGAGAATGAACAATACATTTGACAATTATTTAAAGTTTAAATGTACCATCTCTACCACAAACCTAAACTCAAAATGGTTGGTCCTCTAAAAATTGACCAAATTTGGACATTTGTCAATATTTTTCGAGTTTTTCTGGTGAATATATGAATATATACTCTAGTTTTTAGCTATTCCCATAGAATGTAAACCAAAAATGTAACAAGAACGTTGACCCAAAATGATCTAATCTGAAAAATCATGCCAATTTCGGCCATTTCTAACCTTTTTCTACTATTATGTTCTTGTCAATACCTGCAAATTTCGCATTACTTTTGTGATATTGGAAAATTATTTATTAAAATTATCTTACGATGAACTGATTTCAGTTACCCCCAACCAAACATACCTAAAGTACCACTCATTACAAGAATTTTAAAAAGAAAATTATCAAAAAGCGACCAAAAATTAAAGTGCCCAAAAAATTTTGTTCAAGTGCTTCATTCGACTGTGCGGCGTCCAAAAAAATTCCGATGACTCATGCCGGTTCTAAAGAATTTTTTTAGGTGTTTGCGGAAGTGTTTATTTTGGGTTGGTGGAGAATTGAGTAAATGCTATTATTTTTTTTTAATTGCTTCTTTTGTTTATTTGTGTCTGCCCTCCTGATTTTCTCTAAAACTATTTGAGATAGAAAATTGAAATTTGGTATAAATATAGAAATTGATGGCCTAACCAGAGCCCTGTAGTTTTGGAAGTTAAAATTTGACTTGAGAGGTTAGTTTTGGGAGGTGAAATCGGAAGTGAAAAAGTTTTTTTTACCAGGTCATCGAGTGGTGTGTTAAATTAAAGCCTGTGAAAACACGAGTTCAAAAATATATATAATGTAATACTTGCGCACACTTTTCTTTGTAGTATTTTTTTTAAATGGACAAAAAAGCCTTGTCCACCCACCCTATCTCGAAAAGTACTGATCAAAAAATTTTGAAAAAATTATGGAATATTCTCCATAAGTTGTAGATTAAATGAAAATTTTCACGAGTGCATTACCTTTGATAATTTATCTGGTATATAAAAAACAAATATATATATATATATATATATATATATATATATATATATATATATATATATATATATATATATATATATATATATATATATATATATATATATATATATATATATATATATATATATATATATATATATATATATATATATATATATATATATATATATATATATATATATATATATATATATATATATATATATATATATATATATATATATATATATATATATATATATATATATATATATATATATATATATATATATATATATATATATATATATATATATATATATATATATATATATATATATATATATATATATATATATGTATATATATATTATGTACACATCTAATTCAATAATGATTCTATTACACACTTGAAATAAAAGACTTTTAGACAACGGGAAAGCTTTTCTAAATCGTTCCTTATAAAAATTAAAATCAGAAGTTGTGGTTTTATTTTGATTTTAACCTTTTTTGGCTATACGAACGGGCTACTTAGAAAATCTATTTTCAGTTAAATATCTATTTCTAAATCTTGAAATCCATTTATAGGTTTGATAGTTGTCACGCCTATTCTAGATTTTACCACGCTTTACATAACTACTTTTTATAAAAGTTTTAACTAGTCACTTATCTTCATAAAATTAAGAACGGTACGGAAAAATCCCAGATCTCTACGCATTTTCCCGAAGACATCTTCATTTGTTATATGTTGTGTCCAGGGAATTTTCAGTATGCGACGGTACAGCCATATTTCAAAAGCGTTAGTTCTTTTTGGTATAGTATAATATAGGTCCATGTATCGTAGATAGTCTTACTCAAATAATTAAACATCGGTACCCTCTCAACTCTCCTGACTTTTACTGTCAGGGGTCTTGGTTCGGTGTGTGTTTTCTAGGACATTACCATGTATTTAGTTTTGAAAACTAAATACATGGCAATACTAATACTAAGGCCATATTGTTTTGAATATTGATGAATTCTTGCAACTAAGTTTTGTAAGTCTTCTAAAGTACCAGCCACAATAGCAGTATTGTCTGCATATCTAATATTATTGATATATTTGCTATTGACTTTTATTCCACTCTGTCCAGTTAACGCCTCCCGAATTATTTATTCAGAGTATAAGGTTGGAGAAAGAACGCATCCCTGACGTATTCCCCGACAAATTTCGATCTCATTGGATGAAGGTCTTTCTCATCAGTTTAAGTCGATCTGAGTATTGCAATGAGCTTATCGTGATGGACGATATCAAAGGCTTTGGTGAAGTCGATAAAACAGATGAAAACGTCATGGCTCATATCTTTATATCTCTGGACGAGTAATTGTAGAGAAAATACTGGGTTTCAGATATGTCAGATTCGCATTTACAATATATTCATGAATGGATTACTTTTAAAAAAATCTTACTAATGTTATTTATTAAACTAATCAACCGATAGTCATCTCATTTTCTGGATGATGCCTTCTTTGGTATAGACATGAAAGTAGAGGTTAGCCCTTTCTGAGGTATGTTACCAAAATTGTAGATTATATTAAAAACCCTCACCATAAAATTAAGAAATTCTTCACACAGCAGTTTTAAAACTTCAATATAGATTTCCTCCGGTCCTAATGCACGTCCATTTTTCATATGGTTTATTGAATTAAGATTTTATCCTTAGTTATTGGGGGGCACTGTTTACGTTGGCTATGGAAAACTTTGGTCGTACATCCTTAAAATATTCCTTTATGTAGTTTTCCCATATTTTTAGCTTGTCATGCTTTTCTATGGCATTATTATCCGTTAAAGTTGCTATGCTGCGTTTTCTGCTTCCTGTCATTTGTTTTATATTTCTATGCATGTTTGAATAATCATGATTTTATTCGAGACATTCTATTTCTTGGCACTTTCTACTTATCCGTTTCTCTTTTGCCAAACGTATATGCCGTCTATTATTTCGGTTAAACATTTTATACTGAATGAGGTTGGTGTTCTTTGCCAATCTTCTGTCTTCAATCATTTTTAAAATATCTTCAGTCATCCACTCTTTATGGGTTACTTTTCCTTTTTTCAAGAGCTGTTCACTTATATTTTTTTTTTTCGTCAGTTCTTGTTAGTTAGATATTTGGTAAGAGACCTTTTCCACTGTTCTATGGTTTCTTCTTCACTTAAGGGTTGCTGTAATCTTGCACCACACAGGTACCCGTACCTTGCCAGCGAGTTTCGCTAAATCCCATTAGATCTACGTTTAATCGTTTCATCTCCTGAACAATGTTATGGATTTTGCCGCAAATACTCGATACTTCTAACATTCCATGTACCAATTCTCCTGGCTGATCCTAGAATTCTTCGCACCCTCTGCCGGGGACTTAGCGTCTTTTCTATAGAACTTTCAACCATGATAACGTACTAGGAATTTACTTATGACGTGGTTTTCCTTTGCCTTCCGAATCACAGTACTACAGCCGATTAAATCAGTATGCGATTGCCGCCCGTGACTATCTGAATCAAGTCCTTAGAGAAGTACTTCTTGAACTACCTTGATCCAATAAAGGGATAACTGCTGCCCTATGCCATGTCTTCATTTGATCTGCGAGTGTTTATTGGGCAACACCTTATTCACACCTGACCTGTACTTCTACAGGCAGTTCCCTACCAGCCATAAGGACTGGCCGTATCGGGGTTGAGGACTTCCCCACCACAATGTAATTCTCTGGAAAATGGAAAAAGTCCCTCTGCTGACATCCGAAACCTGATATAAAAAGTTTTCGCCATTCCCCTAAACAAAGTAGAAACTAGCTTCTTTATTTGGTTAAACCACATGTCTAGAACCTTTAGGATCATGTTTCTTGCAAGAACACGTCTAAAAGTAAGAAAATAGATTTATAAACGAGTCCATGTTGTAAAAATAGCAATCATTTTTTTTCAGTTTCAATTTACTATTTTTCAAATATTAGTATATTTATTTAAAAGAGAGATATTTTATATATGTTCTAGTAATATTGTCAAAAATGTATTCATCTACTATTATTCTCGTTATGAAGTTTTGAAATAGTCTGGTGTTACCTTAGTCTCTTTAACAGCGTTAAACAACCAAACACAGAATCGATGAACTCAGATAAACAATAGCTTTATTCTTTTGTATATTTTATTGAAAAACTTTTTCCTGTGACAAAGCAGTTATTTTATTCGATCAGTTTTGTATAATGAAGATTATCTGATGTTTGGATGTGTTGTTGACTATGTTTCATTTATTGTGAAACCAATACCTTCTCAGTTGAGCGATTAAACTTTTTTCGAATTTATCAATTTATGGGTAACCTTTTATGCCCTTAGCCAGTTGGTTTCTACATTCTTACTATTGCTGGCCTGTTGGTCTTTAAATTTATTATTGTTGTTGGCCTGTTGGCCATTAAGCATATTCCAAATTTCGAAGACTATTCTTTTGGACTTGTCCTAAGCCTGTATGAAGTGTAAAGGAACACATTTGCGAATTTGACAATGGAATTAAAAAATTGAAACATTATCTCAGAAACTGTTGCTCGTAGCAACAAAAAAGCTTTCTTAAACAGGAGAAGGCAGAAAATGTGAATGTTTAATTAAAAATATCATACAGAGTAGTATAAAAATTATGACAGTTTAAAAGTAAACACAGTGCAATAAGTGGCGCCCCCTACAGTTTACAACAAAACTGTGAGGTGATTTCGATTTCCCATCTCAGAAAACCCTTGTGCAAATAGTACAATTATTAAGAAAGCTCCTTAAGAAAAACTAAAATAAAAGTATAAATTTGACACCTTGTATCTCGAAAATTAGGAATTTTTGGACTAAGGTAAGTTGGATTAAATGGTCATATTTTCATCCTCGAAATCCGTAACTGTAACTCTGTAAAGAGAATACTGGGACACCCTGTATATGTATATATACATACATATATATATATATATATATATATATATATATATATATATATATATATATATATATATATATATATATATATATATATATATATATATATATATATATATATATATATATATATATATATATATATATATATATATATATATATATATATATATATATATATATATATATATATATATATATATATATATACATATATATATATATATATATATATATATATATATATATATATATATATATATATATATATATATATATATATATATATATATATATATATATATATATATATATATATATATATATATATATATATATATATATATATATATATATATATATATATATATATATATATATATATATATATATATATATATATATATATATATATATATATATATATATATATATATATATATATATATATATATATATATATATATATATATATATATATATATATATATATATATATATATATATATGTATATATGTATACATATACATATACACTTGTTGCTAGTAATTTTACAGTGGGTGTTCAAACCAGTATTAAAAATGAGCAAGAGAAAATGTGAAATTATGACGATGAAAAATCCTAGAGAAATATAGGAAAAATTGTTAAAAAGTCGCATGCTACTGTTCAGTACATTATAAACCAGTATAAATCAACGGGTTCCTATAAAATTCGACCACGCTCCGGTCGTCCCAAAACACTGACTCCACATGAAGAGGCCAGTATTGTTAGACAAAATTATAGATCCCAAGAAAAGTGCACCAAAATTAAAAGAAGTACAGGAACTATTTTCGAAAAATGTTTGTTCACAAACAGTGAGAAATTGTCTACACAGGGCAGGCTATAAGGAGTGTGCAGCCAGGACAAAGCCGTTAATTTCAGAAGCGGTTAGCTTTTGTTAGGGAATATGTTACTAAACCTCCTGAATTTTAGGAACCCATAATCTTCAGGGATGACACTAATATTAACTTTTTTGAGTCTGATGATAAAACTAAAGTATGGAGAAAGAAGAATACTGCATTCGATATTAAAAACATTTGTTCGACGGTGAGACAAGGGAGTGGCAGCTTTGAGAATGCATGTCCACTGGTGGGGTTGGAAATTTATACGTAGTTAAAGGTACCATGGATCAGCAGGTTTATCTGAACATTTTGAGAGACAATTTAAGAGAAAGCGTCGAAAATTTATCACTCAAAAATATACTTTTTCCAACAGGACAATGATCTGAAACATACCGCAAACTTGGTGCGAGAATGGATGATCCATAATGTACGACAGCAGCTTCATTCACCTCCGCAATCACACGATGTTAACCCCATCGAACATTTATGGGAGGAACTTAAACGGCGCATTCGCAAACATAATGTTTCAAATAGAGAAGAATTAAAAAACAGAATATTGAATGGGAGAACATGCCAGCAGAAGTTACTAAAAAGCTGGTTGTAAGCATGACAAAAAGATTACAGGAGATTATAAAGGCCAAGGGCGGTCCCACTAAATATTAGTTTAAACGAAGTTCTTATTTTACGTTAAACTCCGTCAAACTATTATTGGTAACAGTTAAGTATATGGAGACTTTTTTGAAATTAAGTTTGTTTACATTTTTATAACAATGATGTAACTTCCAAATAAAATGTTCTGTAGTTGTTTTTAATACTAATCCTCGTTGCTTAAATTTCAAATATTCATTTAAACATGTTTTCTCATAGTTCCAATTAATTAGTTAAACATAACAGAAAAATAGTATAGAAAGCAGGTGATGTATGGAGACTTTTTGGACTGACTATATATATATATATATATATATATATATATATATATATATATATATAAATTTAAAAAAAAAACAGGCAACAAAACGATTTATATCACCATTTAAAAACGGGACATCAATTTGGTTTTGTAAATATAAAAATATTAGAAAAAGAAAATGATTATAGCGATCGTTTATTTCTTGAAATGTGTCACATTAACAAACATAAAGACTGTTTTAATTTCAAGTCGGACACCAATAGTTTAAGCAACATCTATTTGTAATATTTTAGACATAAAGAATTTTTTACTAATACTCCAAACCACTGTATACATGGTTTTGTTGCCTTTTTTTTAAAAATTTGTTGTTCAGTTGATTAATCGTAACATGTCGGTATTGTTTTCTTGCTTTACATGTTCCCTTTTATTTTCATGAAATGTCAGTGTGGCAGTGTTTCTAGTATTGTCCAGCTATATGACTAACTCTGGGCTGGTAAGCCGTATACATATTAATTTTTGTATTTACTGACAAATTGTTTTGTAATTTATAGTGCTCGTGATGAAGTTGCAATATAACAGCAAAATATTGAGTCAACAGCAATTGAGTTTTAATTAGTGACAGACCGCATACCTGATGTACTCGTATATTCCAAATTCCTTATATACATATATATATATATATATATATATATATATATATATATATATATATATATATATATATATATATGTGTGTGTGTGTGTGTGTATATATAAGGCTTTCCATTAAAATTATCTGTTTTAAAAACATTGTACTTTTATGAAATCTTGTATCGTACGTCCGAAATAATAGACTTTATCCTTCATAGAAGGGATAAGAACGTGCGCTTACTCTAAAACGCTTCGTTTGGTATAACACTAATGTTGTTGTTGTCCATTTTGAGATGGATGAGTTAAAATAGGCCTTTAAAGGCTCTTGAATTTACGTTGTTGATATTATTCAGGATATCCATCTCAAACATGACCGGCATTTTGCCAAAAGCGTTTCGTTCTAATTTTGTTAAATTATTTCCTTTAAAGATAGTTATTAAGTCCTATGTGGAAAATAAAATAAACAATAAAAACTTTACAATATCTTTCAATCTTCAATAACAAATAAATTTTTGTTAAGCCATCATATAGGTTTAACAAAAATTTATTTTTTGTGCAGTTTTTATTGTTTATTTTATTTTCGACACTTCATGACAAGACATTTTTTTACTGATATAGATTAGCCCAAATATAAACTGTTTTCTCATTTCAAACTTAAAAATCATTTTGGCCAAAGAAACTTAAACATCCTATATAGATCCGTGCGTGATATAAAGTTTATAATAATGGGTTTCGAAGTATTATTGTTTTTATGCTACTTGTTTATGGTTATTAAAACCCATTTTTAATACATTTTGTTGAAAAGATAGAAGGACATAAGTTTATATATATATATATATATATATATATATATATATATATATATATATATATATATATATATATATATATACGAGGCTGGTTTGAAAAGTCCGTGCAAAGTCCGAGAGATGGCACCACCGGCGCGTATCGAGGTCATGTTTAGTTAGTAGCATCTCTTGAATGAACGCACACCAAGTTTCAGCCATATTGGTCTATTTCTTTGTGTTTGGCATTCGTGTAAATCAAGGAAGTCGACCGATTTTCAAGAAATGGACGAAAAAGAATTTCGTGTGGTGATTAAACATTACTTTATGAAAGGCAAAACACCTCAGGAGACTAAAGAAAAGCTTGATAAACATTATGGTGACTCTGCACCTTCGATTAGAACAGTTTATAAGTGGTTTCAAAATTTTCGGACTGGCCATATGGGCACAAGTGACGCTGAACGTTCTAGACGGCCTGTGGAGGTTACGACTCCAGAAATCATTGATCAAATCCATGATATGGTGATGGATGACAGAAGAGTTAAGGTGCGTGAGATTGCTAGTGCTGTGGGCATCTCGACTGAACGGGTACATAATATTTTGCATAAACATTTGGACATGAGAAAGCTATCCGCAAGATGGGTGCCGCGATTGCTCACGCTTGACCAAAAACGGAATCGTGTGAAGTGTTGCAAGGATTGTTTGCAGCTGTTCCAGAAGAATCCGGAGGACTTTAAGCGTCGTTTCGTCACTGTGGATGAAACATGGATACATTACTATACTCCTGAGACCAAACAACAATCTAAACAATGGGTTACCAAGGGGGAATCTGCACCAAAAAAGGCGAAGACCGTTCCTTCGGCCGGAAAGGTTATGGCGACTGTCTTTTGGGATTCGCAAGGGATGATCCTCATCGACTATCTGGAAAAGGGTAAAACTATTACAGGTGAATATTATTCATCGTTATTGGACCGTTTGAAAACCGAGCTGCAAGAAAAACGCCCGCGATTGGCCCACAAGAAAGTCCTTTTCCATCACGACAACGCACCAGCACACACCTCAGCAGTTGTGGTCACAAAATTAATGGAAACAGGATTCCAACTCGTTTCACATCCCCTCTATTCTCCAGACTTGGCTCCCTCGGACTACTATTTGTTCCCCAATTTGAAGAAATGGCTGGCGGGACAAAGATTTTATTCAAACGAGGAGGTGATTGCAGACACTAATGGATATTTTGCAGACTTGGACAAATCCTATTATTCGGAAGGGATCAACAAACTAGAACATCGTTGGACGAAGTGTATAAGCCTAAAAGGAGACTATGTCGAAAAATAAAAAAGGTTTACCCCAAACACATAAGTAGTTTTTACTTTTGCACGGACTTTTCAAACCAGCCTCGTATATATATATATATATATATATATATATATATATATATATATATATATATATATATATATATATATATATATATATATATATATATATATATATATATGTATATATATATATATATATATATATATATATATATATATATATATATATATATATATATATATATATATATATATATATATATATATGTATATATATACTATATATATATATATATATATATATATATATATATATATATATATATATATATATATATATATATACATATATACATATATATATATATATATATATATATATATATATATATATATATATATATATATGTAATTGTAATAATTATATATATATATATATATATATATATATATATATATATATATATATATATATGTTAGGGTGACGCCTGTCTGTTTAACAATTTAATTTATATCAAGGTTTTTTTTTTGTTTGCTCTAGTTGTGTCATGAGCCATTCTCTATTTTCTTTGTGTTTTTTTTTTCTTTTTTCCTAACACTTACAACATTATACAGTTTTATTAAGATACTAGCACAGTTTAATATATAAATATTGTATTCTATAAACTTTAGTATTAGGATGCTTAAGGTAAAGAACAGGGGGGATGTTTGTATCTTCGTGGTCTTACATTCCCAGCTGACCTTCGGCATTTTCCAATTTAATGTAGCATTTTGTTTATTTAGTTCATGATGTTTTATTTTCTCTTTCCTAATTGGAAATAAAGACCAGATTTATTTATTTATTTATTAATTTATTATATATATATATTATATATATATATATATATATATATATATATATATATATATATATATATATATATATATATATATACATATATATATATATATATATATATATATATATATATATATATATATATATATATATATATATATATATATATATATATATATATATATATACCCCAATATACAATATACAATATACAATAAACCCCCAAAATAACCCCCAAAATAACCCCCAAAATAACTCCCAAATTAACGCCCAGCAAATTGAGAGTTGATGCTAGAGGAATGGAGTGCCCCGACATAACTATGTCGGGTTCAGTAATGTTGACGTTTTTAGAAAAAACTGTCTCCTGGGTTTTTGTAGCATTAAATTCTACTTGGTTACTCTCACCCCAAGATAAAATTTCTTCCATGTCTTTGTGAAGCTGTACAACTTCCTACTGTCTGCGGATATTTGCATAAGTAGCCGAGATTCGAGCATTCAAAGTGAATGAAGAGATAACGTACTGTCATCTGCAAAGTTGTTGGATTCCTGGTCGGTTCCAGCAGTTCGTTAATATAAATGAGAAAGGAAGTAAAGGAGGCAGTATGGAACCCTGGAGCATACCGGCGTTGATAGTAAAGGTGTTAAAAAGAAATCCGTTGACTGTCATTCGTAAAAAACGCTCCTTTAGGAAACGTGAGAGCCATAGCCAGAACTTTTTAGGCATACCAGAAGAGCGTAACTTAGCCAACAATCCATCGTGCCAAACAAAGTCGAATGAATTGGATATATTAAGAGCAACCGCTCGAGATTCTCCAAAGTGTTTAATTGTATTGTTCCAAACACATAAGGTAGAAGATCTCCTGTTGATCTGTGTTTACGAAAGTCATATTGAGGGGCGCTAATATTATTGAATCCTTCAAGATATTTTAGAAGATGCTGATTGATAGCCTTTTCCATGACTTTCGACGTTATTGACAACATTGCGACTGGTTGATAGTTATTTGCCAAGGTCTTTTTGCCTTTTTTGAGTCTCGGCTGGACTGTAGCGCATTTTCAGCAGAAAGGAAATATTCCCTTCCTGTAGGATGAGATGAAAAGTCTACAAAAAACTGGTGTTATTTTCTACCGCAGTTTTGAGTACTATGTCAGGAATTCCGTCAGTGTAAGAATCTTTTTTAGTATCTAGCTTCATTAAAATACATTTTATGATTTGCTGTCTGAAGACAATATCGGGCATTCTTGACTGCAATATGGGAATAGCAGGTGGTGTTTTTTCTTGGAAATCGACAGTAGAATGTGAAGCAGAGAGTTCAGTCAACAAATTCGCCTTTTCAACATGTGTTGTTGCAATAGAACTATCTAGCCGAGTGAGTGATGGTATAGTGAATTTGCTGAAATGTTGACTAATGGCCTTAGCGACTGACCAAAAGGACTTGGAATTGTTGGAGCAAGCAACAAGTTTGTTTTTAATTCGTTGATTCTACTTATTTTTGTTTTAATTTATAGCCTCTAGAAGCGGAGCCATTTTTATAGCCTCACGTTGGAGCGTCATTTTATAACGTCTCCGCTGTGGCTCTATTTTATATAGCCCCAACTTTCTTTATTTTTAATTAATATTTTATTTATTAAATAGAGCCTTTATTTGCCCCTTATGTATATCTTAAGTTTTGAGAATGGATTGAGTGGATATTAACACTGATAGAGCAAAAACTAGATATAAGCTAGCTCGTTTTGTTTGGAGAGTTTATGGTTAAGAGATAATTTTTGTACGTCTTTTGAAAATAGTCTCTATAGTTGTTTAAAACTCGGTTGTAATGTGTTTTTTTTTTTGGGCACTTCAGCTCAAAAAATGAAAAAATACTGAAGAGTTATTTAGTTGTTAAAATAAGATTAAGTATATTACAACCCCTGCGTCCTGAAAGAAACAGCTGGAGTTTAGTGAAACGTTACACATTTAAATAAAAAAGGGCATATTAGCAAAATAAAAATTCTTGCAGTTATTATACTCTTAAAATTACATTAACTAAATGCAAACCTCTTAGGCTATGAGAGTGTACACATTTAAACTAGAGTTCTATGAATTACTGATCCTATGTGTAAAAAAAAAACAAAAAAGGCTTTTTTAAAAAAACACGATTTAAGAGTTTGTAAAATTAACATCGCGGTTTTACGTTTTGCATAGTTGTTGGAAACACACTTTATAGACCGGAAGTGAGATATTTAAACTGGTGTACTTATATCTTACTGGCTGGCTTCTCCTTGTCGGTTTTCCATATGCTGCTTGGCCTCTCCTGGTGAGATTCTCATCGAAAATATTGTCTCAGCCGCCACTCTCCTAATCTCATTTGGGTAGCTAATCACTTTTTGACCCGAAATGAGCAGAATATTTTAAGACTGGAAAAAGGCATCAAACTTGAGATCTATAAACAACACCCACTTGGTGATAAAAAAAAGGCCGTTACTGCACTACGGCATGACGAAAGAAAAAAAGCCTACTACGGCCTGACGAAGGAAAAAGCCACTACGGCATGCTGGAGGAAAAAGCCGTTACTGCATCTCGGAGGAAAAAGCCTTTAAAAATTCGAAACGGCTGCTTAAATATCTGTGTCCCTTCTCATTCACTTCCGGGACGCAAATTTCGTTGCATTCAATGCGAACTAAATAAATCAAGTCGGTAACACGCGTTACACACTGCCGGTTTAAATTAAACAGCTCAAAAATTTAAACTCACTTCTTAATCAAATTACACTGCTCAAAAATTTAAACTCACTGCTTAACTGAAATTAGCAAGTATTACAGGAATTATTGATAGAAAAACAGTGTTGTAACATGATTTTAAAATCTAAGAAAAAATGAATGTTACAAATTAAAGTTTCAATAAAGCCACCGCTACACTATAAGTAAATTGCCGCATCCTCCCACTTCTTTTTTTTAATCTAAGTTTTCATCGATTCGCTACATGGTTAGAAAGCTAACCAATATCAGACTTCTACAAGAAAGACTTCGTCTCAAGGATTTCAGTTATTTTCATTTACGTTTTTTCAAGTTAAGAATATTTGTGTCACATGCTTCTTCAAGGTGAGTAATTTTGAACTGTTTTTCAAAATGATTTTTCTTACCAAATTAAGTAGATCATCCTAATTAGACATTATTTAAAAAAGTTATCAAATTATAAGAATTGGTTTAAAATTAAAAAAATTACAACTTAGCCAGGGAAAATTTTATATGTAAAAGGCTTAAACTTTGAAATTCGACAATTTTTAGCTTCCACAACTTATCATCATAGATTTTATTTAAAATTAAAAATAAATTTTGCGTTTGTGAAAGGATAGTTATTAATTAATAAGGTTAAAAATGGGACAAACGACTATATGGCTTATATCCTACATGCGTAGTTACAGTACCCTTCTTCTTAACTGGATAAGACTCTGTCTAACAAATATATCAGATCCTACTAAAGAAAGTTCTGCTAACAAGATTGCTCTAAGTATATCAATTTTTTTCCTTGAAAAACTAAATCTTAAGTAGCGAACGTCGTCTGACAGATGTGAGTTTTATTAATAATATTGTATTTAACACTTAGGCTGAAAAGTTTTTGGTCTAACTACTTAAAGAACATTTTTTTGCAAAATTCGGCTTTATTCATCAATATAGTCTCCTTCAATAACGATACAATCAGTCCAACGCTTTTCTAACACTTCTATACCTTTCTTGTAGAATGCCTTGCACTTCCTAAAAATCATATGGATTTTTTGAGGATGGCAGCATTTATGTATCAGACCAAAAACTTTTCAGCCTACGTGTTATTTTTAATAACAAATATTATAGTAATTTTTTTAATCTTGAATTTTGTTTTTTTTTTAAAGTGACTGGTTGGTAGTTGCTTGCCAAGGTTCAGCCTATGTGTTATTTTTAATAACAAATATTATAATAATTTTTTTAATCTTAAATTTTGATTTTTTTTAAAGTGACCTTATTACTGCCGCCAATTGGCCAAAAAATGGTTGAAATTTAACGCTCTTTTTTTATAATTGACATTATTGGGCCAAATAATAATTTTTTGTATCTTTTTTTTAAATTTAAGTTTTTTAACAATTGATAATCTTAACATTTGTCGTACTTTTTGCAAATTTGACGATTTTCATTGTTATTTTTATAAAGATTAATAAGTGGTCACGAGAGATGAACAGAAAAGGTAAAAAGACTTTCTATAGGGAATTAAAAAACAAATATATCAGATCCTACTAAAGAAAGTTCTGTTAACAAGATTGCTCAAAGTATATCAACATTTTCCTTGAAAAACTAAATATTGAGTAGCGAATGTCGTCTAACAGATGTGGGTTTTACTAATAATATTATAATAATGTAGGCTAAAAAAATTTTGATCTAGCTACCTAAAACGCATTTTTTGAAAAATTCTACTTTATTCATTAGTATAGTTTCCTTCAAGAGCGATACGATCACTCCAACGCTTTTCTAACATTTCTGTACCTTTCTTTTAGAAAGATTTGCCTTTGCCTTCAAAATAGGCCTCAGTCTTGCCGATAACTTCTTCAATGGAGCCAAATCTCTTTCCCGCGAGCATCTTTTGAGGTCTGATAGATAATAATGGTTGGGGACCAAATCTGAAGAATACTGTGGATGAGGAAGCAATATTAATCAATCTAAGAAAATTATAAAACCAAGAACGAAAACTAATACAAACAAGTTATGTAAAGTAAGTTAGGAAAAAACAATTTTTATATAAATATTTTCTATATATATATATATATATATATATATATATATATATATATATATATATATATATAGATATATATATATATATATATATATATATATATATATATATATATATATATATATATATATATATATATATATATATATAAATATATATATATATAATTAATTTTTTGAATTAAATGAGTAAGTTCTTGAGTCAATTGGAGACACACCTACTACTTAATTTTATTAAATTTGAACATTGTTCACAAATTAATAAATCACTATACCAATTTTAAAAAATAATGCTCCGCCACCGGCAGAGCTGCGATGAGCATTAAAATACTTGAATGAAAGAAAGGAGTTTTGAAAGTGAAATGAACAGAAACAACAGACACCGATCAGTGAAATGTCGATACGTCTTACATGTTTGAAAAAAAAAATATTTTTTTGTAAAATATTGCAAATTGGTAATACGAATACTAACTTAACTAACTATAATTCGTTGGTGTTACTCAAGATTAGTGATAATTAGTTTTTTGAAACAGTCTGTTTAATTAACCAAAAACAATGATACAGTTAAGATGTAAAATTTTAACCTATATATGTTGTGTTTAACGTATTGTTTACTGCGAAATTTTGAATTGTTAAGAAGGAATAAGCTGTTTGTTACTTATTTAGATGCAAGCAAATAATAAACGATCAACTGATTGTTATAGAAAAATAGGTATCGGGTAGTAGTTTTCAATCTACCGTCTGTCAGAGAGTAGCGGCGATTAAAAGATTGAGACTTCTTACGTTACTCAGTATATATCACCACTACATCAAACACTTTATTTTTGCAATAGACGCCCGTCTTGCTAACCATGTTAGCTTTATTAGGAGAGATGACTGAATTGAATCATGACATAACATGGTTAGCGAAACAGGCATCCAGTGTAAAAATAAAGTGTTTGGTGTAGTGGCGATATATACTGAGTAGTGTCATTATACCAAAGATTCCACATTCCCAACATAGTTAATTTTACCTGTTATTATCGACGGGCGCTATTTATCACTACTTTTTTTTTCAATTACCTTTGATTCAGACAAATATTCTTTAAAAATGTTAACGGATATTTATAATACCATATACATATATATATATATATATATATATATATATATATATATATATATATATACATATATATATATATATATATATATATATATATATATATATATATATATATATATACATATATATATATATATATATATATATATATATATATATATATATATATATATATATATATATATATATATATATATATATATATTTATTGTAACATTCATTTTTTCCTAGATTTTAAGACCATGTAATGTTACTGATTTTTCACTTCAAATTGTACTTATTTTCATTTTTGTATCGAACGGTATATTAATAAGAGATTCCAAGCCGTTCGGTATATTAGTGTGCTGTGCGGGTTTCTGACCGAATCTATCGGCACGCCGGGATTGGTTGAAAATGTGTATCCGGATTTTTGGTTCCGGCGTCGCGATATGACCGGGAGAAGGCCCACGGCTTATTTAAGGGTCCGGTAGGACAGGGATCGAGGCTGAGTACCATCAAGCCGCAGCCAGGCGAATTTTCATCGGAGCCGCCAAGTAGGCTTCCTTCTACAGAGCTGCAGTAAAGGCTCATAACAACAATCATGAGAGCTAAATAAAGCACAAGTTTTTTAACGAAAAGCCGTAGTGGGCTCTCTAAGTGTTTACTAGAAAAGTGTGAAATCGGTCGTGTTCCATCGAAGCCGAAATAAAAACAGTAAGTTACCAAAACATCCTTCCATAGACTTATCCCTGAGTAGTGCCTTAACAGCATTTTGAACTGACTAAAAAGTGAAGTGAAAAGCACTATTTTTCGTCTTCGGGAGTAGTCAGAGTTTAGAATTTAAATGTCATAACTACCTGTTAGGCTAAAATTTTTAGTAATCCTGTAAAACTGCAAAGGTTAGAACTTTTTATTTTTAAAAACATGAATAAATTTTCTTTTTGTTGATTAAAGCTAGTGTCTCACTGAATACCTATCTTACTTTTCAGGATAAGAACGGCTGTACCAAACTGATTTTTTTATTTTACCAACAGTACACCCTTTCAGTATTTTTTCATTTTTTTTAGCTGAAGTTAGATCCTTTCTATTTTAAAATGAATGGTGCCCAAAAAGTCGTACAGCTGAGGTTTCTTTAAAAATAAAAAATAATTCCAAAAAGACGTACAAAAATTATCTCTTACTCATATCTCTCTACCAAAGAAAACTGAGCTAGTGTGTGTTTAATTTCTTTAATTCTTTTAAAATCAGGATTCACTCAATTCATTATCAGAAATTAAAGCGGGGCTGCAAGAAAATTGTGCTCAAGCTTGGGGCATCCAATTTTCAAACGGTACAAAATGGCGCCCAACGTGGGGCTTTTGGAATTTTATTTTTTAAAAGGGTTCAGTGTACTAGCTTTCGAACAAAGTAAAAGCTCTAACTTTGCAGATATTTTTATTTCATAATATTTATTAAACGAAACTACACTATAGCAGTAAGACAAAAGCAGGAAATTTGTAGAATTTTTTATTTCAATTTATCTGATGGTGGTATAGATATTTGAATTTAGTTAATCGACTCTAAGATAAGAGGTTCCTACTTTTTTCTTAAAAGCTACTTTTTATAGTTCAGATTAGCAGATGTGCTGGTTTACTTTAATTTTTGCAGTGTTAGATTTATTTTGCGGTTAACCGAACAAAAAACTGTATTTTTTTTCTCAACGATGTTTTGCATGAATATTAAAAATACTTTGCTGATACGAAACGGTATTTGGAGATTTTTTGTTGAAAATTCTTAACATATTTGGTAAAAGAATTTAAATACAAGGCGATACTTAGAAATTTTTTTGAAATTGTCGAAGATTTTTTTAATGTTTGGTAAAGAAGTTTACATATTTTAAGTGCCTTACATATTTTTTTATTTTTTTTGACTATTGGGAGCACAGGAGAAATATTTTCAAGACTTTTTAAACAGTTCCTTTAAATTTTATTCATTTATCATGGAAGCCTTCAATTTTAAAGTCAATCACCTACTGGAATATGAGTTAGACTATGAACTGAAAATCCGTCGTACTTTCTCAGAACGTCCGGTCGCGGATAAAAGAAAGATTCTAACGAGGATCTTAAGTAAAGAAATTAATGAGCCCGGAAAAAAACGATAAAAATAGGGGGATGACACTCTGTCTTTTAAAGAAGAAACGGCTGGTATCGAAAAGAGTTTAAACTCTATCCAAAACTTAATCGATAGTTATGACGGCGATCCAAATGATTCACTTGTACACCGGGTTAAGTCACGTTTATCGCATGTTGCGGGTCGCGTACAAAGAATTCCCATGCCGGATGACGAAGAGGAAGCGACGAAGTTTTCCAGATATGTTCAGGAAACAATAGCTACGTGTGTGCTCATGGAAGCAAATCTTGCAGAAAAGATAGCTCCTGGTCATGAGTTACCACAGTTGCCTATTACAACCCCAGTCATAAATGTACCAGCTCCAATCGTGAATTGCGCAGCCAGAAATATTCCTGTCAGCGAATGGCAATTGAAATTTAATGGAGACTCAAAGAGACTCTATCCTTTTTTGGAGAGGCTGACTGAAATAGCTCAAGCTAGGAAAGTATCGGAAGATGAACTTTTCAGCTCTGCTGTTGAATTTTTCACTGGCGATGCCTTCATTTGGTTTAGAAGCATAAAATCAAGTGTCAACGACTGGCATTCCTTGGTAGATAGGCTAAAGAAGGACTTCTTGCACTGTGATGATGATGAAGAATTGTGGTCGGAAATAAAGAGGAGGCGACAAAAGAAGAATGAGTCCACTGTGATTTTTATTGCCCACATGGAATCTTTATTTGGTAGGTTGTCCACCAAGCCTTTGGAAAGTACCAAAGTTAAATTTATACGGAGGAATATTCTGCCTAGCTTCGTCAATCGGTTAGCTATACTAGATATTAATTCGGTAGCCGAACTCGCCGGGTTATGTAGAAAACTTGAAGAGTCCGATTATTTGTTGGAAAAGAGCAGACCAAGAGGCGAAACTAATATACATCAAGTAGAGTATAATCCAAATGGGCCGAAGTGGAGTCTCGACAAATAAAGTTGGGAATTTAAATCGGAACTCTAGGAGTAACCGGAAAACGGGTAAAAGAAAAGATAATGACTCTAAAATTAGCGACACTGCAGCTAAAGTGAACGACAAGCCGGTTTCACCTAAGGCAATTTTCACGTGTTGGAATTGCGAAGGTCCGAATCACACTTACCAAAGTTGTACAGCACCTAAGAGGGTATTTTGTTTCAAATGTGGAACAACTGGTGTGAGACTAGCATCATGCCCCAAATGTACAAAAAACGAGTAAGGACGGTATCTTACCGAGGCGGATATACTAAGTCCAACAAAAAAGCCTCTAATCATTCGGCTAAGTTACAAGCTCACGTTAGCAGTAAAGCCCCTAATCCAAAACGTTCTAGAAACACGGATGGACAAAAATATTCCAATAGATCAGATTGGACTAAATGGTTACAAAAAGTTTCTGATTTTTTTTAAGTCTAATAAAACTTCTCCTTCTCAAGTTAAAACTCCTGCTTCTCCAAATGGTCACATGTCTCCTTTATTCGTGCATAAATATTCAGATAACAGACCGCATATCGAGATAAATCTATTAGGTGCCCATTTCTCGGCTTTATTTGACTCTGGTGCAAATGCCTCCGTTGTAGGTCGGAATGGTATTAAAATTTTAAGTCGTTTAAGTATAAAAATATGCCACGTCAAAAATAGAAGTGTTACCACTGCAGATGGCAGCCGTCTAAAAGTTTTAGGTACGGTTGAGTTGCCGCTAGTCTGCAATGGTCATTGTTTAGTAATCTCTGCTCTAGTAGTACCTTCTCTATCACATACTTTGGTTTTAGGATGTGATTTTGCACAAAAATTCGGAATTCTAGTAAATTTTAAAAATAATTCGTGGTATCCACAGTCCCTAGAAGTCAATTCTCATACAAGTTTTAAAGATTGTTATTCGGAAAGTTCTTTAGAAAACCTTTTCTCGCGTCTATGTACCCTAGATGATCTCTCGCAGACGGAACGCTTAAAGGCAGAAAAAGTAATAAGCTCTTTCAAGGAAATTAGTAGTAAAGATAGGTTAGGCCGAACGAATAAAATCAACATGTCTATAGATACGGCTGATGCCAGTCCTGTAAAGACAAGGCCCTTCGCCATGTCTCCTTATATGTCAAAAGTATTAAATAAAGAGTTAGACGAAATGTTGAAACTCGGAGTGATTGAAGAATCAAACAGTCCCTGGTGTTCTCCAATCTTATTGGTGAAAAAGGCCGATGGACAGTATCGTCTATGCTTTGACGGAAGAAAGCTCAACGAGGTCAGCAAATTTGATAACTATCCATTACCGAACATCGACAGAATTTTGACATCACTCAGGAATGCTAAGTATGTATCTTCGATAGATCTTAGAAAGGCTTTCTGGCAAATTCCTTTAGACAAATCCTCTAAGGAAAAGACCGCTTTTGCAGTAGTAGGCCGAGGTCTATTTCAGTTCGTCACTATGCCGTTTGGTCTAAAGAACGCTGCTCAAACTCAGCAACGTTTAGTGGACGCTATATTTGGTCCGAAATATGAGCCGCATATTTTTACCTATCTAGATGATATTTTAGTAACATCGGAAGACTTCGAATCGCATATTCGCTTACTTAAAGAAGTAAAAGATAAATTGAAAGAGGCCGGACTGACGATAAATTTGAGCAAATGTGATTTTTTCAAAACTTCTCTAAAGTTTTTAGGCTATATTGTAGGCTCAAATTCCTTACGTACCGATCCGGATAAAGTAGCAAGCATGGTTAATTATGCGAGACCTACTAATACTACGGAAGTTAAGCGCTTCGTAGGAATGTGTTCATGGTACAGACGTTTTATCGAGAATTTTTCTACCCTGTTGTCGCCTATTAATGATCTTTTGAAAGGACGAAAAAAAGGACAATCGATAGATTGGACAAAGGCAGCCGAAGAATCTTTTATAAAGATTAAAGAGCTATTGGTTTCAGCTCCCATTTTATCCCAACCAGATTTTTCCCAACAGTTTTATATTTCTAGTGATGCTTCTAATACCGGTTTAGGGGGCGTCCTAACACAGAAAATCAATGGTGAGGAAAGAGTGATAGCGTATGCCAGTAGAACTTTATCAAAGGCTGAACGTAACTATTCGGTTGTTGAAAAAGAATGTTTAGCAGTACTCTTTAACATCGAAAAGTTTAGACCTTACATAGAAGGTGTTCCTTTCACGGTCATAACAGATCATTATAGTTTATTGTGGCTTAATTCTATTAAAAACCCTAGTGGCAAACTAGCGCTTTGGGCGATTAGGTTGAGACAACATACGTTTAATTTAATTCATAGAAAAGGAGTCCACAATGTTATTCCTGACGCTTTGTCAAGAATCCCAGATCATACAGTGGACGAAAACAGTCTTAATGCACAAATTGGCGTAAGAATTGATACAGTTGATGTAGATCGCATTGATCCATGGTACGATAATTTGCGGCAGCAAATTAAAGAATTTCCTCAAAATTTTCCGCAGTGGAAGGTGGAAAATGATTTCGTGTACAAATTTATCCCAAACCAGTTGCCTTTAAAAGTTAATGTACCCGAGTGGAAAATACTAGTTCCTAAACCGCAGAGAGGGGAGATTATAGACATGTGTCACACTCCTCCTACTTCTGGTCATTTTGGTTTTATAAAACTCTTCACAGAGTTCAGGAACAGTATTATTGGCCAAAAATGCGTTTTGATATCTTAAAGTTTGTGAGGACTTGTGAAGTATGTGGAGCGCAGAAATCTCCAAATACACTACCTATGGGACTGATGGGAAAAGAGAAAACGGTTAATTACCCTTTCCAAGTCATAGCAGCTGATCTAGTAGGCCCATTCCCACGTTCAAAAAGAGGGGGAAATAAATGGCTTCTCGTGGTTTCTTGCTGGTTTACAAAGTATACCATGCTATTTCCTTTGAAAAGCTCTAAAGCTGGACATATAGAGAGAATTTTGGAAAATAATGTCTTTCTAATCCACGGTGTTCCATCGCTCTTAATATGTGATAACGGTACTCAGTTTACCTCTAAGAGTTTTAAGAGCTTAAGTGAAACTTATGGTTTTAACATCCGTTTTAATCCTGTGTACTCTCCACAATGTAATTTTGTTGAACGTAATAACCGAACAGTCGGGACCGCTTTAAGAAGTTACGTTGATTCACATGACACTTGGGATGGCAATATTTCCAAAATTCAACAAGCAATAAATACCGCAAGACACGAAGTAACAGGGTTCACACCGTCTTTCTTAGTTTACGGCAGACATATACCTCTATCCGGATCGTATTATAAAAATTTGGATTTGGACGTCAATGTTGACAGCGAAATAATTCCGGGTAACAGGGGTGCGTACGCCGAAAATTTAAAGGGTTTAAAAGATATTTTCACCGACGTGCGTAGTAAGATACATAAGGCTTATGAACGGAACAGTAAGTCTTACAACCATAGAAAAAGAGATTTTTCCTTTAAGATAGGTGATCACGTTTGGCGAAAAAATAAAATTCTTTCCAGTGCAGCTGATAAATTCACATCTAAGTTGGTACCTAAGTATGTGCATTGCGTGATAAGAGAAAAGATTTCAGATTTAGTTTATGGTTTAGTTAATTTAAATGGGACTAAAGTAGGACGATGGCATATTAAAGACTTAAAACCATTCAATGAACCTAGCCCTAATGAAAGTTTGTCAGAAGAAGAATAATTTATATTTACATTATCTTAATTGCTTTACTTTACTTTTTTTGATGTTGCTCTGTAGAGGTGACTACCTCGTCTTTTTTGACTGTTATAAAAGTTGAGCAGAGTATAGCTTACTTTTATTGTTTATTGCTAAGGTTTTGGGTACTGATCATATCCAAACTTAGGTTGATAGTAGTTGATGTTTAGCATCGACTCAGCTGTTGCGAGCTTGCGAAAGAGTCACACTCAGGATATATCATAAGACTGGTATGTCGGTGGTCGCGGGATTTGATTTGCTTCTGACCCCAAATAATATCTAGTTCTTGACACTTGGAAGCGAAATTTTGATTAGAGGCAATCCAAGGTGATCTTGAGTTAGGACAAGCGCAAGATGTAGCTCTCGTGGTATGATGTTGAGTCAAAATTTTTATGAGCAATTTCAAAGTTTGTTACCCGAGTGGGTGTATTTCTATTACCTTAGTGATATCTGTTGGGTGCAATTAAGAGTAAACTGATTTTGGTTTATCCAGTAAGTCTAAGGCTTGGATTATTTTGATTTAGACCTTCTTCTGAATTGACAAACTGAGGGTATACTTTTTTCTTTTCAGAGCCGTTTAAACGTTACCTTTGAGTCACTAATTTTTTTAAAAAATTTTTTTGCATGTACTCATAGGCGTATGTTGAGTTTTTCGGTTTACTATCAGATTGATAGGAAATTGAAGTCCTGCAGGAGAACTAAAGGCTGATCATTTACAAGAGATGAGAGCAGAGTAAGACAGTCGTTTCACAAAGAAATGATCAAAATCTGATACCGAGATGAGAACCTTGTCAAGAGAGGCTAAGCGCAGTGAAGGAAGATTCCTAACCGAATTTTTAGATTTTCACCAGATAATCTAGAAGTTTGGGCTGACAGAAAACGGTTATGCCTGATACCTGTAGCAGTTTCGTCTAGAGGCTATTGCCTAGGAAGACGATTAACACCATGATCGAATATTCTAGCTGTCAACGATGTTTTCTTCTTGTCTCTGATTAAGCTGGAAAAGCTCTTGTCGTCTTCAACAGTTTTGTTGCGTTGCCGCCGAAAAATAGAGAAATTTTTGCTTCATGTAGCTTTTTAAGCTCTTTTTCGTTTTTTGGAAATTTCCGTTAGAAGCTTGGTTAAGTCAACCTTGTAAACCTTAGGTTGTATCCCATGAGTTATCTGTTTTTACAGGCTGTGATGCACCGGGTGCTAACAGATGCCGTTACGACGTTTGGCAGGGAGTTAGTCTTCCTGAGGAACAGACTGATTGGAAGGGTAGTCTATGGGGGGCGAACGTTTGACCTTTGGGACCTTTTAGAGGTTTTGTTACTCAATGGTTATTTCTATTTGAGCCAAAGGAGAGCCTAGCTACTGTAGTCGACCTCAGCTCCAATTAGCCTATTAGTGGTGACAGGCTGTTGGCAGTAGTGTGTTTCGGAACACCCTATTGATTAAATTTTTTTTGACTTATGGTGGTGTGGTAGACACCGTTTCAGTTTAGTGGATGCTATAATCTACTCCCTTTTGTTGGTGGACACCAGGGTCACCAATTCTGTATTTTATTGTCTCCACCTTTCAGTATATCGTGGTGAGGTGTTTGTCTCCTATTATGTGGGATGGATTGAATGTTTTTCGTTGTTGTTCTAGAGCGAGACCAGTACACGAGGGTTCTTCATGCAACTTGAAGAAGCGCAATGCTGGTTAAATTTTATATCTCTGTGTAGCCACCCTGAAGAATGACGGAGGGCGTTTTTTCTGACTCATGTTTCTAGGCAGATTTGTCACTTTGGTGCGATGTGCCGAAGATTTGATTAGCTTTTGCTAAGAGCTTTCACCAAGCTCAGTATGGAGTTATCATAACCAAGAGTTTGGGATTTGAACTCCTGTATGTATTTCTGTATATATTTCTGTATATATTTCTATATATATTTCTGTATATATTTCAGTGTATGTTGGTTGCCTGAGGGCATGTGCTCAAAATGCGTGATTTTGAGTCGTTTTGCTTATGGACTCCTATATTTAGGATTATGACTTTAGGGAGGTCCTATTTCGAGACTTGCTGCCTCATATAGTTATGTTGGGAATGTTTCCTTGAATGTTAGTTGTGCGCAGACTAATCATTCTGTTCTTGGTGAACATTGCTTTTTGAAGCAGGATCATTCAGTTTGGGGAATTTTAGCTTTTATAGCTATTCACTGTGCCTATAGTGGTATTGTTAGCTTTTATAGCTGCTCACTATGTTAATGGCGAGATTGTTCTTTTAGAACGCAGGCTTTGTGTAGTCGAGGACTATTTACCGAGTGTTTTCTTGGCGAGGAGCCGAGTTTTTTCTGGCGATATACCAGAGTGTTTTGTTGGCGATAAGCTGACGTGTTTTCTGGCGATCAACCAGAGCGTTTTCCCTAGCGATTTTAGCATGTCTAGATGTCTTAGGACGTCGACATTGCGATGTAGAGTGCGATTATTTTCTGAGTGCGACTAGTAGTGATACTAGATTTAGAATGTTCTCTTAGCGATGAGCTAGAGCATGGATGGCGATTTTTCCCGAGCGTTTGTCTGGATATTTATCCAGATATTTTTTTTTTGGCCTAGTGCTAAATGGTCTGACAAGACTTTTTCTTTTTAGTGTAAGTGTTTGCACTAGAATCATTTTTTTTATTTTTTTTCTTTATTTAAGAATTTTTATAAATTTCTTTTGCTGAAATAGAAAATTTTCAGACAATCCTTAAAATATTTTAAAGGGGGGTGTTCATATTTTATTTCAGTTCACTTTTTTTGATTTAGACAAGAGTCTAGACAAAGTTATATTTTTTTGTTTTGGTAACAATAACAGAGCTGATTCTTTTATATAAGAAGACCGCGATTGTTACTTTAGAAAGGTATTTCTTATGTTCATGCAAGGATTTTTATTTGCTTTTTGATGTACTTAACCTTAGTGTCTAATTAAGTTAAGTCTAGTTATAAGATTCTTGTGATCATGCAAAGATTTTCATTTGGTTCTCATTGTACTTAATATTAGTGCTTAATTGAGTTAAGTCTAGTAGTAAGGTCCGAAGTTTGTACTTTTGTTTTAAGTTCTGACCTTAGTATTAAGTGATAGTGTACCACTTTGTACCTTTTCATAAGTAGCCTAAGTTTAATAGACTAGTGTAGTCTATTTCTTTTTGGAAGGGGGTAAATGTAACATTCATTTTTTCCTAGATTTTAGGACCATGTAATGTTACTGATTTTTCACTTCAAATTGTACTTATTTTCATTTTTTTATCGAACGGTATATTAATAAGAGATTCCAAGCCGTTCGGTATATTAGTGTGCTGTGCGGGTTTCTGACCGAATCTATCGGCACGCCGGGATTGGTTGAAAATGTGTATCCGGATTTTTGGTTCCGGCGTCGCGATATGACCGGGAGAAGGCCCACGGCTTATTTAAGGGTCCGGTAGGACAGGGATCGAGGCTGAGTACCATCAAGCCGCAGCCAGGCGAATTTTCATCGGAGCCGCCAAGTAGGCTTCCTTCTACAGAGCTGCAGTAAAGGCTCATAACAACAATCATGAGAGCTAAATAAAGCACAAGTTTTTTAACGAAAAGCCGTAGTGGGCTCTCTAAGTGTTTACTAGAAAAGTGTGAAATCGGTCGTGTTCCATCGAAGCCGAAATAAAAACAGTAAGTTACCAAAACATCCTTCCATAGACTTATCCCTGAGTAGTGCCTTAACAGCATTTTGAACTGACTAAAAAGTGAAGTGAAAAGCACTATTTTTCGTCTTCGGGAGTAGTCAGAGTTTAGAATTTAAATGTCATAACTACCTGTTAGGCTAAAATTTTTAGTAATCCTGTAAAACTGCAAAGGTTAGAACTTTTTATTTTTAAAAACATGAATAAATTTTCTTTTTGTTGATTAAAGCTAGTGTCTCACTGAATACCTATCTTACTTTTCAAGATAAGAACGGCTGTACCAAACTGATTTTTTTATTTTACCAAAGTACACCCTTTCAGTATTTTTTCATTTTTTTTAGCTGAAGTTAGATCCTTTCTATTTTAAAATGAATGGTGCCCAAAAAGTCGTACAGCTGAGGTTTCTTTAAAAATAAAAAATAATTCCAAAAAGACGTACAAAAATTATCTCTTACCCATATCTCTCTACCAAAGAAAACTGAGCTAGTGTGTGTTTAATTTCTTTAATTCTTTTAAAATCAGGATTCACTCAATTCATTATCAGAAATTAAAGCGGGGCTGCAAGAAAATTGTGCTCAAGCTTGGGGCATCCAATTTTCAAACGGTACAATATATATATATATATATATATATATATATATATATATATATATATATATATATATGTTCATTGTATGGGGTGTTAATTCTAAATCACTGTCAAAAACACATTTTTACTTTCTACAAACAAACCACTTAACTTGAAGGAGCAAACATAGAAAAACAGAGGAAGTACGCAGTGCTGTAGATAAAGAAGTAATAATGCGTGCTGCTCAAAACATCCCGTCAAAGTTCTGAATAGAGAATTGCATCTATATGCACTTTCGGAGCTTTGCCTACCCTTTTAAAGTTGGATATGAGTTACAAGTTGAAAAATATTGCCAAATGTACATTCATAAGGTAACGTAGATTTATGGTTTAAAATAAAAGTGTAGAAATTTTATAGAACTTGGAGATCGGTGTATTTTATTCGAATTTCAATAAACAAACATTGTCTTCATTGCAACAACCTCCAACTCACTACTGTTTAGGAACTCCAAGCTAATAAAAATAAAATTATTTAGCAATTAAAATTCTGTAATGATAGAAAACTGGAATGTTTTGCAGTAGTATTCCATAAGTACCTATAGGCTAATAACAGGAAACAAATTTATCTCCAAATATGATGTTTCTGGGTTGTAAAACTTTTTTGTACTAGTGATACACAGTTCTATGCCAAAGTTGCAGTAAATTACCACAGGGTCATGCTCTTGGGATATACTAGCTATAATTACCCTGTATACTGAGATAATCTGTCTAGAGTGAATATTGGTACAGGTGAGACGAATTGTCTCTTATGGTTGTATCAGCCAAATTTGCGTCATCTTGTCGACTGTTTCATATTTGCTCCGTGCTTCGAATTTGGAGCCAAAAGCAAATAAAACTATAATTCTAACGAGTAATACACAAATCGGTTCTCATTTCATGGGTAGTGGTACCGACTCCGTCCGCAGGTCATATCTAGCTTGTTATACAAACATAAATTAAATCGACACAGTTTTTTTTTTTATGATTTCGCTACACAGTCCTTCTCTTATTTTTTCTATTAAAAGATATTAAAGGTAAACTTGGAAAATATTACGTGTGTGATGTGTGATATATAATCTAAACTGAAAATTAAAATTTTTCTATTAGTATCATTTTAAATGCCATATAATTCCGTATTGACAGATGTACGAAAATGTTAATTTTTAATTAAGAATCGTACCAGAAAAACTTTAATTTATGGAAGAATTTGACCCCCAAATTTATTAGATCTTTCCTATGATCCTCACAAAAACGGATGTATTTTCAAAGTTATATACTTTTCCTATGAATGGCCTATAATTGCGTCATGGAAGTAACTTTGACGGTCACATTGTATATATATATATATATATATATATATATATATATATATATATATATGTATATATATATATATATATATATATATATATATATATATATATATATATATATATATATATATATACATATATACACTCCGCATTTGTGTTATATAGTAGCGATAGTGGTTCTACCATCATTTATATAAAGTTCTAGATTGTTTCCATTTAAGTCATGTCAAGAATAAAACAGAATGACATAACGTGTCCAAAAATACTTTACAATGTTACCGTCAAAGTTACTTCCATGACGCAATTATAGGCCATTCATAGGAAAAGTATATAACTTTGAAAATACATCCGTTTTTATGAGGGTCATAGGAAAGATCTAATAAATTTGGGGGTCAAATTCTTCCCTAAATTTAAGTTTTTCTGGTACGATTCTTAATTAAAACTTAACATTTTCGTACATTGTACTAACTTTCAACTAACTCCTGTTAGAGAACATCAATCTTTGTTTGTTGCAGGAATAGCAAGGAGAGCTTCTCAAAAGTTAGGAATATTATTTCGAACCAGAAAGCTTTACACTCCACAACAACTGTTAATTCTTTACAAAGCTCAAATTCGACCAACTATGGAATACTGCTCCCATGTTTGGGGTTTCGCTCCCAAACATACACTGCATTTGTTGGATTCTGTTCAGAGAAGAGCTGTTGTTCGTCTGATTGGAGACCCCGAACTGACCGGCGGCCTTGATTCGCTGGAACAACGAAGAACGGTTGGCGACTTGAGTCTGTTCTACAAGTATTTTCATGGAAAGTGTTCGAAGGATGTAGCCCGCTTAATTCTTCCCAAAGCGGTGCATGTTAGAAATACACGTCGCGCTGGTGCTTCACATCCGTATTAGATTCAACTTCTTACTCCGCGTACAACGCTTTTCAAGCAGTCTTTTATATGGAGAACATCATCCCTTTGGAATAATTTGCCCAGCGCTGTGTTTCCCACCGAGTACAACTTGAATCGCTTTTTTCCGCACACATGCCGCTCCTAGAGAGCTTTAGGGACTTCCCTGCAGCACGTGTGTTGACCCATTAAAAAAAAATCTATCAATAGGGAATTACATGGCAGTTAAAATGATACTAATAGAAAAATTTTAATTTTTAGTTTAGATCATATATCACACATCACACACGTAATATTTTACAAATTTACCTTTAAATAACTTTTAATAGAAAAAAGAACAGAAGTACTGTGTAGCGAAATCATAAAAAAATGTGTCGATTTAATTTATGTTTGTATAACAAGCTAGATATGACCTGCGGACGGAGTCGGTACCACTACCCATGAAATGAGAACAGATTTATGTATTACTCGTTAAAATTCGAAGCACGGAGCAAAAATGAAACGGTCGACAAGATGACGGAAATTTGGCTGGCAGATTATCTCAGTATACAGGGTAATTATAGCTAGTATATCCCAATAACATCACCCTATGGTAATTTACTGCAACTTTGACATAGAACTGTATAGCACTAGTACAAAAAAGTTTTACAACCCAGAAACATCATATTTGGAGACAAATTTGTTTCCTGTTATTAGCCTATAGGTACTTATGGAATACTACTGCAAAACATTCCAGTTTTCTATCATTACAGAATTTTAATTGCTAAATAATTTTATTTTTATTAGCTTGGAGTTCCTAAACAGTAGTGAGTTGCAGGTTGTTGCAATGAAGAAAATGTTTGTTTATTGAAATTCGAATAAAATTTACCGATCTCCAAGTTCCATAAAATTTCTACACTTTTATTTAAAACCATAAATCTACGTTACCTTATGAATGCACATTTGGCAATATTTTTCAACTTGTAACTCATATCCAACTTTAAAAGGGTAGGCAAAGCTCCGAAAGTGCTTGGCTTAATGGACTCCAAAGAATGTATACATATATTAGATCCAGGGGTCTTAGAGAAAACAGCGTTTGTACAACTGAATTAAAAATATTTGTAAAATATTAAAGAAAAATTTATTCTTAATGCAATTTCTAAGAGCATTATTAATGTATCTAATAATATTATGTGAAGTGAAAATTTAAAAAGTTTTATTTGCTTAGCAAATAAAATTGAAATCAAGTTTAGCGAACTAGGGATATAGATAATGTAAAGTTTAATTGTATTTTTACTAATTACATACCGTAGGGATATCTATTTAAGGAATATGTATGTACATACCTAACACTAATTATGTATATAAACATGCAGGAGACATGTTTAGGTTTCCTGCATGTTTAACTACTTTTTCCATTTCTTAAACATACAAATCAACTGATATTCATTAGTATGTATGTCCTAGAAATATTCTGGAATATCCATAAAAATAGAAAAACAAGAGCCCACTATTACATTCCTTGTACATGCTATCTAAAGGCTTATCAGAAAATAACAGTAAATTGCGTACTAAACCATATTTCATATCGTTGGCCTTGTCGAAAACACTTTATTTTAGAATTTCTGTTTAAACCTGTTCCAAAAATAAGGGTAAAAAGGAATAAATAAGCCGAGTTTGTAAGTTTTATTAAGAAAATAGCGGAGTAGCAGTGTCCTCCTAAACGCACAAGTAAAAACTGCACTAATCTCAGTGCAAAAGGTTGGCCACCAACCATGTTTAATAATACAAGAGAGTCATTGCAGAAAATGCCTAAATCGCTGAGAAGTGTTCGGAAATAGCGATTTATAGGTATTCGGTGCCACATAGGGGTATTTTAACGGCGGTCATATATCGATTTTCTAAAACTTGTCCCAGGTAGAAAAAATGTGCTACCTAACAATGTTGAATAGGCATAGAACAATAGGCGACCCCTCCCGTTACCCATTTGATAACGCGCGCGCCGGAGTCACAGTCGGAATTTGATTGTCGCTCTGAGTGTTCGTTTCTCTTCTCGGCATTCGTTACAAAACAGTTATTTAAATATGATTTTTCTTTTTTGGAGTTTATCTTGAAGAAAATTGTGATGGATTTGAATATTACAGGTAAGAGCGCGTATTGACCGTTTTTTATGTATTTTTTTAAAATAAAAACTAATGTTTTGAAGGTAGAAAATGTTACTTGAAATTGTTGTACGAAAACTGGTTTTTTTTCGGTATTTAAAAAGATATTTGTTATATTTCAGGGAGCATCCCAGTGATTTTATTGGATTTAACAGAAAAAGAGTATTTGCACTAATCAAATATATCAATATTAGCCGTGATTTCCCGTGAAATCGAGGTCTTTAAAACAGACGATGGAAACCACGTGGTTTTTTTCTATTTATTTATTTTTTCAATTTAAACAGTTTTAAATTTGGTTCTATGTTCCGAGGGTACTTTAGGTGCTTGAGTAGTAACGCGTAGACTACTTTTTGACAAAATACAGGAACAGAATTTGCCAAATTTTTGAAGAAAAATTAGCAAGTGAAAAATTGAAAAATGAATGGTTATAAGGAACATTTGAAATACCGAGAATATAACGCCATTCTTCGGTCGACCAACAAAATCATTTGAAGAATCAAGTGAAAGGAGCAAACATAGAAAAACAGAGGAAGTACGCAGTGCTGTAGATAAAGAAGTAATAATGCGTGCTGCTTAAACATCCCGTCAAAGTTCTGAATAGAGAATTGCATCCAGTATTCTAAAAGACATAAATAACTCTCCACAGTCAGCCCAAGCATACCAGAAAGCATACAAAGAAGAGCATAAAAACAGTCACAACTAAATCCTATAGCCGCCCTCTCAGTGTTTGTAGAAGCTGCCCTTTCAAGGAGACAGTATGAAATAATAAGAAATAGTAACAAGAAGTATTATCCTAGTTATACCGTATTACAGCAAGCAAAAAGGCTTATCGGGTATCTGAAATATGTGTTGAAATTAATTCACAACATTTATTGAATCACATAGCTAAACGTTTGGCCAAATATTTGATGGCTGCACTAAAAGAATTAAATCTAGAAGAGCGTTACTCATTTCCAAATGGGGATGTGACGGATGGCAACAAGCACAATTTGAGCAAACAATGCAAGAAGAAGATGCAATTGACAGCAACATTTTTCAAAGTGGTTTTGTTCTACTACAATTGATTTGTGGGACAAACAAGAAAGTTATTTGGCAGAATCCAATTCCCTCTTTGCCACGATACACTCGGACATTGAGGATTATATTTGTTAAAGAAACAATGGCTATTACAAGTTCTGAAATTACTTACATAGAAAATGCAATAAACGGTTTGTTAAACAGCGAATTCGTACAAGGAAACGTCTCTTTTTCCATGAAACGTATAATGACGCTAACTATGGTCGATGCAAAAGTCTGCAATGCTGCTACTGTAACTACTTCAATAATGAGATGTTACCTTTGTGGTGCTAGTTTAAAGCAGTTTAATAACCTGCCTATCTATATTGCACGCTAGGATCCGATTATTCGAAAATATTCCTGTGCAAAAGTGGCAGCTAAGATCAGACGGTAACAAAGAAATTGTCAAGCAAAAAAAGGTAGAAATACAGTCAAAATTCAGAGAGCAAACGGGCTTAATGATATCTGTGCTAAAAGCTGGATTTGGTAACACCAATGATGGCAATACAAATAGGAGATTTTTTGCTAATTCAGAGGTGGCCGCTAAAATTACCGGTGTCGACTGCAACCTCATAAATCGCTTGAAAGTGATTTTGGAAGTAATATCGAGTGGTCATAAAGTCGACTTGAAAAAATTTGCAGGCTGTGGATATGAGACAGCCAAAATTTATGTGGAGTTGTATCCCTAGCATCCCATGATTCCTACGATGCACAAAATATTAATTCAATGTGCAACAGTAATGGAAAAGGCACTTTTGCCCACTGGATGACTGTTCGAAGAAGCAGCAGAGACGTGAAACAAGCACTTTCGCCTGTACCGACAAAATTTTGCTAGAAAATTTAGATGTCCTCAACAGATTATTGCTCAGTTCAGATTCCTTAATATCTAGTATAAAGACAGAACTCAAAAAAGATCAATGTCATTTAGTAAAGAAGCAATACCAATGCTTGTTTCTGAACCCAATATTAGAGACGAAAGTTGCGAAGAAAAAGAGAAATCCGCGGAGGAATCTGCAGAGGAAGTCGAGGAATGGAGCTCTGGCGTGAATGAAGAGACGTGGGATTCTTCATCGTGAATAATTATTTTTGTAATTTTTGTTTAAGTCAACATGTTTTTTCTCAATATACTGCATTTTTCTTCAAAATATGCACTCAGAAAAGGTTGTCACTGCTATATTTAGAAATAAAAGCCGATTTAAAATATCTAAAAACAAAAAAAAAATTTGGCCGCATAAAACGCTGAAATACCCCTATGTGCGGTCCAAACGGTTCAATATATACTGAAAAAGGATGGTATGATGGATAACAAGTCGAATCTTATATTTATATAGCTGGCTATATCACTCAAGCGCTTCCATGAATCTATTTGCACAAGAAACTTCAGCCACTAGTCTTGCTTCGGCTTTCCAAAGAGTTAAACCTTCAGGATCTAGCAATGAGCAAATAGCTGTTTTATTGAGAACAGGATTGTACAGTATTAAAAGTATACAGTTTTCTAGTACAAAAGAATGTTCCCTGCTTTTGAGGAACTTTTTTTGCAATGACAAAGTGCCAAAAATATCTTGAACCAGTAGAACAAAGAAAAAAAAATTGATTTTAAGTCCTTGGTTATATGCTTCTCCGTTTCGTCAATTATCTATGAGAAGCACTAATAAGTCTTGAGGGGGAGAGGGGGAGATGAGGAGGGGTGTGGTGGAGAGGGCGAGAGGGGAAGAGGTAGAGAGTGGAAGAGGTGGAGAGGGGTAGAGGGGGATATGAGGAAAGGGGAGGGGAGAGGGAGGGAGAGAGAGAGAGAGGGAGAGAGTGAAAGAGACAGCAGCAATACATAAAAGATACCTACACGAAATAGAAGAATGTAGATTTATGTCTACATTATATATAAAATAATCAACCGGGGCAAGACGGAGAAAGTTTTTATAAGCCACTCTAGAATGTTACCGAGCCAATGTTATAAAATGAAGCAATAATTGGGTGACTTCGACAACCGAATCGGCTTTAGCATAAATCCCCAAGTAATTTCAAAGATTTAATGAGATAGAAGTAAATAATAAAGACCTTTAGTAATACTCAGGGACAAAGATTAACAATCGACTACATCATAGTTAACAAATATATTCACTCGCTACATAACTAAGATCAGTTCATCGACCAGCACAGTCAACTTCCTCCATCCTGGAGAATTTGCGCTTCGCCAACTTAAAAGTAGAAGAAATTAAAGCCAAAACCGTATTACCAATGAGCTACTCAAATACAGTTGAGAAAAACTGACTTAACAACTAATAGGCGTAATCGACAAAATCTTTACTCAAAATAAAATTCTAGGCAAATGGAGAACTAGCAAGTCAATTTTAATATTCATAAAAGGAGATAAAAACACCAGCAATGTATAGAGAGATAAACCTCCTAGATACAACTCCAAAACTAATACCAAAGGTAATAACTGCGGCGGGTTATTCCAAAATGCATCTTATCCACTTTGACCTTCATAACGAAGTACATGTCGTTCCGACTAAAGCGTATTGCCTTGCGCGGTTTGACACACTAGTTAGCATTCCAAATCAGTCCTTACTCCAATAAAAAGGAGTATAAAATATGTCTGTTATTCCAGAGTGAGTCTCATCCACTAAGGATATCGTTTCAAAGTGAGCATCATCCAGCCAATCAGAGACAGGTATTTTGACCAGATGACATAGTATGATAAGCCTGTCACTGATAAATCAGTTGCTTGTAAAGAGTTCAGGTGGATCATTGTCTTTTTTTACTTTTGATTTTAGAACTAAAAATTAAATTTAATATTATATTAATTAATATAAAACAATTTAATGGATGAACTTATGCGGCCATCCCCTGAAGGACAGAGAAGAAAGAAGATTTCTAACCCTAAAAATGGAAGAAGAACATAAAGAAAAATCAAAGGTAAGGCATCCTCCTAATAACACTATTCTCTTAAACAAACTTCCCTGAGTGTGACTTTGTGATTTTTTTTGAAGAACAGGGGAAGTTGCAGTTTGCCAACAAGATGACCAAGAGGATGAAGAGTTCTGTGAATCTCAAGATCAGCCACAAGAGCTTAGAGTGTAGCCCACGTCTTTTTAGAATGATTTTAACTTTTTTTATAATTCAGAATGACTAGTTAAATCACTTTTGCTTTTTTAAGGTTCTTTAAAACGTTATAAACTACTTAGTTAACAGACATATATATAAAAATAATAAGAAATACGCCAAAGGGATCCTTTTCCAATATGACATTCCAAAGTGTATCTCATCCAAACACAAAGCATAATTTAACCTTTCAAATGTATGTAAGAGCTTTTTTTCGATTTGCCAAAAAAAGACAGAAGTAAATAAGACGCATTTGGGAATGACCTCCCTCAACCAAAATGAACGAGCACGTTGTACTGGCAAAGAAACAGCAGGTTTTAGTTTAGGTTATGGAAGTTTTGCACAGAGCTTATTTCCATCTTAAAACAAATTATCGAGAAATTGATAGAATATAACATGCCAATCTTCCTATATTTCATTGACATAGAGATAATTGTCTCATCTATTATTGTACCGAAAAGTAGTCGGATCATAAACCTGATCTAGCACAAAAGTAAAAAATACCTTTTAAACAACATTATCAAACATATTTACTTAAGAAACGACATCTTAGCTAAAATAAATGATGAATTTACAGAGTCAATACAGAAAAGAAAGTACCCCTATACATGAAACAATTAGACAAGTTCGTAGACTGAGGGGTTATAGAATGGAAAATAAAGAAAATAAAAATTATATCGTATGCTAACTACGCCGTCCTGATACCAAAGAACGAACACGAGATCCAGGGGCTAATTTTCTAATTTAACAAACCAGCAAAGAAATTTAAACTGACAATATCGGCTGCAAAAATAAAGTGCGTGACAATATCTAAAACAAAGTTAAGATATAAGTTTGTTGTTGACGAAAAAAATATGCAAGAAAAAGTTAAGTTTAAATTCCTTGGCATTCAAAAATCGAGAAGTGTGAAACCTAAAGGCGAAGGTAACAGAATCATCTCCGTAAACGACTCTTTCGAAATGTAATTGTGTCAGTTTATGATTAGGCAGGAAGCTATTCTCAATACGTAAACAACCACGTTACGTAAAAGCCATATATTTACACATTCTGTAGTAGAGTTGAAGTATCATGTATATAGATTTTCCATTTTAGATACATAACGTATAAAATACTATGGTTTATGATTTGTTTTGCTAATGGTTGTTTTCCTTTCATTTTCAAGTTTAGATAAAAACACGCTTAGATTTATCTGTGAAAAATTGTATTATATCATATCCGAAAACATACATAAGATCATGTACGCTCGCAAACGTACTTGTATGAAAATTCTAAAATACGTCCGTTCGAAGTTTTAACTGCCTATTATCTCTAACATATATATGTATATATATATATATATATATATATATATATATATATATATATATATATATATATATATATATACGAGTATATATATATATATATATATATATATATATATATATATATATATATACATATATATATATATGTATATATAGATATATATATATATATATATATATATATATATATATATATATATATATATATATATATATATATACATATATATATATATATATATATATATATATATATATATATATATATATATATATATATATATATATATATATATATATATATATATATATATATATATGTATATATATATATATATGTATATATATATATGTATATATATATATATATATATATATATATATATATATATATATATATATATATATATATATATCTATATATACATATATATATATGTATATATATATATATATATATATATATATATATACATACATATATATACTAGTTGTGCCGCGTGGACTAACGTAATAAGATATATTTTTATAAAAAAAAATTTTATAAAAAAAACATGTAAATCGGATAAGTGGTTCTTGAATGCTAAGCGCACTAACGGACAGACAGACAGAAAGACATTGCATTTTATATATTATAAAAGATTATATACAACCTGGCCAGAGAACAAATGAATGAATTAAAAAAAAAAACATGTAAATCGGATAAGTGGTTCTAAAGTCATAAGCGCACTAACGGACGGACAGACAGACAGAGACGTTGCATTTTATATATATTATAGAAGATTATAGATAACCTGGCCAGAGAACAAATGTATAAATTAAAAAAAAAAACATGTAAATCGTATAAGTAGTTCTCGAGTAATAAACGCACTAACGGACAGATAGACAGAGAGACTAGCATTTTTATATATATTGTAGAAGATTATAGAAAACCTGGCCAGAGAACAAACGTATGAATTAAAAAAAAAACGTAAATCGGATAAGTGGTTCTCGAGTGATAAGCGCACTAACGGACAAATAGATAGACAGACAGAGAGACGTTGCATTTTATAATAGGTGCTTCGGTTAATAATGTCGATTTTGCTAAGAGATGGCGTTACTAATACACTTGTTGGTATAGACTAGTGACATCTATGGCATTTTAGAAGGTAAACATACGCCATCAAAAGCCAGTTCGTTATTAATTGTCATTGTGCGAAAAACATAGTTCTTCATAGCTTTGAATATGTCGAGTTTCGTACCAGAAAAAGCGTGTTGCGGGGGGAAATTTAATAACCTGCTTTCATTGAAAGACAACAGCTGCTGAAAGTTATTGATTGTTGGTGTACCATAAGCTTATGATGAACATGCTCCAATCCAAAAAGCTTGGGTAGACCTAGGCCAGCCTTCAACATCACAACCAGTGCGCAATATACAGGGACAGAAAGCTACCAACAACAATTGATAAAGTTGAAGCGAGCATTAAAGGAAAAACGACCAGAATTCGCTCAAGGACACGATAAAGTCATTTTTCAACATGACAATGCTCGGCCCCATGTTGCAAAATGTATTAAAAACTATTTGGAAAACTTCAAATGGGACGTTCTACCCCATCCGCCGTATTCAGCGGACTTAGCTCCTTCAGACTACCACTTATTTCAATCGATGCAGCACGGACTTTCAGAACAACACTTACATTCTTACGAAGAAGTGAAAATTTGGATTGATGAATGGTTGGCCTCAGAAGACGAAAAGTTCTTCTTGTACGGAATCCATTCTTTGACAGAAAGATGGGAAAAAGTCACAACTAACGACGTCCAATACTTTGATTAATAGCGTAATTCATTTTGTGATAGAAGTAAACGCTTAAATGTTGCGAAGAAATCGACATTATAAACCGAAACACCCATTATATATTATAGAAAATTATAGATAACCTCGCCTAAGAACAAATGTATAAATTAAAAAAAAAACACGTAAATCGGATGAGTGGTTCTCGAGTGATAAGCGCACTAACAGCGACAAACAGAGAAACTAGAGACTTTGCATTTTATATATTATGGAAGATTATAGATAACCTGGCCAGAGAACAAATTTATGAATTAAAAAAAAAATCTAAGTCGGTTAAGTGGTTTTCAAGTCATGAGCACACTAACGGGCAGATAGACAGACGAGAGACGTTGCATTTTATATACATTATATTTTTTGCTACATGATATTGTTCCATATTTAATGGTTTAGTCAGTGTATTGCAAGAGAACGCGCTAGCGGCACACTTTTTTCCGATTTGATTTACTATTATAAACACTGCTTATTCCTTATGTTACCTAACGTAATAAAATATATCCTGTAACCTGGCCAGAGAACATATGTATGTTTTAAAAAAAAAATACTTAAATCGGATAAGTGGTTCTCGAGTGATAAGAGCACTAATAGATAGACAGACAGATAGACATTCACAGAGATGTTGCATTTTATATATATTATATACTCGTATATATACATATATATATATATATATATATATATATATATATATATATATATATATATATATATATATATAGAATAAAGAAAAAAAGCAAAAGATTGCCGTATCTACCAAAATTGTTAAAAAATAAAATCTTAGTTGGGGAACTCGGCAAAAAGGGCGTGATAAGAGATCACACAATTTTCATTAAGCCAATATTTCGGTCCTGGATTGGGACCTTCTTCAGAGCAGAACTGAAAAGAAGAACAAAACATATTCACTGATCGTGTTTGGGACAAATTTACATTAATGGTGTTATCATTAAATTGCTATAATAAATAAAATTAGTATAGAACAAGAATAAGATATTAGTCATAATAAAGTCAACAAACTCACATTAGAAGTGCAAAGATTTCGTTAGCCTGAATGGCCGTAGGTAGCTTATACATAAAAAAGAATTGGTCAATCCATAAAATATATAAAATACACACTATAACACTGTAGACAAAATTATAAAAACTAAATTTAAAACATGGATGTAATTGGGAACTTTGGATGTTGAAAACATTGTTAATTATTTCACCTGTGACTACCACACATAGCCACCGCCATATAGGAAAGATGACAAGGACGACAGGAGACAGCTGACCGACAGAGATAAGGTGTTTAGTTAAGAAAACTTAATTAACCAGAATGCGGGGTCGACACCCGGAAGGAACCGATCGAAATTGGGAAGTGCATGTATTGGACCTTCCAGCGAGAAAGAGATAGTCAATTGAGCGACCAAAAACCGGTATGGAGCCGAGGAAGGATAAATCATAACCTAATTATAGGTAAAGGGTGAGCGAGGGAGCGAGAGAGGGAAAGAAAATAATGGGAGCATCAAAGAGGAAGATTGTCTATTATATTAATTATTAATTTATTAATTTCTTGTTGAAATATGATTGGAGGAAGAGATTGTTTGCAGTAACAAATGAAGATTGAAAACCACAGGAGGTAATGAAGGAAGGAAGAAATCTTTGAGTGCAGTTCTTCAAAGCATACGACATAACAATTGAAGCAAGAACGGGACTGAGATTACTGCCCATAGGGCATCCAAAAATTTGAGAGTAGAAAGAGTCTTTAAATTTGAAGAAGGTTGAATGGAAAAGAACGTGTCATTCCTAACATTAAAATTGCTAAATATTTCTTCTTCAAAAACAGACGTGTTTTCCGCAAGCTGAAGGCCCCGTTGCCAGTTCTTTCCATGTCAGACATAGTTTACTCAATTTCCTGCCTCAATTGTCCATCAATCTATATTGGCCAGACTTCTCAATCCTTAAATCGTCGTATTGCACTCCATAAAAGTGATACTAGATGCCATCCACACAGATGTGCGTTGGCGACCCATTCTGTTGACAATGGTCATTCCTTCAATTTCAGGGAACCCAAAATTCTTCATTTCTCTAAAAATCTTTCCAAGAGAGAATTCCTTAAAATGTGTTACATCCAGGAGAATCACCTTAATATCAATAAAAAAACCGACCTAGATGGTCTCAGTAACATATATAGTTTCCTCCTCTCTTGTGATAAATCAACTCCACACGATAATGCCCTGTCTTCAAGTGTTGTATGATCCATCTGAATTGAAATGGTAGTCTTCTCTCTCTTAGCTGTGTAACTTCCAGGGTTTTCTTTCCTCCTTCCTCTCTTTGTTTACGGTTCTCGTTGATCCTGGGTTCCACAGATTCCTTCCACTTTATCTGGGCCATCTTGGGCACTTATCGATTGCTGTCTTCCTTCCATTGATATTATCTAGCGTCACCCCTTCATTACCTCCTGTAGTTTTCAATCTTCATTTGTTTCTGCAAACAATCTCTTCCTTCAATCATATTTCAACAAGAAATTAATAAATTAATAATTAATATAACAGACAATCTTCCTCTTTGTTGCTCCCATTATTTTTTTCCCTCTCTCGCTCCCTCGCTCACCCTTTACCTATAATTAGGTTATGATTTATCCTTCCTCAGCTCCATACCGGTTTTTGGTCGCTCAATTGGCTATCTCTTTCTCGCTTAAAGGTCCAATACATGCACTTCCCAATTTTGATCGGTTCCTTCCGGGTGTCGACCCCGTATTCTGGTTAATTGAGTTTTCTTAACTAAACCCCTTATCTCTGTCGGTCAGCTGTCTCCTGTCGTCCTTGTCATCTTTCCTATATGGCAGTGGCCATGTGTGGTGGTCACAGGTGAAATAATTAACAATGTTTTCAACATCCAAAGTTCCCAATTACATCCATGTTTTAAATTTAGTTTTTATAATTTTGTCTACAGTGTTATAGTGTGTATTTTATATATTTTATGGATTTATCAACTCTTTTTTATGTATAAGCTACCTTCGGCCATTCAGGCTAACGAAATCTTTGCACTTCTCATGTGAGTTTGTTGACTTTATTATGACTAATATCTTATTCTTGTTCTACACTAATTTTATTTATTATAGCAACTTAATGATAACACCGTTAATGTAAATTTGTCCCAAACACGATCAGTGAATATGTTTTGTTCTTCTTTTCAGTTCTGCCCTGAAGAAGGTCCCAATCCAGGACCGAAATATTGGCTTAATGAAAATTGTGTGATCTCTTATCACGCCCTTTTTGCCGAGTTCCCCAACTAAGATTTTATATATATATATATATATATATATATATATATATATATATATATATATATATATATATATATATATATATATATATATATATATATATATATATATATATATATATATATATATATATATATATATATATATATGTATATATACATATATATATATATATATATATATATATATATATATATATATATATATATATATATATATATATATATATATATATATATATATATATATATATGTTCATTAGCAATATATGGAAACATTATTTTATGATTAGAATACACAAATTTGATTTTGACATATGTCACGTGACTTTTGATATGTCGGAAAATTTGAATAAAGTAATATGGAATCATATTGGGTTAATTTATAAAATATATTGAAAAGAACTCGAAGAGAGAAAAGTTTGTAGAATTTGATTTAGACTTCACTAGCAACAATTTGAACATCTGCTTAAGAAAAAAATTAAAACTGCTAAAACTATTTTAAAAAATATTTCTTTATTTATATAATATTCTTTTGTTATTTTGACAACTGGGAAAAGTAATTCAAAAAATTAGTTTACGCTTGAATGTCAGGTGTTGCAATAATTTGTATCTAACTACTATGTCGGTGCTTTGCCCCAAAAATGTTCTCAAGTGTTTTAAAATGTATTTCTGGTTCTTGCCAAGTTTTACTTAGTTTTGAAGCATAAATTTTAAAATTGCTGTTGTAAGGATTTGTATTGATATTTTATTAATCAAAATACTCGTAGATGCTAGAACCAAAACTCGTCTATTTTAATGAATATTTTAACGCCTTGTTAAAACATGCAGTTTTATCCTCTCCGCTAAGAATAATAAATATAATAAAATTAACTTAACTCAAAAATGATAAACGAATATTAAAACTCCCTATGCTTGCCATCTCGCTCTATACATAATTTTGTTTAACATAACATTTCTCTTGAATCACTTCTAAATATTTGGCCTACACAATTTCTAATAACTCGTCCCATATGTTAGTAATTTTCAAAAGGCCAGGGATTTTCTGCGAATCGGTTCATCCACTGGTTGCCAAACTCCTCGTGTAACCAGTTCTTTACATCAGTGGTGGAGTAAACACTAGTGCCATTTTGTTGAAAGTACACATGCCTTCTTTCCATTAAAGGAAGATTACCTAGAAAGTCGCAAAAAACTGTCTGTAATAATAATAAGTCTCTAGCAACATTTAAATTATCCCTTAGAGAACACCGTCTTACAATTTCCGTATCTAAAATTGCACACCACACTTTCCACCTTCAATTTTTGAGGCTTACGATCCAGTTTGAAGTGGATGTTGCTTCGCCTGAAAAAAAGTCTTAGACCATGCCCCGAAACTAAACACAAAAGTCAAAACAGACGTCATAACCCTGTCTTTTAACACTTGCACAAATTTCGGTCTGTACGGAAGAAACCTATTGCTTTCTAATATTCCTAGTACCGATCCCTCTTCAATATAATAAAAATATAGAAACACTCTAGTTTCAATTTCCAATTTATTTATTTTAACAACATAACAATTGTTTCAAACACTTCAGAAGTGTATTAAGAGTAACTAAAGTTTGAAATGCCTAAACAAACAAATGAATGAAGGGAGATATCAAATAATAAAACTTAAAAATAACTATAACCAAGAGATCATACAAATCCAATAGATAAAAAAGCTACTGAAAAATATTATCAAACACTATATGACACTAAAAAATCTCAATCTCAATGTATAAAAAAATATTGGATAGAAATACTTATGATAAGGTAATGAGGGTAGGAAATGTTTTTGTCGGATATGATGCCTGTAGTGTATTTGATGGTGTTGAGGTAAGTCGATGATATAATTGTAATGAATTTAATCACACTTCTACTATCTGTTGCCCCAGATGTGGTAATGATCATCCAGTTAAAGAATGTCAGTCTCAATCCCTAAGCTGTTCTAATTGCGTAGCATTTAATGCCGACTGCATTAAATGCTACGCAATCGCGTCGAGGTAACGCTGTATATATTGCCCATGCTGCTTGGGACATAAATAAATGTTTAGTTTATAAAAATGCATGTTCAAAACTTCGTGCAAATATTTTGGCGCAATAGCAATTATCCACGACGTCCACACCTATTGAAGCTCAGAATAGATCGATCGCCTTTTCTCAAGCAGTGCCTACGTCAGCAAATGGCTTATCACTCAATAATTGTTTTTCGGTCTATTATCAAAATACTCGTGGAATTAGACCTAAAACAGTTATTAACATGCTTAGTAATTCAACTTATTCTTGTTATGATTTAATAGCGATCACAGAAACGTGGCTGGACTCCTCTATTACTAACAACGAAATAATTTGTGATAGGTATAATGTTATTCGTAAAGATAGAAATTTTTCAGAAATAAATAAATCGCGTGGAGGTGGCGTGCTGATTGGTGTTGATCAAAGCTTTCGAGCAAGCATGGTTTCAATTCCTTATACAGAACTTTGCCCGAAAATTGATCTAATAGACGTTAAAATTACTTTTGACTACTCGTCTATATATATCTTTGTTGTTTACATTCCCCCGCCGGTAACTACTTTTCTGTTGGAAAATTTGTTTGATTGCTTACTTTCATTACAATGCTTATCTAATGCGAATGTATGCATACTTGGTGACTTCAATGTATCTCGTTACTCTGACTTCTTGGATAATAAAACGGAAGATAATTTTACAAACGTTCTCAATAATTTCTTAAATAGCGTCCGTTTTACTCAAAGTAAATTACATTAGGAACACAAACAATAGCAATAGAATATTAGACTTGGTGATGCATAATAATGAAAAGTGCGAAGTTGAAAGGGCAGTCGATGTATTTATTGAAGAAGACGCTCATCATCCCGCACTAGTAGTTACTTTGAAATACTGCCAATCGATGAATGCTAAAAGTGATTTTCAAATAAATTTTCAAGGCAACTATAATTTCAAAAAAGCAGATTATACTACGTTGTATAACTCTCTTATGCCAATTGATTGGTCAATTCTAAACAACATTACATGTATTGATGAAGCCTGTAACAGTTTCTATAAAAAATTGTATGAAACAATAGATGAGCATGTACCGAAGTATTTAAAAAGTTATAGCAGGAAATACCCTACGTGGTTCTCGCGTGATGTAATACTTAAGATAGAGCAGAAAGCCTTATGTCATAGAAAATATAAAAAGTATGGAGACATGGATCAGTTTGAAAAGTTCAAAACCTTGAGATCCGAAATAAAATAGGATACTACAGAATCTTGTGGATGCTTTATTCAGAGAACAGAAGAGAATGTAAAGGTTAATCCACAGCAGTTTTGGTCATTTGTAGAAAACAAGAGAAACCAGAAGGGTATACCTAGTAGTATGACTTATGACAGGGGTACTTTGAACTCGGCATCAGATATTCTAAACGCTTTTGCAACTTTTTTAGAACAATCATTTTCCCGTCCAACCTTGGATAGACCAATCAGTGAGGATGTCGTGGCTTCTTGACCTATTGTCACAGTCAGTACCTTTTGTGAATCAGTCGTTATTAATGCCATAAGAAAACTAAAACCAAAATTTACTGCGGGCCCGGATTTACTTCCAGCCTTTTTTATTCGTGATTGTAGGTTTCTACAAGGGTAGGTCTACTTCTACAAATATATATATATATATATATATATATATATATATATATATATATATATATATATATATATATATATATATATATATATATATATATATATATATATATATATATATATATATATATGCCAAATGGATATAATTTATTTAGATTTACTGAATAACTACTGAATAAACTGTTATATTTTGGCTTTTCGGACTCATACAAAAACCCAAGCGGCAGTTTTTTCTAAAAAAGTTAACGTTGCTGAACCCGACATGGTTATGTCGGGGCACTCCATTCCCCTAGCATCGTCGCTCAATTTGTTGGGCGTTAGTTTGGGAGCAAATATGTCTTGGCATGAACATGTTGCAGGCATAGCAAGGAGAGCTTCTCAAAAGTTGGGAATATTATTTAGAACCAGAAAGCTTTACACCCCACAGCAACTGTTAATTCTTTACAAAGCCCAAATTCGACCAACTATGGAATACTGCTCCCACGTTTGGGGCTCCGCTCCCAAACATACACTGCATTTGTTGGATTCTGTTCAGAGAAGAGCGGTCCGTCTGATTGGGGACCCGGAATTGACCGGCGGCCTTGATTCGCTGGAACATCGAAGAACGGTTGGCGACTTGAGTCTGTTCTACAAGTATTTTCATGGAAAGTGTTCGAAGGATGTAGCCCGGATGTAGCTGGATAACAGTAATATCTCCCGTGTGAATGTCTTCAGGGACTTGGGCGTAACATTTGATCCAAGACTTTCTTTTACATAAACACCATAATTCCTGAACTTTTAAAACATATGGCTTTATTGCATGCTGCACCGGTGACTTTGATAACCCTGACGTAATTAAAACTTTATATATTTGTTATATTCGTTCTAAATTGGAATACGCTGCTACGGTCTGGTCTCCAGGCTATGACACCCACACTGATAATCTGGAGAGGGTCCAGCGCAAATTTTTAAAATATGTTAGCTTTAAACGAGATGGTATCTATCCACAACAGGGGTTTCCGCATGAGGTACTACTTACAAATAACGGCTGTTCGTTATTAAAGGTTCGTCGTGGTTACTTGCTACTGACGACTCTGTTCAAAATTATAAATATTGATATAGATTCTTCCGCTATTCTGTCAAAAATAAATTTTAGTGTGCCGCGTATAACTAGCAAACAACATAACACTTTTTATCTACCTACTCCAAGAACAAATATATTAAAATTTTCTCCACTTTTTTCAATGTGTAGTATGTATAATCAAGAAATAAGCATCGACTTTTTCAACACATCTATGTTAACGATAAGTAAAATATTGCAACATTGAAGGGCTGTGGCATCTTTCTTTTCTTATTGTTTTCATATCTAATTGTTTTTATTATTATGGAATTTGTATCTGCTTAACACTCTATTATTGTATGATATTTCTATGTATAGTGGTTTTTATCTGTATCTTCGGCCTTGTAGTTGGGTCTTTTAACCTGTAAGGCATGAATAATAAATAAATAAATAAATACATAAATAAATAAATAAATAAATAGAGCTATAGTAAGAAATGTAGGATCTGAAGAAATTCCCGGTATAACAACGGATGAAATAATGAAAGCCGTATGCACAACCACAAAGAACCAGGGGGCGATGAAATAACTATAGAAATGATAAGACATGAAGGGGTATCAATAATACTATCTCTTCAAGCTCTATGCCTTAACGAAAGTAAAATACCAACACCTTGGGTAAACGCCTTGAATGTGCTTGTTTTTAAAAATGGAAAGAAATTTAAATTGAAGAATTACAGAGCCATCTGCCTGTTATCGGTACTCTACAAAATCCTCACTAGAATCATAACATTAACGAATAAATTAGACAATTATCAACCACGTGAACAAGGTGGATTCAGACTGGGTTACAGCACTTTCGACCATCTTAAAACAATTAGATTACTAGTGGAAAAAGCAAATGAATATAACGTCACCTTGTGGATAGCAATGGTTGACTACGAGAAAGCATTTGATTCGGTAGTGATATGGGCAGTCCTTAACTCCTTAAGTAACAGCAGAATCGACGAAAGATACACAACTCTTCTTGAACATATATATAGAAATGCCACATCACCAATTTTGCTTCAAGAAAAAACGAATAAAATCAAAATTAAAGGAAGAATTAGATAAGGCAACTCGATTTCCCCAAAGCTGTTCACGTTGACTCTAGAAGATAAATTCAAATCACTTAAGGTTAGCAGATTATGTCACTGATCGCCAACACAAAAGAAGACTTACAAGAATAGCTGATGGAATGAAATAACAAGTTTCGAGAAATAGGCTTCACCATACCAAATATTTAAACAACGAAACTGAAGATAACAACCAGGAACTATTAATAGAAGGTAAAAGAATAGGAAAGGTACAAACATTCACATATTTAGGACAAAAAATCGAGATATCAAAAAATAATTTTTAGGTTGACTTGGACAGAAGAGTCTCGTTAGCTTGATCTACGTTCGGAAGGTTACAATACACATTCAAATTGGGCATCCCAAAT
>CM032446.1:132775351-132790351 GCA_019049505.1 Pachyrhynchus sulphureomaculatus
CGTTAAAATTACAAAAAAGAAATAAATATACATGTATAAAACTTACAATATGGAATTAACTACACGCTATCACTGGCAGTTTACATATTTCAACTGCTACTGTTCGTTAAAATGATGTGATCGAGACATACAAGCGAAATTAAAAACTAAGAAAAAAAACTAAAAAAAACCTATTCCAGTTACATTCTTTATCACAGATAAAATAATATGCAGAAGCAAAAAATTCCTTCCCATTCATCAGTTCAATGTATTAGCAGTGTGAAGCAAGGCATTTTTAATATTTTTTTATTCTTACTGGAGTACATTGCAGTATATCATACTCAATTGATCTACATATATCTGATCTGGAATTTATGGAATTTTTATCTTTATTTATGTGTGCCATCTCCAAAAACTCGTGGTGTAGGTAGTCTCTCTTTCCAAAATAGTGATACCATTAAAGTCAAATTGATGATTGTTCGTTTGGAAATGAGTCGCCAAGGCGCATGATTTTTTACCAATTCGGATGTCACTTTTGTGTTGTGTAATACGGAACTTAAGGTTTTGTGTTGTCTGACCGATGTAACAACCTTCACAATCCTGGCATGGTATCCTATATACCACGTTACAATTCTGTAGCGACGGAATCATCCTTTGTTTTTGTGAATAGAGATCCAATCGCACATGAACTATATTTGGCTATCTTGAAATTCGCAAATTATTTTAAAATGAGATATAACGTTGTCGGTCAATCCCTGATTGTACGGTAACTTTTTGTATCTTATTTGAGATTGATCCTTCTCGTCAGTGAGACCATCATAAAAACCAGTTCTGTATATGAGTTTATTTAATAACTTTTGGGGATGCTCGTTATTTTGAAATAATTGACAGAGTTTGGACGAGTTCTCTTTTAAAAATCTATCGTCAGATATATGAATAACTCTGTTTTTTAAAGCTATAACGGTATTAAGTTTTTGACTTATATATCGACCAGAACTAGTAGGTTTCTGATACCAGTTTAATATAATTTTATTATTTTATAATCTGATTACCTTAGTGTCTTTTGTGATTTCTTTCAATTACAATAATTAGTGAATATTCCCAGAGATTAGATTTATCATTTAACATCAAGTTTGAGAGGGTGGGGCGGATTAAAATAAAAAAATTTCAAAAATTGTGTGTAGAACAGTAGTATTCGAAATGTGTAAACTGCCAGTGATAGTGTGTAGTTAATTCCATACTGTAAGTTTTATACATGTATATTTATTTCTTTTTGTAATTTTAACGATTAAGTGTTGGTCCTTTGTGGCTTCGCGTTTTGATGTTTGTATACTCTGGTTTTTTGTCTTTTCATTGCTTTAGTGATCTTTTTAGCTATTGCCTCCTGATGATGCTGAAAAATAATAATCGGCGAAATATAGAAGATTTAGAATAAAAAAAAATTTGTTTCACTAGACCGCAAACCCAGGAAAATAATTTCTTTTCTATATATATATATATATATATATATATATATATATATATATATATATATATATATATATATATACATATATATATATATATATACATATATATATATATATATATATATATATATATATATATATATATATATATATACATACATAAATATATATATATATATATATATATATATATATATATATATATATATATATATATATATATATATATATATATAATATAAATATATATATAATATAAATATATAAATAGCCTCACTTGGACGAAATATTGACTTAAAGTCAAGCTAAGACGCTGAACAAGAAAGCCGTCTCGTTTTATTAAATATTGTTTATTTATGAAGTGGGCTGTAAGTCACACCATATCAAAACTTGTCCTGATTTTGAGGGTCCAAATTATTTTATTTAAATGTCGCCATAACTCTTTAAATTTTGACCTTTTTAAGTTGTCGTACGGTTCATCATTTTTTTGTCATGAATTTTTAGATTCCTTTCCATAATATAACTGGCGAAAAAATACTCAATGTGTCTCACAATGTTATTGAAATGATACCAAAAAAAACATTACTTACTTACAACTTATTGTCACGACATATTTTTTAGATAACATAATTGTAGTATATCTATTTCTAAATTATATTATAATGTACTATAACATAATATTAGGAGACTCCAGTAACGACAATGAAAAGTTTTCAATCTTCTTTTACTAAGCCTGATATTATTGCAGGGAGTAACAAATTCATTTTTCACTACGAGCATCTTTGAAACTGTACAACGGTGGCTACACGAGGATAAATTGATTAGTGGTTTATATATGTACATGTATTTTTGTGACCTCCCTTTAAAAATCCTCAAAAAGAAAATAAATTAAATAAGTAAAAGTTTTTGTTCCCAAATATCTTCAGAAATGATACCAATATCTAAATTTAGGTAATATGTATAAATAAATATAACTTCAGAAAAATATCCAAATAATGACGTTATTGAGGTGACTTGGGCCCGCCACTTACATATATGTCGCTGGTATCACATATTTAATATTGCTGGGACGTCACGGATACTGAAACATCTATCTTTAGGACATCAGTTTGATAGTAAAAAGATGATGCATATATTAGTAACCCAGAGTGTCACAACTAAAAAATTTGTGATTATCGTGTGTCGCTAAATCTATCATGAAAATTTTCACATTTTCTAGTGGTAGACCATCGTAACTGTATCCGCAGGGAAAAGTAAAAACATTACAGAGAAAAATAGAAATAACAATTTTTAAAATACATTCCTGTAAAATTACGACAAATGCAGTACCTTCAGGGTACAGATAGATAGATAAGAAGGAACCCTTCATACAATAAAATTTTAAAAACTTAAACCCAATTAAAAGATCAGTGAGCAGTGGTTGGACTTTTTCTTAAAAAGAACTGTTTCATACAATGAAACTTTACAAGCTTCCCCCTCAAAAAACCCTGTTTATAAAAAGATATTATTTTCTATGTCTGATAAACCGTTTTTAAATGTTTCGAACGGAACACTTATGGTATCATTTCGGTGTCTGTCTGTCCGTTCGTCTGTCACACCCGATCTTCTCCGAAACTGTTTGACTTAGAAAGTTGAAATTTGGCACAAATATAGGAATAGATGGCCCAATTAGAGCCGTGTAGTTTTGGAAATTAAATTTTAACTCGAGGGGTTAGTTTTGGGGGGTGAAATCGGAAGTAAAAATTTTTTACCAGGTCATCGAGCGGAGAGTCAAATGAAAGCTGGTGAAAACACGAGTTCAAAAATATACATGATGTAACACTTGCGTACACTTTTCTTTGTATTATTTTAAAAAAACTGACAAAAATCTATTTCAAGAAGTACTGACGAAAAAATTTTGAAAAAGTTCTAGAATTTTCTTTATAAGGTCTAGGTTGAACGAAAATTATCTCGAGTGCATTACCTTTGATAATTTATCTGATATATAAGAAAACAAAACAAAGATTTCAAGGGCAACAGTTTTCAACAACGATCGGAAACAAGCATTATGGAAAACTCATCTGGGATGTGTTTTGTGAAGACATTGATCATTTTATATCTCCATAACAAAAAAATTTTATTTTAAAAGCAATCACCTTAAGAAACACTAATTGCGCAAGTTTGACTTGCACTTGGCCGGTCCTTTTTTATAAACGTATTCAATTTAAAATTAGTAGCAATGGCTGGGTATTCTGACTTTAAGTGAATAGAATTAATTCACAACTGGTTAGTAGCTTCTCCTACATTCCTCACTATTTCTAGCACTGTCCTAATGTGGGAAAATTGACATTTTAAGATACACAGCTAAATATATATAACTACAGTGTTATAAGCGAGATGACAAGTGTTGGTTAAAAATGTATGTGTTATTTGTGGTTTGTTGCTTGTTAGTCAAGTCAAATATAATAATAATTCTAACACAATTTAAAATAGAACACAGTGACCTTGTATAACTGCTAGTTTTGCCTTAATATGATTAAAAGATTTAAGACAATTTTAACGAAATTTTGTTAAACTTGACATCTACGTAGACGCTTGCCCTTATCAGTATGAAAAATGTATAGTAGTAAAAAGCTCACCTAAGGTCATATATGATTTATTAGTTATGTATTTTCCAATAAAAATTATTTATCAGAAAACACTATGTCTCATAAATTACCACACAGTATTACGACACAATTTTCCCAAGTAAGTTTTACGATTTTTCTTTATATTTTTACTCTGTGATGCTAATCACTATAGTAGGCAAAAATACATCAGATTAACATCGTAGCCAATTTTAACGGGAGGGGGATACAAAGGCTTTTCTTTACCGAAAAAAAAAAGAACTCTAAAGAAAAAACTGCTTATAGAAGTTGAGGCAATCGACGAGCAGGGCAGGTCTCGTAAAGAAAAAGTATAGTATAAAGGCTGCAGTAAACGCTTATTTGCTTTTTAAATATTGATTTTTCAGAATATTTATTCAGTTATGGAAAAAGATGAACGACAGTCTTAATAAAAAAATTGTTGATATTATCAGAAGAAGAATTAAGAATATCTTTCAAAGTAAATCCCGGTATATTTTGACTTTCTTGTCATGTATGTTTACCAGTGGTTAAAAATGTGATGTTTTGACAAAAGTGAGAGATGAGTCCAGATTTTTCCCCTAGCTGTATAAATTATAAGTTGTTATATGTATGCTATAGTTGCCAAGTTGGAACATCAAGGATACAAACGCAATTGTCAAATAAATTATTGCATAAAAGAATAAAGACTCTTACAATAAAATAAGAAATATTCTTACCTGTTCTAAATTGTTAAAATAATTTTAGGAAAATTGCAGTTCGATTGCATCTGTTGTTCCATCAACAGAATTTTTAACTCATAAATTAATTAAAGGACAAATCAAATTTTGTTATATTAGCACAATTTTTAAATGAACCCTTTCTACTTTACTTACGTTATTTTGGAAAGGATTATTGTTGTCAAATAAACATCTTTAAAAGTTAACTTCTGAATTTCTGTTACCTAATTTTCGAACACATCTACCAACTAAAAATAAATAAATGATGGAAATCGTGTCTCAATCAAAGGAGACTACTAAGTATTACAAATGCCAATTTAATCAAAGCTGTCTACGTTGTTTCTTTTTAATGGTAAATACAGAAGTTGTACACTTTTTAAAGAATTTTTTAACAGACACATTCTCGCATCATATATTTCTGAAATATAATACAAAGTACATATACATATATATATATATATATATATATATATATATATATATATATATATATATATATATATATATATATATGAGACCAAACAACAATATATATACTCGTTATATATATATATATATATATATATATATATATATATAGCTATATATATATCTGGCAACGCTGTACGATATTGTATATTTCTTGTGTTTTAAATTCGCCAAGATCGTTGTTAATGTCTTAAAAAATTGATCTTGCGATTCGTACGAAGTGTATAGTTATGTATTGTTAATTTGTGCAGTTTGTTGATTCGGGAAGTAATTTGCAGTTTGTTTTTTTTTTTTTTTTTTTTTTTTTTTTTTTTTTTTTTTTTTTTTTTTTTTTTTTTTTTTTTTTTTTTTTTTTTTTTTTTTTTTTTTTTTTTTTTTTTTTTTTTTTTTTTTTTTTTTTTTTGTTTTTTTTTTTTTTTTTTTTTTTTTTTTTTTTTTTTTTTTTTTTTTTTTTTTTTTTTTTTTTTTTTTTTTTTTTTTTTTTTTTTTTTTTTTTTTTTTTTTTTTTGTTTTTTTTTTTTTTTTTTTTTTTTTTTTTTTTTTTTTGTTTTAGTAATTTTTTTTTTTTTAGTTCACTATTTTAAAAGTTTCATCCCATGCGAGGTTATATTTAACCATTTGAACCGTAGTTGCTGCTAGATTTATGCAGGACGAAAGGATACCGTGGAGATGTGTTGCATGCAAGGGTAAAACGAACGGTAACGAAAACAGTGATCGAAGGTCAATTCTATTTTCGCAGAATGCCAGAACCGACGAAGATCTAGAATTAAAAGCTATAATCTGAGAGCTTCGGGAAGAGGTGAGAAAGCTACCAAGGTATGTGAAATTTTTGAACGAAAAATATCAAGAGGAGAAGAACCGTTTGAAGGTTATATCTTATATGGTAAACGAAATATCAAAGGACAATAGTTTGCTAAAGCAAGAAGTCAAATCACTTGGGCTGTAACATCTGCATAACTGGGAATCAAAATTTAAGCAACTGTTCGTAGTTATTATGGATCTCCATCAAGTAACGGCTAAGTCAGTGCAGTATCAGCATAACTGGTCTGGTCAAAAAAAGCGAGGAAGATGATGCAACGTAAGGAAGGCTTGCCACACTGGGCCGTTCTCTTATTGTTGCGGTTCCGGAATTTGAGTTGAGGAATATAAGACGAGTAAAAGTAAAAAATGGTGGAGTCAAATTGAGTATTGCCTTACCAACCGAGGAATTCAAGAATAGGGTACTTGATGTATGGTCAAAGAAGGGCAGGATCACTGTGGCGAGTATTGGTTTGGGTGAAAAGGCATCTCCAATTTACCTAGATGAAGAACCTACCAAACAAACGTATGTACTCTATCGGAAGTCTAAGCAAATAAGGCAGAAGGGATACAAATACATTGGGCATAAGAATGATGATGTACTGGTTCGCAAAACCGATAATGACAATATTGTAAACATAAAGAGTCATGTTTTTCTAGACCGTTTACCGGAGTAACATTTTGCTTTATTTACTGATTCTGTTTTTGTCATTTTATCTTGTTATGTAATTATCTTGTTATGTACCTTTTTTTTTCTTCCGTCTTGAGTGGCTAAGAAAAATACTAAACATCTTAAAATAGGGCACTTAAATCTCCGCTCATTGCTCCCAAGTTTGGCAGATGTCAGCGATTGTATCGCGGATTTGGATCTGGATGTTCTGGCTATATCGGAGAGTTGGCTAATGGAGAGCATTCCGGATGAGCGAGAACGCATACCGAGATTTAATTTTTTCAGAGTAGATAGAGTTAGTAGGGAAGGGGGATTGGGGTGTATCTGAGAGGTGATTTAATTGTGAATGAAATTGCTGAAAAAAATTGAGCGATAGAACAAGTATAGCTTACTTTAAAGTTCAGTAGGATGGTATTGGGGCTCGGTATTTTTTAATCGCCACCAAGATTTAATGCCTTAAGTGCTCTTAGTATATTTGAAAATTCATTAGCTAACATCATGCCTTTCTGTGATGAAATAATATTATTGGGTAACATAAATATTAATTTATTAGAACATTCCAATTTATTAGAGCATTTTGAAAATTTTTTTGACACTTTTAATTTTAAGCAGCTCGTGTTAAATCCCACCCGATTTGTGTTAAGCAAAGCCAGTTTAATACATGTTATCATGATCTCAGACGGAAATTTATTATGCAAATGAGTCCGCCACCATGATTTGCAACAAGTTTCGGATCATCAATTAATTTATTGTTTATTACATATTGAAGTACCCGATGTAAAGCCAAAATATGTCGAATTTCGTGATTTTAAAAACCTTAATAAAACAAACTTTTATACTGACTTATATTGGAGAACAATCTTTGATCAAAAGAATTTAGATGATAAAGTTTGTACATTTACAAGTCTTGTTTTGGGTCTTTTCCATACAAATGCTCCGAGGCGCACAGTTCGAGTAACTAAGCCTAGAGCACCATGGTTTACTGATGTTCTGCAGATTACGAAAAGAAACAGAAATACGCGGTTCTCGAAGTTTAAAATAACTAGAAGGGTTCAGGACTGGGAAACATACAAAAGGACGATAAATATGGATGTTTACACAAACAGTTCGTAGCGAGAGGAGAGCTAATTTGGATTTTGTCAGTGGGAATCAAAATAGTAAGTCCATGTGGCAAACAGTTCATAATATAAATGTCTATAACAAGCATTTTACGACTTCTTCGCATCTACAGGACCCTGACGAAATCAACTCATTTTTCGTTGATTCTATGCTACAGATTTGCCCTGATGTTAATCCGGATACGGTTTATTACTATTCTGATAACAAGGTTACCGATAGAGTATTTGAGGTTTCCTTAGTTAGCGACGATGATGTCACTGCCATCTCTGATACAAGGTCGAATGCTTCTGGAACTGATCACCTTAAGTTGCAAATGTTTTGTTACTCTCTCATCGTAACATTTCTCACTCATATTTTCTATATATCTATATTAGGGAATAAGTTTCCGTCCGATTAGAAGTTGGCCTTAGTATTGCCTTTGCCTAAGGTGTCAAGCCCCAAAAATTATTCTGAATTGCGTCCGAGTAGTCTTTTGAGTATTCTATCTAAGATTTTGGAGAAAATAATTTTTAAACACATTGTTAACTATTTTAATAATAATAACTTATTTTTTGAAGGTGAGTCGGGGTTTCGCAGGGGTTTTAACACTGCAACAGCCTTGCTAAGCATTTTAGATGATACCGTGGGGGCCGGATAGAGGAGAGACAACTGCTTTGGTTCTTCTCGATTACAGCAAGCCACTCGACAAGCTGGATCCCCGCTTGCTGTGTGCCAAACTTCATTATTATGGTATTAAAGGACTATTTGGCGGATAGATCACAGCATGTGCTGATTAATCGCCGAGTGTCACAAAGCTTGGCTTTGGATAGGGGCGTCCCTCAGAGATCAATTTTGGACCATTGTTTTTTGTCATTTATACAATGGATATGCATTGTTAACAATTGTAGGCTAATACAATATGCAGATGACACTCAAATTTTAAGGAGCTTTAATGGACTTAACGCAATACGGGCGAAACAGGAAATTAATTACTATTTAAATTCGATCTTTACCTACCCAATAACAATGATTTGAGGATAAATCCGAGAAAGTCGGCAGTACTGTATTTTGGAACTAACAGTGAATGGGCTTCGGTAAATCTCAATTTAAATATGGCCCAAGAGAGAATTCCATTTGTTACTGAATATAAAAATTTAGGAATATTATTTGATAGTAAGCTCAGGTTTAGAAAGCCGGTTTCTTTGGTAGCTCAAAGGGCGTATTGTTCACTACGTAATTTGTATAAGAATCGACATATCTTCCATTTTGAGTTTAAAAAAGTGTTTTTGCGAAACTCTTGTCCTTTCTCACTCTAATTATCGTAATTTTGTTTACGGTCCGTACCTGGACCTTATGTCAAAGTATAAGTTGCAAAAAATTTAAAACTTCTGTGTACGTTTTATTTTTGAATGCAGGGGGAGGGATCATGTTAGTAGCATGCTTAAGGAGCTGAAATGGTTGCGTATTAAGGATAGAGAAAGGCTACATACGGGTTGCTTTCTGCATAGGCTGTTGAGGATCGAATTATCACAGTATCTGTGTGGAAGGGATTATCGAAGTTCGATACATCAGCGTAATACTAGGTATAACGGTCGCCTTCAAATACGTAGGCATCGTACAAGTGTATTTAAACAGTCTTTCGGATATACATTTGCTAAACTTCTGAACGAAATTCCTGAAGGTTTGCTTGCTCTGTCTGAATATCTTTCAGAAGGAAGCTAAAGGAGATTTTATTTCAGACTTATTGATTGCTATTATTGTGTCTCTTTTATAGGGTAAGATGGGGATCATGGTTGGTATATGGGTATCAATACCAATTCGTGTAGACTTACAATGTTTTCCTTTTTTAGTTTAGAGTAAGTAGAGTTTAAGTATTGATAGTGAGTTGTTAAACTGTATTTGAGTTTGTAATTTTATTTAATTTCTTTTTATTTCTTTTGTGTATTTTTGGGAACTCGGTTAACAACAACACTGCTGCATCTCGCCGAGTATGAAATAAACACGTTTATTATTATTATTTTATATATATATATTTACATATATATATATATATATATATATATATATATATATATATATATATATACATACATATATACATATATACATATATACATATATATATATATATATATATATATATATATATATATATATATATATATATATATATATATATATATTTATATATATGTATATATTTTATATATATGTATATATATATATATATATATATATATATATATATATATATATATATATATATATATATATAAGGGACGATCCGCGTCAACCGGATCAGAGCTACGACCAAAATTAGAAGCAACCAAAAAACTTGACCAAGGGCTCATTTTAAAGCTTAGAGCGTCTACTTTCAAATGCCGAGTGCGCCTTTGAAAAATCCAATATGGCGGCCGATAGCCGGAGAGAAAAATCAAGTGTCCAGCAAAAAAAGCTTGTAAAAATAAAAATTCGCATCTGTTTGGGTCGTTTTTTAGCTCAAATTGTAGCTGATGGACGCCCCAAAAAATTGGGGTGGTAAGTTGACAAAATCCAACATGGCGGATCCAGTATGGCGGTCAAAAATCCAATATGGTGGCCGAATTTTCGCAAATGATCCGATTTGCACTAAATTTGGTAAACGGGGGTTTTTAGGGTCGCTGATCACGAATCCGAGGTCTGATTTGCCAAATTCAAGATGGCGGATCCAAGATGGCGGATAAAATTTTCGAAAATCTATCGATTTGTACCAAATTTGTTTTACGGGGGTTTTTGGGGTCGCCGGTTACGAATCAGAAGTTCGATTTTCAAAATCCAAGATGGCGGACCCAATATAGTAGATTACCTTATTCAGTTTCCACCATATTGGGTCTACCTTCTTGAATTTAAGAATTTTAGAAATTTGATATATATATATATATATATATATATATATATATATATATATATATATATATATATATATAAAATATATATAAAAAATTTTGAAAAAAATATAAAATATATATAAAAAATTTTGAAAAAAAAAACACTATAATGTGGCCAAATTTTAAAAAAAGATAAAATGGTTTATTTTGTGATCAACGGCCTACTACAATTTTGAATTTTTGGCAGTTTTTTGACATTTCGGCAATTGTTTTTCATCTTGATTTATTGCAACCTTATTTAAATCATTTAATTTGTCAAAAACTAGGCACCTATAATCTATTTAAGAACAAAATGAAGTCGTGTCCATAATTTTTTTAAAGAATATTAAAATTCACATATTATGATGAATCATATTTGATGCAAAGTTCGATTAACTTTTGTTTTTAAATAGAAAAATATTTCTCGCTTACGTAGTTTCATAGTGAACACAGTTAAACGTTTGTAAATTAACACTAATCTTACATTTTGATCTTTTTAGTAATGTATTTAAAGTTTCAACAATGTAATGTTTCTTTCTATAAACGCTAAATTAACAATTTGTTATTTTAACCTATTTAATAAATACTTTGTATCAAATACACGCATATTGCAATATTCTACATTTCGGTATGTAGAGGGAGGTATCTCCTGAACACACTGCCTAATTATAATTTCTAGATGAGCGATATCTCTAAATGGTCTAAACATGTATACCTTTTGTATCGAGATAACCTCATAAATAGAAATCCAATGGGGTGATGTCGGGCGATCGAGGTGGCCAACAATTACCCTGATCTCGCCCAATGACCCTGCCATGAAATAATTCATTTAAAGTGTTTCGTATTGCAAAGTATTGTGTATTGGTGAACTATCTGATTGATACCATAGAGCATATCTTAGCTCCACAGCCATGTTATCCAAAACTTCTAAAATTTCGTTATTTAAAAAATCTAAATATCATTGTGAGTTTAAATTATGTCTAAAAAAATTATTTTTTATATATAATATTATTATATTATATATATATATATATATATATATATATATATATATATATATATATATATATATAATATTTTATATATATTATTTACAATGCCACACCAAACGTTAGTTTTAAACGAGTATTGGTCACGACGCTCAATTATGAAGTTGGGATTTTCTTGGGCCCATCATCGACTATTCTGTGAACTTTCTACTCCGTTAGAAGTAAACGTGGCTTCATCAGTCCATAAAACATTGTACGGAAATTTGGAGTCCTCTTCTATTTTTTCTTGGTATGAGAATGAAAATAACAACTGAATATTAAAATCGCTATCATGTAGAGTGTTTATCAATTTCAGTTTGTATGGTTTAAATTTATTTTTGTGTAAAATTTTACGTACACTTTCCCTGTCGATCTCCGGTTTAAACTCCGAAATAGTTTTAACACTGGTTTTGCCTTCTTCCACTACACTTAAGCACATATCTAACTCAGTATCTTCGGTATGTTTACGTGCAACACGATTTTGTCGGAAAACATTCCTCACAGATCCAGTCGATTTAAACTTTTTAATAATTCGGCTCACAGTAGATTGCTCCAGGTTTTTTTTCAGGATGACGCTCGTTAATAACATTTGCAACAGTGTTATGAGGTGTATTTTCCCCACACAATAAAACAATTCCAATTTTTTCTTGAAGAGAAAGCATGTTGTGACACCATCTGTTTCTTTCCATTCTAGTTTGAATTGCTAACTAAATATTTGACAGCTTACGACACCATATTGCGATTTCTAGTTCGCAATTGTTTCCAGGGCCTACTATTAATAAACGCATAGAAATATCGAGTTTTGCTTAGCGTGTTAATTTCTCTGTTTAGCTCTTTTTCCTGTAGAAGGTAAGTTTTCAGGAGGAAATCGGCACAACATAAAGGGTCTTTCTAATTTTGCGAACGTTAATTTTGATAGGTACGACTAAAATATGGCTGAATTTATTTTAAATTAGCAGTTACGTCAACAATGACACCGAAAACATTTTAATGTAATTTTTGGGTGGTATTATTAACGCGTAACTGCCAAATTAATAACTAGAATATCTGTAATATTTTTATTACGGTTGCTAATTAGAATCTAAAAAGTGGTTTTAGCTAAAGTATAAAAAAAAAACAAACAGGATAAAGCAGCAAGTTGTTAATTTTATGTTTATAGCAAGAAACATTACATTGTTAAAAATTTAAATGTATTACTAAAAAGATCAAAATGTAAGATTTGTGTTAATTTACAAACGTTTAAGTGTGTTCACTATCAAAATACGTAAGCAAGAAACATTTTTCTATTTAAAACCAAAAGCTAATCGAACTTTGCATCAAATATGATTCATGATAATATGTGAATTTTAATATTCTATAAAAACATTATGGACACGACTTTATTTTGTTCATAAATAGATTACAGGTGCCTAGTTTTTGACAAATTAAATGATTTAAATAAGGTTGCAATAAATCAAGATTGCCGAAATGTCAAAAAACTGCCAAAAATTCAAAATGGTAGTAGGCCATTGCAATTTGACAAGCAAATCTAGATTTGGCCAAATTACACGTTTTTTCCAAAATGTTTACGAAAATGTCATTCTTGACAGGTGACGTCATGCGTAAAAATGACTTACTATACTTTATTTCTGATATTATTTGAAGCACAAATGGATGCCATAACCAGATCTGGGCTATAGTGATTATTTTAAAAAAAAATCCCATATGATGCGGACTTAAATTGTCACTCTGTATATATATATATATATATATATATATATATATATATATATATATATATATATATATATATATATATATCTGTTTTTGTTTTGAATTATTTTTAAGGGTTCACCCTATTTTAGGCAGAAAACCTCTGCTATACAATAGAGTCCCAAAATGTATATGATGGTTCATCGGTAGCATAGCCGTCCGAGCGTAACCTGCTTTTAGTGTTTAATAGATAAAATTATCTTAAAAATAAAGTTATAGAAACATGAGATTTATTACCAAAATTTTTTTAATCTATAGATCTATTACAAATTCACAATTCAAGATATATTACTTTAATTACAATCAGAAACAATCATCATCTTCAAAATCTGAAGACTTAACTTCTCTTAAATTGATAATTAATGGTTCTATTTCCACAGTTTCTTCGATGTATTCGTTAAGTTTCCACATTTTATTTTCTTCTTCTATAACATGATCCTCTCTATTCCGGTGAGTAATAATTGCCTTACGTCTTGAAGTTTGAACGTGGTGTTTTCCCTTGCAACGAAACCTTTCTTTTGTGCCCAAATTAGCTCTATGGGATTCAATTCGCAATGATACGGAGGTAATCTAAGCACTGTGTTATTACGTTCCTTTGCCATCTCATCGACTCCGTATTTCTTGAACTGTGCCTTATTATGCCTTGCAATTTTGAGAAGTTCCGCTTTTAACATACCATCTTTATATTTCAGATTTTTGTCTCTTATCCATTAAAAAATATCCGCTTTCTTCCATGAATTTGTCGGGAGTCGTTCTAATAATCGAGAATGGTATGAGGCATTGTCTAATACTATAACTGATTCTGCTGGCATACATTCAATCATTTGTTGGAAGTACTCCTTAAAACCATCGTCCGTCATCTCCTCATAGTAATCTTTAGTTGACTCTGATTCGAATTCCAACAAGCCACCGTCGAGAAATCTGTTTTCACTACCAATATGTGCTATAATTATCCTGCGACCTTTTCCTGAAGGAAGTTGTAATCCAGTTTACCAACCTTCCATAAAAGCTTGTTTGGCACTCTTAATGTTTTTGTCAATCCATAATATTTTCACTGTGTGTCCCGCATTAACGCAAGTCTCATCTAAATAAAAATATTTCTTTCTTCAGCTCGAAATTTTCTGACTGCTTGTAGATATTCTCTTCTCCGACAAATCATTTCTGTTTTATCGGTAAGAACGGATTTTCTATTGTGTTTTTCCCAACGAAAATTCAGGTTATGAAGGATTTTCCATAATTTCCATTTTTTAAAATCTGATAAGTCCTGGTCTTCTCTGCATTCTTGCAAAACTTTGTGTAGATATTTCTTTCTTAATAAAAAAAATGGTGTACTTTTCTTCTTATTGCATTTGTAAAGTCTTCATAGACCTCTAAAGGCTTAAAGGCTCCTTTCCTTTGTGATTCTGAGGTTCGTTGCAAGGACCGCGTTTTCTTTTTTTTAGGAATCTATGAACAGTTGCTGATCCAACTCCCGTCATGTTGGCACAAGTTTCCACAATTTCACGGAGTT
>CM032446.1:132792851-132828927 GCA_019049505.1 Pachyrhynchus sulphureomaculatus
AAACCTTTTTTTCACTTCCATTATTTTAAATATTTAATAACAGATATTCGTTTAAAAAACATTTCCCTGTAAGAGAGGAACAGTTAATTTATTCTATCAGCTTTGTATAATGAAGATCATTTCATGTTGTTTGGATATGTTGCTTATTAGTCTTTTGTACAGGTTTTGAACAAAAACAAAGTAAAAGTTCTTTCGTTTTTGTAAGTACTACATATATATGTGCTACAGGGAAGTCCCTAAAGCGCTACAGGAGCGACACGTGTGCGGAGAAAGCGATTCACGTTGTTCTTAAATCGCTGTAAATTGTACTCGGTGGGAAACACAGTCCTGGGCAAATTATTCCAAAGGGATGATGTTCTCCATATAAATGACTGCTTAAAAAGCGTTCATCGAGGAGTAATAAGCCGAACCTCACACGTATGCGAAGCATCAGCGTGACGTGTACTTCTAACATGCACCGCTCTGGGACGAATTAAACGGGCCATATCCTTCGAACACTTTCCATGAAAATACTTGTAGAATAGGCTCAAGTCGCCAACCGTTCTTCGATGTTCCAGCGAATCAAGGCCACCTGTCAGTTCCGGGTCTCCAATCAGACGAACAGCTCTTCTCTAAATCGAATCCAACAAATGCAATGTATGTTTGAGAGCGGAGATAAGTGTACTGTCATTTGCAAAGCTGTAGATTGGATTCTCGGTCTTTTCCAGCAGATCGTTAATATAAATGAGAAAGAGAGTAGGAGACAGTATGGAGCCTTGGGGTACACCGGCGTTGATAGTGAAGGTGTTAGAAAGAAATCCGTCGACTGCCACTCGCAAAGAACGCTCTCTGATTAAACATGAGAGCCACAAACAGAACTTTTCAGACATACCATAAGAACGTCGCGCACTGTCGAATGCCTTGGATATGTCAAGAGCAACCGCTCGAGATTCTCCAAAGTGTTCAATAGCGTTGTTCCAAACATGTGGTACATAAGTCAGAAGATCTCCTGTTGATCTATGTTTACGAAAATCATATTGGTGACCGCTAATAATATTGAATCGTTCAAGATATTTTAGAAGATGCTCATTGATAACCTTTTTCATGACTTTCGATATTAGTGAAAGCAGTGTGACTGGTCGGTAGTTATTAGGCAAGGTCTTCTTGCCTTTTTTAGGTATCGGCTGAACCGTGGCACATTTCCAGCAGGACGGAAATATTCCCTTTCTATAGGATAGCTTAAAAAGTCTACAGAAAACTGGTGTTAGTTCCCTTGCACAGTTTTTGAGAACTATGGCAAGTATTCGGTCAGCACCAGAGGCCTTTTTGGTGTCTAGCTTCATTAAAATATGCTTTATGATGCGCTGTCTGAAGACAACATCGGGCATCTTTGACTGCAATATGGGAATAGTAGGTGGTGTTTTTCCTTGGAAATCGATAGTAGAATATAAAACAAAGAGTTCAGCCAACAAGTTCGCTCTCTCAACAGGTGTGGTTGCAATGGAATTATCTGGCCATGTGAGTGGTGGTATGGTGGTTTTGGTAAAATTTTGACTAACTGCCTTAGCGATGCCCAAAAGGACCTGGAATTGTTGGGACAAGCGAGAAGTTTGTTTCTAATTCGTTGATTGTGCTCCTCCTTGGTTTCATCGATAATTCCTTTGCATTTGTTCCGGGCACTAACAAAGGTGTTACGATTTATAGTGTTAGGATTTTCAGGCCATTGTCGGTAGGCAATATGTTTAGAAGCAACAGCTTCTTTGCATTTTCGGTCAAACCAAGGCTTGCCGTTGTAGGAGCATTTCTTCGAAAAAGGGATGTAAGCTTCCATACCATGGTTAAAAACAGATCAAGAATACTGGCGAACTCCCCGTCTCGATCAGGGATCCGTATTGGTTCGTCAATAAGCTGAGTTAAGCCAAAACTGATTGAGAATGATTCAGCTTCACGACCTTGATCGTCGGTAGTATTTGAATATTTAAACCAGTTGATATTCTGGACATTGAAGTCGCCCAGGATGGCAATTTCGGCACTTGGATAGTTAATTTGTAAATGATCGATGGTGTCTACAAGATAAGCGAAAAGTGTTCGAAAATTGATATCACTTGGTGGTCGATACAGGATACAGATGAACCTTTGTGGTTTGTTGAGTCGTTATTTTTAACCACATAACATCAAAGTTTGGGGGCTCCAGAGCCTCTTCTCGTTGACAAGAGAGGTCGCTTCTGACAAAAAGACAGATTCCAAAGTTACGCCTAAATCGGGAATAGAAGTCGTACCCAGGATAAAGATAGTTGACCGTGCTGGTTTCACATAGAGCGAGTACAAGAATGAGGTTTATTTGATTGCAGGTGTTGATGCACTGAATTTATGTTCGAGTTTAAACCTCGTATGCTGCAAAAATCTATTTTAAAATTATGATGTCTGCATGTCGACGCCCCCGAACCAGCCCCCAACCAGAGATCCGAACGGGGGGGCCATTCTACCTCCGGAACTTCTTGCATCGAGGCGCCTCATCATACTCTTTGGTCCCACAGTAGTTAATGTGGAATTTTCCTGTTCTGTCTCATGTTTATCTTTGCCTTCTTCTGCTTCGATCCAGAGGGTGTTATTATTGGGTAGTTTGGGTTCTGACCAGATACTTTTCCAATGATCTGTGAGTTCTTGTTTGTTTGGTGGTTCGGTCACTGTTGTCTGTTTGTTGTGCATAGTTTTCCGGTAGAACTGTTTTTCTTTTCTTCGGAAAAAGTTGTTTGTGTCTTTCCTCTCGTTTGGTTCTTTGTATATACGGAGTCTTGCGGCATATACGGATAATTTTTGTTTCAAAGTATCCAGGATTTCTGGCAGTGTTATGTTGGGAGACCTGGATTTGATCTTGTCTATACTCTGTGTGACTCGTTTGGACACGTTCCGTTCATAAACTGGGTAAGGTGTCCTAGATCTCTCCTGATGTTGTTGATTTTGTTTTCTATTCTTATTTGCCGTTTGAATTTTGGTTTTGTGCTGTTGGGATTTCTTTGTCGTTGCGGTATATACATATATGGTATATATATATATATATATATATATGGTATATATATATATATATATATATATACATATATATTTATTTATATATATATATATACATATATATATATATATATATATATATATATATATATATATATATATATATATATATATATATATATATATATCTTTTTGTCAGAAGCGACCACTCTTGTTAACGAGAGGAGGCTCTTAAGCCACGAAAGTTCGATGTTATATTTTATCTGCTGCCTCTATCAACCACCAAGTGATACTCTAGAACACTTTTCGCTTCTTTTGCAGATACCATTGATCATTTAGAGATTAACTATACAAATGGCGAAACTGCTATCCTGGGCGACTTTAATGTCCACAACATCAACTGGCTTCAGTATTCAAATACTACCGACGAACAAGGTCCTGAAGTTGAGTCATTCTCAATTAGTTGTTGCTTATTAACAAGCTAACACGGATCCCTAATCGAGACGGAGATTTCGCCAGTCTTCTTGATCTGTTCTTAACCACTAATCCAGAGGTTTACACTGTCACCGTAAATCCGCCGTTAGGTTCTTCCGACCATAAACTGCTTTCGACAGCGAGAATCCTACCAACCAGCGACAGAGGGATGCCTAAACCGCGCAAAATTTGGCACTACAAATCTGCTAAAAGGGAAGAACTCGTCGAATATTTTCACAGACTTTCCATTGGTTAGATGTTTGTTTTCGATCCGATGACCCATCTGACTCTGCTAAGGAGGTTTCGGATGTTATTTTGGCTGGTATGAAAGCTTACATCCCTTTTTCCAAGAAATGCCCTTCCAATGGGAAGCCTTGGTTTGACTGAAAATGCAAAAAAGTTGGTGCTTCTAAACATCTTGCCTACCGACAATGGCGTGAAAACCCTAACGTCATAAATCGTAACATCTTTGTTCGTGCCAGAAACAGATGCAAAGATGTTATCGACGAAACCAAGGAGGAGCACAATCAACGAATTAGAAACAAACTTTTAGCTTGTCCCAACAATTCCAGATCTTTTTGGTTAGTCGCTAAGGCAGTTAGTCAAAATTTCACCAAATTCACCATACCACCACTCACATGGCCAGATAATTCAATTGCAACAACACCTGTTGAGAAAGCGAACTTGTTGACTGAACTCTTTGCCTCAGATTCTACTATCGATTTAGAAGGCAAAGCATCACCTACTATTTCCACAGTACAGTCAAGGATGCCCGATATTGTCTTCAGACAGCGTATCATAAAACTAATTTTAATGAGGCTAGACACCAAAAAAGCTTCTGGCGCTAACGGAATACCTGCCATAGTACTCAAAAAGTGTGCGAGGGAACTAACATCAGTTTTCTGTAGACTTTTCAACTATCCTACAGAGAGGGAATATTTCCTTCCTGCTGGAAATGTGCCACAATTCAGCCGATACCTGAAAAAGGGAAGAAGACCTTGCCAAATAACTACCGACCAGTCGCACTGCTTTCAATAATATCGAAAGTCATGGAAAAGGCTATCAATCAGCATTCTTTACGAGTGGAAATCGACGGGTTTTCTAGCACCTTCACTATCAACGCCGGTGTGCCTTAGGGCTCCATATTGTCTACTACTCTGTGATTTACGATAACGATTTGCTGGAAAAAATCAGGAATCCAGTCCACAGCTTTTCAGATGACAGTACGCTTATCTTATTTTGGACGCTCGAACATCGGCTATTCATGCAAATATTCGCCGACAGCAGGCGATCGTTCAACAACTTAACAAAAAAGACCTGGAAGAAATTCTATCTTGGGGTAACAGTAACCAAGTCAGATTTAACGATACAAAATCCCAGACGGCAGTTTTTTCTAGAGAAGTTAAGGTTGCTGAACCCGACACAGTTATGTCGGGGCACTCCTTTCCTTTAGCATCGTCACTCAATTTGAAAAATGTCTTGGCATGAATATGTTCCTAACATAGCAAAGAGAGTTTCTCAAAAGGTAGGAATATTATTTCGAACTAAAAAGCTTCCCACTCTAGAACAACTGATAATTCTGTACAAAACTCAAATTCGACCTACAATGGAATATTACTCCCATGTTTGGGGCTCTGCTTCCAAACATACACTACATTTGTTGGATTCTATTCAGAAGAGAGCTGTTCTCGTGATTAGAGAGCCGAAAATGGCCAGCAACCTTGATTCGTTGGAACATCGAAGAATGGTTATCGACTTGACAATTACAACGATTCAAGACCAACGTGAATCGCTTTTTCCGCCCACGTGTCGCTCCTGTAGCACTTTAGGGATTTCCCTGCAACACGTGTGGTAGGCCCATCAAGGAAAAACATTAAACTGCTTTTATGAAAGTTTAACTGTAATAAATTGGATGAAACTGAACTAAAAATTAGTCAAAATAAATGTATTAATCGAGTTGTATTTGAATAAAAAAATATTGAATGTAATTTTCTGACAAAAAATTTAAAATATTTGACATGAATAAAAATTAACCGCCGCCGGATTTTTCATTAAAATTTTAAGCTGTAAGCCAAACAAGGGTAATATTGAAAGTTTTTGAAGAGTCTTGCATATATTTGTTATGTTATTAAAATGTGTTATATAAAGATATATAAAGTTGCTGCAGTCTGCGAATATTTGCATGAGTGGTCGATGTTCGAGCGTTCAAAGTGAGATAAGCGTACTGTGATCTGAAAAGCTGTGGACTGGATTCCTGGTCTTTTCCAGCAGATCGTTAATGTAAATCACAAAGAGAGTAGCAAACAGTATGGAGCCCTGGGGCATACCGGCGTTGATAGTGAAGGTGTTAGAAAACCCGTCGATTTCCACTCCGCTCTTTGACGAAACTTGTGAGCCATAAACAGAACTTTTTAGATATAGTAGAAAAGCGTAGCTTACCCAACATCGTGCCAAATACAGTCGAATGCTTTGGATATATCAAGAGCAACCGCTCGAGATTTTCCACAGTGCTCAATTGCGTTGTTTCAAACATGTATTACATAAGTTAGAAGATCTCCTGTTGATCTATGTTTATGAAAGCCATACTGATGGTCGTTAATAACGTTGAATCCTTCAAGATATTTTAGAAGATGCTTATTGATAGCCTTTTCCATGACTTTCGATAATATTGAAAGCAGTGCGAATGATCGGTAGTTATTTGGCAAGATCTTCTTGCCTTTTTAGGTATCGGCTGAACTGTGGCACATTTCCAGTAGGAACGGAATATTCCCTTTCTGTAGGTTAGGTTGAAAAGTCTACAGAAAACTGGTGTTAGTTTCCTCGCACAATTTTTGAGTACTATGGCAGCTATTCTGTGAGCGCCAGAGGCTCTTTTGGTGTCTAGCCTTATTCAAATTCGTTTTATGATATGATGTCTGAACACAATATCGGACATCCTTGACTGTACCATGGAAATAATAGGTGGTGTTTTTCCACTCGTCAGTAATCGACAGAGTATTGATTAATAGTGTTTTTGCCTTTTCTTTATTTTCAGTTTCAAATGAAAATAATTCCAAAACAGTTTAGTTTTGACATATGGTATGTTAGACAAATAATAACTAGAGTTTTTAGTAGGAAATAATATACTATATAAATAAATATATATATATATATATATATATATATATATATATATATATATATATATATATATATATATATATATATACATATATATATATATATATATATATATATATATATATATATATATATATATATATATACAGGTATACATATATGTATATATACATACAATAATTTAGGCAATTTTGGAAGACTATTTTTTGATTGATGATTATATGGTTGAATTATATCTTACTTACGATATTTCGTAGTGTTCAGCCAATGATTGACGTTATCTTTTTTTCATGAATTCAATAATCCTATACCGATTTTTAATAACGGATGTGTCAGTCTGTGACAGTCGTGCTTTTAAATGCAAACGGGGGGGGGGCGTATTTTCAATATCATCTACATCCTTCTTGCCTCATAATCCGTGAACATTATTAATATTAACATGTAATATTGTTAGGATCATTCAAAAATATTGTTTAGCTTAGAGTCACAATAAAAACTGCATATTCAACTAGTTTTTTCTTTTGCATTAGGTTATGTTATGGTTATAGTTTAACGTTCTTGATGTAAGTTTCTTTTATTAGGTTATGTTAGGTTTAGACTTCTTGGTGAAAAGTTCTTAGTGTAAGATTCTTGCATTAGCTTATGTTAGGTTTACAGTTTTGGTGTAAGTTTCTTGCATTAGGCTATGTTAGGGTTATAGTTCTTGGTGTAAAGATTTTGGTGTAAGTTACTTACATTAGCCTATGTTAAATTTAGCGTTGTTGGTGTATGTTTCGTACATTAGGCTGTGTTAGGTTTAGAGTTTCTGGTGTAAAGTTCTTAGTCTAAGTTTCTTGCATTAGGCTATGTTAGGTTTAGATTTCTTCGGGTAAAGCTCTTGGTATACGTTATTTGGGATAGGCTATGTTAGGTTTAGAATTTTTGGAGTACAGTTCTTGCATTAGGTTATGTTAAATTTAAAATTCTAGTTATAAAATTCTTCCATTGGAGAGGCAAGGGGATTCACCGTTATCCAGTATCGCAAGTGTAATGTGCGAGGGGAATCATTTTAATAAAGCATCCAGTGGGCAAGAAGCTAGGGGACTCATCTTCATCCAGCAACCTGTAAATGAAAAGACTGGGCTTTTTGAGGTTATTTCAAAACCTTGGTCGATTCTTTTGGCATAGTCAGTTTAAGCACATCAAAATACGTATAGATATGATAGTCTATTCATTTAATTTTTTAGTTTACTTACAGATGTATTTCTGACTATTTTTGAGGTATTTTTTAGGTAATGTCAAAATGCTGACGTGATGGGTGAATTCTAACTTTGGATTCGAATTCGGCATCCCAAAATATGTGTGGTTTGATTGTTTATATTTTAAATTTACTTGTAAATAGTATTTTTGGCCTTTCATAGGTGATTTTTTAGGTTATGTCAAAATCCTTGGGTGATGAGCCAATTCTGACCTCGTTTTCGTTTTCAGCACACCAAAAAATACATAGTACGGTATTTCATCTTTCAAATATAAAGCTTTTTTTTTGTGGTACTGTGTTATTAAACAAAAAAAGGTTAGATTAACAAACAGTATTTTATAATAAATATTTCCTGTGGCATTTTCGTATATTTTTTAACTGTAAATTAAATTTGTGATATAATTATTGATATCAGCTTTTTTATGTGATTGTGTGAAAATTATTCCGCCCATGTATGTTGTGGAACCAAAGAAATCCATTGAACAGGAGTATATAGGAAATATCTCCTACGTCAGTTAACAGTTCTTTAATGTTTTTTCAGTAAATTAAATTTATCATTTAATTATTTGTATTACCTTATTTCTCTAAAAAACCAGTGTGCCTGTGTCGGACAGCTGCTGCCCTTTTTTTGTATATCTCGGCAAACGTTTAAACCCTCGTTGTAAACAACAAGAAGTTACGTCAGAAAAAAAATATAAATACCTTACCTGTTTTAAAAACACACACAAAATATCACTTATTAGTTTTAATGGCTTTTCAATACAATTTTGTAGATTTCGATTTCATATAGGTATTTTTAAAAAAAAATTTTTGTTAGTTAATGTGTTAATGATTTTGTTGATATATGATTTGCATTTTTTAGAGAAATAATCATTTAATTCTAAACTTGCTGATTTAATTTACCACAGATATCACAGGAAGTTATATGAACTAATTTAGCGCATAACTATAATAAAATAAAAATTCTTCTTGGCAAACCACATAAAAGTGTATGATATTAAAATGAAAAGACTTTAAAAGAATAACTTTCAAATATCTATAGTTCACATGCCAAAATTACTACAATTTTGAACAATTTTTGTTTCAGTGTTCTTACATTTTCCGACTTATACAGGTTTACCTTTCTTATAGTAAAATATAATACATTACTTTCTTATACTAAACTACATTATATACTCGTATATTCAGAAAGAATTAATAAATATTTTAAACAATTTATTATCAGAAAGAATTTCAATCATATTTTTAAAAAATATGGTACAGTTCAGTACAATTAGTTATGAACTCGGTATTAGATTTTATGATATCGCCAGTGCCGTAGCCGGCGATGGAAGCTAATATCGCCCACTCCTACATAAGTAGACAACAGCTCCCTCTCAGAAATAGGGCTTCTTGGGGTGAAGAGTGTTTAAGTTCTTAAATATCCTCGATTATCGATTGGTGCCCCCCTCTACAAGCAACAACATTTTTAATGTTTTCTGATTTTCGTTCGAAAAACGCTCTTTGTATCCATCTGCCCCGTCCGCCCCTTAAACCTATCTACGCGACTGAATACCACCTACAAAAGTATGATTCATTTAAAAAAAATGATTAAACTGTTGAGTCTGAAATGAATCCAAGGCCATTAGTAACAATTTTTCCTAATAGTTTAACTTTGCCTTTCTAAAACATTCCTTTCAAATTTCTAATTTTCAAAATGTACTTGCATCACAACTCCGAACAATTAAATGAATTTAATATGGATATTCAAATGATGATTTGTAATTTGAGCATCAATATATTTTAGGAAGTTATAACGACCTACGAATCTTCTTTCACTTTAGTCGGAAAGATAACTCGTTACCTGGTTCTTGGTTGTATTCTCTGAAATAAACAGGGTATCTTTTTGGGCTGAATTATTATTACCTAAATAAAATTAAAACATATTAAAATTCACCTCAAAATTACAGTTAAAGTAAGCTATTAAAATTCTAACACCTCGTCTTATTAATTTTGGTAATACCGTTCCATATAGTAGTAGGGGTAAAAAATCACAGAGATTGCAGTTCTATGTTTTAAGAGGTCAGGACATTAGTCCAGCCCATATGATATTTAAATAGTCGCGTATTATGTGCCTAAAATGAAAGTCATCCATTCTGTTCACGTAAAGGTTCATTTCATTGTTGCCTCGCCGATAATTTAAACTGATCTAGTAGTAAATTTCCATTTCTAATATTTTACTGTAAAGCCACATGTAAAATTTTACTCTATTTAAAAAAAAAAATACGTTCACAAAACACAGAAGTTCTTGTAGCCATTTTGGCTTAATTCAGATTTGAAAATATAACTCCCTGCGAAACAGGTTAAAATAAAGAGACCTGCAACGTCATTAAGTGATAGAAATAATATTATAAAATGCAAACAAGATATAAATTCAAAACAGAAATGGTGGCAGTTTTGGTAAAGTGTATATAGGATTGTCATGGTTGATGCCTAATGATAATTATGTTTTCCTTGTTATTTAGCTTTTATAAATTATATTTGCTGAAATGATTTATTTTAAAAAGAACTATAAACTGTTTAAAAATACTACAGTATGTTATCGTTTTAATAATGAAGATTAAATTGACTTGAATACTTTCTTTTTGACTGAAAATAGTGGACGTAATTCTCCTTGTATAGTACTGATTTCCATAGTTCCCTCCCTATATCATTTCAACTATGCAGTGGTCTCCACAATAAGGCAGTGAGAAATTCAACAAGATTAGGATGCAATATACAGAGAATGTTGTAACCTTATAAAAATCCAATATCGGATTTAAAAGTAGAGTGTTACAACTTCCACTGAGTCGATGCCAAATTTTAGAAACATCAACAGTTGAGTCGGCCAAGTATTTCAAATTCTTTGCTTTATCAACAGTACCCAGAGTTATTTTAAACTATTGGCTACCAGTCTGGCATCGGCTCAGTGGATGTTGTTAAACCTTCCCGATACAGGATCATTCTCCGTAAATTTCATCTTGCCTTGTTGGGTTCATTGCAACCCTACTGATAAGACTATTTAGTAGCCACAACTGGTATAGGTCGTCTCATCCATGAGTATGGATATGATTCACGCAGGATCACCTCCTATCACAAAGGCGTATACAATTGCTTTATTTCTGCGACCGTATACATATTCATTCTAAAATGATTTATACATTTACAGATCCAGGTCAAAAACTTTTCTATTTAATATAACTTTTCTAATCTCCGCTTATTAAAAAAAATACTAAGAGAAGATACAAATTTTAATTTTCCTTTATTTTCGACTAAATTTAATTTCACTTTAGTTTAATTAAATCGTACGTTTTAAAATCCAATTTATATATATGTAGATACATTTTTTATAATCTTTACAATGTTAGCCTCTCTTTTAGAAATAAGAAAACACAAGAATCTAAAAATTCTCGATTTTTCTATTACCTATTATTAGTGGAGCAACAGATGACTGCCCAACAAAACGTACCTAAAAATTAATAATTTTTATGTAATAATTAAACTAATTATTTAAAATAATAAAAAAAGTTAGCCAGAAAGAATGAAAAACTATAGTTCTTTACGATACACATAAGGTCCTTCTAGCACCTCATCCTTCCTTTATTTTGTGCAAATTTTTAAACTTTGTTTATTTAATTTTGTTTTAAATCTAAAGTTGTAACCGATAGTAATAAAATTTCCTTGATACCCAACTTAGATAGGACTTATGATTTTGCGTGTTGAATAAACTAATGCCCAGTGTTCACCAAATTCAACTTATTATAACAAATGACTATCACCGCATTATGGCGACTTATTCAACAACGCGCAACTTCATTTCCTGTAGTTTAGACTAGATGAAAGATTATAAATATCTATTTATATTTGACGTACTTCTTTATAACTTGTACATTTCGTATATTTTTCTTATAGGTATATGTCTATTTGAAATCCTTCTAATAAGCCCTTTCATTTGGCACCCAATTTAGTAATAGGTATTTTTCTAGTATGGAGAAAAAGACCCAGGACGCTTGTTGTTTTGATTTTTTAGTGTAGAAATACAACCAGTGTTACTTATCGAATTTTGTACAGATACTTTACACTCTGCAAGGGGATAGAAGAAAGAAGCATACCAACAAATCGGTGAAAAAAAGCATCTTCTTTGGATAAGCAGTCAGGTAAATCAGTTTTATAAGCCTATTTAATATTTGTTAATAATACTTTAAATATTTTATTTTTAGAAGAAAAATCATCTATCTGGACTAATGCCGAATGACATATTATCTTTAAACAAGGCACTAATAAGTCATATTTAAAGAGCAAGAATTAGGGCTTCTCCTTCCTCTTTTTCCTCCTCTTCATTAATATAAAATGGATGAATGATTCAAAATCAACAAATATATGTAGTTCGCTTTACTATAAAAGATAATACTTGTACTTGAGAAACACTTGATTAAGTGCTGAGCTAAATATACATAAACTACTAGTTGTAATAGCACAGTACAATTTTAATTCTCGGTCGGATAATTACTAGTTTTAAAAGTCATGCTAATGCGTGTGGTCTATCGCAAGCTTTTTGTGTTATTGTTCGTTTTATCAGCTGTCTTGTTCATATTTAATAGTTCTATATTTAGATTTGTTATTCCTAAAGACAGTCAGGAATCCGGATTTTTACCACATTCTTATGGTGATCTAGATCAACAGTTGTGTAAAAAACCTATTAACTGGACGAGAAAACCTTCTGTGGAGTATTCAAAACTGCTCGAATGTCCTGGATACGAGGAAATTGTTTCAATAGCCAGCGGAGGAAGAACGGGTAAACATTTTTGTAAAAATAAAAAATCCCCATTAATTTACTGGTAAAAAACCTTACTTATAAATATATCATAAGAGAAATATCTTTTGATTGATCTCTCATTAACATCCTAAAATTATTTAAAATAGCGATACAGAAAGATATATAATGTGTGGCAGCAGTAAATACTAAGAAATCTGTAGTAAAATCTCCGGTTTAAATTTATTTAAAATGTATAAATAAGGAAGATAAAACAAAAACTTTTCATGATTTGCAGTACTTACATACATGGATATAATAGTTATAGGCATTTCAATTTTAACGGTTCCCAATTAATCAATATATTAAAGTATTTTCTCTAAAAAAAATTGCCTGTTAACAAAAAAACGTATTAAATATATCGAATAAAAGGATTTTGTATTTTTATTTTCGTAGTTGTCAATACCAAAAAAATTTTAGCAAATTTTACATTAGCAATTAAATTTGTTAGAAATCGTCCATAAATAAAGGAGATATAAGTATTTCAATTTTAAAAGCTGCTTCACTTAGAACTCCTGTTATTGGTCTCTACATAAATCAAAGAGAAAAAATCAAACGATATTTTACACAAAATGACATTTTATTACAAGATTGCAAAATACACAGCAGTTAGCTAAAAAATGTTTCTTTAATTTGTATTAATAACTCCACAACTTTGTTACATAACTTGTGTCTAATATATATGCTACAAACAAAAAACTAAAAAGTATATAATATACCTTTCTATTCCTTATAGAATAAATAAATATATCTGGAATGGATTACTTCTGAAATATCTTATATAGTCTAAGATATTTTAAGATATTTGCACAACATAAGTAGTATTTCACATTTTCCCGCTATTTCCTGTATGTATTTTTATTTTTAGGTAACCTCATGTGGGCGTATGTTTCTGTACTATTACTCGCCCAACAGACCGGCCTTAAACCATATGTTCCTAGTTGCCTTAAATATAGTTTGGAAAAATACTTTGAAAATCTTGAAATCCCCAGTTTTAAAGACATTGCTCAATGTCCAATAAAATCCGACACTTTTGTTACTTCACTAGAGGACTGGAAAATTAACCCACAGGTAAAGCTCTATTATATTTATTTCAGATTCTGGACATGCTTACAAACTATACTCAGACTTCAGGTACAATAGAACTGACATTATAAATGGTGAATGAAATGAATAATATGAGTGTACCTCGAAAGTTGGTAATTTATAAAATGGTATTAAAAAATAATCTATTTTCTTCCTCCTATTAGCCTTTGTAATTAAAGACAACACCATTTAACTCAACTGTAAACAAACGAACGCAGGAAAGGAATTTATAGGAACCAGAATTTGGTGCTATTAATTGTTTGCTTTGATTAGTATTATTATTTCTACCTGCCGCAAAGGTAAAATAATATTTTGGCATTATTATAAAATGTCAACAGCAATGGTTTTGCCGAACATTGGTTGGCATGTTTTCTTAGTTATGAATGCGGGTGATTTGTTATTATCTTATTAAAAATCCAGAAAAATTATAATATGAATATTTCTCTATTAAAATATTTAGTTAAACAATAAACAAAATTATATTAATGAAATATTTTCTAAATTTTGTTACTTTAACTTCTTTAATCTAGATAATTTTTAGTTCAACTTAATTTTATTATTAACTACATAATTACAAAATATGTAACATCAGTTTTGATTTAAATAAGAGTATAAATATAAAACAATTAGAAATAAAATATCCATAATAAGAGAAGCATACATTTACCCACAGGCAGACAATTCTGAGCACGTGCACATTCCTATATTATAGGTTTTAGATATTAACACATGTGAAGCAAATACTGATCCAAGAAAAAATACAAATCTACCTGCTGAATAAAAGAGGTAAACTCCTTCAGAATGTAAAAAAAAACCTTTCCAATAATATTTTTAATGCTGTTTTTAAAACGTAAGGTATGACAAAGTATTTTGTTGCAAAATATTATATATTTTGCTTCCACATTAAACAGTGGTTATTTGTAGGTTTAACAGAAACTTTTCACGAGACGATTAATATTTCTTGATTGTATGTATTATACTCATAAAAAGAAACATTAAGCTATAATGAAGAGCTATTTTGTTGGGGGTAATGTTATTGCAAAACCGAGCGTCCAAACCAGTTTTATTTAAAGCTTCATTCATTAATGACTTGGTTTCCAATATAAAGTTAAGACCGTTCTCCAACAATATTAAAAGAGTTTTAGTCGAAAATAACAATAATATTCAAATAATAATGGTGAATTCAACTTGACTTATGTCAAGGTCTAAAGAAACTCAAATTTAATATTAATTCAATTCAAAATTAGTAATTTAAATTACCAACAATAGGTTAAACTAGTTATTGTACAGTAGTACTCTTTAGTACCACTCCTCGCAGAGGAAAGTCATGTAAAATTTTCTAGCAGGAAAACTGTTGGAAAAAGTACCACATGCTTAGAATATACTTGACAAGAATATGAAAATCCAATGTATCGGAATTATAATTATAATTATATAGAAATTCAGAAATCGCGTCAGATCTTTAAACGCGTCGCTATTCAATTTTACACCATTAGTTTTATGCCCTTTGTTTTTAAGTAGTATTATTGAAACCATACCTTAAGAAAATTAGATCTTACATATCTGTTTTGGATTTTCCATTATTATCATACTCGGTGTTCTATGAAAACGGACAAATCCAGAGAGTACTATTGTAAATCGCTGACCTTTTTCTGTAGACTTGGCAACCTGTGACAATAATCTACTATTACCTTGTAAGAATATGCCAAGCACATTTTATGTAGCATACCATCGAAATGTTTCAGAGTCCTTTTTTCCAAGAAATTTTATTATTTTCATTCCATTTTTGGCCAAATAACTACACTGCTACTTATACATATATCATTTTGAACTTTAATTAAATTTATTACATTTTCTGTCTTATAAAACTAAGAAAATAACTATACTATATCAAGAAAAATCGAATTTACGTTAGACCTTTTAGTACTCACTAAATTATATCGCTTCATCAAATATAAGTTTTGGAAAGAAATGTTTTAGAAATCGTACATTTATATTCAATCCGACTCCCTTTTACTGTACCCAGTTAGCAACAAAATTTGTTTGTTTGTTTTTTTCGGATGACCTATATTAAAATTTTACTACTTAAAAACCCATAATTGAAATGAAGCATGATGTAAAATGGCCATTCTCAAGACAGCAGGATAAGATAACACGTAGACTGAAAAGTTTTTGGTCTAGCTACTTAAAACACATTTTTTTGCAAAATTCGACTTTATTCATCAATATAGTCTTCTTCAAGAGCGATACAATCAGTCCTTTCCTAACATTTCTATACCTTTCTTGTAGAAGGATTTGTCTTTGCCTTCAAAATAGGCCTCCATTTTTTTGAAAATATCAAAAGTAGCGTCATTAAACGCACTGTAACTTGTAAGCTAATTTTGACATGTATCGTTACTTCCTAAAAACCATATAGATTTTTTGAAAAGGGCGTAATTTATACGTAGACCATAAACTTTTCAGCCTACGTGTTAGAAGGAAAAGCTTCAAATTTCAAATTTTTTAGGCTAATATATCAGTAACTGTAATTCCTATAACAAATGTTATTGGACTTTTTTACTTGCTTAGCTTTTGGTGCCCTTGCACACGGCCTACCAGGTCGCACCATTCAGTGGTGACAAGCCGTTGCTGGCAGTCGGCATCCTATTTAAAACCATTACTTCTAACGCCGCTCTCTGATTTATCGATGCGGTAGCGTTTTTCTCGGTGTGCTCAGTACCGATTCAGTAACGAAAACATGCCGAACGCCTATATTTCAATGAAACCCACCTGACTTGCTCTGCACCCACGCATCCCCCGCAAGTCTGGCACACCTAGAAAAACGATACCGTACCGACAAATCAGGGAGTGGCCTTAAAGAATGCTTTCAGATGGGCGACAGTGTAATCTGTCTTTTTTTTATGGGTCTAGCACACGTGCTACAGGGAAGTCCTTAAAGCGCTCCAGGAGCGGCATGTGTGCGGAAAAAGCGAATCACGTTTTTCTTGAATCGCTGTAAATTGTGCTCGGTGGGAAATACACTGCTGGGCAAATTATTCCAAAGGGATGATGTTCTCCATATAAAAGACTGCTTGAAAAGCGGAGTAACAAGCTGAACCTCATACAGATGTGAAACATTAGCGCGACGTGTATTTCTAACATGCACCGCTTTGGGAGGAATTAAGCGGGCCACATCCTTCAAACACTTTCCATGAAAATATTTGTAGAACAGACTCAAGTCGCCAACTGTTGTTCGATGTTCCAGCGAATCAAGGACGCCGGTCAGTTCCGGGTCTCCAATCAGACGAACCTGAACAGAATCCAACAAATGCAGTGTGTGTTTGGGAGCGGAGCCCCAAACATGGGAGCAGTATTCCATTGTTTGTCGAATTTGAGCTTCATAAAGCATTAACAGTTGTTGTGGAGTGTTGTGGAGTCTGAAAGCTTTACTCGGAAAAAAAATGGTTTCGAATAGAACAACTGCTACTTAATTATGTTATATAGAAGGTTTTAATTTTACTTATCATTTTTTTAGAAGAAAATTTTGTGTGTTTATTAACACAGTCGGGCGACAGCATTTGTTTACCATCCAACTTCAAAGGTCATGAAGGACTATATGTTTATAAGCCTTATGTTGTAGTTACAGACGACTTTCGAATCATGATATGTGAATCCACTATATTTGCCCTAAGATTTCATACCTTAGAATACGTTATTATACTTTTTAAAAGTTTCTCAAAAGCTAACAATTTTTTTTTGGCCTTAAAAGAGTATTTTTTTAAAAGCTAATATACGATAGTATAGCTATGATCAACCGCACCATGGATTTGAAGAAAAACACCTCATTCCTATAATCCGCTCGGTTTTATTATAGCCGAGCTCTAAAAGAGAAGGGGTTTCGATTCCCAAAGTTTGTAAAGTCTCGTTACAACCGATAGTGTTGAAAAGTTGTTCCGCCTCCTGTGCGCCGTGTTTTTTTATTGTATGGAACAGGGTTTTTCAAGTCGTTGTAAAGATATGTTACAGTACTTTTTCATTATTTGATAGTTTGGGGATGAGAAAGAAGATCTTATTTTAAACCACAGAAAAAAATTAAATATATGCGAGGGATATACATTCTCAGGAACAAAAATAGAACAGAGAGGGAAGGACAGATCGAGAAATAGAACATCAACTGACAGAAAGCAAACAAATGATAGCAGCATTAAAATTAATAGTTTGCTCAAAGCAAATACCACAATAGAAAAAGACATCTACAGTATTATTTTTAAGAGTATAGAGTATATGGCAGTGACACTTAGCAAACTATTGAACGTTTGCAAGCAAAAATAAATTCACTAGAATTGGACTTCTGGAAATGACCAGCAAGTATATCAAGACGAGACAAAATAACCAACACCCGTATTAGAGAGATAATGGAGGTCGAGAAAATTCTAATTGAAGAGTTACAACAAAAACATCTGTAGTGGTATGGACGTGTAGAGAGGATAGAAGACCAAAGACTACCAAAACACTGTCATGAACACCTCCAGAATGCAAGAAAAGGAGTAGACTAAACATTACATGGTCATCAGGCACAGTTGCCACCTCTCACCAGTTTTTGTTTCGGTTTTTTATCGTATTAGGAAGGCCTCAAACTTTTCAAATTTAAGTGTAAGAATTTTTTTTTTTGAGCGTCCTCCTCCCACGTCCCCCGCGTCCCCACGGTCATCGATTCTATTGTCCTGAGAAAAATTCATACTTCCAAAGTTACCCTATAAGAAAAAGGTTTTTTCAAAACTGCTTGAATCTAAGGAAAAAAAGCTTAATTTCAATACCACCATAATTTTGTATGTTAATCATGAGCGAAAGATCTTTCTGTAACCTAAGATGCAAATAATAGAATCTACAATGCCAGCGGAAATAAACACACATCAGTAACAGAAATAAGATATTAATCTGAATTTGAAAAAACAACTCACCTACTTATAATATTTTACTTCCTTAATATGTCCAAATATTTGTACTTATTTTTTCTATACCCATAAGTGTGCATAAAATTATTGAAACAGAATGAATATACTTGTTCTTCTAAATCTACATTTGACTAAAAAATGGACTAGTTTTTTAATCTTTTTTACCAAGCCCTGGCGAACCACAAAGGTCCATTAAAGGTTCTGCGAAAATCAAGCATTATGTGTGTTTTATCAATGACAAAAAAAATATATAAATAAAATTGATATACGAGGCTGGTTTGAAAAGTCCGTGCAAAAATAAAAACTACTTATGTGTTTGGGGTAGACCTTTTTTATTTTTCGACATAGTCTCCTTTTAGGCTTATACACTTCGTCCAACGATGTTCTAGTTTGTTGATCCCTTCCGAATAATAGGATTTGTCCAAGTCTGCAAAATATCCATTAGTGTCTGGAATCACCTCCTCGTTTGAATAAAATCTTTGTCCCGCCAGCCATTTCTTCAAATTGGGGAACAAATAGTAGTCCGAGGGAGCCAAGTCTGGAGAATAGGGGGGATGTGAAACGAGTTGGAATCTGATTTCCATTAATTTTGCGACCACAACTGCTGAGGTGTGTGCTGGTGCGTTGTCGTGATGGAAAAGGACTTTCTTGTGGGCCAATCGCGGGCGTTTTTTCTTGCAGCTCGGTTTTCAAACGGTCCAATAACGATGAATAATATTCACCTGTAATAGTTTTACCCTTTTCCAGATAGTCGATGAGGATTATCCCTTGCGAATCCCAAAAGGCAGTCGCCATAACCTTTCCGGCCGAAGGAACGGTCTTCGCCTTTTTTGGTGCAGATTCCCCCTTGGTAACCCATTGTTTAGATTGTTGTTTGGTCTCAGGAGTATAGTAATGTATCCATGTTTCATCCACAGTGACGAAACGACGCTTAAAGTCCTCCGGTTTCTTCTGGAACAGCTGCAAACCATCCTTGCAACACTTCACACGATTCCGTTTTTGGTCAAGCGTGAGCAATCGCGGCACCCATCTTGCGGATAGCTTTCTCATGTCCAAATGTTTATGCAAAATATTATGTACCCATTCAGTCGAGATGCCCACAGCACTAGCAATCTCACGCACCTTAACTCTTCTGTCATCCATCGCCATATCATGGATTTGATCAATGATTTCTGGAGTCGTAACCTCCACAGGCCGTCCAGAACGTATGGGCACTTGTGCCCATATGGCCAGTCCGAAAATTTTGAAACCACTTATAAACTGTTCTAATCGAAGGTGCAGAATCACCATAATGTTTATCAGGCTTCTCTTTAGTCTCCTGAGGCGTTTTGCCTTTCATAAAGTAATGTTTAATCACCAAACGAAATTCTTTTTCGTCCATTTCTTGAAAATCACTCGACTTCCTTGATTCACACGAATGCCAAACACAAAAAAATAGACCAATATGGCTGAAACTTGGTGTGCGTTCATTCAAGAGATGCTACTAACTAAACATGACCTCGATACGCGCCGGTGGTGCCATCTCTGGGACTTTGCACGGACTTTTCAAACCAGCCTCGTAAAATGCCTATACCCCCTGTTGAATGATATGTAGAGAGTTAGTGCGACGTATGTTGTATAGAGCTGGTATAAAAGTCACTGTCGTAACAGCAGCTCACATGACATGTTATATTACAGTTGAACTACCACAGTGATAACTTCTTTATGAATACGAAGGTAGAAATATTTATAAGCATAAATTACGTGAGTCGAAAAAAACATATGCATTGCTGTGTTTTACACAATTATATAGAACAAACTGGGTTTTATGGAATATGGGAGTCAATGAATAAAAAAGACATGAAAAATGTCATTAGATTCCTATTGAATTAAACTTTACGGGATACTTAAGTAAAGAAAAACATACCGAAATTACGGGTAGTTTTTACTGTTAAATCGACTGTTATTAACGTATTTCATAAGTATAACTGACTAACGACATTTATATATATATATATATATATATATATATATATATATATATATATATATATATATATATATATATATATATAATTTTGATTTTAAGAAATAAGCAATATGACAATAAAAGATCGCAGCAATTATTAAAGAAATGCACCACAGGCAATAAAATAAACCCAACAATTACCATTTTAATGTTGATTATTTCTGTAATGAATTGATAAAAATGAATTGCTTTTTTTTAGCCGGAGTTCAATAATAAGTACGTGTACACTTACTTGCCGACAACCCAGAGCCATTTTTGTCTCTATCGCCAACTCTAGGGATTCCATATCAAAGTTAACTACTGAAAAGTGTTTTATATATTAAAAAGCTTCAGAGACGCTGAACTATTTTAATCATATTAATAATTTGCTTATTTTAGAGTATTATTTTACCTCGATACATAGTGTATGTAAAAGAAAACATGCCCTCGATTCCAAACATAGGGAAAGTGTTCCCATTAAAGAGAATTCTACGAGATTTAGCCCAAGAGACTTTGAGAAAGATAACTGAAAATTTACCAGTCAAAAATTACACATTTGTTGCAATACATGTAAGAAGGACTGATTATAAGGATTATTTGAAAAGGTAAGTTTGTAGTAATTTATATACTATCGTTTGATCATTTTATCTGATCTGACTAGAATAGGTACATTGGTCTACTAGCGTGTTTACCGTATTGTCTATATTTTCCAATAACCGTTTTTTTTTTACTTCTGGCGTCTTCAACCTGCAATATGAGCATCCCTAATCAAACAGGGATTAGAGCCTGGGAATGACGGAATAACATTTTATAGGATAATGTAAAGTTATATGACAAAAAGATACATACACACGTACAGGATATACTTTGAATATATATATATATATATATATATATATATATATATATATATATATATATATATATATATATATATATGTGGTTTGATACAAATATTGCCGAACTAACGCTGAAATATCTGAATTAGTTATTTTTAAGTTTCGTGACTCCTGTCATCTTCAAAGTAGGCCCCCTGTACCCGAACGCATCGACCTTACCTTTTTTCCACACGGTCACTGCCACTCCCTCGAGCACCACCCACGATTCGCTTTCTATCTCCTCTACTCTTAAAGCGACGACCTTTAACTTCATCTTCATATGGGAGGGTAGCACGAAATCTTAGGGTGCCAAATCACCAGAGTAACGGGGGTAGGGGATGACAGTCATAAAATTTTTCGTCAAAACCTGCTGTATACAGAATAAACTGTGTGTCAGTGCATTATTGTGATGCTGACATATTCCATAATCAATAGAGAGTTCGTAAGAGATGCTCAGAATTGTCCGTTGATGGTCCTCACGTATAATCTGTAGAACTTAAACTATGGTTTCAGACGTGCATGCAGTCCAACGTCCTCCTGAACTCTCATCATCTTCTATCGAAGTTGTACCGGCCTTAAATCGAAAAAACTACTCGAAAATTTGCAGTACAAGACCTTGTCCCCAAATGCATTTCGAACCATTTCATACGTTTCAGTATCACTTAACCCGCCCATGAATGGTCGTTATTGTACGAGTAGGCTTATGTTGCGAAACATACGATTTTCTCCAATAATTACAGATTTTCAAATTTTGGGTACAGTTAATGTAACAAATCAAGAAAATAATAGATAATATACCGCACACAGTGTACTTACTTTCTGCGGTACATATGGCTGGATGATTAAAGACTCCAGTTAGATGTGAATATGTTAGCGAATGGTTGGGGCATAGACTATAATGTCGTCCATGTAGACTGAACAGCGTTCGTTGTGAATGACAAAAAGAATGGTGTTCATAACAAGTTCGAATGTGAACGGAGCATTTTTTAGGCTAAAGGGTATTCAGACGAACATAATGTCAGTTGTCTATTTACTCTACACAGTTTTACTTTCCTTGCTAAAAATATTGTAATGTGTGAAAAAATCACCTCCGAGATGAATAAGCTACCAAGTTGAAAATTGTCACATACTTTTCTTAAGAACTGCTCTTTCGCTCTCTTTTGGCGTAAATATATATATATATATATATATATATATATATATATATATATATATATATATATATATATATATATATATATATATGCATATATATGTATATATATGTATATATATGTATGTATATATATATATATATATATATATATATATATATATATATATATATATATATATAGGGTGTTATAAAATTTACTGCATATATCGAGATGGGTGATTCGTGGGGCCATGTAGATGCATATTCAATACTTTTTTTTGAAATTTGAGAACTTTTTAAAAATTTTAAAAAAAAGGGGCAAAACTGTATTTTACCAAATTAACCCGCCCATAAATGACCGTTATTGTACGCGTAGGTATGTGTTGCCAAACATAAGATTTTCTCCAATAATTACAGATTTTCCAATTTTGGGTAATATTAATGGAACAAATCAAAATAATAATAGAAAATACACTGCACACATAGTGAAAATATTTATAACTTCTTATCTATTATATCAAAAGAATTTCCTTATTTACAGGCGAAAGCACATTCGTAATTGACTTGATCGTTATTTAATGAAAATCCATCTTACACGTATTCAATTCTGATAGTGGAGAAAACGAAACATATCATGTACTATTCACTGCTCCTTAACAAATGGCTCTAACCTTTAAGTAAAGTTTTATTTTGATGTACCTTAAATGTGCAATTGTTCTCCATATAAAATATCCTAGGTTGTGCGTTACATAATCACTAGAAGAAACTAAGCACCACTTTATATTGCAATTTTTACACGTTCACAGTTTCTTTTATTTATTATTTTATATTATAAAATTTCGTCTGCCAAGTAATTTTGACACTGACATTTAAGGGCCAGTCATTTTTTGTGGATTCTGCTTTATAAGCATTTTTAGAATTTCTATTTAATAATGGTTATGATTTAAAGTGGAAGCAATAAATATTTATATAAATAGTAAAAAAATTAAGAAACGAATAGCCCAAATGAAAAATTTGGAAAAGGTTCTTCTTACTGATATTTTGGTAGGGTCTGTCTAAGAATTAAACTAGGAAAGTATTGGATTTCAGAAAAACAAGTGGGTGAGAGTTGAAAACACTAATGATAGAACGAAGGATGGTCTCAAGTCTCTTTTCTCTCTCTCTCAATTATCTTTCTCCACGCAGTTGTATTTTCTGGAAAAGGACTAGTTATCATACATCGAGTATATTACATTATTTAAAATAAAATTTAAAGTTTATTGCTATTACCACAAGAAAATTTTAACGTCTACTGCAGCTAAGCTAGGTGATACATATCTGTCTAAAATGTAACCAATTACCAAAAAAACTATGGATCTAAACTTGGTTTACTTCCATGTGCTACGTAGTAGTTACAGTAGATAATGTCTTAGTAGCAATATAAAATATATAAATGTCAAAGTACAAAAAAACAGAGAGGCTCCGAAATATCAGAGAACCACTGAGGCAAGCTTCTCACACGTAGTTTTAGTAACACTTAAATCAAAAGCAGCCGGTCGATCAGGTATGGTAATTCGACCATACACGACCAATTTATAGTCATCGTGAAGACACCCTTTGACGTTTTTCTCTGTCAGTTGTCAATATAACTTGTTTACCTGTTGAACTTTTTAAAATAAACTTTATTCCAAAAAATTAAACGTTTAACATTTGTTTAAACAACTGAAAATACACACAAACCAGATACTAAATTTCCAAAATGTAGGGCGGAAGAACTTCAAAATAATTATGCAAAAAAAGAAAACAATGGTAATTTAATTTTCCTTTAAAAAATATATTTCAAAAAAAAGAGGGAAAATAACAACTCAGAATAGCTAAAAAAAAGGTATTTCAATTTATGCCCTAATTGAAAACATTTGAATATTTTATTTTTTTATTGAGGACCAACTTATATATATATATATATATATATATATATATATATATATATATACATATATATATATATATATATATATATATATATATATATATATATATATATATATATACATATATGTATATATATATATATATATATATATATATATATATATATTATATATATATATATATATATATATATATATAAGATACCCACATCCTTCCATTGTATAAACATAAATACAAAAAAATCTGTTTTAGTCTTAGTTAAGCATTTGAAAATGTAGTTGTCAGTTAACAAAGTAAATAAGTTATTTTTTTGTTAAAATGTACTATCACAAAATAACGGACCAATCAACTTTTTAAAAGAAGCAGGTACTGCAGACCAGTCCAAACTTTACTTTAACTCAGATACCGTGTATCAGTTCAAAACGCATGGTTCAACAAAGATGTCTAAGAAACAACGTCTTCCCAAAATACAAACGCGTAAAATGCAACTCATCATCAACTTCCGCCTATTCCTATAAGATCACATGGCTGAAAGAAGAAGCTAAGAAATGGTTCCGCAGCAGAAACAACATTTTACTCCATATCAACGTATTGTATTCTGAATTAGTTTATAAACTCCACCCGCTAGAATTCGATATCTTTGATGATAATACCAGATTAAACATTAGTCAAATTATTCACAAAATTTAGTTAACCCAATCAAAAAAAACTTACAAAACTAATAGAGAATCTCTAGTACAAATTTCACAGAAAGTGAGAAAAAAGTATTGGGAAAAGGACCAAAATAGAATATTAACTTTAATATAAAAAATACTACTGAAACACTAATATCTGAACTTGAATCGGCCACAAAAAACGTAAGTGACCCAAATATCAAAAAAGAAAAAAATAAAACATATAATGATAAACCCACAAAACACTAACTGCTGTAATAAGGAAAAACTAACGATAGCGTCCATCCAGTCTAAAGTAAAAGAGAATAACCTAGTAATAACAAAAGCAGACAAAGGCAGCTCCAATATAGCCCTTGATAAAACAAGTACATTCGAAAAGTAAATGATTTTTTGTAAAAAGGAAACCCAATAAAACTAAAAAAAGATCCAGCTGATAAAATTCAAAAAACAACTCAAGACCCTGTTAGACGAAACCCTGAGCTTTGTGGATGAAATGAAAAAGTTTAAAATAATAAACCAAAATCCTTCACCACCAACTCTCGAACTTTGCATAACCGGAAACCATTTCCAGTTCAATAATCAATTTCTCTTGCAATGGGTTCTCCACTTAGTCCTTTGCTAACAGAAATTTTCATGTCAAAAATTGGAAAATGATTTCCTAAAAAACTCAACACGCAAAAAATATTCTCTTCTGGTTTAGATATGTGGACGACATCTTGGTATGTTTCCACGGAAATTATATTGAACTAAATTCTACTTTAAATTATCTGAATAATATAACCTCAACATAAAATTCACATTTGAAAAGGAAACAGGTAATAAAATATATTTCTTAGATATAACAATTTCAAAGAATTAAAATAGATTAGAATTCGATTCTATGATCCATAAAGCCTTCAATATCCTCTCAGTAAAAATAATTTAAAAAAAAAAGAACTGAATACAATCAAAAATATAGCACTCAATAACAACTTAAAATAATTAATACCCTAATAAGCCGTAAACAAGAGCAAATCATCTTTAGCTTAATTTATCCCATAAAAGAATTCCAAGAAAGAAAAACATTCATACCTCTGACATATTTTCATCCCATCTCGGATAAAATATCTCAAGTTCTCACAGCCGAAAAAACAAGAATAACTTTAAAACCCGCTTAAAAATTATCTAATATATTTTTCAATTCCAAAGATGTATGTATGTACCTTAAATTGCTCGCCATATAAAATATTTTAGGTTGTCAACTAAACACCACTTTATACTGCAATTTTTTCACGTTCACAGTTTTTTTATTTATAATTTTATATATTAAAATCTCATCTGGTAAGTAATTTTGACATTGAGATTTGATGACAGCAATAAATATTTCAAAAAATAGTAAAAAAAATTAAGAAATGAATAGCCCAAATGAAAAATTTGGAAAAGGTTATTTGAAGTCCGTTATTTGTACCGCTATTGTGGTAGGGTCTGTTCAAGAATTAAACTATTAAAGTATTGGATTTCAAAAATACAAGTAGGTGGGAGTTAAGAAAACTAATGATAGAACGGAGAATGGTCGCACGTACCTATTCTCTCTCTCCACACAGTTGCATTTTATGGAAAAGTACTAGTTGTTATACATCAAGTATACTACACTATTTTAAAATAAAATTTAAAGACTGTTACTATCACAATAAGAAAATTTTGACGTCTAGGGCAGCTAATCTAGGTAATATCTATCTAAAATTTAACCAATTACCAAGAAAACTATAGGTCTAAACTTGGTTTACCTCAATGCGCTACGTAGTGCTTACAGTAGGTAATGTCTTATTAGCAATATAAAATATATAAATAACATTTACTACTTACACTTAAACCAGAAGCAACCTGTCGAACCGATATGGTAATTCAACCATACACGACCACTTTATAATCATCGTGGACGCACCCTGATAAACAGGTGTTTCCCGCGTGACAGACATTTGACGTTTTTGCCCGTCAGTTTGTTTAGGTTGAAAAGATAAAATTTATTCCCCAAAATTAAACGTTTAACATCTATTAAACAAGAGAAAATACACGAAAAGCGTTAAAGGCCCTGCAAGCATTGGTTGAGAATGTGAATAGAGAAAGTGTCAAAATGGGTCTGACGATAAACACGGAAAAAAAACAAAATTTGTGGTCGTTTCTAATCATCAGATCAGCAATTGCCAATTATTCCTCGAAGGAAAACAAATAGAACGTACAGAAAAGTATAAATATTTAGGCATCTATATCGCATCCGACATTGACTAAGACACTGAAATTAAAATCAAAATAGAGGTCACAAGAAAATCATTTTTAAAATTCCGGAAGATGTTCTACAACAAAAACATATCCCTCACTCTAAGATTACGTTTTCTAGAATGCTACGTGTGGTCTCAACATTTATATGGAATTGAGACATGGACGCTGAAGCAATAAACTACTAAGAAGGTAGAAACATTTGAAATGTGGCTCTATCGAAGAATATTAAAATCCCACGAACAGCCAGGATCACTAATGAGGAAGTTCTACGAAGAATAGGTCAAGGCAGAAAACTCTTGACAATCATAAAAGCATGACACGAAAAAACATCTTATTTATGTGATGTACTCAGAAACGACAAATATTCGCTATTGCAAAACATCATGCAGAGAAGAGTTGATGGTAGAAAGGGTGTCAGAAGAAAGAAAAGGTCTTGGCTGAGAAACATCAGAAAAACATTTAGAGAAGTGGTCGCCAACATCGATTTAGGAGAAGGCATGGGAAGAAGAAGAAGAAGAGCAATAGATGTGTTCAAATTTTTATGTTTTAAGTAATGATTTAACAAAATTCCATTTTTGACAGTACTCCTTCAAAATTTGTGTGTTACGCAGGAATTATTTTAAAACATAAAAATTTATATATTTTTTTTATTAAATTAAATAATAATATATATATATATATATATATATATATATATATATATATATATATATATATATATATATATACATATATATATATATATATATATATATATATATATATAGATATATATATGTATATATATATATATATATATATATATATATATATATATATATATATATATATATATACATATATATATACATATATATATTTATATATATATATATATATATATATATATATATATATATATATATATTGAAATATCCTTTTTAGCTATTCTTTTTGAATTAATATATTTTTCAAAGGGAAATTAAGTTACCATTGTTTTCTTTTTTGTATAGTTATTTTAATTTCTTCTTGTCTATATTTTGGACAGTTAGTATATGGTTTGCGTGTATTTTCAGTTGTTTAACAAATGTTAAAAAGTTTAATTTTGTCAAATAAATTTTATTTTAAAAAATTCAACAGGTAAACAAGTTATACTGATAACTGACGGGGGAAAAATCAAATATCTTTCAGGTGGAAAACAATTATTTCTCAAGGTGTCTTCACGATAATTACCATACCAGATCGACAGGTCGCTTTTGGTTTGGGTGTAAGTAGTAAAACTACGTCTGAAAAAGCGTGCCTCAGTGGCTCTCCGGTGGCTCGAAGCCTTTCCATTTTTTTTGTACTGTTAATGACATTTACATATTTTATATGGCTACTAAGACATTACCTACTGTAAGCACTGCGTAGCACATCGAGGTAGCCCAAGTTTAGATATATAGTTTTCTTGGTAATGTACATTTTGGATAGGTATGTACCACCTAGCTTAGCTGCAGTAAACGTCAAAATATTCTTGTTGTAATAGCAATAAACTTAAAATTTTATTTTAAATAGTGTAATATTGTTGATGTATAATAATTAGTACTTTTTCGGAAAATATGACTGTGTGGACAAGGCGAATAGGTACTCGAGACCATCCTCTCTTCTATCATTAGTTTTCTTAACTCTCTTGTATTTCTGAAATCTAATACCTTCCTAGTTTAATTCTTACACAGACCCTACGTTATAGAGATAAAAAATAACGAACTTCAAATAACCTTTTCTCAATTTTTCATTTCGGCTATTCGTTTCCTATTTTTTTTTACTATTTTATAAATATTTATTGCTAGCAGTTTAAATCATAACCATTATCACATAGAAATTCTAAAAATGCATAAAAAGCAGAATCCACAAAAAATAGCTTGTCATCAAATATCAATGTCAAAATTACTTAACAGACGAGATTTTATAATATAACATTATAAATAAAAAACCGGTGAAGGTGTAAAAATTGTAATATAAAATGGTGTATAGTTCATTTAGTGATTAGTCACGCACAACCTGTTTTGTAATTCTGTAATCCTGTTTTCTAATCCAATCTGTTTTGTGACCTGGAGTTGATGTTCAAAATTGGCAGATGTGGTTTATTTATTTTGATAGCCAATTTATGCTTATTAAGTCTGGCAGATATTCTTGTGTGATAGATCTTATTGTTGGAAGTGATTTGTATACAGCTGATATATTTTGTCTTCGCAAAAGGCGTTTTGTAGGTGGACCCTTTAAAGTATGGTAGAATGGTTTTTGGTCGTTATCCGGGCCTTCGATAGATTTTCTTCGTGGATATTGTTGTTATTTTACTCTCCTATTTATTAGTATGCGTCCATTCTGGTTTAAAACTACGGTGAGTTTTCTAGCTCTTCTTGTTTCTTATCATTGTCTATGAAGCGGGTTGACCTAGAAAACTAACGTATTCGCCATGGCTTGCAGTTGTGAAGGATGGTGGTGGGATTCAGCACTAAGATATTTATTTTTGAGTGTGGGTTTCCTGCATACCGCATGTTCTAAATATCCATCTCGAGGTTTGGTGACATGTACATCTAGAAAAAGGTTAAGGAGCTGTTCTCTACCGAGGAGCCATACGACGAATACGACATTGACATCTCGACTCAATAACATCCAATTCATGGTTGCAGTCTCCATTGTTTTTCTCTCGAAGTAGTTAATGAAGACATTTGCAACTGCTGGTGTATTGATAATATCATAATTGAACCTTCTATTTGTGAGTATTTATTTATCCTACATAAAGTTGACATTCATCAGGCAATATATTGACAGGTCTATACATATGCCGAAATATTTTCGTTCTGTGCAATTTATTACAGATCTTTATCAGTTGATATACTGGAATATAATGACTTAACGTCGAAACTAGTGATGATATCATTTGGGCTTATAGTAAGGAAAACTAGAATCTGCATGAAGTATTCTAAATTTCGTGCATATGCTTTTATCTATTAGAGGATGTATAATGCTTTATAGGTATTGTTCCAGTTTGTATAATTGAAAGTTGAAGGCGCCAACTATTGGCTGTAACGAAACATCGATTTTGTGAAGTTTATAGAACTTTGGACATTTACTTAATGTCACAGAGATAAGTTTTTTCTTAATTTATTCGTGGATGGTTAATATCGATCCACATTAGATTTTGTTGCTTTTTTAAATCATTATATATAAGTAAATATATATATATATATATATATATATATATATATATATATATATATATATATATATATATATATATATTTTTCTATGGCAAGTATCGCTGTTGCGTTTCCCAATCGCACCGCGCGCCAACGTCGCTACCTGTCTTCACTGAGGGACTTCCCCGGGTAAACCGGGGAGTTACCGATCTCAATTTTTCGGTACACGCGGAGATTTAATATTAGTCTGACGCCTATGTGAAAAAGAGACACAGTGGGCGACACATTCATTGTAGAAATGGCTCCAATAGAAAAATTCTCAACGGTTAAACAAAAAATTGAAAAGTTCACAATAAGGAAAAGTTAAGTGTATGGGGACTTATCCAAGCGTTTTAATATCCGAAAAAGCACAAAGCTGCTGATATAATTAAACATAAAGAACCCATTCTAAACAAGTGAATGCCGAACTGCAATTTGATTGAAGAAGGAAGCTTTTTGACTGATGATGGTACCAAAATTGACAAGTTTTTATTATAACTGGTTTATAGCAGCTCCCCAAAAGGGGATTCCTTTGACAGGTATGCACATGAATTATTTTTTTTAGATAAGGTTTTCTGGAATTAGTGCTTTGATTTTCTTTTCATATCAATTCAAAGAATGGATAAAAGGGGTGAGAGTATCAGTAGACTTGTCTTGACAAAAATGCAAAAAACTTATTGTTTTTTTCAGGTCCGCTAAATACGATGCCAAGCAAAAAAAAATAACCGAATCTCTGGGACATTCTACATTCAGTGCTTCTTCTGGTTGGCTTAATAAATTCAGAATCCGCCACAACATAAGTTTTAAAACGATTTCAGGAGAAGGAACTTCGGTTAGTGCTGAAGATGTCCTTCTTTAATTAAGGGATATTCACCAAGAAACATCTATAAATGCCGATGAGACAGGCCTGTATTTTAGGGCTCCTACCTAACTTTAAAAAAAGAAAAATGTGTGGTTTTTGTTGGTGGTAAATATCCCAAAAAGAGGTTTACAATTTTGCATTGTTGCAAATACGGCGGGACAAAAAGAAAAACTCTTAGTCATGGTAAGGCAGCTAAACCCAGAGCTTTTAAAAAAATATTAACATAAACAACCTGTCTGTAACTTGGAAATATAATAAGAAAAGCTTAGAATGAACAAGGAGAAATTATGACAGAGTGGTTGCAAGATCTTGCTTGGAAAATGACAAGCAAAAGAAAAAAGAAACATTTTGTTATTTTAGACAATGCAGGATCTCATCCAAAGACGTCGGCTTAAAAAATATAAAATCTTGTTTCTGCCCCCTAACTGACATCAGCTTGTCGACCACTTGACTAGGGAATTATAGAAAAGTTTTTTAAAATTTATTACTGAAGTCTAATACTAAAACACCTGATAGTAAACATTGAAACTGCTGGTATAGCTTTTGAGTTAATTAAGAAAATTACGCCATTGGATGGAGTTTACTTTGCAAAAACAGTTAAAAATTGCTTCCGTTAAGCGGGATTTAAGCATGAAAATATGTAAAGCGAAGACCAGTTAACTGAGGCTGTTTCATCTGATCCAGAAGATGACTTACCACTTTTACTTGCAGATATCCTCAAAAATAAAAATTTGTTGGAGTTTTACTGATAATAAAAACCTTAATGATTTTTGAACATAGATGAAAAATTTGTATGTTGAAAATGCAGGAATCGGAACAAAATATTGAAAATTCAGTTGAAATACAAGGACTTTCCGAAGATTCTGATGTTGATTGAGGTTCCAGTACCAACAAATGCTATCCCCAAATTATGGTGAACCTCTTTACCCTAACCAGGCTGCTTAAAAGTTTTGCCGAACATCACGGAGGTGCAGAGTCTTTAGAGCTTCTTTTTCCAAATTAGAAATACGATTTGTGAAAGCCATTTTAAAGAAAAAGAGGAGTACAAACAACAACATATGAATTTTTTGCGTCATGAAAGTGACCTCAAATTCATTTCATATGTATAACTCTATCCTATTACATTTTATATGTATCTAAAGGTAACAAATCTTTGGTTTTTCGTTAAGATTTAAGTTTTTTTGTTTATTTTTAAAAATATGTACATACATAAGTATACATTTTAAGGTCCAAATTCTTTAATTACAGTTTTAATTAAAAAAAAAAAACGATTTTTTTGTATTTCTTTTAAGCGGACAACCCCCTCTTAAACAGAACACTTTCGATCGGTCCCGTTGGTGTCCGCCCAAGGAAGATTATATAGAATACGTTCAAAGTTAAATTTAAGACATTCATGACCGTTAACTTTTTAGGAAAAAGCATATACGAACGAAATACATTTACATTAAAGATAAATTGCCTTATGGGTTTGGCTTAAGTTGATTAGATTCTGTGATGCAATTAAAAATAAATAAAGTTATTGTAAATCACGTTCCGTTATTTACTACTTGAGTGGTTTAAGTGGATAATAAAGTAGGTTGGTAATTCCTTAATACCATCTAACAACAAATTTCGTTATCATTTATTGATAAATTAGGTAATATAGGTTTTTAACCTAGTGCAAGCTCCTCGTGAATAAGCTTGTTAAAACTGATATCAACATTGTTTACTTTCTAAATACGACATTTTAAGTCATAGTTGTAAAAAATACCGAATTTCAGGAAATCGGAGTTAAATTATTTTTATTAGCAAATATCTCAAAAACTATTATCATTCGATTGCGTAAGCGTTGTCGAGAACTCTCTGTTGAATTCACAACTTATATAATTTAGGTGTTTAATTTAAAATTAAACCATTCTTCAGATTTCCCCATAAACTGTTTTACGTCTACTATATTAAATTTAAATTTACTGGCTAAAATGATTTCATTATGGAGTCATAGATAATAACAGTACTTGCGACGGTTAAAAAATGACAAGACTAAACGGACAAAGTCAAAATAACACGAGCTAGCCATGTCGCTAAAGTCGACTAGGGCGATAATATTAACAAAAACAAATGTTCTATTGATTTTTAAATTTCGTGTAAGTTTTTAGAGTACGATAGAGAGGTTATTCTACATTGTAATAAATATCCCATCCCTGGTTATCGTTTTTTAATGGGAATGTAAGATTTATTTTTGTGAAAAATCTCCCTCCATAATCACCGACTTTTAAATTGAATGTAAATTTTTAGATTTCTATGGTATGAAAAAGTTCTATTTTGTAAAAGTGTCCAGCATCGATTTACAGATTCCTTTAGTTTGCTGTGTTAGGACGGGACTAATCTTTCAGAGTACCAGCAAAAGACGTTTATTTTTTTTCAAGCGATTTCGCTCCCAAGTTGTCATATATTATATATATATATATATATATATATATATCTATATATATATATATATATATATATATGATTAATATGTCTATTGTACTACTTTATTTAGTATATTAATGATTCAGGATACAGATACTCTCAGCTCGCCAATAAGGAGTAAAATTTTGACTTTTATGAAATCGGGTTGATTCATTCGCTATCTCGAGTTTTGACTAAAAGTTTAAAATTGATAAGAGTGATTTCTGTTCCATTTTTCTCAATTTACTTTGGTATTAGTGTATCAACTCATCCAGGGACTGTTAGGTAAGTTTTCTTTTAATTATCTGTGACTGTTCCTCACATTTAGAGATTACAAAAATAAATGGAGATAATAAGAGTAAACTCCCTGTGATGTTCTGCGTAGGAGGGACTAGAGGAGATTATATTTCCTCTGTGTCTAATGAATATAGACAATACTTACCTTGAAAACAGAACGGTTTTTTTATTGAGAGTTCTCTTTTGTGAAAAATATTTACACTCCGGTCATAGATTTTTTAATTGAATGTTGAGTTTTTGGAGTTCCATTGTAGATAAAGGATGCTTTTTTATGAAAACCTCCAACGTCCAGTAATCGATTTTTAAAATTGAGTTTAAAGTTGTTAGAGTTTCACAGTAAACAACCCTCCTTGGCGCGTCGATTTCAGTTTAGTGTGCTAATAGGAGAATTTTTCTTCACCTTAGAGTCCTACGGCGTCTCCAGTTTGAGGTTTAGTGCCCTTCCCCTATTATAAAGAAACTCTATCATTAGTGTCCTTTTTTCATTAAAAATATATCCATACGCCTTCGCGTCCTTGAACCTGACTACGCCAATGGAGTTAACGCACGGAAAATCCATGTTTTAGAGATTAAGTAATAATTCGGAGATTTTATACCTCATTATTTATTTATTTTTAATTTAGTATACATTTGTGTTAATTTCTCACCTATTAAGTAATTTCGTCTCTTCTCTATAGTAAACCGATATTTGATTATTTCATAGAATTCCTATGCAGATAAATAATTTGAAATTGTTGACATTTTTATACACCAAAAGAAGAAGAACAAACCATTTTAAAAGTAATTAATTAAGTAATTTAAACCATAAAAACTGCCGATGTAATATATAGAGGGGAATATTAATGATACTAAAATAATTCACAGTGAGAGATATTTGCAAAAAATAAAATTCAACTATTTAGGTTCCGAAATTTAGAAGTAAAACAAAAAAAAAAGAAAATATTTTATCGGTTAGAAGGAAAAATAACACTTAAAATTACATAAAAGTAATATTAATAATGTGAATATTATTTACCTGAATAAACATGGAAAAATCAATAAAAAGTCTTCGTTGTATTGAAGCTGGGCAGTAATAAAAGTATTCCTAATTTTAAAATAATAATTTTTGAATTTATATGGTTTGTAACCTGCATTGTTTTTTTTTTCTAGAAAATACAATTAACTCTGGTAAGGCACACATTCTTCTTAAGTGCTATGGGATACTTTAAGCAAAAATATCTTAACTCAATATTAATATATTTGTAAGTGACGACACAAAATGGTGTTTTGAACAATTTGGCAAACTGGAAAACGTATTTGTAGTAACCGATTCTCAAAACAAGAAAAATGGTGCAGCTTTAGATATGGCAGTGATGGCAGCTGCAATCATACTATTTATGATTATGGTAACATTTGGAGAGTGGGGAGCTATTTGGGGAGGAGAAGTAATATGTTATGATATGATACCAAAAACAGGAAAAAAGGTTCAATCGCGGTTCGAATAGAACATGGCACTTAATGAGCTAATATATTGTCTAGGTTAACTTAATTTATTGTTTTTAAAATTGGAGACATTGAGAATACACGGAAAATTATATATATAGCATTATTATTAAAAATTAAATACAAATGAAAAGACGACTTTATAAGATATAAAACATTGCAAATTTACGATACAAGATAAAGCAGCAAGCCAAACTAAATATATGCCAAATCGCAACATTTGAAAAGAACTAACTGACAGTTGATTTTGTAATAGATTTTATAGTAATGAAATAGTTAAAAAAAAAA
>CM032446.1:132829027-132969027 GCA_019049505.1 Pachyrhynchus sulphureomaculatus
AAATTATATTTGCTGAAATGATTTATTTTTAAAAAGAACTATAAACTGTTTAAAAAATACTACAGTATGTTATCGTTTTATTAATGAAGATTAAATTGACTTGAATACTTTCTTTTTGACTGAAAAATAGTGGACGTAATTCTCCTTGTATAGTACTGATTTCCATAGTTCCCTCCCTATATCATTTCAAAACTATGCAGTGGTCTCCACAATAAGGCAGTGAGAAATTCAACAAGATTAGGATGCAATATACAGAGAATGCTGTAACCTTATAAAAATCCAATATCGGATTTAAAAGTAGGGTGTTACAACTTCACTGAGTCGATGCCAAATTTTAAAAATCAACAGTTGAGTCGGCCAAGTATTTCAAATTCTTTGCTTTATCAACAGTACCCAGAGTTATTTTAAACTATTGGCTACCAGTCTGGCATCGGCTCAGTGGATGTTGTTAAACCTTCCCGATACAGGATCATTCTCCGTAAATTTCATCTTGCCTTGTTGAGTTCATTGCAACCCTACTGATAAGACTATTTAGTAGCCACAACTGGTATAGGTCGTCTCATCCATGAGTATGGATATGATTCACGCAGGATCACCTCCTATCACAAAGGCGTATACAATTGCTTTTATTTCTGCGACCGTATACATATTCATTCTAAAATGATTTATACATTTACAGATCCAGGTCAAAACTTTTCTATTTAATATACTTTTCTAATCTCCGCTTATTAAAAAAAAATACTAAGAGAAGATACAAATTTTAATTTTTCCTTTATTTTCGACTAAATTTAATTTCACTTTAGTTTAATTAAATCGTACGTTTTAAAAATCCAATTTATATATTTGTAGATACATTTTTTATAATCTTTACAATGTTAGCCTCTCTTTTAGAAATAAGAAAACACAAGAATCTAAAAATTCTCGATTTTTCTATTACCTATTATTAGTGGAGCAACAGATGACTGCCCAAAAAAACGTACCTAAAAATTAATAATTTTTATGTAATAATTAAAATAATTATTTAAAATAATAAAAAAAGTTAGCCAGAAAGAATGAAAAACTATAGTTCTTTACGATACACATAAGGTCCTTCTAGCACCTCATCCTTCCTTTATTTTGTGCAAATTTTTAAACTTTGTTTATTTAATTTTGTTTTAAATCTAAAATTGTAACCGATAGTAATAAAATTTCCTTGATACCCAACTTAGATAGGACTTATGATTTTGCATGTTGAATAAAATAATGCCCAGTGTTCACCAAATTCAATTATTATAACAAATGACTATCACCGCATTTGGCGACTTATTCAACAACGCGCAACTTCATTTCCTGTAGTTTAGACGGGAGAAAAAAGACCCAGGACGCTTGTTGTTTTGATTTTTTAGTGTAGAAATACAACCAGTGTTACTTATCGAATTTTGTACAGATACTTTACACTCTGCAAGGGGATAGAAGAAAGAAACATACCAACAATCGGTGAAAAAAAGCATCTTCTTTGGATAAGCAGTCAGGTAAATCAGTTTTATAAGCCTATTTAATATTTGTTAATAATACTTTAAATATTTTATTTTTAGAAGAAAATCATCTATCAGGGAGAGATGAGCTGGACTAATGCCGAATGACATATTATCTTTAAACAAGGCACTAATAAGTCTTTTTCCTCCTCTTCATTAATATAAAATGGATGAATGATTCAAAATCAACAAATATATGTAGTTCGCTTTACTATAAAAGATAATACTTGTACTTGAGAAAACACTTGATTAAGTGCTGAGCTAAATATACATAAACTACTAGTTGTAATAGCACAGTACAATTTTAATTCTCGGTCTCTAAGGTTAATTACTAGTTTTAAAAGTCATGCTAATGCGTGTGGTGTATCGCAAGCTTTTTGTGTTATTGTTCGTTTTATCAGCTGTCTTGTTCATATTTAATAGTTCTATATTTAGATTTGTTATTCCTAAAGACAGTCAGGAATCCGGATTTTTACCACATTCTTATGGTGATCTAGATCAACAGTTGTGTAAAAAACCTATTAACTGGACGAGAAAACCTTCTGTGGAGTATTCAAAGCTGCTCGAATGTCCTGGATACGAGGAAATTGTTTCAATAGCCAGCGGAGGAAGAACGGGTAAACATTTTTGTAAAAATAAAAAATCCCCATTAATTTACTGGTAAAAAAACCTTACTTATAAATATATCATAAGAGACATATCTTTTGATTGATCTCTCATTAACATCCTAAAATTATTTAAAATAGCGATACAGAAAGATATATAATGTGTGGCAGCAGTAAATACTAAGAAATCTGTAGTAAAATCTCTGGTTTAAATTTATTTAAAATGTATAAATAAGGAAGATAAAACAAAAACTTTTCATGATTTGCGGTACTTACATACATGGATATAATAGTTATAGGCATTTTAATTTTAATGGTTCCCAATTAATCAATATATTAAAGTATTTTCTCTAAAAAAAATTGCCCTGTTAACAAAAAACGTATTAAATATATCGAATAAAAGGATTTTGTATTTTTATTTTCGTAGTTGTCAATACCAAAAAAATTTTAGCAAATTTTACATTAGCAATTAAATTTGTTAGAAATCGTCCATAAATAAAGGAGATATAAGTATTTCAATTTTAAAAGCTGCTTCACTTAGAACTCCTGTTATTGGTCTCTACATAAATCAAAGAGAAAAAATCAAACGATATTTTACACAAAATGACATTTTATTACAAGATTGCAAAATACACAGCAGTTAGCTAAAAAATGTTTCTTTAATTTGTATTAATAACTCCACAACTTTGTTACATAACTTGTGTCTAATATATATGCTACAAACAAAAAACTAAAAAGTATATAATATACCTTTCTATTCCTTACAGAATAAATAAATATATCTGGAATGGATTACTTCTGAAATATCTTATATAGTCTAAGATATTTTAAGATATTTGCACAACATAAGTAGTATTTCACATTTTCCCGCTATTTCCTGTATGTATTTTTATTTTTAGGTAACCTCATGTGGGCGTATGTTTCTGTACTATTACTCGCCCAACAGACCGGCCTTAAACCATATGTTCCTAGTTGCCTTAAATATAGTTTGGAAAAAATACTTTGAAAATCTTGAAATACCCAGTTTTAAAGACATTGCTCAATGTCCAATAAAATCCGACACATTTGTTACTTCACTAGAGGACTGGAAAATTAACCCACAGGTAAAGCTCTATTATATTTATTTCAGATTCTGGACATGCTTACAAACTATACTCAGACTTCAGGTACAATAAAACTGACATTATAAATGGTGAATGAAATTAATAATATGAGTGTACCTCGAAAGTTGGTAATTTATAAAATGGTATTAAAAAATAATCTATTTTCTTCCTCCTATTAGCCTTTGTAATTAAAGACAACACCATTTAACTCAACTGTAAACAAACGAACGCAGGAAAGGAATTTATAGGAACCAGAATTTGGTGCTATTAATTGTTTGCTTTGATTAGTATTATTATTTCTACCTACCGCAAAGGTAAAATAATATTTTGGCATTATTATAAAATGTCAACAGCAATGGTTTTGCCGAACGTTGGTTGGCATGTTTTCTTAGTTATGAATGCGGGTGATTTGTTATTATCTTATTAAAAATCCAGAAAAATTATAATATGAATATTTCTCTATTAAAATATTTAGTTTAAACAATAAACAAAATTATATTGTGTTTTAATTAATGAAATATTTTCTAAATTTTGTTACCCACCCAGGGTGATTTTTTTAACTTCTTTAATCTAGATAATTTTTAGTTCAACTTAATTTTATTATTAACTACATAATTACAAAATATGTAACATCAGTTTTGATTTAAATAAGAGTATAAATATAAAACAATTTGAAATAAAATATCCATAATAAGAGAAGCATACATTTACCCACAGGCAGACAATTCTGAGCACGTGCACATTCCTATATTATAGGTTTTAGATATTAACACATGTGAAGCAATCAAATACTGATCCAAGAAAAAATACAAATCTACCTGCTGAATAAAAGAGGTAAACTCCTTCAGAATGTAAAAAAAAAACCTTTCCAATAATATTTTTAATGCTGTTTTTAAAAACGTAAGGTATGACAAAGTATTTTGTTGCAAAATATTATATATTTTGCTTCCACATTAAACAGTGGTTATTTGTAGGTTTAACAGAAACTTTTCACGAGACGATTAATATTTCTTGATTGTATGTATTATACTCATAAAAAGAAACATTAAGCTATAATGAAGAGCTATTTTGTTGGGGGTAATGTTATTGCAAAACCGAGCGTCCAAACCAGTTTTATTTAAAGCTTCATTCATTAATGACTTGGTTTCCAATATAAAGTTAAGACCGTTCTCCAACAATATTAAAAGAGTTTTAGTGGAAAATAACAATAATATTCAAATAATAATGGTGAATTCAACTTGACTTATGTCAAGGTCTGAAGAAACTCAAATTTAATATTAATTCAATTCAAAATTAGTAATTTAAATTACCAACAATAGGTTAAACTAGTTATTGTACAGTAGTACTCTTTAGTACCACTCCTCGCAGAGGAAAAAGTCATGTAAAATTTTCTAGCAGGAAAAAACTGTTGGAAAAAGTACCACATGCTTAGAATATACTTGACAAGAATATATTTTTATTATGTCCAAGAATATGAAAATCCAATGTATCGGAATTATAATTATATAGAAATTCAGAAATCGCGTCAGATCTTTAAACGCGTCGCTATTCAATTTTTACACCATTAGTTTTATGCTCTCTTTGTTTTTAAGTAGTATTATTGAAACCATACCTTAAGAAAATTAGATCTTACATATCGGTTTTGGATTTTCCATTAGTATCATACTCGGTGTTCTATGAAAACGGACAAATCCAGAGAGTACTATTGTAAATCGCTGACCTTTTTCTGTAGACTTGGCAACCTGTGGCAATAATCTACTATTACCTTGTAAGAATATGCCAAGCACATTTTATGTAGCATACCATCGAAATGTTTCAGAGTCCTTTTTTCCAAGAAATTTTATTACTTTCATTCCATTTTTGGCCAAATAACTACACTGCTACTTATACATATATCATTTTGAACTTTAATTAAATTTATTACATTTTCTGTCTTATAAAACTAAGAAAATAACTATACTATATCAAGAAAAATCGAATAAATTATATGGGAAAACGCTGCATGAAAGTTGTTACTCGATTTACGTTAGACCTTTTAGTACTCACTAAATTATATCGCTTCATCAAATATAAGTTTTGGAAAGAAATGTTTTAGAAATCCTACATTTATATTCAATCCGACTCCCTTTTACTGTACCCAGTTAGCAACAAAATTTGTTTGTTTTGTTTTTTCGGATGACCCATATTAAAATTTTACTATTTAAAAACCCATAATTGAAATGAAGCATGATGTAAAATGGCCATTCTCAAGACAGCAGGGTAAGATAACACGTAGACTGAAAAGTTTTTGGTCTAGCTACTTAAAACACATTTTTTTTGCAAAATTCGACTTTATTCATCAATATAGTCTTCTTCAAGAGCGATATAATCAGTCCAACACTTTCCTAACATTTCTATACCTTTCTTGTAGAAGGATTTGTCTTTGCCTTCAAAATAGGCCTCCATTTTTTGAAAATATCAAAAGTAGCGTCATTAAACGCACTGTAACTTGTAAGCTAATTTTGACATGTATCGTTTGAAGGTTGGTACTTCCTAAAAATCATATAGATTTTTTAAAAAGGGCGTCATTTATACGTAGACCATAAACTTTTCAGCCTACGTGTTAGAAGGAAAAGCTTCAAATTTCAAATTTTTAGGCCAATATATCAGTAACTATAATTCCTATAACAAATGTTATTGGACTTTTTTACTTGCTTAGCTTTTGGTGCCCTTGCACACGGCCTACCAGGTCGCACCATTCAGTGGTGACAAGCCGTTGCTGGCAGTCGGCATCCTATTTAAAACCATTACTTCTAACGCCGCTCTCTGATTTATCGATGCGGTAGCGTTTTTCTCGGTGTGCTCAGTACCGATTCAGTAACGAAAACATGCCGAACGCCTATATTTCAATGAAACCCACCTGACTTGCTCTGCGCCCACGCATCCCCGCAAGTCAGGCACACCAAGAAAAACGATACCGTACCGACAAATCAGGGAGCGGCCTTAAAGAATGCTTTCAGATGGGCGACAGTGTAATCTGTCTTTTTTTTTATGGGTCTAGCACACGTGCTACAGGGAAGTCCTTAAAGCGCTCCAGGAGCGGCATGTGTGCGGAAAAAGCGAATCACGTTTTTCTTGAATCGCTGTAAATTGTGCTCGGTGGGAAATATAGTGCTGGGCAAATTATTCCAAAGGGATGATGTTCTCCATAGAAAAGACTGCTTGAAAAGCGGAGTAACAAGCTGAACAAGTATTTCTAACATGGGCCGCTTTGGGAGGAATTAATCGGGCCACATCCTTCAAACACTTTCCATGAAAATATTTGTAGAACAGACTCAAGTCGCCAACCGTTGTTCGACGTTCCAGCGAATCAAGGACGCCGGTCAGTTCCGGGTCTCCAATCAGACGAACCTGAACAGAATCCAACAAATGCAGTGTGTATTTGGGAGAGGAGCCCCAAACATGGGAGCAGTATTCCATTGTTTGTCGAATTTGAGCTTTATAAAGCATTAACAGTTGTTGCGGAGTGTTTGTGGAGTCTGAAAGCTTTACTCGGAAAAAAATGGTTTCGAATAGAACAACTGCTACTTAATTATGTTATATAGAAGGTTTTAATTTTACTTGTCATTTTTTTAGAAGAAAATTTTGTGTGTTTATTAACACAGTCGTGCGACAGCATTTGTTTACCATCCAACTTCAAAGGTCATGAAGGACTATATGTTTATAAGCCTTATGTTGTAGTTACAGACGACTTTCGAATCATGATATGTGAATCCATTATATTTGCCCTAAGATTTCATACCTTAGAATACGTTATTATACGTTTTAAAAGTTTCTCAAAAGCTAACAATTTTTTTTGGCCTTAAAAGAGTATTTTTTAAATGCTAATATACGATAGTATAGCTATGATCAACCGCCCCATGGATTTGAAGAAAAACACCTCATTCCTATAATCCGCTCGGTTTTATTATAGCCGAGCTCTAAAAGAGAAGGGGTTTCGATTCCCAAAGTTTGTAAAGTCTCGTTACAACCGATAGTGTTGAAAAGTTCTTCCGCCTCCTGTGCGCCGTGTTTTTTTATTGTATGGAACAGGGTTTTTCAAGTCGTTGTAAAGATATGTTACAGTACTTTTTCATTATTTGATAGTTTGGGGATGAGAAAGAAGATCTTATTTTGAACCACAGAAAAAAATTAAATATATGCGAGAGATATACATTCTCAGGAACAAAAATAGAACAGAGGGGAAGGATAGATCGAGAAATAGAACATCAACTAACAGAAAGCAAACAAGTGATAGCAGCATTAAAATTAATAGTTTGCTCAAAGCAAATACCACAATAGAAAAAGACATCTACAATATTATTTTTAAGAGTATTGTGTTATATGGCAGTGACACTTAGCAAACTATTGAACGTTTACAAGCAAAAATAAATTCACTAGAATTGGACTTCTGGAAATGATCAGCAAGTATATCAAGACGAGACAAAATAACCAACACCCGTATTAGAGAGATAATGGAGGTCGAGAAAAATTCTAATTGAAGAGTTACAACAAAAACATCTATAGTAGTATGGACGTGTAGAGAGGATAGAAGACCAAAGACTACCAAAACACTGTCATGAACACCTCCAGAATGCAAGAAAAGGAGTAGACTAAACATTACATGGTCATCAGGCACAGTTGCCACCTCTCACCAGTTTTTGTTTCTGTTTTTTATCGTATTAGGAAGGCCTCAAACTTTTCAAATTTAAGTGAAAGAATTTTTTTTTTTGAGCATCCCCCTCCCACGTCCCCCGCGTCCCACGGTCATCGATTCTATTGCCCTGAGAAAAATTCACACTTCCAAAGTTACCATATAAGAAAAAGGTTTTTTCAAAACTGCTTGAATCTAAGGAAAAAAGCTTAATTTCAATACCACCATAATTTTTGTATGTTAATCATGAGCGAAAGATCTTTCTGTAACCTAAGATGCAAATAATAGAATCTACAATGCCAGCGGAAATAAACACACATCAGTAACAGAAATAAGATATTAATCCGAATTTGAAAACAACTCACCTACTTATAATATTTTACTTCCTTAACATGTCCAAATATTTGTACTTATTTTTCTATACCCATAAGTGTGCATAAAATTATTAAAACAGAATGAATATACTTGTTCTTCTAAATCTCCATTGGACTAAAAAATGGACTAGTTTTTTAATCTTTTTTACCAAGCCCTGGCGAACCACAAAGGTCCATTAAAGGTTCTGCGAAAATCAAGCATTATGTGTGTTTTATCAATGACTAACAAAAAAAATATATAAATAAAATTGATATAAAATGCCTATATCCCCTGTTGAATGATATGTAGAGAGTTAGTGCGACGTATATTGTATAGAGCTGGTATAAAAGTCACTGTCGTAACAGCAGCTCACATGACATGTTATATTACAGTTGAACTACCACAGTGGTAACTTCTTTATGAATACGAAGGTAGAAATATTTATAAGCATAAATTACGTGAGTCGAAAAAAACATATGCATTGCTGTGTTTTACACAATTATATAGAACAAACTGGGTTTTATGGAATATGGGAGTCAATGAATAAAAAAGACATGAAAAATGTCATTAGATTCCTATTGAATTAAACTTTACGGGATACTTAAGTAAAGAAAAGCATACCGAAATTACTGGTAGTTTTTACTGTTAAATCGACTGTTATTAACGTATTTCATAAGTATAACTGACTAACGACATTTATATATATACATATATTTTTGATTTTAAGAAATAAGCAATAGGACAATAAAAGATCGCAGCAATTATTAAAGAAATGTACCACAGGCAATAAAATAGCTCCAACAAATACCATTTTAATGTTGATTATTTCTGTAATGAATTGATAAAAATGAATTGCTTTTTTTTAGCCGGAGTTCAATAATAAGTACGTGTATACTTACTTGCCGACAACCCAGAGCCATTTTTGAGTGTCTCTATCGCCAACTCTGGGGATTCCATATCAAAGTTAACTACTGAAAAGTGTTTTATATATTAAAAAGCTTCAGAGACGCTGAACTATTTTAATCATATTAATAATTTGCTTATTTTAGAGTATTATTTTGCCTCGATACATAGTGTATGTAAAAGAAAACATGCCCTCGATTCCAAATATAGGGAAAGTGTTCCCATTAAAGAGAATTCTACGAGATTTAGCCCAAGCGACTTTGAGAAAGATAACTGAAAATTTACCAGTCAAAAATTACACATTTGTTGCAATACATGTAAGAAGGACTGATTATAAGGATTATTTGAAAAGGTAAGTTTGTAGTAATTTATATACTATCGTTTGATCATTTTATCTGATCTGACTAGAATAGGTACATTGGTCTACTAGCGTGTTTACCGTATTGTCATTATTTTATGAGACATATACAATATTTTCCAATAACCGTTTTTTTTTTTTTTACTTCGGGCGTCTTCAACCCGCAATATTAGCATCCCTAATCAAACAGGGATTAGAGCCTGGGAATGACGGAATAACATTCTATAGGATAATGTAAAGTTATATGACAAAAACATACATACACACGTACAGGACATACTTTGAATTATATATATATATATATATATATATATATATATATATATATATATATATATATATATATATATGTATATATATATATATATATATATATATATATATATATATATATATATGTATATATATATATATATATATATATATATTATATATATATATATATATATATATATATATATATATGTGGTTTGATACAAATATTGCCGGACTAACGCTGAAATATCTGAATTAGTTATTTTTAAGTTTCGTGACCCCTGTCATCTTCAAAGTAGGCCCCCTGTACCCGAACGCATCGACCTTACCTTTTTTCCACCGGTCACTGCCACTCCCTCGAGCACCACCCACGATTCGCTTTCTATCTCCTCTACTCTTAAAGCGACGACCTTTAACTTCATCTTCATATGGGAGGGTAGCACGAAATCTTAGGGTGCCAAATCACCAGAGTAACGGGGGTAGGGGATGACAGTCATAAAATTTTTGGTCAAAACCTTCTGTATACAGAATAAACTGTGTCAGTGCATTATTGTGATGCTGACATATTCCATAATCAATAGAGAGTTCGTAAGAGATGCTCAGAATTGTCCGTTGATGGTCCTCACGTATAATCTGTATAACTTAAACGATGGTTTCAGACGTGCATGCAGTCCAACGTCCTCCTGAACTCTCATCATCTTCTATCGAAGTTGTACCGGCCTTAAATTGAAAAAACTACTCGAAAATTTGCAGTACAAGACCTTGTCCCCAAATGCATTTCGAACCATTTCATACGTTTCAGTATCACTTAACCCGCCCGTTATTGTACTAGTAGGCTTATGTTGCGAAACATACGATTTTCTCCAATAATTACAGATTTTCAAATTTTGGGTACAGTTAATGTAACAAATCAAGAAAATAATAGATAATATACCGCACACAGTGTACTTACTTTCTGCGGTACATATGGCTGGACGCTTAAAGACTCCAGTTAGATGTGAATATGTTAGCGAATGGTTGGGGCATAGACTATAATGTCGTCCATGTAGACTGAACAGCGTTCGTTGTGAATGACAAAAAGAATGGTGTTCATAACAAGTTCGAATGTGAACGGAGCATTTTTTAGGCTAAAGGGTATTCAGACGAACATAATGTCAGTTGTCTATTTACTCTACACAGTTTTACTTTCCTTGCTAAAGAAAAATATTGTAATGTGTGAAAAAATCACCTCCGAGATGAATAAGCTACCAAGTTGAAAATTGTCACATACTTTTCTTAAGAACTGCTCTTCCGCTCTCTTTTGGCATAAATATTTATATATATATATATATATATATATATATATATATATATATATATATATATATATATATATATATATATATGTATATATATGTATATATATGTATATATATGTATATATATATATATATATATATATATATATATATATATATATATATATATATATATATATATATATATAGATATATATATATATATATATATATATACAGGGTGTTATAAAATTTACTGCATATATCGAGATGGGTGATTCGTGGGGCCATGTAGATGCATATTCAATACTTTTTTTTGAAATTTGAGAACTTTTTAAAAATTTAAAAAAAAAAGGGGGCAAAACTGTATTTTACCAAATTAACCCGCCCATAAATGACCGTTATTGTACGTGTAGGTATATGTTGCCAAACATAAGATTTTCTCCAATAATTACAGATTTTCCAATTTTGGGTAATATTAATGGAACAAATCAAAATAATAATAGAAAATACACTGCACACATAGTGAAAATATTTATAATTTCTTATCTATTATATCAAAAGAATTTCCTTATTTACAGGCGAAAGCACATTCGTAATTGACTTGATCGTTATTTAATGAAAATCCATCTTACACGTATTCAATTCTGATAGTGGAGAAAACGAAACATGTCATGTACTATTCACCAATATAATAATAAACAAATAAACGACGATTTTTGCACTTCGTTGATTCTTGGGGTCACTGCTCCTTAACAAATGGCTCTAACCTTTAAGTAAAGTTTTATTTTGATGTACCTTAAATGTGCAATTGTTCTCCATATAAAATATCCTAGGTTGTGCGTAACATAATCACTAGAAGAACTAAGCACCACTTTATATTGCAATTTTTACACGTTCACAGTTTCTTTTATTTATTATTTTATATTATAAAATTTCGTCTGCCAAGTAATTTTGACACTGACATTTGAGGGCCAGTCATTTTTTGTGGATTCTGCTTTATAAGCGTTTTTAGAATTTCTATTTAATAATGGTTATGATTTAAAGTGGAAGCAATAAATATTTATATAAATAGTAAAAAAATTAAGAAACGAATAGCCCAAATGAAAAATTTGGAAAAGGTTCTTCTTATTGCTATTATGGTAGGGTCTGTCTAAGAATTAAACTAGGAAAGTATTGGATTTCAGAAAAACAAGTGGGTGAGAGTTGAAAACACTAATGATAGAACGAAGGATGGTCTCAAGTCTCTTTTCTCTCTCTCTCTCAATTATCTCTCTCCACGCAGTTGTATTTTCTGGAAAAGGATTAGTTATCATACATCGAGTATATTACATTATTTAAAATAAAATTGAAAGTTTATTGCTATTACCACAAGAAAATTTTAACGTCTACTGCAGCTAAGCTAGGTGATACATATCTGTCTAAAATGTAACCAATTACCAAAAAAACTATGGATCTAAACTTGGTTTACTTCCATGTGCTACGTAGTACTTACAGTAGATAATGTCTTAGTAGCAATATAAAATATATAAATGTCAAAGTACAAAAAAACAGAGAGGCTTCGAAATATCAGAGAACCACTGAGGCACGCTTCTCACACGTAGTTTTAGTAACACTTAAATCAAAAGCAGCCGGTCAATCAGGTATGGTAATTCAACCATACACGACCAATTTATAGTCATCGTGAAGACACCCTTTGACGTTTTTCTCCGTCAGTTGTCAATATAACTTGTTTACCTGTTGAACTTTTTAAAATAAACTTTATTCCAAAAAATTAAACGTTTAACATTTGTTAAACAACTGAAAATACACGCAAACCAGATACTAAATTTCCAAAATGTAGGGCGGAAGAACTTCAAAATAATTATGCAAAAAAAGAAAACAATGGTAATTTAATTTTCCTTTAAAAAATATATTTCAAAAAAAAGAGGGAAAATAACAACTCAGAATAGCTAAAAAAAAAGGTATTTCAATTTATGCCCTAATTGAAAACATTTGAATATTTTATTTTTTTATTGAGGACCAACTTATATATATATATATGTATATATATATATATATATATATATATATATATATATATATATATATAAGATACCCACATCCTTCCATTGTATAAACATAAATACAAAAAAATCTGTTTTAGTCTTAGTTAAGCATTTGAAAATGTAGTTGTCAGTTAACAAAGTAAATAAGTTATTTTTTTGTTAAAATGTACTATCACAAAATAACGGACCAATCAACTTTTTAAAAGAAGCAGGTACTGCAGACCAGTCCAAACTTTACTTTAACTCAGACACCGTGTATCAGTTCAAAACGCATGGTTCAACAAAGATGTCTAAGAAACAACGTCTTCCCAAAATACAAACGCGTAAAATGCAACTCATCATCAACTTCGGCCTATTCCTATAAGATCACATGGCTGAAAGAAGAAGCTAAGAATTGATCTGCAGCAGAAACAACATTTTACTCCATATCAACGTATTGTACTCTGAATTAGTTTATAAACTCCACCCGCTAGAATTTGATATCTTTGATGATAATACCAGATTAAACATTAGTCAAATTATTCACAAAATTTAGTTAACCCAATCAAAAAAAACTTACAAAAACTAATAGAGAATCTCTAGTACAAATTTCACAGAAAGTGAGAAAAAAGTATTGGGAAAAGGACCAAAATAGAATCTTAACTTTAATATAAAAAATACTACTGAAAAACTAATATCTGAACTTGAATCGGCCACAAAAAACGTAAGTGACCCAAATATCAAAAAAGAAAAAAATAAAACATATAATGATAAACCCACAAAACACTAACTGCTGTAATAAGGAACAACTAACGATAGCGTCCATCCAGTCTAAAGTAAAAGAGAATAACCTAGTAATAACAAAAGCAGACAAAGGCAGCTCCATTATAGCCCTTGATAAAACAAGTACATTCGAAAAGTAAATGATTTTTTGTAAAAAGGAAACCCAATAAAACTAAAAAAAGATCCAGCTGATAAAATTCAAAAACAACTCAAGACCCTGTTAAACGAAACCCTGAGCTTTGTGAATGAAATGAAAAAGTTTAAAATAATAAAGCAAAATCCTTCACCATCAACTCTCGAACTTTGCATAACCGGAAACCATTTCCAGTTCAATAATCAATTTCTCTTGCCATGGGTTCTCCACTTAGTCCTTTGCTAACAGAAATTTTCATGTCAAAACTGGATAATGATTTCCTAAAAACTCAACACGCAAAAAATATTCTCTTCTGGTTTAGATATGTGGACGACATCTTGGTATGTTTCCACGGAAATTATATGGAACTAAATTCTACTTTAAATTATCTGAATAATATAACCTCAACATAAAATTCACATTTGAAAAGGAAACAGGTAATAAAATATATTTCTTAGATATAACAATTTCAAAGAATTAAAATAGATTAGAATTCGATTCTATGATCCATAAAGCCTTCAATATCCCTCTCAGTAAAAATAATTTAAAAAAAGAACTGAATACAATCAAAAATATAGCACTCAATAACAACTTAAAATAATTAATACCCTAATAAGCCGTAAACAAGAGCAACTCATCTTCAGCTTAATTTATCCCATAAAAGAATTCCAAGAAAGAAAAACATTCATACCTCTGACATATTTTCATCCCATCTCGGATAAAATATCTCAAGTTCTCACAGCCGAAAAAACAAGAATAACTTTAAAACCAGCTTAAAAATTATCTAATATATTTTTCAATTCCAAAGATGTATGTATGTACCTTAAATGTGCAATTGCTCGCCATATCAAATATTTTAGGTTGTCAACTAAACACCACTTTATACTGCAATTTTTTCACGTTCACAGTTTTTTTATTTATAATTTTATATAATAAAATCTCATCTGGTAAGTAATTTTGACATTGAGATTTGATGACAAGCTATTTTTTGTGGATTCTGCTTTATAGGCATTTTTTAGAATTTCTGTTTGATAATGGTTATGATTCAAACTGCAAGCAATAAATATTTCAAAAAATAGTAAAAAAAAATTAAGAAATGAATAGCCCAAATGAAAAATTTGGAAAAGGCTATTTGAAGTCCGTTATTTGTACCGCTATTGTGGTAGGGTCTGTTCAAGAATTAAACTATTAAAGTATTGGATTTCAAAAATACAAGTAGGTGGGAGTTAAGAAAACTAATGATAGAACGGAGAATGGTCGCACGTACCTATTCTCTCTCTCCACACAGTTGCATTTTATGGAAAAGTACTAGTTGTTATACATCAAGTATACTACACTATTTAAAATAAAATTTAAAGACTGTTACTATCACAATAAGAAAATTTTGACGTCTAGGGCAGCTAATCTAGGTAATATATATCTAAAATTTAACCAATTACCAAGAAAACTATAGGTCTAAACTTGGTTTACCTCAATGCGCTACGTAGTGCTTACAGTAGGTAATGTCTTATTAGCAATATAAAATATATAAATAACATTTACTACTTACACTTAAACCAGAAGCAACCTGTCGAACCGATATGGTAATTCAACCATACACGACCACTTTATAATCATCGTGGACGCACCCTGATAAACAGGTGTTTCCCGCGTGACAGACATTTGACATTTTTGCCCGTCAGTTTGTTTAGGTTGGAAAGATAAAATTTATTCCCCAAAATTAAACGTTTAACATCTATTAAACAAGAGAAAATACATGAAAAGCGTTAAAGGCCCTGCAAGCATTGGTTGAGAATGTGAATAGAGAAAGTGTCAAAATGGGTCTGACGATAAAACCGAAAAACAAAATTTGTGGTCGTTTCTAATCATCAGATCAGCAATTGCCAATTATTCCTCGAAGGAAAACAAATAGAACGTACAGAAAAGTATAAATATTTAGGCATCTATATCGCATCCGACATTGACTAAGACACTGAAATTAAAATCAAAATAGAGGTCACAAGAAAAGCATTTTTAAAATTCCGGAAGATGTTCTACAACAAAAACCTATCCCTCACTCTAAGATTACGTTTCCTAGAATGCTACGTGTGGTCTCAACATTTATATGGAATTGAGACATGGACGCTGAAGCAATAAACTACTAAGAAGGTAGAAAAACATTTGAAATGTGGCTCTATCGAAGAATATTAAAAATCCCACGAACAGCCAGGATCACTAATGAGGAAGTTCTACGGAGAATAGGTCAAGGCAGACAACTCTTGACAATCATAAAAGCATGACATACGAAAAACATCTTATTTATGTGATGTACTCAGAAACGACAAATATTCGCTATTGCAAAACATCATGCAGAGAAGAGTTGATGGTAGAAAGGGTGTCAGAAGAAAGAAAAGGTCTTGGCTGAGAAACATCAGAAAAACATTTAGAGAAGTGGTCGCCAACATCCATTAGGAGAAGGCATGGGAGAAGAAGAAGAGCAATAGATGTGTTCAAATTTTTATGTTTTAAGTAATGATTTAACAAAATTCCATTTTTGACAGTACTCCTTCAAAATTTGCATAATTAATTTGCTGGTGTTACGCAGGAATTATTTTAAAAGATAAAAATTTTTATATTTTTTTTATTAAATTAAATAATAATAATATATATATATATATATATATATATATATATATATATATATATATATATATATATATATATATATATACATATACATATACATATATATATATATATATATATATATATATATATATATATATATATATATATATATATATATATATATATTGAAATATCCTTTTTAGCTATTCTTTTTGAATTAATATATTTTTCAAAGGGAAATTAAGTTACCATTGTTTTCTTTTTTGTATAATTATTTTAATTTCTTCTTGTCTATATTTTGGACAGTTAGTATATGGTTTGCGTGTATTTTCAGTTTGTTTAACAAATGTTAAAAGTTTAATTTTGTCAAATAAATTTTATTTTAAAAAATTCAACAGATAAACAAGTTATACTGATAACTAACGGGGGAAAAATCAAATATCTTTCAGGTGGAAAACAATTATTTCTCAAGGTGTCTTCACGATAATTACCATACCAGATCGACAGGTCGCTTTTGGTTTGGGTGTAAGTAGTAAAACTACGTCTGAGAAGCGTGCCTCAGTGGCTCTCCGGTGGCTCGAAGCCTTTCCATTTTTTTGTACTGTTAATGACATTTACATATTTTATATGGCTACTAAGACATTACCTACTGTAAGCACTGCGTAGCACATCGAGGTAACCCAAGTTTAGATATATAGTTTTCTTGGTAACTGTACATTTTGGATAGGTATGTACTACCTAGCTTAGCTGCAGTAAACGTCAAAATATTCTTGTTGTAATAGCAATAAACTTAAAATTTTATTTTAAATAGTGTAATATTCTTGATGTATAATAATTAGTACTTTTTCGGAAAATATGACTGTGTGGAGAAGGAGAATAGGTACTCGAGACCATCCTCTCTTCTATCATTAGTTTTCTTAACTCTCTTGTATTTCTGAAATCTAATACCTTCCTAGTTTAATTCTTACACAGACCCTACGTTATAGAGATAAAAATAACGAACTTCAAATAACCTTTTCTCAATTTTTCATTTCGGCTATTCGTTTCCTATTTTTTTTTACTATTTTATAAATATTTATTGCTGGCATCACATAGAAATTCTAAAGCAGAATCCACAAAAAATAGCTTGTCATCAAATGTCAATGTCAAAATTACTTAACAGACGAGATTTTATAATATAACATTATAAATAAAAAACCGGTGAAGGTGTAAAAATTGTAATATAAAATGGTGTATAGTTCATTTAGTGATTAGTCACGCACAACCTGTTTTGTAATTCTGTAATCCTGTTTTCTAATCCAATCTGTTTTGTAACCTGGAGTTGATGTTCAAAATTGGCAGATGTGGTTTATTTATTTTTGATAGCCAATTTATGCTTATTAAGTCTGGCAGATATTCTTGTGTGATAGATCTTATTGTTGGAAGTGATTTGTATACAGCTGATATATTTTGTCTTCGCAAAAGGCGTTTTGTAGGTGGACCCTTTAAAGTATGGTAGAATGGTTTTTGGTCGGTTATCCGGGCCTTCGATAGATTTTCTTCGTGGATATTGTTGTTATTTTACTGTCCTATTTATTAGTATGCGTCCATTCTGGTTTAAAACTACGGTGAGTTTTCTAGCTCTTCTTGTTTCTTATCATTGTCTATGAAGCGGGTTGACCTAGAAACTAACGTATTCGCCATGGCTTGCAGTTGTGAAGGATGGTGGTGGGATTCAGCACTAAGATATTTATTTTTGAGTGTGGGTTTCCTGCATACCGCATGTTCTAAATATCCATCTCGAGGTTTGGTGACATGTACATCTAGAAAAAGGTTGAGAAGCTGTTCTCTACCGAGGAGCCATACGACGAATACGACATTGACATCTCGACTCAATAACATCCAATTCATGGTTGCAGTCTCCATTGTTTTTCTCTCGAAGTAGTTAATGAAGACATTTGCAACTGCTGGTGTATTGATAATCTCATAATTGAACCTTCTATTTGTGAGTATTTATTTATCCTACATAAAGTTGACATTCATCAGGCAATATATTGACAGGTCTATTACATATGCCGAAATATTTTCGTTCTGTGCAATTTATTACAGATCTTTATCAGTTGATATACTGGAATATAATGACTTAACGTCGAAACTAGTGATGATATCATTTGGGCTTATAGTAAGGAAAACTAGAATCTGCATGAAGTATTCTAAATTTCGTGCATATGCTTTTATCTATTAGAGGATGTATAATGCTTTATAGGTATTGTTCCAGTTTGTATAATTGAAAGTTGGAGGCGCTAACTATTGGCTGTAACGAAACATCGATTTTGTGAAGTTTATAGAACTTTGGACATTTACTTAATGTCACAGAGATAAGTTTTTTCTTAATTTATTCGTGGATGGTTAATATCGATCCACATTAGATTTTGTTGCTTTTTTAAATCATTATATATAAGTAAATATATATATATATATATATATATATATATATATATATATATATATATATATATATATATGTATATATATAGATATATATGTATATATATATATATATATATATATATATATATATATATATATACATATACATATATATAACCACATATATATATATATATATATATATATATATATATATATATATATATATATATATATATATATAGTGAAAGTCCCCTTCGCTAACACCCCTCTTACACGGACACCTACCTTGAACGGACAGTTTCTCATGGTCCCGACTGACTTTCATATAATTGGTATTGTATTAACTCCCTCATGAACGGACATTTTCTTCAATGACAGCGGACACAAAAAATTGTTCCCTTAACCGGACAAAAAAACAATAAAAAATAAACGCCTTGTCTCATTTTTCTATGGCAAGTATCGCTGTTGCGTTTCCCAGTCGCACCGCGCGCCAACGTCGCTACCTGTCTTCACTGAGGGACTTCCCCGGGTAAACCGGGGAGTTACCGATCTCAATTTTTCGGTACACGCGGAGATTTAATATTAGTCTGACGCCTATGTGAAAAAGAGACACAGTGGGCGACACATTCATTGTAGAAATGGCTCCAAATAGAAAAATTCTCACGCTTAAACAAAAAATTGAAAAGTTCACAATAAGGAAAAGTTAAGTGTATGGGACTTATCCAAACGTTTTAATATCCGAAAAACACAAACTGCTGATATAATTAAACATAAAGAACCCATTCTAAACAAGTGAATGCCGAACTGCAATTTGATTGAAGAAGGAAGCTTTTTGACTGATGATGGTACCAAAATTGACAAGTTTTATTATAACTGGTTTATAGCAGCTCCCCAAAAGGGGATTCCTTTGACAGGTATGCACATGAATTATTTTTTTTTAGATATGGTTTTCTGGAATCAGTGCTTTGATTTTCTTTTCATATCAATTCAAAGAATGGATAAAAGGGGTGAGAGTATCAGTAGACTTGTCTTGACAAAAATGCAAAAAACTTATTGTTAATGTTTTTTTCAGGTCCGCTAATACGATGCCAAGCAAAAAAAATAACCGAGTCTCTGGGACATTCTACATTCAGTGCTTCTTCTGGTTGGCTTAATAAATTCAGAATCCGCCACAACATAAGTTTTAAAACGATTTCAGGAGAAGGAACTTCGGTTAGTGCTGAAGATGTTTCATTTCTGGGAAAAATGTCCTTCTTTAATTAAGGGATATTCACCAAGAAACATCTATAATGCCGATGAGACAGGCCTGTATTTTAGGGCTCTACCTAACTTTAAAAAAAGAAAAATGTGTTGGTGGTAAATATCCCAAAAAGAGGATTACAATTTTGCATTGTGAAAATACGGCGGGACAAAAAGAAAAACTCTTAGTCATTGGTAAGGCAGCTAAACCCAGAGCTTTTAAAAATATTAACATAAACAACCTGTCTGTAACTTGGAAATATAATAAGAAAGCTTAGATGACAGGAGAAATTATGACAGAGTGGTTGCAAGATCTTGATTGGAAAATGACAAAAGAAAAAAGAAACATTTTGTTATTTTAGACAATGCAGGATCTCATCCAAAAGACGTCCGCTTAAAAAATATAAAAATCTTGTTTCTGCCCCCTAACTGACATCAGCTTGTCGACCACTTGACTAGGGAATTATAGAAAATTTTAAAATTTATTACTGAAGTCTAATACTAAAACACCTGATAGTAAACATTGAAACTGCTGGTATAGCTTTTGAGTTAATTAAGAAAATTACGCCATTGGATGGAGTTTACTTTGCAAAAACAGTTAAAAATTGCTTCCGTTAAGCGGGATTTAAGCATGAAAATATGTAAAGCGAAGACCAGTTAACTGAGGCTGTTTCATCTGATCCAGAAGATGACTTACCACTTTTACTTGCAGATATCCTCAAAAATAAAAATTTGTTGGAGTTTACTGATAATAAAAACCTTAATGATTTTTGAACATAGATGAAAATTTGTATGTTGAAAATGCAGAATCGGAACAAAATATTGAAAATTCAGTTGAAATACAAGGACTTTCCGAAGATTCTGATGTTGATGAGGTTCCAGTACCAACAAATGCTATCCCAAATTATGGTGAACCTCTTACCCTAACCAGGCTGCTTAAAAGTTTTGCCGAACATCACGGAGGTGCAGAGTCTTTAGAGCTTCTTTCCAAATTAGAAATACGATTTGTGAAAGCCATTTTAAAGAAAAAGAGGAGACAAACAACAACATATCAATTTTTGCGTCATGAAAGTGACCTTTCATTTCATATGTATAACTCTATCCTATTACATTTTATATGTATCTAAAGGTAACAAATCTTTGGTTTTTCGTTCAGATTTAAGTTTTTTTGTTTATTTTAAAAATATGTACATACATAAGTATACATTTTAATGGTCCCAAATTCTTTAATTACAGTTTTAATTAAAAAAACGATTTTTTTGTATTTCTTTTAAGCGGACACCCCTCTTAAACAGACACTTTCGATCGGTCCCGTTGGTGTCCGCCCAAGGAAGATTATATAGAATACGTTCAAAGTTAAATTTTAAGACATTCATGACCGTTAACTTTTTAGGAAAAAGCATATACGAACGAAATACATTTACATTAAAGATAAATTGCTTATGGGTTTGGCTTAAGTTGATTAGATTCTGTGATGCAATTAAAAATAAATAAAGTTATTGTAAATCACGTTCCGTTATTTACTACTTGAGTGGTTTAAGTGGATAATAAAAGTAGGTTGGTAATTCCCTTAATACCATCTAACAACAAATTTCGTTATCATTTATTGATAAATTAGGTAATATAGGTTTTTAACCTAGTGCAGCTCCTCGTATAAGCTTGTTAAAAACTGATATCAACATTGTTTACTTTCTAAATACGACCATTTTAAGTCATAGTTGTAAAAATACCGAATTTCAGGAAATCGAGTTAAATTATTTTTATTAGCAAATATCTCAAAAACTATTAACATTCGATTGCGTAAGCGTTGTCGAGAACTCTCTGTTGAATTCACAACTTATATAATTTAGGTGTTTAATTTAAAATAAAACCATTCTTCAGATTTCCATAAACTGTTTTACAGTCTACTATATTAAATTTAAATTTACTGGCTAAAATGATTTCATTATGGAGTCATAGATAATAACAGTACTTGCGACGGTTAAAAATGACAAGACTAAACGGACAAAGTCAAAATAACACGAGCTAGCCATGTCGCTAAAGTCGACTAGGGCGATAATATTAACAAAAACAAATGTTCTATTGATTTTTAAATTTCGTGTAAGTTTTTAGAGTACGATAGAGAGGAGTTCTACATTGTAATAAATATCCCACCCTGGTTATCGTTTTTTAATGGGAATGTAAGATTTATTTTTGTGAAAATCTCCCTCCATAATCACCGACTTTTAAATTTAATGTAAATTTTTAGATTTCTATGGTATGAAAAAGTTCTATTTTGTAAAAAGTGTCCAGCATCGATTTACAGATTCCTTTAGTTTGCTGTGTTAGGACGGGACTAATCTTTCAGAGTACCAGCACAAGACGTTATATTTTTTTTCAAGCGATTTCGCTCCCAAGTTGTCATATATATATATATATATATATATATATATATATATATATATATATATATATATATATATATATATATATATGTAATATGTCTATTGTACTACTTTATTTAGTATATTAATGATTCAGGATACAGATCCTCTCAGCTCGCCAATAAGGAGTAAAATTTTGACTTTATGAATCGGTGTGATTCATTCGCTATCTCGAGTTTTGACTAAAAGTTTAAATTGATAAGAGTGATTTCTGTTCCATTTTTCTCAATTTACTTTGGTATTAGTGTATCAACTCACAGGGACTGTTAGGTAAGTTTTCTTTTAATTATCTGTGACTGTTCCTCACATTAGATTAACAAAAATAAATGGAGTAAACCCTGTGAGTTCGCGTAGGAGGGACTAGAGGAGAATATTTTCCTCTGTGTCTATGAATATAGACAATACTTACCTTGAAAACAGAACTTTTTTTATTGAGAGTTCTCTTTTGTGAAAAATATTTACACTCCGGTCATAGATTTTTTAATTGAATGTTGAGTTTTTGGAGTTCCATTGTAGATAAGGATGCTTTATTTATGAAAAACCTCCCAACGTCCAGTAATCGATTTTTAAATTGAGTGTAAAGTTGTTAGAGTTTCACAGTAAACAACCCTCCTTGGCGCGTCGATTTCAGTTTAGTGTGCTAATAGGAGAATTTTCTCTCCTTAGATGTCCTACGGCGTCTCCAGTTTGTCGGTTAGTGCCCTTCCCCTATCTATAAAGAACTCTATCATTAGTGTCCTTTTTTCATTAAAAATGTATCCATACGCCCTTCGCGTCTTGAACCTGACTACGCCAATGGAGTTAACGCACGGAAAATCCATGTTTTAGAGATACTTTGTAATATTAAGTAATAATTCGGAGATTTTATACCTCATTATTTATTTATTTTTAATTTAGTATACATTTGTGTTAATTTCTCACCTAATAAGTAATTTCGTCTCTTCTCTATTAGTAAACCGATATATGATTATTTCATAGAATTCCTATGCAGATAAATAATTTGAAATTGTTCAGTTTTATACACCAAAAGAAGCGAACAAACCATTTTAAAAGTAAATTAAACCATAAAAACTGCCGATGTAATATATAGAGGGGAATATTAATGATACTAAAATAAATCACAGTGGAGACTATTTGCAAAAATAAAATCAACTATTTAGGTTCCGAAAATTTAGAAGTAAAACAAAAAAAAAAGAAAATATTTTATCGGTTAGAAGGAAAAATAACACTTAAAATTACATAAAAGTAATATATAAAATGTGAATACTTATTTACCTGAATAAACATGGAAAAATCAATAAAAAGTCTTCGTTGTATTGAAGCTGGGCAGTAATAAAAGTATTCCTAATTTAAAATAATAATTTTTGAAAATATATGGTTTGTAACCTGCATTGTTTTTTTTTTCTAGAAAATACAACTTAACTCTGGTAAGGCCACAATTCTTCTTAAGTGCTATGGGATACTTTAAGCAAAAATATCTTAACTCAATATTTATATTTGTAAGTGACGACACAAAATGGTGTTTTGAACAATTTGGCAAACTGGAAAACGTATTTGTAGTAACCGATTCTCAAAACAAGAAAAATGGTGCAGCTTTAGATATGGCAGTGATGGCAGCCTGCAATCATACTATTTATGATTATGGTACATTTGGAGAGTGGGGAGCTATTTTGGCCGGAGGAGAAGTAATATGTTATGATATGATACAAAACAGGAAAAAAGGTTCATCGCGGTTCAATAGAACATGGCACTTAATGAGCTAATATATTGTCTAGGTTACTTAATTTATTGTTTTTAAAATTGAGACATTGAGAAACACGGAAATTATATATATAGCATTCTTATTAAAAATTAAATACAAATGAAAAGACGACTTTATAAGATATAAACATTACAAATTTACGATACAAGATAAAGCAGCAAGCCAAACTAAATATATGCCAAATCGCAACATTTTGAAAAGAACTAACTGACAGTTGATTTTGTAATAGATTTTATAGTAATGAAATAGTTAAAAAAAAAAGTTACAATAACACTTGACACCTAAGGCATCACTCAAAAACAACAAAGAATTGTTAAAAGATCTACAACCTGCAAATAAAATTGAGACCCTTAGCCTAGAATCATAAAGTCTTTCGGAGTTTTATCAAATCAATTCCATTATATTGTCAACAACGCTCAGTTCATTGTCGGATCCCACACTGTAGATATCACCACAACAATACTGCAACCAAGGAAGTGAAACAGTGGAAACTTTTTACAACACGTAATTAATACACATATTATATTATATATATATATATATATATATATATATATATATATATATATATATATATATATATATATATATATATATATATATATATATATATATATATATATATATATATATATATATATATATATATATATCGTTTTATGTATTGAAACTGATGAATCTATATCGAACGGGATTACACAAAAATACTAATAAATAAATTTTATATGGGAAAATTCGACCCTAAAGAAATGACGAAATGAATGAAATGAAAAGATCGTTTTCACTCTGCCACTAGTAAACAAAACAAATGGGATAAACAATGTTATCGTGATTAAACCAGAAGTTTCATAACAAATTAAAGATACGCTACATTTTTAATATTATATATTATAAAATTAATCAATTATACATAAAGTTTAAGCTATAATAATTGTAAAGTTCTACCCAGAGACAAAATTCACCAAGCTAAACTAATACTTTCACCCTTTGAAAATATCTTAACAGTCGAAAGTAACTCAGGAAAAAATGAAAAATAAGAAGTGTAAAAAGTATTTAGTAGTATATAAAATAATTAGCAGTTATATTTCGAAATCAATACCGACTTTTTAAAAAAATGGGTATAGCATCGTACTTTTCCCGTAACTGGTATTTTAATGATTTCATTTTTAATAATAAATAGTTTTAAACCAGTAATACTCGCAAACAGTAACTGCGAAAACGCTGACTAAAATTGGACAGATGATAGTTTGTATCTTGAAGTTAGCCACGAAAGGATCCGATATGTCAACAAGTTTCCCTTTCATAGAGGCTACAGAGGGTGATGCTTAATAACTACTTGATTCAAATTGTACACGCAGAAGCGTTTTGATTTGGAAAAACTGGTTATGAATTTTTGTTGTCCCGTAATAAGGGTGTCAACCACCCCTATTCTAAAAATTCAGAGAATTAGTTCCATCTTGAGTTCGAGTGTTACACTCCATCAGACATTTTAACTAGTGATTATACAGTTTCGTATGTTGAACTCTTGATAAGGGTGTAAGCTACCATTATTGAAAAATCATTAATGAAATTAACAACATACTCAGAGAATTTGTTGTGGTTAGTCTTTTAAGAAATAAAGTTAATTAATTTATCAATTCAATCAATCACACAGTTTCTACACAACTTTCTTTGTTTCATTTAATTCATATCACTCTTTAGGGTTCCTTTTGTCAAAGAATTCACATTGAGAAATATTATGAGCTTTTTTATCCTTATTAATATGAATCAGCAAATTAATCTCTGTGCCACCTTCAGTTTACGATGAAGATAGTACTTTTCTATCTGATTTATGGAGATGAGTAAATAAAACTGTATCCAATGTTGAACACTGTTTTGCTAAAAACTTAAACATATCTTCAATGATTTCAATATCATTATTAATATCTAATGCATAGTTTTGCATTTCAAAGATTTTAAATAATGCTGAATCAATTTTTTAATATATTAAATTAAACGAAGTCCCACTCATTAGTAGGAAGGTCAAAGTTATACAATGCATAGATGTTTTCAGAAAAACTATGCAAAACATGCCTAAGTGAATGTATTGAGTTCACTGTTACCGTAGGTCACTTAATTAAACTTATTTAGAACGATATGTAAAATAAACGACGATTTCGATAAGCTTTTTTTTTAATATATTAACTCCTTATCTTCCACAGAAACTGGTTTAACTAAAGTGAAAGGCTCACAAGAGAATGACATGAGTAATACTGAAATTTTAACACGCTGTTGCTATGTATCAGAGATTCCAAAAGATCCCTGAAGGCAGGCCTGGATTTTCAATTTCCATTAAAACTTGGTGAAAACTAATTTCAAATAGTTCACTTGTCGACTTGTTTGAAGTGCCTAACGTTTTCCTATCATTTTTTAAATAGTCAAATAATTAAAGAAAATATGAACGAATGTATGAGCCACTAGTATCAATTGTCGAAGAACTTTAACAAAGTCTTTCAAATCTATTTCATCGCTACTACTAGCATCTATTCCCAATAATTTTCTTTGATTTATCGAATTCCGCGATAATTAAGCGATTCAAAAGTTTCCTTAAACTCGAGATTGGTTAAACGACACATGAATACACGCGCCTTTCGTGCGATTTAATAGAATTCCTTCATGTGGTTTATAGAAAATTTTATAAGAAAGCTATGATATGTGACTTGCCGTTAAAATGGCTACCAAATTTATTTAAAGAATGATTTTTAATTTTTATATATGAAAAAAATAAATGAGCTTACTTTCACTTTGGAAAATAAAAAATCTGATGACAAAGTATCAAATAAGTCTTCTAAAAATCCAAAGTCAAAGTATAAAAAAAATTGTGAATTATTTTTGTCGGAGGAAAAAGGCTTTAAGGACTCACTTGATTTCCGCTTTTCTTTGCAAGGGTGGAAATCTGCTCACTAGACTTATTCGCGATCCCACGAAAACGGTACGATAGCAAAAATGTGACTTTTTTCGCTACCAAGTTTCGCAAGCAAATACAGGATATATTTCCACGATAGATATGCCTCGCATGTAACATAGACCACAATTTTAGTTTTTTCTACTCTGTTACAGTAATAAATTTAAGAGTATATTACAAGAAAATCCACCATACGTCAAGAAACATAGTTTTCGTAGTTTTTTTTTTATACCAGATAAATTATTAAACGTAATGCATTCGTGATAATTTTCACTGAGTCTAAACTTTATGGAGAATATTCCAGTAGAGGACATCGATTTTTTAAAAATAATACAAAAAAAAGTGTGCGCAGTATTACATCCTATATATTTTTAAAATCATGTTTTCACAAGCTTTCATTTGACACCCTAGTCAGTGACCTGGCTCTAATTAGGCCATCAATTCCTGTATGTGTGCCAAATTTCAACTTTCTATGTCGAAAAATTTCGGAAAAAATCGGGTGTGACAGACAAACGGACAGATGGACAGACGGACACCGAAGTGATCCCATGAGTGTTCCGTACGAAACACTAAAAATAAATTCATAAACAACTTCTTCTTGATGCGTCATATCCGATACGGGCGTAAGCGACCCTCTCACCTTCGCCTATAGTTGATCCCTTTCCAAGTGTTCCACACACAACGGGAACCTACCATTTAATGGCGGTTCCGAACGGCCAACGTGAGAGGGCTTTACTAGGCTTGATGCTACGGGTGGTTTGCTATTGCCTTCCTGAGAGAGGCGATCGTCACATTCTTAAAAGACTAACCATGTATATATATATATATATATATATATATATATATATATATATATATATATATATATATATATATATATATATATATATATATATATATATATATATATATATATATATATATATATATATATATATATATATATATATATATATATATATATATATATATATGCATATATATATATATATATATATATATATATAAATATATATATATATATATATATATGCATATATATATATATATATATATATATATATATATATATATATATATATATATATATATATATATATATATATATATATATATATATATATATATATATATATATATATATATATCGTCCTCATCGCAAAATAAAGGTGGCACAGAGAATAACTTATTAGCTCATGATAATATCATAGTACGGAAAAATATACACGTATTTTTTCTAAAAACGCTCATAATATTTCTCAACTGGAATTCTTGGATAAGAGGACCCCTAAAGCGCGATATATATTAGTGAAATAATGAAAGTTATGTATAAACTGTTCGGGAACTTCCCATAAATCATTTGTTTTTGATAAGAGGCAAAATGTAAAATTTTCAAACATTCTCATCAGATTTTTCTTCCTTTTATTAACAATTTATCTGTCAAACCTGAAAATAAAATAGTAAAAAGCAACAATGATCAGCTTATTGTTACTACCAGTTAAATTGACGTTATAGAAAATTAACCAATAAGCAAGTACTGCCAATACGAATCAATTAATTATCATATCAACTGCTCTATTAGAAATATTGGATGTTATTGGGAAATACAGAAATATTGATCAACAGTGGTTCTCAAGTGAACTGAAACTAATTTACCTCAGTGATACTGAGGCAGTAGTTTTACCTCGGATTTGTTCAAATATTCCTAGCACTTATGTCGATTCTAATAAGTAGTCGCATAACGTTTATCATTCCGGGGCTGATCAATATACTTTTAAACGCAGATATATTTTTATATTCATTATTAGATGGTCGTGTTATCGCTGATGCGGGTCAACCCCTTGCTATTAACACGAACGTTGGATAGAATTTGTCGGGTAAGTTTAATATCTACCCCAGTTAAATTTGTTATTGGTCCTTGGTACATCCCCATTAGATGTTGTAATTTTGGGAATTGGAGAAGTTTTCTAAAACAATTTCATTACCTTCAGTAAGGATTGGATCTGAAAATATTTTTAAAATTTCGGTGTCACAAGACGCTGAAGGTTGATATATAATATCGTGGCCATTTAAGAAACCTAATCATTGTTTCTAAGAGTCTAGGTCTACTAATTTGAACTGGAATTTGATTTTTCTTTCAAAATTGTCTAGAGTCGTCAATTATTGACGAAATCAGATATTTTCTTTAGATACTCGTAAGCACATTCCGGACAAATATAAGGAAGCCGATTTGCAAAACTCAGCCTCAAAATTTTTTAAAATTGCAAAAAGCAGCACGGAATTGGGAGGAAAAATGTCGAAGTTCACCTGATTTCAAGTTTACGCGTTAAAAACTGGTTCCTCGAGGGTCTCTGGGGGTCGCTGAAATTATTTTCGGGGTTATTTGGTTCATATGCACCTTTTTGAGGGGTGAAAATAGGGATCGATACTGAAGAATAAAATAACGAATATAAAATACAAGATGAATTATCGATTTGTTTTTTGAGTTTTACATTAATTTCATCACGATACCGGGGAAAAATTTTCCGAACTCAATTATATAAAAATTTTGTATAATTTATTTAAAAAAATAATATACATAAATTATCTATTCAATCTATATAGCTTATAAAATTGTACAAAACTTCTTTAAATTTTATTGACTGATTTCACTATCAACCAAAAACATTCATATAATTATTTAGAATTTTATAAGATTTTATAAAATTATATTTTTTTAAATTTTTTTAAATTAATTTAAATAATCAATTTACTCGTAATTTACTTTAATTAGATTCTTAAAAAAATTAATTCCAGAAAAAATTTACGAAAATACAAAACTGCCATAGAATTGTATTCTAAATAGCTTTTACACCTTTCTAGCCCTTCATATAGCTAGAAAAAAATTAATTTGAGTACTCCAAGTGACTTTTACTATAGCAAAACTTAACTTTTTCAATATTAAAATCTCGATTTTGCTAAATTTTTGTATCTTTCTTCTCACAATAACCTTTTCTTTCAAATATATTCCATAGAATTGTAATTCTAAATACTTTTGATACATTCCTAATCTTACTTATATATGGAAAAAAATAAAATTGAAGACCGCAAAACACATTTACTATAGCAAAACTTAAACTCTTAAATGTTAAAAATCTCAATTTTCCTGTATTTGTATCTTTTTTTCTGACGATAAATTTATTTTTCAAATCTGTGCCATAGAATTGTATTCTAATAACTCCAATTAATTGAAAGACCGCAAAGGACTTTTACTATAGCAAACCATACTTTTTCAATATCAAAATCTCGATTTTCCTGAATTTTTGATTTTTTTTGTGGCGGTTAGGTGAGCTTTAACATCCAAAATACAAGGACTGCAATATATCAAAAATTCAGACAATCTCGACGGACCTAATTTTCTATAAGATTATGACGGGTCCTTTATGTATTGATACCCATCAGAAATTTGTGTTCAATATTTTAATGATAAGCACAATGAAACATTTTGAATGCAGTCAATCCAAAAATATTTGTAACGTGAAACCTATTTATTATGAAGTGAAATTTTATTAGTTATGAAGTTTAATTTTTAATTGACTCACAATTGACAAGGTAGTCCTATATTTATTGTCGGTAATATTTTTAAATAGAAAGTAGAATGATTACTTATAACACATTTAGTCAAGAATGTAACCCAAAAAATTAAAAATGGGCACTAGGCACAATGTATAACGATGTACTCACGTTCCTGATTTCTTTATTATGTGCATTGACAGTGATTTTTTTGTATGTATTCAGTATTTTTAAAAAAGAAAAGTAACATGTTCAGTTCACGGTTCACTTGACACAACAATGCGTTTCATAAATGTCGAAAAAAACATACTCCAACATTTTTTTCCTAATCATTAAAGGAATAAATCGCTATTATGAAGGAAATCTATTCTGATCGATTTGCCAATGATATTTTTAATAAAAAAAAAAATGATTCATGTGAATATAGTAATTTTTCCTCTCCAACCCCCATTTTCACCCCTCAAAAGGGTGTATATGATCAAAACGATCCCGAAAATAGATTCAGCGACCCCAGAAACTCACGAAGAACCAGTTTTGAATGCATAACTCTAATTCAAGTGAATATCGTAATTTGTTCCTCTTCAATCCCCCATTTTTACCCCTCAAAAGGGTGCATATGAACAAAATTGCCTTGAAAATAGATTAAGTGACCCCAGAAATCCCCGAGTAACCAATTTTCAACGCGTCAACTTGAAATTACGTGAACTTCGAAATTTCACCTCCCAATTCCGTGCTGCTTTTTGCAATTTTAAAAATTTTTAAGGCTATGTTTTGCAAATCGGCTTCCTTACGTTTGTTCGGAATTCGCTTATAAGTATTTTAAAAAAATGTCTGATTTTGTTAATATTTAAGTCCCTAAACAATTTTGAACGAAAAGTCAAATTCCTGGCCCACTGTGCGCCCTTTGAACCAAGATCGGGCGTTTTCACATCTGATCTGCCGACACGACACCGACAAAGCAAAGACAACGATGCTGGTGAACTAGAAATAACATTTAAATAAATGGGAGTGGTTTCACAATTAACGACATGTCGGTGCCGTGTCGTTGCAGTCACCGGCTATCGTCGAGGAGCAGTCTCTCTACTCATATCATCCCGATTTTTATAAAGTTAATTAAGGTGCTAAGTGCTCACCAAGCTGGTACCACGGCCTTCAAGTTTAATATTGTTAGGTTAATTGAACTAGTGGAAACTAATCCCTTCTCTTTGGGATACAACCAACGAAAATAATAAAAATAAAATTCTACTAGGGAAAAGTTGGCAGGAAATATTCCAATACTTAGATGTCGAATATGAAGAACTCCCACAGGCAGAGAAGAAAAAAAAAGGTTAGTACTCATTGATAATTATATTTTATGCATTAAAACATTTTTTTTTTTCTATTTATTTCATGTTAACAAAATGTATAAATGCATATATTATAAATAATGGCTAAATTTTTGATAATCGCCATGATAATTGGCTATCTTTACTAAAAAAGTAGTTGACAAAACACGTTCGTACGCCTTGTGCTGTCTTATTAGTAGACTGTGTCCTTACAGGTAATTGTTGTAATCTGAAACCCGAAGAAATGAGTTAGCCGTCCCTTAAGCGTATTATATTATGTAACATAGCTCATGCTTTTACAATCTTTTTTGAAAATTCTTTGGAGACATTAAGTGACCTATGAAATATTCGCCATTTATTGCTTTATACCAAAGTACATTCCACATACCGCCGAGCTCTTTGAAATCTGTAGTTGTAGCTATTTGATACTAAAGTTGTAATTTGAGAAATCTTTAAGAATATGCTCATTCATTGGAAATGCGTTATCGGCAACAAACACGTGGTATTTTTAAGCTAGTTTCTAGTGTTATGGGTCTAGCCTCTGCTATACGTAATTCATTGTTTATTAACATTTTTCAAAACTCAGTATTTGGAGAATAGAGGAATCACAATCTTTCCCATATTCTCCAATAGAGTAATTTCTTCTAATTAAAATCCATTGATCTTGCATGAGGAAAGTTTTCAAGCCGAATGTGTTTGCCATCAATAGCACCGGGGCACGTAAGAAAACTAGTTCTTTTTTCAAATTCACTGGCAACTTAAATCCATTCCTCTTGAGAAAATTCTTTGAGATGAACTGCTTGGAATATGTTCCTTATTTGGTGACACATAAAATTTATAATAAGGCTCAACATAGATATACCGATTCTATAATGAGAATAGAGTTCTGTCAGCGTACACCCTGTAGCTAAATATCTATAACAAAAAAGAAGAACACAATATATTACAGATTCTATTATTATTGTTGTACTTTTGTTCTTCTTACTCACATTTGGTCATTGTGGTTCCATGTTTGGCAGACGGGCCTAAGCCAAATCAGCACAAATGCTATTACCATTGTGTATTAAGGAATGACCTAACAATGTTACATGTTTTCAAAATCACTGACTTCTGAATGTTTCTTTGTATGTTTGTGTTGAGTCCTAATTGTACTAAGGGTGGTGTGAATGTTGTTGGTGTAAGGCCTGTGATTGATCTGACGAGAGGGACAATGATGATTTTTTCTACTTTCCATAGTCTTTTATTTCTTTTCTTTTATTGTTCTAGCACACGTGCTGCAGAAAAATCCCTAAAGTGCTACAGGAGCGACATGTGTGCGGAGAAAACGATTCACGTTGTTCTTGAATCGCTGTAAATTATACTCGGTGGGAAACACAGTCCTGGGCAAATTATTCCAAAGGGATGATGTTCTCCATATAACAGACTCATTGAAAAGCGTCGTACCAGGAGTAACAAGCTGAACCCCATACGGATGTGAAGTATTAGCGCGACGTTTATTTCTAACATGCACCGCTCTGGGAGAAATTAAGCAGGCTACATCCTTCGATCACTTTTCATGAAAATACTTGTAGAATAGACTCAAGTCGCAACTCGTTCTTCGATGTTCCAACGAATCAAGGACGTCGGTGAGTTCCGGTTCTCCAATCAGACGAATAGAATCCAATAAATGCAGTGTATGTGTGGGAGCGGAGCCCCAAACATGGGAGCAGTATTCCATAGTTGGTCGAATTTGAGCTTTGTAAAGAATTAACAGTTGTTGTGGAGTGTAAAGCTTTCTGGTTCGAAAAAATATTCCCAACTTTTGAGAAGCTCTCCTTGCTATGCCTGCAATATGTCCATGCCAGAACATATTTGCTCCCAAATTAACGCCCAACAAATTGAGCGACGATGCCAGAGGAATGAAGTGCCCCGACATAACTATGTCGGTTTAGCAACGTTAACTTTTTTAGAAAAACTGCCGCCTGGGTTTTTGTAGCGTTAAATTCCACTTGGCTACTGTCATCCCAAGATAGAATTTCTTCCAGGTCTTTGTTAAGTTGAATGACTTCCTACTATCTGCGGATATTCATCTGAGTAGCCGATGTCCGAGCGTTCAAAGGGAATGAAGAGATAAGCGTACTGTCATCTGCAAAGCTGTAGATTGGATTCCCGGACTTTTACAGCAGATCGTTAATGTAAATGAGAAAGGGAGTAGGGGACACTATGGAGCCATGGGGCACACCGGTGTTGATAGTGAAGGTGTTAAAAAGAAATCCGTTGACTGCCACTCGCTAAGAACGCTCTCTGAGGAAACATGAGAGCCACAAACAGAACCTTTCAGACATACCAGACCACACGGTCGAATTCCTTGGATATATCAAAAGCAACAGCTCGAGATTCTCCAAAGTATTCAATTGCGTTGTTTACGAAAGCCTTATTGGTGGTCGTTAATAATGTTGAATCCTTCAAGAGATTTTAGAAGATACTGATTGATAGCATTTTCCATAACTTTCAATATTATCGAAAGCAGTGCGACTGGTCGGTAGTTATTTGGCAAGGTCTTCTTGCCTTTTTTAGGTATCGGCTGAACTGTGGCATATTTCCGACAGGAAGGAAATATTCCCTTTTTGTAGGAAAAGTTGAAAAGTCTATAGAAAACTGATGTTAGTTCCTTCGCACAGTTTTGCTTGGTGTCTAGCTTTATTAAAACACGTTTCATGATACGCTGTCTGATGACAATATCGGGCATCCTTGACTACACCATGGAAATAGTAGGTGATGGTTTTTCTTGAAAATCGACAATAGAATAAGACACAAAGAGTTCAGCCAAAAGGTTCGCTTTCTCAACATGTGTTGTTGTAATAGAATTATCTGGCCGTGTGAGTAGTGGTATGGTGGATTTGGTGAAATTTTGACTAACTGCCTTAGCGACTGACCAAAAGGACCTGGAATTGTTGGGACAATGGAGAAGTTTGTTTCTACTTGGTTGATTGTGTGTCTCCTTGCTCTCGTCGATAATTTCTTTGCATCTGTTCCGGGCACGAACAAAGGTGTTACGATTTATGGCGTTAGAATTTTCACGCCATTGTCGGTAGGCAAGATGTTAGAAGCAGCAGCTTTGCATTTTCGGTCAAACCAAGGCTTGCCATTAGAAGGGAAATTCTTTGAAAAAGGGATGTAAGCTTCCATACCGGCCAATACAACATCGGAAACCTCCCTGGTGCAGTAAGATGGGATCGAAAACAAACGTCTAACCAAGGGAAAATATTCCATGAGATCTTACCATTTAGCAGATTTGTAGCGCCAAATCTTGCGTAGTTTAGGCGCCTCTCTATCACTGATTGGTAGGATACTCGATGTCGAAAGAAATTTATGGTCGGAAGAACCTAACGGTGGATTTTCGGTGATCGTGTAAATCTCCGGATTGATGGTTAAAAACAGATGTAAAAACTGCTGCAAATTCTGTGTATTTGGAGATTTTGTCTGTGTATTTCTTTTGAATGTTTGTGTCGTTGGGGACAGCTATGTGACTTTTCCTTTTTTGTATGGAAAAATAATGTCGGGTCTATCAGCGGGGACTGTTTTATCTGTATGGATACTGATGTCTGAGTAGAGCTGGTATTCTTTATTTTCAAGTATGGATGTTGGTGTGTATTTGCAGTAGGGATCTGTGTTTTCTATGAGTTTGTATGTTGTGGCTAATCCTTGGTGAACTGCTCTTGCTGCGGAGTCATGTCTGGCTATGTATTCCGTTCCGGCTAATATTTTACATCCGGTCGTTATGTGTTCGATCGTTTGCTTATGCTGGTGGCATTTCCTGCATCTGTCTTCTATAATAGTTGAGTGTTTGAAGATGTGCTTTTGGTAGTTTCTGGTTAATATGACTTTATCCTGGATGGCAAGTAAGAAGCCGTCTGTTTCAGGAAATAGCTACCCATCCTGTAACCAGGTGTATGATTGTTTTTTTATTTACGTAGTCTTGTTCTATGTAGTATCTGTGTTTTCCGTGGAGTGTTTTTTCTGACCAGGTTTTCATCTTTTTCTGTTCTAATTGGGTGTGACTGTGTATGTCTGCTGGGTGGTCTGCCCGGGATAAGTCGAGAGGTATGTAGTTTTTGTCTGCTTTCACTTTTGCTGTGTTGAGGCTGGTTTGCTTGGTGTGAAAGAATTTCCTAAGTGATTGTATTTGTTTTGTGTGTAATGATCTTATATATATATATATGATTCCTCTTCCTCCTGCCTTCCTCTAGATGGTAAGTCTTTCTTTGCGTGCGTTGGGGTATACTTTCCTGTATTTGGTGAATTCAGAACGTATAAGGTTGTGAATGTTTTCTATGTCTGTTTGTGACCATTTGATGATACTAAATGAATATGTGAGTATAGGTTTAGTGAACGTGTTGATGGCTTTAGTAAGATTTTTGGAGTTAAGTTTTGTTTCTATAAGTTTCGTGTATCTATTTTTGAATTCGGTTCTGAGCTCTGTTTTGATGTGAGTGTGGTTGAGTTTGGTGCTTTGATGAAAGCCTAGATATTTGTTTCTTTGTCGAGCATGTTATCGAGTGTTTTATTGTTGATGGTTTCTGTCTCTTGGTGGCCTTTCCATTGGCCTTTGTTGATGTGGAGCACTTTACATTTACTTATACCAAATTCCATATTGATATCTAAGGTCAATGTTTCTGCAATTATGAGGAATTCTTTCAGCTGTGTTTCTGTAGCAACGTAGAGTTTTATGTGATCCATTTATAGGCGGTGGTTTATTTTATGTTGGTTCACTTTTTGGTGTCTGATACAGAAGCCATGGTCTGTTCTATTTAGTGTATTTGAGAATGGAATGAGACAGAGGCCAAACCATAGAGCGCTGAGTGAATCTCCGTGAAAAATACCCCGTCTGACGTACAGCTCTTCTGTTTGGATGCGTTTGGTTTGTGTTTTTAGGTGGATTTTGGTTTTCCGTGTTTTCATAATTTGCACGAGAAATTGCTTGAGGTTTTGGTTGATTTTGTAGATTTCTAGAGCTCTGATTAATCAGCTGTAGAGTATGGAGTCAAAGGCTTTTTTATAATCTATATAATCGGTGTAAAGGTTTCTGTATTCTTTTCTGGTTCGTCCCATTATCACGCTATTTATGATCAGCTGCTCTTCTGCTCTTCTGTGAGAATATTGTTGTCTATTAGATGTTGTTCTATTTTCTTGGAAATTGTGACTGTGATAATCTTGTATAGGGTTGGAAGGCAGGTGATAGGTCGGTAGTTTGACAGGTTTGTGGTGTCTGAGTTATTGGCGTATGTTATTCCTTGTGTAAGGAAAGTGGGGAATCTGTGTGGTTGTAGAATGGCTTTGTTGAATTGGTGTGTGAGTGCTTCGTGTGTGGTGGTAAACTGTTTGTACCAGAAGTTTTGTATATTGTCTATTCCAGGACATTTCCAGTTGTGTGTGTGTTTGATAGTTTCTGTAATTTCTTGTGTATTTAATGTGGTATTTTCTTGTTCTGTCACATGTTTATGTTTGTCTTCTTCGGCTTTGATCCAGGAGGTGTTATTATTGTGTAGTTTGGGTTCTGAACAGATACTTTTCCAATAATCTGTGAGTTCTTGTTGGTTTGGTGGTTCAGTCACTGCTATCTGTTTGTTGTACATAGTTTTCCGGTAGAACTGTTTTTCACTTCTTCGGAAGAGGTTATTGGTGTATTTCCTCTCATTTGATTCTTTGTATCTACGGAGTCTTGCGGCACATACAGATAGTTTTTGTTTCAAGGTATCGAGGATTTCTGGCAGTGTTCTGTTGGGAGACTTAGATTTGATCTTGTTTGCCCCCTGTGTGACACATTTGGACGCGTTCCCGCTTATAAACTGGGTAAGATGTCCTAGATCTCTCCTGATGTTGTTGATTTTGTTTTTTATTCTTATTTGCCATTTGAATTTTGGTTTTGTCCTGTTGGGGTTTCCTTGTCGTTGAGGGAGTTTTTGATTATTTTGTGTTAGAGTGGTGATTGCTGCTGCCTATATTATTGTGTGAATGTCTTCGATTGTGCTTAAGTCTGTTATATACTGAGGTATTATGTGCTTGTTTAGTGTGTTGAGGATTGGTTGCGTGCTCTGTCTGAAGATTAAACGAGGGATGAGATTTCTTGTTGTGGGGTCGGTGCCTGACCATCGAGCTAGATGTGACTCCATTTTTGCTTTAAGTGTTTGTATGAGAGGTGATTCTGGGTGATGTTGTGTGGATGTTGTTGAGGGTGGCGAGTGATTCATGTTGTTGTCTGTGATATGGTGTTGCGCGGTACTCGCAGTATTATTTTGCGTTATGCTCCTCCTGGGTAGTGGGTCTTGTTGTGTTCGACTGGGTGGTTGTGTGTGTGAGGCTGGTTCGGAATCTGCTATATTGTTTCTATTGTTTGGTTGGTCTGTGTTCAGTTCAACAGCCACTGTGTCCTTGATGGTTTGCAATTCGAGAGGCGTGAGACGATTGTTCTTGGTAATAACTCTTTTTTGGTCTATTACTCTCTGTTCTGAAACAAGTAATTGCAGATGTGGATATTCGGTCAAGAAAAGTCTGTGCAGTTCCGGTCTGTAGCCCGATGTTATTGTTTCGAGTTTGGTGGCGGTGTAGTAACAGCGCATCACCGTCCTATTCATCTCATCCGTCCACTTTAACCGCTGTCTTGGTTTGCCGGCCTTGGTAGTTGCGTGTTGTCCTTGCAAAACATACGGGCCCTGGCCTGGCTTTGGTGGTTGTGTTTGTCCCGTATCTACGTCGGTTGCGCTTGGGATTGATGTTGGTGGGTCCAAGCGGCGAGTGATTATCTTTTCAGTGATTTCTTTGTCAGGTTTTGTGTTTTCATTACAGCAACGCATGGCGTGTTCGTTGATTCCTGTGGTGCAACTCATGCGCTGCTGTGATTTTCCCGCCTTGGTGGATGTCGTCTTAGTCGCCGACACAACACTTTCGGCAGGTCCATTTTCGGTTGCCTGGTCTTCATCGTTTTGGTCGAGCTGCCATTTCCCGCGACGTCCTCGACCGTTACGTCGCTCGCCCGATGCTTCTTTTATTGGTCTGTTGTTCTCTGGAATATTTTCAATGTTTTTTGGTGTCAGAAGCTCAAAGTGTCCCGACATTGGGTTGCCTGTTAGTAGAAGGTAAATGGTTTTGTTGTATTTTCCCGTGCTTATTATTGTTTGTCTGTCCGTAAAAGTTATTTTTGTATGTCTTGTTCTTCGTTGTTTTGAGAAGATATAAAAGTTGCTATTTTGTGTTTCCGAGAGGGCAAGTTCCATGGGTGCCATTTTTCCTCATATAATTATAATAGTTATTGAAGTCTTTTATATCGTCGACTTCAATTAATGAAAATGTGTGAAGTTCCGACCAGTTTTGTTGTAAATATCTTAGAGCAACCTCTCGGAGTTTCTCATGATGGTTTTGGTGGCCATATAAGTGTAAGCTAACTGCACGGAAAAGGCAATTTCCATCACCTACAATGTCGGATCTGGTAAAACTATCGGGAGTAGTTTCGACTGAGGCGGTTGTTTGGTTCGTCTGTAGTTGTTGTTTTTGTGGTGTTGCTGTAGCTGTTTGTACGACAGGAGTCCGCCTCCGCAACACCCTTCCATTTTTATTATTATAATTATTATTATTTAACTTAGTATTCCCATGAGTATCCTAGGAAAGAAGGGTCGACTGCGGCAGAGCCTGGATGCCACAGCAAAGCTACTTACTCCCGGAGGGCGCCCGGTATCCGGGGGGACCGTTCGCGACTCATAAACGCTGAGCCATTCATCTTCTCGGCACGGTAAACACCTTAAGATTGCGTTTTTATTACACATAATCTGGACAACACAAAACAGCACAACATGACTCAGGTACCTCGGGATCGTCAATGCCCGTAATAGGAGAATCCTGGGATTCCCCTAGCCCCTGAGGGGGTTATTATTATTATTATTATTATTAGGAGAGATGATTGTGAACAGATGGAGAAAGATTCATTTTTGAGATCTCTGAGAACGAATAGTGGACAAGGTGCTAAGAAAAGTTACATCTATGATGAGCATCTCTTTTTCTTTTAAAAATCATTCAAAAGGATAATACAGAAACTAATTATAGCCAGCCCAACACATTACACGACAACAGTGAAGTAAATGAAGAATCTCTGGAGCCCCAGCTGGCAACTGGGTCTGACCCACAACCACATAAACCAACACTGTCGGAGACGCAAATACCACCAAGTTCAATGCAAACAGTTCGAAAAATCAAAAAACCAAAAGGAGATTTAGACTTTATCTTTTTCTTGTATGTGCCTTATCAGATTCCCCTGACGTTGGCTATCACTCTGATATATTCATCTCTGTTCCCTGCAACTTGGAATAATTCCTCGACGCTATGGATTCCTGTCCAATCTCGTATGTTTATGATCCAAGAGGTCTGCTTCCTACCACCTTTATAGAGTGCGAAATTCTTACAGAGCTGATGAAGGCAAAGCAATTAAATGATCCACCAGAATCTCCTCCTCGAACCGAGGTAGCAATTTTACTGTTATCCTTTTTACCATATGACATAAGTGAATTAGAGCTAATGGATTTACATGGAAACTCTAACAACAATAAACAAAATAAAACAAAATCGTAGTTTCAATCAACATATCACAAGTCCATCAACTTTACAATAGCGCCCTAATGTTCGTCCAATGACATCACCTGCGATTATCAACTCAGATACCTACCAAAGTTTGACACATCAATTGCCTCCTCTTTCGATTCAAAAGACACCTGAATAAGAACTACTGCTTACGCCTGTGGAACACACACAGCCTCTAGCATACACAAGGTCAACACCTTCCAATGAAATAGTGGTAAATAGGTACCAACAACTATTTGATCAGGTTGAGAAATAACTGTTAAAATAAACAAAAACTTACTTACCTTATTGTCACAGCTAACCTTTCTTCAGGTGGTATTTACATTCAAAATCGTGTACCTTCTTCATTTCATCCATTAGACTGTTCAAATTATAATCAAATGTGTTTTTAATTATGCAGAAGTTTTTTTTATAATTATTTAAAAGATACTAGTTACAAGATCCTTTAAGGTTATTACAATCTGATCTTTTATACAGATCAATGAGTAATTTTATGCTAACCTGTGTATGTTACGTTTACAGATTTTTAAAACTAAGGCCTTACTCATCAGTTTGCCTTGTGTTCTAATAACTTTACTACACTAAATTTAACATGTAGCACTGATACCGCACTATACTCTGCTTTGTACTGCCACTATTTCACTAATTTAAAACGTTTCGTCCTCATGAGTCTTCTTCCCAGGTTTGTGTTGTCCAGGAGCTAGATGGCCTCGTCATTCACATGATGGAGCAGCCTTTGTTCATGGCTACTGGTAAATTTGGTTTGTTCAACAGTATTCATTTGAAGATCACGATGGTTGTCTCTGTTTCGACAGTACCAGGGAGCATCAACGATGTTTCTTAGTGGAAACGCTGGATCACTTAGATGTTGCTTTTACTGGCACAACCCCAGAGTTGAATGCCATAAGTCCAAACAGGTTTCAATGTTTGCTTATACAGAAGCAACTTGTTATATGTAGACAACTTGGAGTTTCGTCCAAGTAACCAATACATTTTTTTCAGTTTGAGGCCCAACTCTTCACGTTTCTTTTTGATATGAACTCTCCAGCGGAGTCTAGCGTCTAGGGTCATTCCCAGATATTTAGCCGAATCAGCACAAGGGATCTGGGTATCGTCTATTCTAATAGGTAAATATTGCTTCTGTTTGTTAGTAAAGTCTACATGTACAGACTTGTTTTCATTTAGCGTGATGAGTCAAGTTTTAGTCCAGGTGTTCATGATCTCTTCCAACAGCAATGACTGCAGTGTCATCAGCAAATGTTGCTATTGTTTCATGTTTAAGTTTTGGGATATCACTAGTTTATACTAGATAGAGTACTGTACTACCTTGTGGAACCCCTGCGCTGACTTCCTTTAATTCAGAAAAGGCATTGTCCTGCTTTATTCTAGATTCTGATAGATAAGATTTTAAAAGTTGTGCATATTGTCGTGGCAGAAGTAAGTTCAATTTGTGAAACATACCTTCATGCCAAACTTTGTCAAATGCCTGCGCGGCATCATGGAACAGACTTTTTTCTCTTCTAGTGATTTTTCAATAACGTTACTTGGTCAATAGTCGAATGGGTTTCTCTGAAGCCGAACTGATGACCCGGGATCAAATTCTTTTCCTCTATTACAGGTTTTAGTCTCTTGAGGAGTAGTTTTTCATATAGTTTTGAAATAACTGGCAACAACGATATCGGTCTATACGATGCTACATCATGTGGTGGTTTCCCCTCCACATCTTAGGAACATACTTCAGTCTGAAAGATGCATTAATAAGATTGGCAAGTTTTACTATAGACTTCACCAGTAATTAGGTCAAAGCCAGTGGCTTTTTTTGGATTGATGTTTGTTTTAATTTCATCTGAGACATCTTTTTGGCGAAGTAGGTCTGATGTTAATATCTTCTTGTTCCGGTTAAGTCCAGTCTTAAGGGTCTTCTCCATCGTTTGGCTGGAAAATACTCTGTAAATGTTCTGCAAACTTATGTGCTTTTTGGGCGTTATTTTGGGCCAACTTTCATCCGTATTTCGGATTGAAGGATTATGTAGGACAGGTAATCTCCAATCGATTCATTTCTGACACCGTGTATTTCTCGCTTTAGGTTGCGTTGTTGTAACAGTTAGTGCTCTGGTCTGCTGTCATTTTCCTTTTTTTTAAATAAGTTACCTAATCTTCTTTGGATAGCTGTTTCATTTAATCATCTAGTTGCTCTTCTGTTCTTAGTGAAACTGAAAGCGCAATCGAATCTTCAAGTTCAACTCTAAATCTTTGCCAGTCTGTCATCTTATTAGTTAAACTCGGTGGGTTTTGTTTTTGAATTACGCTGTCACTCGGTGTGAGAAGTATCGGAGAATGATCTGAGTTCATATCCCATGCCTCTTCAACATGGACATAATTTGATGAAATATTCCTGATTACAAAGAAGTCTATAAGATCAGGAATTTTATGTGGGTCAGTAAGCCAGTATGTTGGCTTACCAGCTGATAAAACTTCACATTTAAGTTGACCAGATGCTAATAGAAGTCCCTTGCCTTTAGTTGTAATTAATCTAGATCCCCAGTGTGTGTGCTTTGCATTAAAGTCACCTCCAATGATGAATCTATTTCCTTAGCTAATGAGAAACTCTATATACTGTTCTTTCTTTATAGCGTGTCTCGGTGGGCAGTATATTGCCGTTGGTAATTCCAACAGGATCTTACGAGATTCTCGACATTGAATCAATTCTTAATAAACAACTGGATGCCGTGGAAGGCGGAAGTACAGTAAAGCTTAGTTCGAAGCCAACCAACAATACTCTAAAGGTAGAATTAAAAAGCATATATCACATAGATTCCAAATCTGCCGATGGCATTGGAAGTATATTAGGTTTTTCAAGAAAACTGCTACCTGCTAATAAACTCCACGTATCGGATCTCCTCGTAAATATTATTAGGGTTAGCTCTATACGAATTGAGTGTAATATAGTCTCTGAATCTTATTATACGAATAATCCCTCGCATACCGTGTATGAGTTCACACCGTCTGTGGATCCTGGATACAGTATCATAGTAGAACCAAGAAACTTAAGTTATTTACCTGTAAATAAACCAAGTATTGATAATATCACAGTAGATTTAATCGATCAGGATTCAAACCCTATAAATTTTCGTGGTGAAGAAATAATTATCTGATTAGAGTTAAAGAAGCATGGGACTGGTGATTAATAATAATATCCGCAATTTAGATGAATATTTAATTAGCCACAGCAATCAACCAATTTCAGTATATAATCAGACACTAAGACAATCGCTCACTCCGCGGAGTATATACCTATTGCATTCTATAGCACAAAAGTGTGGCTATCGTATCAGAAAAACTGCAAATATTTCGCCCGGTCAACGTACATGATTCAGTTAGTCGAGAAGAGTGCCATCTTTTTACAAATTTATATAATAATGATGAAATTGAAATTGTTACCAATCAGCAAGATGTATTTATGGACCGTAGTCAAGCTGTACTTCATGTAGAAGCAAAATTCACAGAAGAAGCTAATGCAGGTAAAACTGGAAAGTGTTTGTTAACAAATAATCCAGAAGCTTTCTTATTCGAATCGATGACATACGACCTGAATGGAAAGAAAATTGAGAAAGTTCGAGAACCTGGACTTATCAGCACCATAAAAGCAATGTTATGTCTTAATGAACATGAGAGCAAAACTCTTCATGCAGCTGGATGGAAATGGCCTTCAGGAACACTATCAACTTTTATTGGTAGTGGAACAGGTCAAAGTGGTAGTTTTAATTTATTAATACCTCTACAGTTTCTTTTCGGTATATTTTCAGACTACAAGGGAGTTATAATGGGAAGACAAAAAATTAAACTTGTTAGAGCTAGAACTGGTAAGGACTGTTATGCAAATACTGAAGGAGATAAATTAACTATAATAAATATTTCGTCTGTTGTGCTAAGAGTTAAACATGTTTACCCTAACGATGCAATTAAGCTTAAGTTATTTGAAGAAATAGCTAGTAATAATCCTATCTTTATGCCGTTTAGAAACTGGGAAATTCATGCATTGCCTACGCTTAGATCATCAACAAAAGATATTTGGATGGTGAAATCAACTTCCGAAAGGGCTCGATATGTTATCATATTTTTCCAAAGGAAACGAAAGGATAACTTAGAAACAGATTGCACATATTTTGACAATATAAATATTACAGATGTAAAACTTTATTAAAATTCAGAGGTTTATCCATATGAATCACTTAATTTAGATTTCGAAGCTAAAAAATATTCGGAGGTATACAGAATGTACACAGAATTCTCAAATTCATATTTACAAAAACCTCATTGTGAACCTTTATTAATCTTTGTAGACTTTTATTCGCTGCGCTATTCGTGATCGATTGCTCTAAACAAAATGAAAATCTCAAATCCGGTAACATTGATATAAAAATAGAATTTCAGAGCTCTGAAAAATTCCCAAAAGATACTCGAGCTTATTGCATCAGTATTCATGATAGGATTTTAGAACACTCCCCTCAATCAATAGTTTAATGAGTTAGTCTGCATTATAATGAAATCCGTTGTGATAGATGTTCAGGGTTACGTAACCCCAGATTTTGAAGTAAAGGAACTAGTTATTTTTGATGGAAATAGAATGAATGGTTTAAATAACCAAAGACATTATATAGGAATTTATCGAATGATTTAAAGAAGACAGCTAAATTTAGATATTATTATATCCATGGCATACCCTATAATTCAGGGAACATGGAATATAACAAGTTTAACTGTGTACTACGGGATGAATTAGCAGGCGTTGGACTAATTTTCGTTAAAGGATATATGAAGAAGGATTTTCTGCTGAATCATTAGCTCCAGATAGGCATTCACCCAGCAGAAATTATAAATCTAGAATTTTCATCAACAAAAGTACCAAAATTAACTCAGAATTATATGGAGCAATGTAATTATCATAATCTTGCAGTATGTTCTCGGAGTGTTAACAATGCTATAACTTTATACAATTATATTGCAAATAAATAATGATTTTCAAATTTGAATTTTATTTTCATTCACCTTTTGAATATCGACCGCAGACCATCCGTTAATGGTGCTAAAATAGACATTAATTAATACAGAATGATAAGGGAAGACGAAGGTAATTTCAACCAGCACTCTGACATGAAGGAGTTGATCTATAGAATGTTCATAGCAGTTCTTGCCAATGCGTCATTTGCAAATAAACAATGATTTTCAAATATTTGTATTTTATTTTCCTGCCATTATATTTCGATAATTTTTAAGTTCATATATGTGATGTATTTAAATTCATAAATGTGATACATTATAGTAACTTAGGAAGTTTCTATAATGAATTACATATTTTCTTTATTAAAAAACCTTGTCCGCGCACGCAGTTCTAATAGGTTTAAATAGCTATTTAAGTTTTGCATAATATCAGCTCTTTGTTAATAGTGCTTCAATAGCTATTTTCAATCAGTGATATGTGTAATGAAGGTGTTAACGACACTCTACCAAGAGTGGTGGAGTCTTTTAGTAACATGTATTTCAATTGATCGTTATATAAAGTGTTATAATAAAAGCGAGAAAGAGATATGGTTAATTGATAAAAAATTGCTCGAGAGATATTTAGATAAAGATATGATAATGAGTCATAGTGAATTTCATTTTTCTACTTGTGCCAATATCCAAGATGATTTTTTTTTTGAAGAATCGTACTGGTGAATGTGAATGTAATGCTGTTAAATTTGTGATTCTACGTGATACGATAGATAATGGTGATTTGAGGATTATTATTCACTTTATAACGCTAGTTTGAGTCTATATCTAGCTTGTTCAAAGAGAGCTGATAAATATTTAGAATTATATGATCAAGAACATATTATATCTGATATGTTTATGCATAAACTAGAGGTATATGAAACAGAAAACAGAAAAAACTTAATGAATTCCATAAACTACGCCAGTTTAGCTATGATGAAAAGAGAAAATATCAAGCTAGAAACAGACTTGTTGAATGTGCGGAAACAGAAGGAAGCATGTCAAGAAAAACGCAATATAGGACTGGATATAATTTCTGATTACAAGAATAAAGTGACACTTTTAAATAGTAATTTAACAGCTCAAATTAACGCGGTTTACATAGTTGATGGAGTACTTAATCAGTGCCGTAAGGATCTTAATGAAGTGGAAAAGCTTAAAGTCGTCATATTTGAGAACCTCAATTCATGTTTGGAACGCGAGGCAATCCTTCGTGATCAGAAGAATAGATATGTGTTACGGTTAAGTAAATGCAGAAAAAACAGAAAACAGGTAAGGCCACCAACCATAAGACAATAATAATGTAATTTCAATAATATCTAATTTTATATTTTTATCGTATTTTATATTAATAAATTATAATATAACCAATGTTGACTAATTTCCGTTTATCCCAATCTTTCTGGTACCTACAAGTGAAAATAGACGGATAGACAGACAGACAGACAGACATATAGGTAGACAGGTAAACAAACAGACAGATTTGCAGGTCTATCTGACTGTCTGTCTGTCTGTCTGTTTGTCTGTCTATCTGTTTGTCTGTCTATCTGGCTGCCTATCCATCTGACTAATCGGATAAAGCTATAAGAGAACGGGCTCAAAATCCCATATTAATTCTTATGAAGCTTCATTTTACATTTTTGGTGCCATCTCAAGGTCAGAGGTGTGTTGTCTGTCTGTAGCAGTTCAATTATTTTACATGATTTGATTCTAAGCACAGAATATTACACCAATCCTTCTATGGTCCAACTTCCTCATGTCAACCTCAACCCGTCTGCCTCCAGAAAATTGATAATAATTAATTAATTAATTAATTAATAAGCAAACGTCATCTGTTAGACTTATCGGAACGTTTTGGAACTAGAGTGATAGGGAACTTTGGCTGTAAGACTGAAGTTTGACGGTAAAATTGATAGATGACGCTGTTAACAATAAAAATTGTTACTAATTAATAAGCAGACGCCATCTGTTCGACTTATCGGAACGTTTTGGAACTAGACACATAGGAAACTTCAGTTGCCCAAGCTGAAGTTGACTGTAAATTTGATAGATGGCTCTGTTGTTGATGCTATTAATTAATAACCAGAGCGGGAGAAAGTTCGACGAGGAAATCTGACCCAGTGCACTAACCTTTTTTTACAATAATTCCATATAAAACTCCCTCATTCACGACCACACAGGGCAGGCTGTGTGTCGAACTTTCGCCTGTTGGGCTGTACAACATACATTACCTCTCTACTATTATTAATTCATATGTTTTAGTTTTAATGTTTACAGATGTGGCCTGTATTTCCGCTCTTTGGTAGCCCATTTGTTGATGATGTAGGATAGATTCCTTCATGATAATTGCACTTTCTCCTTTGGCTACATTATCCGGATGAATAGACTTTAAATCCTTTAAATTTGATGTACCACTCTTTCGTGAAATGGGTCTCGGATATGAGACATACATCAATTTTTGCTATATCAAGAAATGCTTGCAACTCTTGCTGATGTTGCAGCAATCCATTGGCATTCCATTCTAATATTCTTAGCTGGCTAGCCATTTTTAGTTTTAGGGATCGCTCCTTGCACGCGATGCTCTGATTTCGCAATACGCTCATCCATGTTATTCAACTTTTCTATTATTTGTTGAAGCGTCTTATCAATGGATGAATTCATTTCATTTGTTCTTTTCTCATTTTGTTTATCTTTGTTACCGGAAGCTGCTTGACTGTAAGTCTTGCCCTTAGTTCCATTTCCTTGCTTTGTTAAAGCTATGGTTGTTTTAGGTTGAACAGGTCTCTGAGGCTGATTAGGTAGGCTCGCTTTCTTAAGTTACTTCTTTTTGATTTTTTGCATTTCTTTTGCCACTATGCACCCACGATAGTTAGCTGGATGCTTTTCTCCACAATGAACAAATTTTGGTGCTGCTTCCTTTGGTTTTTTTACATTCCGGTGTGAAATATTTCCCAGTGCATTTCACACATCTAAGTTCTTTAGCGCAGTATCTTTGGGTTTGTCCGTAAGCTTGGCAACGCTTGCACTGCGGTACTAATTTAGATTTTCGAGTTGGTTGAATTTGCACTCTTATGTCCATGATATCAGTGATGCTCTAGACTTTGTTGATATCTTCATCATTTCTAAATCACAGCATAAACATGTTCAGTGACAGCTTTGTTTTATACTTTAGCTTTCAAGTAACTTCAAGTAGCTTGTACCCTCTTCTTCTCATTTCCTTCATTATTACATCAAGCTGACAAGAATGATGAAAGTTGATGGCCATTGGTTGGTTCTGTTTATTTTCATAGGAGTACCACGAGTAATGCCTCTCATTTAAAGCCTTAGTGAGAGCTTGATACTGTTCTCCATTCTCGACATTAATTTTGATGTTTTTATCATTAATGATTTTAATTTGAAACCCCTTCATCATAGTATCTATGAGTTCAAGAAGGGCATTAAAATATTCAACTCCGTCTACTATTATTGGAGGCGGTAGTGCCATTTTTTTTTTTTGTTTTTGGATATCCCTGTTATTTTTCTAAGGATTTTGGGCTACTTTGCGGAGGGGTGAGTGATTTATTCATTTTCCTTTTTTTCCTATTTTTCTGTCTTATCCACTCCATCTCTTCAGCTAGCTCATACTCATCTGTAACGTACTAAATTTCAATTTGTACCGTCTCTTTATAGACTGAATTTTGTGTCGGTCTTTCGTCGCACCCTGTATATTTGGTTTGTAGTTTTGTATACAATTTCTGCAAATTTTCTGACTGCATCTGCATATTGTTCAGTTTAATAACGAGGTTATTTTTGGCACATTCCTCTCTTCGCCAAAGATTATATAAATCTTGTTCATTTTGCGATCTTGCACTGTTTTCTTGAAATAGTGCATTGTTTTGCTGCATTAATACCGCTTCATTCGGCGTAACTGCAGGCTGGGTTTGCTCATGCAGAAGTAATTGAAAAATTTTATTTGGTCAAAAGTCAACTTTCAATCAGAGTGTAGCAACTTTCCTCTAAAAGTCTCATTTTTATGATCGGGTGTACCCATAACTGCCTTTGACTACATTTTAGCCTTTTACATCTAAGGCGTAACAAATAAAGCAAATATAACTTGTTAATAGCTGCCACGGCACTCGACGGTACCTGGTAAAACATATTTCCTCGGTTTTATATCACTTTGTCGGTATCGTGTCGGGGCGATGTAGTACAGGTGTGAAAACGTTTGCCCGGTATCGATGTGGAGCCGGCGCGGTGTCGGTGTCGTGTCGGTACCGTTGTCGGTAGATGTAAAAACGCCCATCTCGAACTCTACAAAAAAAATTCGGATTTTATGCAGGATTATTTAGATTTAAACCGTATAACTTTTCTTCCTCAGCTGAAGATAAGTGTACAAAGGAGAAATTTAGTCAGCAGATTTCTACTTTTGAGGAGTCGTTAGGACCCTTTTCTTTTTTCTCCTGACAGATGGATGAGTATTAATCTTCACCTTTAAGTTTGAATTACAGTCCACTCACAATCTCGTAATTTAGCAAAAATTATTATTGTATATATATATATAATATATATATATATATATATATATATATATATATATATATATATATATATATATATATATATATATATATTTATATATATATATATATATATATATATATATATATATATATATATATATATATATATATATATATATATATACCAGATGTACAAGTATGAAATGCAGATTTTTTTTCTAAAAAAAACATCTTAAATTCTGAAAAATGATAAAAAGTGCTTTATTCAAAGTATGCTCCATCGCTTGTTATACATTTTTTCCATCTTTCGGGCAATTTGTGAATACCACGCCAGTAAAAAATCTTCTCCTTTTGCTGCGAACCATTCATCGAGCCATTTTTTTCACATCTTCGTACGGACCAAAGCGCTGCTCAGCAAGTGCGTGACCCATCGATGCAAACAAGTGGTAATCGGAAGGAGCCAAGTCTGGTGAGTAAGCCGCATGGGGTAGAAGTTCCCAGCTGAGTTCTTCCAACGTGTCGCGAACTGGTTTTGCCTTATGTGATGGAGCATTGTCATGAAGAAAAATGACTTTGTGTTGCCTCTTTCGGTATTCTGGCCTTTTTTCAAGCAACGAACGGTTCAAATCGGTCAATTTTGTTGGTAACGTTTAGTATTAACCGTTTCCCCAGATTTTAACAGCTCATAATAGACCACGACCCTCTGGTCCCATCAAACACAGAGCATCGTCTTTCTGCCAAAGCGATTCGGTCTTGCGGTCGATGTGGATGATGCGCCTGGGTCTACCCATGATTTTTTGCTCTTGGGATTCTCAAAATAATCCACTTTTCATCCCCTGTAACTATACGATGCAAAAACGACTTCCTTTTGTACCGAGCGAGCAAAATGTCACACGTGTTTTTGCGCTTTTTTCCATTTGCCTGTCGTTCAACTCATGTGGTACCCATCTTCCGGTCTTCTGAATCTTTCCCATCTCTCGTAGCCGATTAGAAACATCTTGTTTACTAGCGCCCAATTGCTCGGCGAGTTGTTTTTGTGTTTGCGAATCATCTTTGTCCAACAATGCTTGCAATTCCACATCTTCGTATTTTTTAGCGGTTTTCCACGTTCCTTGTCTGCAACATTGAAGTCACCACTTTTGAAACGCCGAAACCATCGTTCACACGTATCTTGCCATGGAGCATGCTCGCCATAAGCTTCTCGAAGTAATCGGTATAATTCAACAGCAGTTTTCCTCAAATGAAGACAAAAAATTAATGCTGTCCGCGAATGCTCTTTGTTCAGTATAAATTTGGACATATTGAACACAACAACACAACACTAGGCACACACTTTTCCAATTTATCACTCTTGCGCGTCTGACACTTGTTGATGCCACAACAAAATGGAGCAGTGTCAAATCTTCATAGCACAAACTGCATTGGTGCACCATCTGTTGTCTGAAATCCGCATTTCATACTTGTACACATGGTATATATATATATATATATATATATATATATATATATATATATATATATATATATATACATATATATATATATATATATATATATATATATATATATATATATATATATATATATATATATATATATATATATATATATATATATATATATATATATATAATATATATATATATATATATATATATATATATATATATATATATATACATATATATATATATATATATATATATATATATATATATATATATATATATATATATATATATATATATATATATATATATATATATATATATATATATATATATATATATATATATATATATATATATATATATATATATATATATAAAATATATATATAGATGTTTACATAATAATATAAATGCGCTACAGGCCATAAAGACCTAGGGTTTAGTAAAACTTTTCCCTCTTCCCTCTTCCCTCTTCCCTCTTCCCTCTTCCCTCTTCCCTCTTCCCTCTTCCCTCTTCCCTCTTCCCTCTTCCCTCTTCCCTCTTCTCTCTTCCCTCTTCCCTCTTCCCTCTTCCCCTCTTCCCTCTTCCCTCTTCCCTCTTCCCTCTTCCCTCTTCCCTCTTCCCTCTTCCTCTTCCCTCTTCCCTCTTCCCTCTTCCCTCTTCCCTCTTCCCTCTTCCCTCTTCCCTCTTCCCTCTTCCCTTCCCTCTTCCCTCTTCCCTCTTCCCTCTTCCCTCTTCCCTCTTCCCTCTTCCCTCTTCCCTCTTCCCTCTTCCCTCTTCCCTCTTCCCTCTTCCCTCTTCCCTCTTCCCTCTTCCCTCTTCCCTCTTCCCTCTTCCCTCTTCCCTCTTCCCTCTTCCCTCTTCCCTCTTCCCTCTTCCCTCTTCCCTCTTCCCTCTTCCCTCTTCCCTCTTCCCCTCTTCCCTCTTCCCTCTTCCCTCTTCCCTCTTCCCTCTTCCCTCTTCCCTCTTCCCTCTTCCCTCTTCCCTCTTCCCTCTTCCCTCTTCCCTCCCTCCCTCTTCCCTCTTCCCTCTTCCCTCTTCCCTCTTCCCTCTTCCCTCTTCCCTCTTCCCTCTTCCCTCTCTTCCCTCTTCCCTCTTCCCTCTTCCCTCTTCCCTCTTCCCTCTTCCCTCTTCCCTCTTCCCTCTTCCCTCTTCCCTTCCCTCTTCCCTCTTCCCTTCCCTCTTCCCTCTTCCCTCTCTCCCTCTTCCCTCTTCCCTCTTCCCTCTTCCCTCTTCCCTCTTCCCTCTTCCCTCTTCCCCCTCTTCCCTCTTCCCTCTTCCCTCTTCCCCTCTTCCCTCTTCCCTCTTCCCTCTTCCCTCTTCCCTCTTCCCTCTTCCCTCTTCCCTCTTCCCTCTTCCCTCTCCCTCTTCCCTCTTCCCTCTTCCCTCTTCCCTCTTCCCTCTTCCCTCTTCCCTCTTCCCTCTTCCCTCTTCCCTCTTCCCTCTTCCCTCTTCCCTCTTCCCTCTTCCCTTCTCTTCCCTCTTCCCTCTTCCCTCTTCCCTCTTCCCTCTTCCCTCTTCCCTCTTCCCTCTTCCCTCTTCCCTCTTCCCTCTTCCCTCTTCCCTCTTCCCTCTTCCCTCTTCCCTCTTCCCTCTTCCCTCTTCCCTCTTCCCTCTTCCCTCTTCCCTCTTCCCTCTTCCCTCTTCCCTCTTCCCCTCTTCCCTCTTCCCTCTTCCCTCATTCCCTCTTCCCTCTTCCCTCTTCCCTCTTCCCTCTTCCCTCTTCCCTCTTCCCTCTTCCCTCTTCCCTCTTCTCTTCCCTCTTCCCTCTTCCCTCTTCCCTCTTCCCTCTTCCCTCTTCCCTCTTCCCTCTTCCCTCTTCCCTCTTCCCTCTTCCCTCTTCCCTCTTTCCCTCTTCCCTCTTCCCTCTTCCCCTCTTCCCTCTTCCCTCTCTTCCCCTCTTCCCTCTTCCCTCTTCCCTCTTCCCTCTTCCCTCTTCCCTCTTCCCTCTTCCTCTCCCTCCCTCTTCCCTCTTCCCTCTTCCCTCTTCCCTCTTCCCTCTTCCCTCTTCCCTCTTCCCTCTTCCCTCTTCCCTCTTCCCTCTTCCCTCTTCCCTCTTCCCATGTAACTATTTCAATTCAACAGTATTATTATTTTGAACAATCACAAATTATTATTATTATTATTAAAAATGTCAACAAAAAAATGGGCTCACTTGTAGTATGAAATTTAATAAAGAAAATAACAAGAATGACCATCAAAAACAATCGCCATAGTAAAAACCAACACTGAATTAAAACAACCACTATTCACTAACAATTTAACATACAAACATGGCATTTACAGCAGGGATGCCATTGATAACGTTGGATGCTGAAATTCAAAACTAATTAACCACCTGCCATCTTAAAGAAAAATGAAAAGTGACAACTTTGACAGGGCGCTGACAAAGGACGACCACCTGACAGATGTAAGGGATCACTCACAAAGAATAAAAGGAAAGGTCAAACGACCAGGAAAGGACCGGTTTAAGTACGAAATTAAGTGCTACGTCATATAGTAAAATTTTGGTATAAAAGAAAAGGATATCTAATGGGAAGGCAAATTTACGCTGTATGACCATTGAGAAAACATATAAAAAGGAACCAATTTTGATTTCATCTGGGGGAAGTAGAGCAAGGAAGAAGGAAGGCAATAATTGGAAAGGATGTTTCATTAATTGAGAGCATATTTTTCAATTTATTATTATAATTATTATTATTATATTAATGTTATCTCAATAGGAATGTAAATTATGAAGAAAATGCGGGGAACCAAGAAAAACAAATACCCAAACAGGAAGGTACCCAAAGGGGAAAATGCAAAAGGACAGAGTTTTCAAATACCAAACCGAAAGTTATTATGAGGAGTGTGACGACCCAGAGACATTATGCAAGGGAAGACGGTCACAAGAGAGAAGATAGCTGTATATGCTGCTCAAGCCGTCAAGATCAGTTCTTTTATTGATATTTTGGGGATTTTCGTTGATATAGCACATCTCAAGAAATTCTCTTTTAAGAAGGTTTTTTTGGATATGAAGGATTTTTGGTTCTCTGAAATTAAAGGAATGCCCATTATCAACGGAGTGAGTTGCCAGTGCACATATTTGTGGATGGCATCTGGTGTCGCTTTTATGTAATGCGATGCGACGGTTGAGACATTGTGATGTCTGGCCAATATATACAGCAGGACAGTCAAGACAGGAAACGGAATAGACTACATCTGACATGGAAAGAATAGGTAGAGAAGATTTCAATTTGCTGAAAATACGCTTATTTTTATAGAAATAATACTTGGCAATCTTGACATTGGGAATGACGCGCAAAATATGAACCAATTTTGAAGTAAGACCAGGTATAAATGGCAAAGAGAGCAAGGAAGGACTTATTTCCGTATGGCTAGCAGGGGGTAACTGGGGTGGAAGGGGGGGAGGGGATGAGCGTAAAGGGGGAGGTTCTGGTAAAATGTCATTAGAAAGGAAGAGCCTGTCGACTTCGTCCTTGGTCTTGAGCAGGAACCTCTTGTTGTACCCATTTTCCATAAAGAGACTGGTAAGCAGTGTTTGTGCTTGTGGAAGATAATCTGGGTGAGCTATATTTCTAATTCTTCGATATAGGCCTTTTATGACGTTAATTTTAACCTTCCAATCATGGCCAGAATTGGCATGTATATATCTGCCTGATGAAGTTGGCTTTATATACCAGTCCAGTCTGATCACACCGTCAGGACATCTAATGACTCTTGTGTCCAGGAAGGGAACAGAATTGTTTGACTCTTCTTCCATTAGATGTCCTGACGGTGTGATCAGACTGGACTGGTATAGAAAGCCAACTTCATCAGGCAGATATATACATGCCAATTCTGGCCATGATTGGAAGGTTAAAATTAACGTCATAAAAGGCCTATATCGAAGAATTAGAAATATAGCTCACCCAGATTATCTTCCACAAGCACAAACACTGCTTACCAGTCTCTTTATGGAAAATGGGTACAACAAGAGGTTCCTGCTCAAGACCAAGGACGAAGTCGACAGGCTCTTCCTTTCTAATGACATTTTACCAGAACCTCCCCCTTTACGCTCATCCCCTCCCCCCCTTCCACCCCAGTTACCCCCTGCTAGCCATACGGAAATAAGTCCTTCCTTGCTCTCTTTGCCATTTATACCTGGTCTTACTTCAAAATTGGTTCATATTTTGCGCGTCATTCCCAATGTCAAGATTGCCAAGTATTATTTCTATAAAAATAAGCGTATTTTCAGCAAATTGAAATCTTCTCTACCTATTCTTTCCATGTCAGATGTAGTCTATTCCGTTTCCTGTCTTGACTGTCCTGCTGTATATATTGGCCAGACATCACAATGTCTCAACCGTCGCATCGCATTACATAAAAGCGACACCAGATGCCATCCACAAAGATGTGCACTGGCAACTCACTCCGTTGATAATGGGCATTCCTTTAATTTCAGAGAACCAAAAATCCTTCATATCCAAAAAAACCTTCTTAAAAGAGAATTTCTTGAGATGTGCTATATCAACGAAAATCCCCAAAATATCAATAAAAGAACTGATCTTGACGGCTTGAGCAGCATATACAGCTATCTTCTCTCTTGTGACCGTCTTCCCTTGCATAATGTCTCTGGGTCGTCACACTCCTCATAATAACTTTCGGTTTGGTATTTGAAAACTCTGTCCTTTTGCATTTTCCCCTTTGGGTACCTTCCTGTTTGGGTATTTGTTTTTCTTGGTTCCCCGCATTTTCTTCATAATTTACATTCCTATTGAGATAACATTAATATAATAATAATAATTATAATAATAAATTGAAAAATATGCTCTCAATTAATGAAACATCCTTTCCAATTATTGCCTTCCTTCTTCCTTGCTCTACTTCCCCCAGATGAAATCAAAATTGTGTGGTTTTTACTATGGCGATTGTTTTTGATGGTCATTCTTGTTAGATTAAATTTCATACTACAAGTGAGTTTTGTTGACATTTTTAATAATAATAATAATAATTTGTGATTGTTCAAAATAATAATACTGTTGAATTGAAATAGTTACATATGAATAATTGTAAGATTGAAATCAAATTAGAAATTAATAATTAGAATTGATAATTAAAAAACTTGACTTCATAACACAAAATCTGTATGCCTAATTTTCTTTATTGGTTGCTTCGTTATCTCTTTTTCAGTTTGTGCCCTGATGAAGGTCCCAACCTAGGACCGAAATATTGGCTAAATGAATATAGTATGAACATCTGTTGATGCCCATTTTGCCGAGTTCCTCAACTAGTTTTCATAATTTAGGATTTTGTTAGATACGGCAACTTTTGCTTTCTCTCTCTTTATTTTTTATATATATATATATATATATATATATATATATATATATATATATATATATATATATATATACAGGGTGCCCCATATGTATAGAATAATGATTCCACAGCATTTATTAATCAGTGTATCAAAAAAATGTTTAAATAAAAGTTATAGGGTGGTATACGGCGTAACATGCTGATGTTCACAATAAAATGTTTTGATTTGTTAGTTCTTTTTTTTATGGGTCTAGCACACGTGCTACAGGGAAGTCCCTAAAGCGCTCCAGGAACGGCACGTGTGCGGAATGTTCGAAAAAATTACGTCATCTTCATTTTTTTTTAAATGGAAAGCACTGTATATTATTTTATTTTTGAGTCCTACTAAAAATTCTAGATATTATTTGTCATGTCATTACATGCCATATGTCTAAATTGAAAGGTTTTGGAATTATTGTCATTTGAAATTTAAAATTAAAAAAAAAGATAGAAAACTATTAATAAATACTCTAGGTTTATTTTTAAGGTAACAATTGCTCAAAATGCCTACCGTTAACAGCGAGGCAACAATCCGATCTGTCATAAACAGCCTAAACAGAGTTTTGCAGAGAATCCAGGGTGATCTGTGCTACTTCATATTGCATATATTTGGCCAAGGAAAAAACCTCAGTTAAAAGAATAAGTTTCAGAGTTCTTACAACACTCCTCTGCTGAAGACATAGCCAACACCGGAGAGAAGTATCTCGTCATTTTCTATGGGGATGACATGGAGTCACAAAATTTGAATCGCCTCCGTTACCTTCATTTTATCAAGGCAGCTGCAAATACCAGCAAATTAAGACTTGCACGACTGCCACCGTTACAAGATGCTGCTAGATACCATTTCTTCCAGACATACTACTCAATCCAAAAGTGGTTGAGGTTCGAAAAATAACCTACAGACTAGTGTTAGGTACCCACAGATCAGGGGCCTGCACTAATTGAAGCTCAAATTTATAACATGTCGCTGCAAGAGAGAGTGCTACTTCATATTTCATTCTTTGTTGTAAATCTTCTATAGTTCCAGGTCGGCTTCGGTAAACTTTTGTTTTCAAATGACCTGATAAAAAAAATCAAGAGGCGTAAGGTCCGGACTCCTTGCAGGCCATTCTACAGCACCTCTTCTGCCTATCCATCGATTAGGAAAAATCGCATCCAAATATCTACGAACATTGATTTCATAATGATGAGGTGCTCGGTCCTGTTGATACCACAGATTTCTCTTAGGGGCATCCAAATTATTTTCTTCGGGATAAAGACCTGCACAAGTTGGAATAACTGTAAATACCGCTATCCTGTAAGATTGCCATTTTCTAAAATTGGTGGTAACTGATAAACTCTAAGTGGTACCTTTAGTTCAAGTACTTTTAGGCACAACTCTAAATCCAGTGCAATGAAAAAAACCTTGTTTTAAAAATGAAATTTTGAAAAATGGTAAAATTGAAAAAAAGATCTTATTTCGTACAAGTATTGCAATGGCCAGATAACATAGTATATGTAAATTCACTGCGAAAACCAGAGCCTTAATTTTGATATTAAAGACAAGAGCCTTAATCTTTTTCTTACCGTATCCAATACAAAAACTTTTCAAAATCAACATACTGTAAATCCGTATGCATTTTAAAATGGAACGTAAAATAAACCAGATAAAGAAGGTTTATTTTTTTGTATTGTACTTTATTTATAAAATCCTATTCTAAAGAAACAACATAAAAGGAAAACTCTTAGAAATGTGACGAAGTCAAATTGTTAACAAAGTTCGTGCACACCAATACTCGGTTAGGAATAGATTACAAGGGCGTACTTAGAATTTCTAATATATTCAGTATTAGCTCCCATTCAGGCGACATCAACATATTCCCAAACATAACTTTCTGGAACATTTTGGAGGTTAGTAGAAATACAGAATTTTTACAAGGTTATAGAACACTTTACTATGAAATGACATTATCTGCATTTCAGTTCAGTTCAGTTCAATTATTTATAATTTTGTTTAAATGCAATCTGCCTGTTTTAGGAAATTTTAGTAACTTTAACATAGGGTCTGAAGTAAACACCAATTTCGAGCCGATATAAATTTAAAATGAAAAAATCCACTTACTGGTTCAATATGGCGACTGCGACTCACTGGGTTTCGAAGTGGCGAATAAAAATATGTGCTTAGAATTTAAAACAGAAAAGGAGTAGCACTTTAAAGCAAATCTGTACATGAACAATTTTTGCAAAAAATGTTTTTGATAAAACAAGCTTTCTTTTTATTTCCTGCTTTAATAAGTTTGCAAGCCTCCCAAAATATATTTTACAGATATTTTTGACGCCTGTAATAATTTCCCACAACTTTCATTCATTCATTCAACTAAATAATCCAGTCAATATGTACCAAACAAATCGGTTCTCTTGCAAAAGGTCAGGTATCTATAATTTTTGGATATGTTGTAGGAACCAAGGCCACTAGTTAAAAACCCAGTTTGTGGAAACGAAACCCCTGTGCAAGCAAAATTGTATTGAAATAACTTCAAAATATTCGGTTTTTGCTCAATTACTCTGTTCCTAGACATCAGAGACAAAAGTTGTTATTATTAGTATGGTAGTGCACAAATTATGTTATAACGTTTGTATTATAATTTTTTTCTACGTGTAATAGTTGTCGAACTACAGAGCAGAGAAAGTGTCAGAATTTTTGAAAAATTACAAAACCCGCATATGGAGATACAAATAAAAACAACTATTAATTATTATTACAAAATATATTATCTTTTATACATTTTTTACTGTTATATTTAGGCAATTATTAACTTATGATACATACATTATTGAAGCAATTTTTAAAGTCTAGCTCGCTTAGAAGGTCCTGATGTTGAGTAATCCTCTTCGTCGCACATTATGTTGACTGCAATGGTAATATATAAAAAAGATCTAACTTTAATATTTTATCGGCCATAGGCTGACAGAGAATAGGGTCTACAGATGACGCCTTTTTTTACCCATCCCAATTCTCAAAATCAACTTCTGGCAGGTGGTCTCTAAATAAAAACTGCAGAGAGAGGAGATACCATCGTTTATTCTTACTCATTCCTCGCCTCTACTCAGATTCAGTTCCTTATATTACTCTGATCCGAGATCAATCGTACATGGCTCAAGAAATTGAGATACAAGGAATTTCAAGAATCGTTGGTAGCAAGTTTAGAAAAGCAATTTTTAATCGTAAGGGCAAATTGGTGAGTCTAGCATCTGTTACGAGCACTATAAAAGTAGCCAACAAGATAATAGAGATCAATTCGCTGACACTTTTCCAAAGAGTATGCATCATGAAACAGTCTGAGGAGGAGTTGGAAGGAATACTTAAAATATGAACTTGCACCTTTCCAGATGCCTTTGTTCCCCGAAGAAGGGATGCGGAAGGAAACAAAATCATTATTCAGCTTTTACTTCAGCTTCTAGTAATGTGTCACAACACAACATATTTGGCCAAGGAAAAAACCTCAGTTAAAAGAATAAGTTTCAGAGTTCTTACAACACTCCTCTGCTGAAGACATAGCCAACACAGGAGAGAAGTATCTCGTCATTTTCTATGTGGATGACATGGAGTCACAAAATTTGAATCGCCTCCGTTACCTTCATTTTATCAAGGCAGCTGCAAATACCAGCAAATTAAGACTTGCACGACTGCCACCGTTACAAGATGCTGCTAGATACCATTTCTTCCAGACATACTACTCAATCCAAAAGTGGTTGAGGTTCGAAAAATAACCTACAGACTAGTGTTAGGTACCCACAGATCAGGGGCCTGCACTAATTGAAGCTCAAATTTATAACATGTCGCTGCAAGAGAGAGTGCCGTAGGACTTGCACCTCTTAAAAGCAGGCCTAAAGTGCCCACGGCTTTGCACTTTCTGTCTTGGCCAGACAGTCAAAACACTCCTACTTCTGATTTGGAAGACAGTGTCATAGATGAAGAAGAACCTCTGGATGATCTTCACCAGATCGAGGAGCTTGCCATTAATCTTCTGCACACTATCATTACGGTCAACATAATGCGTGACGAAGAGAACTATTCAAAACCAGGACCTTCAAAGCGAGCTAAATTTTAAAAATTGCATCAAAAATGTATGTATCATAAGTTAATAATTACATAAATATAATAATAAATAATGCATAAAAGATAATATATTATGTAATAACAACTAATATTTGTTTTTATTTGTATTTCCCTACGTAATATATGCGGGTTTTGTAATTTCCAAAAATTTGACATTTTCACTGCTCTGTAGTTCAATAACTATTACAAGTAGAAAAAATCATAAATACAAAAATTGTAGCAGAATTTATGTTCTACAATATTGAAAGTAACAACTTTTGTTCTTCTATATCTAGGAACAGAGAAATTGAGCAAAAACCGAAAAAAGTTGGAAATTTTCGAAGTTATTTCAATATAACTTTGCTAGCACACGAGCTTCAATTCCGCAAATTGGGTTTTTAACTAGTGGCCCTATAACATATTCAAAAATTATAGATACCCGACCTTTTCCAAAGAATCATGTATAATTTGACTGAAGTAAAATATCATAACTATTTTATTTATGACGATTCGCTTAACAAATAACTAGTAAACCAATAATACTTATTTGAATGGTTTTAATATGTAAAGGTCAATGTGAAATTTAACAGTCATATGCTTCGTTAATTGTTTATCATCTCTTGCAGATCTACTACATAACAGCAATGTAGAAGTGTTTTAAATACTCTGTTTTGCCATTACCAAGATTCCAAATATAAACATTTAATCTTGTTTGCAAAACCATGTATTCATAAAAAAGTTGATGTTTCAAATATGGGCTATTTTAGTAATGACAATTCATTCGGCAGTGGTATTTTTGCCCATAATTTTAATTTACGGTACTTGAAATCTTGGCGCCGTTGTAGAAATCTGAAGTAATGCACTTTCTAGAATTTTCGTTAAATTCTTTCTGTCAGAGCTAGCAGTAATTTACTTATAGTAGTCGAAGACAATCAATCAAATTACTCTTGGTCATCCAATTATTTTAACTCAATTGCGATCTTGTGATCTATGAACCAATGCTAATTAGTTTACCAATACTTAAAATTAAGGTAATTGGTCATTGGTCATTCCCTCTGGGTAATCAAATTACTTTCGGAATATTTGAATTACTACATGGTAAATACAATAGGGTCCAAGTAATTAAATTAGTGGAACGATAATTCACCGACTTTCAGTATAACAAATAAATAAATTACCATGAATGTCACTGAATTGTAATAAGATTAATTGAATAAACTACTATAACATTAATTGGCGGGCCATAAAATAATTGAATTGAATAAGAGAAATTCATTATGGACCCAATTAAGTTATAGATGTAACTTGAATAATGGTAACTGCATTAATTTTTCCAAATTACCAATAAGTAGTTATTCATTTTTCAATGCACTTTCGAAAGTAAATAATAACTGTAATTATTTTTAAAATAACTGCTGACAGCTCTGTCTCCATTTTAAAGGCAACAAAAAATTGTTACCACCATCACTTCGGCTATTGCCAAGAACAATAATCAGCATTGAATCCTTTATATATTACTGTATACACTATAAGGCTAATTCTCGAATATGAGCTATTTTAGTAATGATGCTTTGTTCGGTTCGGCTGTATCTCTTGTATCTAACGTTTTTTGCGGAAGTTGAAATCTTGGTTTTTGTCATATTATCATTTTTTGAAGTCATACTACATAATAGCAAGATAAATATTTTAATAAAATACGGTTTCGAGTTACCTCCAAGATCATCAAGTTATGCTTTTTTGCGGGTACTTGTCTTACAACTGTAATCTGGAATATAAGTTATTTTATTGATGACGATTCCTTTGGCAATCATATTTATAAAAACACTAATTTAAAACAGTGTTGACATAAAAATGTCTATGAGGAAACTGAATGTTTCTAACATTTAAAATTGGTAATGAAATTTTTATCATTTTCAATGTATAACTACATAATCGTAACAATTCAATCGACAGTGCCATTTTTACTGAAGATACTTTTAAGTTAATGTCACTGAAAAAGTTAAAGATACTCTTCGTGAAGTTATTTGATCATCTATAGTAGGATTTCATCAACTACATTAATTAGTAGTTCAGAAGTAGGTAGATACCGTCATCAACCTAGCTATTAAGGTATTTCTTACGAGAAGACAGAGATAGCATTATGTTAGAGAAAGACGCGAAATAATTTGGTTTTCAGGGTATAATGAATGTGGCAACGTAGCTTCTCGCTTGGTTCCCGCCGCACGCAATCACGTGTTATTTATAATATACAATAAAGATTATGTATAATTAATTAAAACGATACTTTGGATTATTTATTAAAAATATATCAAATATTAAGTATTGATAACTGAATAAATGCGCGTGCGAAGCATGAGTTTTTTCTAGTCTATTTTAAAAGAAAGTCCGATATGATTATATATGATTTAAAATTTAAAAGAAAGCCCGCGTCCGCGCGCCTATTCTTCTTGAAGCTACATTGCCAAATCGAAAATTCACTTATAATATACATTAAAAACTAATAATATTCATATAATATTTTTGCAGCAACTTCATATTTTAACAACCGAATGCGAAGTAATTTTTTATGTATATATTTTTTTGTGACTTTTTACTTTTTATATATAAGACAACAAAAATTGTAAAAAACGCATGCTCTTGATCGAAGAAAAAGTATGGATTCCTATCTTTTACGTGTCGAATTTCTGAAGCTTTTACAATTAATTATGGCAATACGGCGCCGCGCCGGCGTGGTAAACTATCTTTATATTGAAGCAGTGAATGCATAATGTCAAAATCTATTATTATTTCTCAAAATATCAAGCAAAACTACTTTTAACAGTTACTCGAAGAAATACCTTAAAATAAGAACCTTTGAGTTTCTAATAATCCCGTTATTTTTAATTCTAACTCTTTAGCCTATGTTGTTAGCAAAACTTGGTTTGTTTTTCAGCAAAAATAAATATGTACAAATTCAGCTGTATAGGACGAATAAATTAAATTCTATAGCAGTATAGGTACATTAAACTATTAACTTGTCGGTTCGACTCTGGCATGTTTTCTAAGTCGTGGACGTCTATTGATAATCGATGGGCCAGTATCTCATGATAGACCAGGTAGAAAAGCTAAAATTAGAATAATGACTTTCACTATTATGTCAAGAAAATCTCAGCCGTCGTTCCATAAAGGTTCCCTAAACCTGCTTTTGCTAGATCTTTCGAGAAGGGCCCTGATTATTTCGATGTTCTTTCCTTGGCCAAATTTTTTCTTGGAGAAAGGTTCAAAACAAGGATTTATATTAAGAAAAAGATTTTATTTTGTCAAGGTCATCATATTTTTTTGAATCGTTCGGTCAAAATTTTCTTTTTTGAGAAAAGCTCTTATCCCCCACGAGCACCGATCTGCTTTTTGATAGCGATGAGAAGGATCTATGCTTTCAAAGTTTTAATATAAGAGAGGTCTTTTTGAATTTGAGAGCATTTTGCCTAGTTACTTTTTTTTTTATTGTGTTTCTGGAATTTTACTGTAAAAATGTTTATTTTTTTGTGAAAGGTCTTCACTCTCGTGTCTTCGGTTTTTAAACTGGGTTTAATTTTTTAAAATTCGACTTAAAAAAAAGTTCTTTTTATGAACAATCTGCCCCGCCCTCATGACCCCGGTCATCAGCTGTGCCTCCTAGTTATCATGTGGGGCCCCCCTCTGACAGAAACTTTTTAGTATCTTTTATATTCATATACTCAGCCTGTTTCCTTCGACTTTTCATCAAACCCATTAAATGTACATATACACTACAGTGCATTTGCAATTATCTTAACTATTTGTCCTACCCATTTTATAATAAAAATAAAACGCCATTGATTTTTCCGAACATTTGAACAAAACTAAATATAATAGCGTCTATTTGCTATTCAGTTTTAGTGCAGCACAGATAAGTATACAAAATACGAAAAATATGGTTGAAAATATTAACTGTATAAGGACGCACTGTTGGTAAGCAGTAATGGTAATATAACTGACGGGTATTAAACGTCAAAGGTTTATTATTGACATGTAAAAATAAGATCTGCTTTAATGATGTGTGAAATATGGAACCGATAATACCAGGAAATTAAATGATAATTTGCGGATATATCTTTGTTTATCTAGTACAATCCACCCAAATGTAAATTTATGCATTACAAATATAATGTAAAGTAGCCTTTTTATGAACCAGAATAGTAATTGTTATGATTCTCAACAACCAGCATAAAAGCAAATTAAAGAATTGTTTAAAATATCACTGTCTATGTATTGTTAGTGCAAACTAGTAGTAATTAACTATAAAAATTTCTTCTTTGCACTCTTTAATATTAGTACAGTCGCTTAAGCCAAAAAAGAGGGTCAACCTCGGAATGAGAGATAATAAGCTGTAAACTTCTACAAACCTTAATTTTGGCATTCTAAAAGTTGTCTCAAAAGTCTCATAAAATCTCGTGTAGACATCTTAAGATATTCAAGGTCAAAGGTCACAAAAATCGGGTTTTCGCAAATATCTCGCTTCCTATGGTTTTAGTGATATTTGCATCAATTATGAAAATTATAGAACATAAAATTCTCTACAAATTTTGTTCTAAACATTTTTTGATACGCTTAACCCTTTTTGAGATAGAGTGCGGAGAGCGCGCAGCGGTCAGCCATACATAGCATAATGCAAGGTCAACCGTGAGTCCCGGTAAATAATACGTCGTATAAAGTTAATTAATCACTAAAAAAATCCATATTTATGAAGAATTTGCATTATTTATTAATTAATACATTATATTTCATAATATTTTTCATTTTTCAAATATATTCGTTCAATAATACTTACCTACTTCGTGTATTTAAAAAAATTGTTAAGCAGTATACTTTATGTATATCTTAATTATATTCTAATATATCTAAATTATATTTTAAGTAAAAAAAGGAATAGAGTAAATACATTTTAATTATATCTTTATTTAGCAATTATGTATCATAGATTTAATACAATTGAAATTCAAGTGTGAGAAGGATTTACGTAAAATTTAATAATTAGAAGGATATGAGTCTCACTTTTCTTCTTCTTCATCGTCGTCTTCCGGTCGCTCGAAAATTTCCAAATCATTATCATCATGTTCGTTGTCAAGGATATTTGTCTCTAAATCATCAAGGATTTCGGGGTCAAATGCACTTTCTTCATCGAGATCGCTTTGATATGATGAAACATTGAGGCAAGCTTGCCCATTACACTGGCCACAAGCGAAAGAACATTGCAACCCCGATTTCCTGCATCCGCAGAGTGAACCACAACCATTCTTGCAGTTGCAAAACATTGTGTTCAGTAGTTCATTTGGAGCTGGTGGTAATATTATCGTTATCGGTTCCAGGAGTTCATTTTGCAGCAACCAACCCCATTCCTGAGGTTCTAAATCATTCCCTAACCAAGTTTGAATTTGATAGTATACACAGTTAATATGTTGATGAGCCGCTGCACTTGTTGGTGGAAGACTGGATCACTGCACAGGTTTATTAAGCTTTGTTGACTTGACGAATTGCGTGTACCGAAGATGATCGATATTGTCCTCAGATTTTGGAGCATTATATATTGCCAACAAGATGCGTACTCCATTTTCATACAATGTTTGTACAGGGCAATTTTCTTGTTGAAATACTTAAGCCAGTTGATCGAAATTGGAAAGTTTCTCTAATGTTCTAATAATAATTTAAAACTAACGAATGAACTTGGTTAGTAGAAAGTGGTCCCTTCAAAAAGAAATCGGTCTTTACTATACAATGGAACATCTGTCCCAACTGACTATAAATAGAAAAGGTCGTATTATAGGGGTCCGCATTCCCAGATATAATCTTAATAGTAATATAAGTATTTAAGAGTTTACACATTTTAAAAAAAAAATACTTAATTCTTTTTCTACTTAAAATATAATTAAGATATATTAGAATATAATTAAAATATACTTAAAGTATTTCACTTAACAATTTTTTAATTGCATAAAATAGGTAAGTATTACCTATTATTAAACGAATATATTTGATAAATGAAAAATATTATTAAATATAATGTATTAATTAATAAATAATGCAAATTATTCATAATTATGGATTTTTTAGTGATTAATTAACTTTATACGACATATTATTTACCGGGACTCGCGGTTGACCTTGCATTATACTATGTATGGCCAAGCGCTGCGCGCTCTCTGCGCTCTATCTCAAAAACGGTTAAGCGTATAAGAAAATCTTTAGAACCAAATTTGTAGAGAATTTTATGCTCTACAATTTTCGTAACAAATGCAAATATCATTAAAACCATAGGAAGCGAGATATTTGCGAAAAAACCGATTTTTGTGACCTTTGACCTTGACTATCTTAAGACGCGAACACGAGATTTTATGAGACTTTTGAGACAACTTTTAGAATGCCAAAATAAAGGTTTATACAAGTTTACAGCTTATTATCTCTCATTCCGAGGTGAAACCCCTAATGTGACTCGACAATATGGTGACCGCAAAAAATCGATGTCGGAATTTTGTTCGTCTGGACCCCACAAAACGATTCCCCTTTCCAGATATTGAGATAGCCGAAATTTGAGCTCGATTAAACGACGTTAACCCGTGCCGCTCGTCGCTCAAAGTTTGAAAAAATCCAAATTTTTGGCCAAAAAGCTGACATATGGAGCCATAACTCCAGAACGGTAAATAATAGAGACACGCTTAATATCTCAAAAGAAAGCTAATGTTGTTCTTCAAAATTTATATTCTATACATAATTGTTGTTATTTTAAGTCAAACCGAGTTACAACAGCCTTTAGCCCCAAAAACGTGACCTGGTACCAGTAGGAGCCAATTTGGGAGTATTCTAAGAATTTTACGGGTTTTTACATAAAGAGCCTTTTGTTCAAATTTAATCTTTTATTATATGGGGATTACCTGACTAGTTTACCAAAGAAAGACCCGTTTGACAGGTAAAAAGGAGGGTGAATCTAATTTCTATTTTAGGGATGGTGATTTTACTTCAGCGTACAACCGACCTTTTATTTATTCAGTTTAGTTTCTAAAGTGCCTTTGAGCTGGTTAGATCGAACAATTATCTAGTGAAGATATTTTTTGACACTGAAGAGGACAGCATCTACCAGGAACTTGAGAGCTTGGAGGAAATGGACATCCCTGAAGAAGCTGCAGAAGATCCAGGACCATCTGAGAGCAAGAGGATGAAAGTTTCATTTGCAAGAGGCGTTAAAGAGATTTTAAACATGAAATTGTCCATTTTATTAGATCGATGTAAGGTATCCGACAGAAATGCCACGAGAATTTTAATAGCTACTCTAGAAGCACTAAACCTTGACCTTGAGTACAAAGTCTCGAAAACTTTATTACATGATAGAAGGCAAATGTTCAGAGAACAATATAATAAAAAAATTTTTGATAAAGTAAACATTCCTGAAAAAGAGCCCGTGGTTGTCCATTGGGACGGTAAACTTTTACCGGGTGTTTTAAAAAATGAACAATGTGAGCGAATAGCTATAGCTATTTCATATGGCGAAAAGGAACAGCTGCTGGGAGTTCCTGTAACGGCAAATAGCTCTGGAGAGGAGCAAGCCGTAGCCGTATATGAATGCCTACATGAATGGGGTCTTCTCAACACCGTCAAGGCGATGTGCTTCGACACTACAGCATCCAACACGGGAAGACTCAAAGGAGCATGCGTCATATTGGAGGAAATGTTAGGAAGAGAATTGTTATACCTAGCTTGCCGTCACCATATCTTGGAAATTCTGTTAAGAGGCGAATTCGACACAAAAATGGGATCAACCACTGGACCTCATCCAGACATTTTCAAGAGATTCCTCACTGCGTGGCCCAAGATAGACAAAGGAAAATACGACACAGGTATCAGTGACAATCTAATACAAAAGCAGCTAACTCCAGAAGTAATTGCAAATGTTACTGCTGAATTCGAGACCAAATTAACTGAGAGCCACCCCAGAGATGACTACAAGGAGCTATTGCAGTTGTTTCTCGTATTTGTTGTATTACTAGACGGCAATGTTGTGGGTTTTAGAACTCCAGGAGCCATTCATCACGCTAGGTGGATGGCAAAGGCTATTTACTGCTTAAAAATGTTCATTTTTCGTCGTCAATTTAAGATGTCTAAAGAAGAAGAAAGTTCTGTGCGTGCCATTTCTGTTTTCCTAGTTAAAATTTATTGTAAAGCTTGGTTCAATGCTCCAAAAGCTCATCTTGCACCAAAGCAAGATTTAGGTATTTTGCATAGTCTGTTAGACTATAAAGAATGTGACAACGACATTGCAGAAATAGCCCTGACCAAATTTTCGAACCATTTGTGGTATTTGAATGCAAAGTTGGTGGGATTATCGTTTTTTGATCCCACCATTACAGACGATGAAAAGTTGTTAATGGCTAATAAATTGCTCAGTAGCACAGATGAACCATCACAGCACGCTAGGGTTGTAAATCCAAAAGTTAGGAAAGAAAACCTAAAAGAGGTAGTTGATGGAGGATTGGTAAATTTACTTACCAAAGAAACGTTTACATTCTTTGACCAATTTAATATAAAAACAGATTTCCTAAGACAACATCCAAACACCTGGCCTCAAAATAATGACTTCCAAGAAGGATTGAAAATTGCCAAAACATTAAAAGTAGTTAATGATATGGCTGAGCGTGGTGTTAAATTAATAACCGCCTTTAACGACCTTCTGACAAAAGATGAAGACCAAAAGCAATATGTCCTGCAAGTTGTAAGTAAATGCCGAGCATTATATCCTGACGTTTCAAAAACTACTTTAACAAAAGCTCTAGAATAGATTAGATAACTATGTAAAATTATCAACTCATGTAGGTACTACCTCTGTATCTTTTCTGTGTCTGTTTTGTATGTATTATATATCTAATTTTTATATTTTAAGATAAAAAATGTCATTAGACTTATCAGTATTACTTGTTTCTTTATTATATTTCTACTTTAAACTCAAAAATATACCAAAAAAAAAGCAAAATTTATCACTTAATAACAAAATATACGAAGTATGCTCCTAGTGGTACCAGGTCGCGTTTTGAGGCTAAAGGCTGTTGTAACTCGGTTTGACTTAAAATAACAACAATTATGTATAGAATATAAATTTTGAAGAACAACATTAGCTTTCTTTTGAGATATTAAGCGTGTTTCTATTATTTACCGTTCTGGAGTTATGGCTCCATATGTCAGCTTTTTGGCCAAAAATTTGGATTTTTTCAAACTTTGAGCGACGAGCGGTTAACGTCGTTTAATCGAGCTCAAATTTCGGCTATCTCAATATCTGGAAAGGGGAATCGTTTTGTTGGGTCCAGACGAACAAGATTCCGACATTTTTTTTCCCCCTCTATGAGATCCGGTCACTCTACTGGACAATATACTGTACTGTCTAGTGGTTTAACGTAAAACAACTTAAAATAGGCAAAAAGCCCATATTTAAGCAGTCTACCCACTGTTCTCTTATTCGTCCATCCATCCCGAGACGCGTTTCGCCGTATCACGGCTCATCAGTCGGGCTAGGATCGACGAAGAGAACAGAATTTTAAGTACTTTATTCCGGCACTTACGGAACACAACGGTAAGATACAACGAATTGTACCAAATACGCACACCTAGTACTCAATCGGAGGCTGACACAGCAGCCACAAGCCGACAGAGTGGTTGGCACAGCCAACATTAAAGGCAGGCAGCGAGATTTGCGAGGAATCAACCTCAGACCTTATGTGGTTTAACGTAAAACAACTTAAAATAGGCAAAAAGCCCATATTTAAGCAGTCTACCCACTGTTCTCTTATTCGTCCATCCATCCCGAGACGCGTTTCGCCGTATTCGTTGTATCTTACCGTTGTGTTCCGTAAGTGCCGGAATAAAGTACTTAAAATTCTGTTCTCTTCTTCGTTGTGTTCGATCCTAGCCCGACTGATGATGAGCCGTGATACGGCGAAACGCGTCTCGGGATGGATGGACGAATAAGAGAACAGTGGGTAGACTGCTTAAATATGGGCTTTTTGCCTATTTTAAGTTGTTTTACGTTAAACCACATAAGGTCTGAGGTTGATTCCTAGCAAATCTCGCTGCCTGCCTTTAGTGTTGGCTGTGCCAACCACTCTGTCGGCTTGTGGCTGCTGTGTCAGCCTCCGATTGAGTACTAGGTGTGCGTATTTGGTACAATTCGTTGTATCTTACCGTTGTACTGTCTAGTTTCATTATCAATTATCAAACTATGTAATAAAATTAAAATTATTGGGTTTTTTGTCACATCTTACCTTGAAATAATTCACACATGCATCTTTTTTACTCGTATTTCTCATATATTAACGACTTTTATACAAATTATATTTACGTACTTTAAAACGAATTACATTTAATAAATTTCAACTTTTGGAAGTTTCCAACTTCGGCTAGAGTATGAATTATTACTGCCAATAAGTGTCAGGGAAGAGATTCTCTATCGCAGTTGAAATGTCTGTCTCTCTGTTGGCAGAATAAATGTCGAACGAGTTTAAATATAGGTGTCAATGTGGCAAAGAAGAGCGATAGAGGGCATGTTTTGGTATATATCATGTTATATGCCATTTTTTTCATTTTTCCGGGGTCCAGAAATCTGAAAATGATACTATTTTTTCATTATTTTCAATTTTCACAGATATAGTATATGTAGGGAAATGTCAAGTTTCTGACCCATATGTCTGAGGCCCACAGGCAGCTCAACATTTTTTCATAATTAATATCTATAATTTTTTAAACCTATATGTTCAAACTTTTTAACTCTTTCTACTTCCAACGCTAACCTAAACTCGTGAAAAAAATGTATTAAATGGGGTTTAAGATTTCGTCGTTAACGAAAAAAAAATTTTGATTTTTCTCTGCTTTTTGTCCCTTTTATTATGTTGAACTGAAAATTACCGAACGAAATGTAATCTTTGTTTAAAATTTGTTATATTTATATTGCTTGGAGTAGGGAAGAAACCTAGAGCTTTGAGTAATATAGCTGGAATGAAAGATGTGGTAACCGATAAATTATGTTGATCCAGTCTTTAGATTATTTAGTAGTGAGGGAAAGTTAAATAATGTATGTATTTAGAACACATATTAGCTAGGGAATTACCGGGTAAAACAACTATACAGTTTTTCTTTCAATATATCCTCGCCCTAATTCATTATACTGTTTATTACGATTTAATAATGATTTAAATATATTTTCTAGCTCATTTTGTAGGATTGCCTACAAATAACTTATAGAAGACGAGTGTTCTTTATGTCCTTGAGAAGGTATCTTCTTAATTACACTTTAATTATTGAAAGTACTGAAAAGTTACAAGGTTGTAAATCCGATGAATCAGGTGAATAGTTTAACAGATAGGATTGATTTCGGAGCAAAAATTATCCAAATAAGGTATGACTTGGTGCATTATCATGTAGCAAGCACCAAGTGTCTTGCTTCCATTCTGCACTTTGATGCATTGTTTGTCTATCAAATTGAAGGCATTATACCTTATACCTTATACTGATTTTAAGATATTTTTATTCTTCTTAAAAGCTCATACGATTTCCCTTTACAATTGCCCTCTCAGTAACTTTTGATCTTCATTTAATGTGCGTGCAAGACAATTTTGCACAAACCTTTGTTCTGCCTACATTTTGCCCAAAATTAATATATCTAAAGGTGATTTAAATTAACCGTCCTTAATTGAAATTGCCCGCCTGTACGAAATAAATGATAACCATACGCAAGGGTTTTCCATTTTTCGAGACTCAGTCTTAGTAGGTTGTTTATGAGAGTTTCAACTTCGCCTCCTCCTTCCTACAGACCGACGTGTTTTCCTTTTCCAAGTTTTTGCAATCCCCATCGCTATAGACCCTGATTATTTTTCCTCCCAAATAATTTTGTTTGCCTCCAATATAATTCCTCTAATATAAGTTTAATTTACAAAGAATAATATTAAGTTGGGAATGTGGAATCTTTGGCACAATGATACTACTCAGTATATATCACCACTACACCAAACACTTTATTTTTGCACTCGACGCGCGTTTCGCTAACCGCTCCTGATGAAGCTAACATGGTTAGCGAAACGCGCGTCGAGTGCAAAAATAAAGTGTTTGGTGTAGTGGTGATATATACTGAGTAGAAAGAATAATATGTTATTGTCAATTGGCACAATACATTCATTTCAGTAAGACGGTCATTAGCAAACATGGATTTACTCTAGTTAGACGTATTTGTTAACATTCAGGGATATGTTGCTTCTGTGCTAATGTTCCAAAACAATTAGTAATTTATGATGGTACTTGTTGTATAGATTACCTGTTTAGACCACCATTTACAAAAAAATCATGCTATCTTTTGAAGATCAAAAATAGGTCATTTACTCAAAACTGTACCACAGGTTAGGCTGGCATACTGGAATTGTTGAAATTACTGAAATCAATAGTATTTTAAAAGATATATGGACCGTCCACCGATCTCCTTATCGAATTTATGTTAATGAAAACGAAAATGCTATTTTTTTTTATTTCTTATATGAGCAATTTTGGGGTTGATTTTAAGTGATAAAATTATTTATATTTTTTCATTATTTGATTCATAAAAATAAATTTCTTTTTAAATATTTAAATTTAGGTTTATTTAAAAATTTAGAATAAATATACAAATTTTCAAATCGTAAACCATTACACTCTTGAATTAGACTAATAACAACATTGGCTTTGCGACAGCCTAATGTCTCAATAATTTGTTTTTTGCTATTGCCCTCCAATAATTCCATGTTTTCCAAAGTTGTTTACTGAAACATTATGATCTTAAAATTTTACTGTTATGTGCCTTCAGTACCATAAGAATATAATGTCAATATCTAACCAATCTATTAGTAATTAGCACCAACAAATTAATAAATTGCATGAAACTTTTTGTGAATTATTTAATGAACAGTTTTAATATTCTGTGCATAGTAGACCTGATTTATCCAATTATTAAAATGATTTGGTAAATTTATATTTAGATGGTGTAAAATTTTGTGACAGTAATTTTAAAGCATTAATGATATCAGAATTTGTAAAGGAGTTAAACGAAAATATATTTTTCGCAGAAGTTGTCAATTTAAAAAACTGTCAGTGCGGCTGAACAAGAACTTTTAGAATTTTCAGCGTACTAAAACTATGTGGAAACACTTTTAGAACTTTTTTTGCAAAAAATGGAGAAATTAGTGACGGATATGTATGAAGATTTTTTATGTCAAAAGCATGTTCTCGATACTACTTATTGGCTGATGAAGAAACTGAAGCTCAAGATTGGTCATTATATTTTGAGTGAATAAATTATATTTAACAAGGCCAAGAGCAGCACAAACATGTAAAGATTATTTAAAAAAACTATCAAAATTATTCGTTGTGTGTGAATTGTTAGCATTAGATGGAAACATTGTATTAAATAAAAATATGTCTAAATACATATTAATTTTGTTATAGTAGTTGTAGCATTTTATGGTATAATATTAAACATTTATAAATCTATTTATTTCTTTTATTCATTCATTAAAATACATTTAATAAAGCAAAAATAGATGACGACTTTGGGTGATAAATAAATTTTGGTATAAGAACTCTTGTCGGTTGGCCATCTAACTGAATTTCGGGTTTAGATCCGTAAAACAGTGAAGAGATATATATTAATTAATCTTTAAATTAGAAAATTCTCGCACACTAAATTTTTTTAGAGTATTCTCCTTTTATTTTTTTCTTCTAATTTCTTAACAAAACACTTTAATCCTTGACGAAACAATAATTTGTTTAATAATAGTCAAAGACATAATGAGGACTGCCTTTTTTTTAAAATTTGTTTAACAAATTTATATATATATATATATATATATATATATATATATATATATATATATATATATATATATATATATATATATATATATATATATATATATATATATATATATATATATATATATATATATATATATATATATATATATAAAATATTAGAATTCAATGGTGGACATAAAATTTAAAGTTATATTATTTTCGTCACAAGATCGTAGCCAAATACTTTATCGTGTATTATTAGATAATATACTGTTGTTTTAATTTTTAGCCTTGTTTCGAGATCATTCCTCATTTTTACTGGACCACTCTATAATAAATCTCGTTGATGTAAGCAGTTAATATAGACATCAGGGGCATCGGACTAAAGTTCTAGTATGGGCTCTAAAGGCAAAATGTAATATCCTTGACGGAAATTCAAAAACATTTAATATAGTGTAGCAAACTTATTATTTTTACAATCAAGTTGGAGATCGTTGTAGGGGTATCTATCAGAATTAAAAAATATATCTATATTTCTTAGTTCACAATGATCAAATTTACTCATACCAGCTTTTACATTACCACGTCTATTATTTGAAAAGCAATTAATAAATGAAGCAAAGTCTCAACTTTTGTAGAAGTTTTTACAGGCCAATGTGTCTGTGTGTGTGTGTGTATGTGTAGTTCCCAATAGTTCAGGATATTCAACTAATTTCCAATATCAATAAGTGATAAGGATGTAATTATTTCTATTATTAAGTTTAATAAGAGCTAGCACCTGAGGTATGGCTACAGTAAGATGAAGAATCCTCCAACAATTACAATTAGAATTAGTTCTTGTTGAGAATTTAAAATTATTCGGTTGTAATCTTTGAAAAATCCTGAATCGTTAGTGGGATACATAAAGAACCATTTCAATTTATCATTGGTCATAATATTTTCTCCTCATTTTATTCTTGGATACCATCCTCCATTTTCTAACTTTACACTTTCATTTCGATTATAAGATATGTAGCCCTTAAATGAAAAAGATTTTCCGATATCTCGAACAGAATTGTTAATAATACCATTTAAAACATAACGTAATTATTTAAATAAGAATGCTGGTGCATTGTTAATTAATACGGTGTTTTTTAATCGCGTATTGTCTTCAACAATTATTGGTAATTTTAAATAAATCTCACTTTTGCAAGGTAGAGGATATCTTCCTGTTTGGTGAGGAACAATTCTTATTTCATTATTAGGTCCTAGTTTACAAGATTAAAGGAATTGAAAGAAAGTTAGAGCGTTTGATTTATTTCTAAATAAAATCCGTTTGTCTCCTTTCTTTGTAAGCTTTTTATACTAAACTTTGTAAAAAAATTTAAGCAGTCCGGTCTCTTGTAATATAAAATTGCCATTGCTCATTTAATTCTTTAAGCTGAAGTCTTACAGTTATGACTTCTCCCCTAAAATTGATAGGTTTACCCTCCTGATGCGTATTTTAAAAGTTATTTTATCTATTATCTTAGCAGTCATTGGGAAAAAATTTAAGTATGTATTATATAAAATGACCATAAAGATATGATCCTTCTGCGATAGCACAATCAACATTTATTGAATTTAGTTTATTAATTTCTGCAGAGTAATCTGATATATGTTCTACATTCAGGTCTAATCGTTTATTTTTAAACCCAAATATTTTACCGATCGTTTCATCCTGAAATATTATCAAAACTGATGATTTGAAATATGTACGTAAGGTATTATTATTTGCAAAAATTCTAAAATTAATACCATCCTTAGAGTAATGATTTTGTAAATATTTGTTTTTATCTTCTAATTTGTAACTACCTAGCGGTATAACGGTTATAGTATTTTCATCATGAATAATTAAATTTTTGCTCTCATCAATTGGGGATTGCGTTAAACGTCTCCAAATTTACCAGTCCAATAACAAAATAAGTGTTTTCTTCCAAATATATCGAAGGGCCAAATTCTGCTGTGAACGTGGCAAAAATACCACTAATAATAAAACTGTAAGACTAATACCTTAATATTTTTCTGAGGACTGAAGAAATATTAGAAATTTTGGATATAGTTGACCGCAATATATTTTATTAAAAGTTTGATGCTTGTCATAATTATAATTTACAATGTTTTTATTTTTGTTCTTATAAAAATATGTATTTCACATGGATGGAGATCACAAATTATTATAACTACCTAAGTATAGAATATTTTCATCTTTTTATTTATGCTGTCCAGTGGGTACCATCACTATTATAATTATCTAGATTAATAATACCACTTTCATGTTTTTTAATTGTGTTAGGTAATTTATTCTTCGTAAATACACCTCAAAAATTGGGAATTCGTAAAAACTTACATATATTAGGTCATATTTAATTAGGTCAAAATTCCAGGTTTTGAGGAATATTCCTTAGTAGTTTATTGAATATGGTTTTAGATAAAGACCACTTCCTTTTTTTCGACTGGCTGTGGATTGTATAATTTCATTATATATTCTCTTTTGCTGATTTTGCATTATTGAGAACTTTTGCAATGTCTGCAGCTCCTACTCCAAGAACGCCCAAAGCCAACAAACTAACAAATAAGGATAGAAACTCTCCAGTTGTAAGAATTGGTATTACTCTTAGTTTACAATTTACTGCTTTAACACTATTTCTTATTGATTTTAATACAGTTCTGATACTATATTTTAAACTTCCAAATTGTCTTCCTTGGATTTAGCTTCTACGATAATTTAATAAAATAATATTCCATGTCAAACACGATTTTTTCTTGTAGATTCCCTTTTTTTCTAAGCCCTAATTTTCTTTTAACTTTCATTGCAGCTCTTAATCCTAAACTAGCTGTTCAGGAATGTGTCTTCTTTTTATATCAATTGATTGTGAGTGGGCAATGTCATGCTTTTTACACGCTGCATACAATAAATTTATTTCTTTATTATTTTTTATAAGTCTTTTTTCTAATTTTGTTCGAGGTCAACAAAAATTATAACCTTGCACAGATAATTTAAAAGATAATATATTTATTAAAGTATTTAGAAGGCCACTGCCTCTTTTTGATATTTTGTAAACATATCATATCCTTTATTATACTATTTAGTCTATATATATATATATATATATATATATATATATATATATATATATATATATATATATATATATATATATATATATATATATATATACAAATATTATATATATATATATATATATATATATATATATATATATATATATATATACGAATGCGAATTTACGTAAAAGGACTAATGTTATTCTAGAAACCAACTGTACATATATACATTAGGTAAATCTATAGAAATTAAAGACATACACTTCAGTAAACAATTTTAGAAAACATGGAAAATTGTTTAATGGAAATAGCAAAAGACAATTAATTATTGAACCATCAGGACGTGGCAAAACGAATATAGTTTTTAGCTTAAATAAAAATCCTTGTGACTTACGAATTGCATACCAAAAAAAAACATTAAAAAATATTGAATCTTTTTAATCAGATAATAAAAATAATAATTTTACAACACGAAATAAAACCAAAATCTATAATAATATTTGTTGGCATAGTCTGTTGTAATCAGAATATAGTAAAGGATTATTTTTGTTTTGGAAGACATAAGAATACAGATTGTTTATAACACCCTCATCCATTCCAAAACCACTAATGCAAATCTAATTGTGACATTTGAACGAGATAATAAAAATTTTAAACATTTTTATGATAATCATGTTAATGTTGATATGGTACTTAATCAATTTAAAGAATTATGTTTATTACGTTGGAAAGGTAAATTTGGATTTTTGGTAATAGATAAAGATTCTAATTTAAAGTCGGGAAGGTATCAAAAAGGATTTCATTCACATATTTGCTTATAGAAATAAGTCTTGCCACAATATTAATTATGGACAAACGATTGGAAAAAGAACTTTCTAAAACAAGAAAAGTTGTTAAACAAAAATATCAGAGTTTGAAAAATGCAGAATTGGAGCCACAATTTAAACTGGAAGAAACCTTTAGATCAATTACAAAACCTTTACAAGAACTAGTTACAAGATTTACAGTATACACCATTTAAAATTTTTTATGAATTTTCGACACAAAGAAAAGCTTGTTTACCTAAGTATCATCACCAGGGAAAGATGTTTTTGGTAATACATCAGTTTCACGAAAAAAAAAACAGAGGAGTGAGAAATCATGCATATGAATTACCATCATCTATTAATAATGATTTTACTATCACTCAAACACAATCGGTATTACAAACAAATGTTACAGCGGAAACCACATCTTTTTCACAATCATCAGGGTCAACACAAAATATTCCTGATTTTGAAATATTTACTATGTATTTTATAACAAAAGACTAATGTCCTATTATAATGAATTTTGTTCCCAATTCATATTGTAACAATATTTATCTACTGTCATATTTGTATAATTTACTAAACATACCAAACTATGTGTCACATTATACAGATTATATACATATAAAGTATTCCTAAATATATGATATAATAATACAAATTGGTGAATAAAAGTTTTTGAATCAACTATCAAAATTTTAATATTTTTATTATCAGAAAAGGGTATTAACAAATGTTTGAGTAAATGATAGACTGGCAAAAGTCCTTTCTTTTTTTTACTTATAGATGTTTAGTAAAGTAACTACAATTTGTAATAAAATTACAAAAAACCCACAAGGAAAATGTAGCTTGATAATCATTTTTCTTGTCTTACAATACATTTTTCATTCTATATCGTCTCAAACACTCAACTAAATTAAAACATTTATAAAATTTTATAATGTTCATCGATCGGACAACATTTAAATATTTCAACATCACAATAATAACATTTACATACATTATCTATTAGTAGATAGTAAAATACAACACTATTTCAGAATTCCACTTTCCTTTGTATTTTTTTTAAAGAGGTTAACCTTTACTCATACGTTCTATAGAATATGTTCTATTTTCTTTTCATCGGATTCTTAGCACGTATTTAAAGCTCACTATTCAAAATGGAATTGAATAACAAAATACTATTCCAGCAAACTCTTAATATAGCAAATATGTCTAATAGAGGGGGAATATTTTAAAAAGAAAAAAGTTTTTTCAACCCATTGATGAAGTGGAATATCCTGGTGACCTCAGTAATGTAACTGTTTTGAATTTTGAATCATTTATTATTAACTAAGGATCAAGATATCCTATCAACTACATTAGTGTAACGGTTTTAAAATTATTTTCTACCATATCTTCATTGTTTATTAATACTGCTTTTTTTAATGCCTTTATCATTTTCTCTTCTTTTTTATTTTTACACAATATGTTTTCGTTTCTTCTACGGAAACGTTCTATGGGTTGACCAGCATATTCATCTTTAAATTTACCCACCATATATTAGCATGTTCTGGCAGTATCTAAGTATAATAACTTGACCTTATATTTTATGAAATCATAGCAGAAACCATATATTATAGTTATAGATATATCCAAAATAGAAAAACCAACATAAACCCATTTGTCATATTTAACTAGTGTCTTGTATTTGAATAGCAACGACATGTTCATTAAAAATTACTGACTCTTTGAAAGGTGATTTTGCAATTAAATTTTCCGCTCCATCTTTTCTTGACTTTTTTTTCCCAGTAGGTAACTAATCTGATATCCATTCGTTTGTCGACATTTTCCTTGATTTTGCCATATATAATATTATTAGCTAGTTTATAAGTATCTCTTTCAAACTCGTTTTTATCCTCATTTCTCAATTCACTATTTAAATCTATATATTTTTTTAACCAACTTAATTGAGTAATTCGTTATGGCATTCATATAAATTAGTTGACTTAATCAACTTCTAATTTGTAATATTAAAGTTGTTCTTTCTTGTGAGACTCAGAAAAAAAAATTGTGGAAGATATTGAGACATTAAATAACCATATAAATGTGTGGCGTCTAGGTAAAAAATATATTTATTAGGTTTAGATTAGTCACAATTTATAATAATCTTATGATTTGTGATGGATTTCTGCTACCTTTAAAAAAATATACCATATCAGGATTAGTTAATAGTTGCAATCTTGCTTCAGTGTATTTAAGGCACTCGTCAAAACTTAATCCAGGAAAAGTATAATATTGTCCTGGATCTAATTTACTATAGATTTTTCTAAAATTTTAGAAATTATCCGCTAAAAGCAACCCATCTGGTTTTAAATAAATCTCCAAATATTCTCCTATTGATTTACAATCGAACACATTCCACACATTTACGACTCTTTTATATTCATTTTCATTAATGTGTTCACTGGTTAGGTCATTATAGAACTTTTCTTTTTTTATTACTCCTCGACATTGTTCACCTTTTAGAGTTTAGACAATTTTGTTAAAGAATATGCTAAAAAATGAAATAAACCTACACATTCTATACAAAAACATTTTTGTTTTAGCTTGTTAGCTTTTATCAAAATATGAAAACCTATTTCGATATATTTTTGAAATGAAATATATTTTTCTTTGTTTTGTGCGATTGCATTCAATTGTTCGTTATGTTGATATAAGTTTTTGATAAATCAATGTGCATCATATTTTTTTAAGTTTTAAAATTGAATATTTTGAAGTTTAAATTACATTTAGAATGTGCTGCACGTGTATAAAGATTTGTTAAGTGACAATGGTCACTTTCAGGTAGTATCATTTTCTTACAAATGTGACACTCATTTGTGTAATTGTCTTATAATCTTTCCATTGGCCTTCAGTTATTCGTAGATTTAAATATTTTTAATATTTATCATAGATGCTATATACAGCACTTTCTAATAATTTAATAAAAACTTGGTCTAAATTAAGACATACTTCATATTTAGAATGATTGTTGAAAAATGGACATTTTGTATTATATCCAAATAATACGGAATATGTTAATATTATTTAAGAGTATAAAACTATTATCATCAAGATCATTTACCCTATTATTTAGTAGTTTACGAATATATTCAAAGTCTAGATAAACGACAAAAGAAATTTTCATTTGTTTTTGACTACTGGTAAATTTTAAAATATTTTCAGACACCAAATTATCAAGTTTATGAACTTCAGATTTTTCTGATTGCCAATTAATTCATACATGATCCCAATCATATATATTATGTCTCATTAAATCGTCATTGTTTGAGAAATATTGTAAATATCCGTCACAAAGAAATTTCTTTCCATGATATTTTGAGAGTTGACTAGAGACTGATCTAGGTAAATCAAAAATATAACACTAATGAAAATTTCTATTATTATTACTAATTAATAGTAAATTATCATGACGATTTCATTTATTTTTGTATAGTGTAATGGTGCTAAAGCTTCGTATCTAGTATTGAAATCATTTTTAATTTATTTTTTTCTGAATTATAAAATTAACTGAAATCATATTTTGAATTCCAAGTTTTGGTATCTTGCTGATTTTGAATAGTACATCAATACTTGGCACACCCAATCTTGTAGAAAAATGTGAGTAAGATGACACTTCAAATTCTACTCCTATTGGTGAGTGTAAAGCTGCGATGAGTAACCAGAAAAAGGAATAATCATCATTGCTACGTATGTTGACAATAGCATGTTTCCTTTCAATTTCATTGGGATTCCATTTGTCAATATTGACCGCCATATCTAATAATTTAGCAAAGTCCTGCCTGCAACAAAAGATAATTATTAAATCAAATGTAAAATTGAAACTTTAAAAATTGAAAAAAACTGGGAACAAACTCTGGCTATCAGTATGTTTGACACATATTCAAACAACAAGGCAGCTATCTGCAAGAATAAATTTAGTAACCTGTAGAAGTTTGAAAAAGAAACTTCAATTACCTGAAACACGTTCAGCTAGCTTATCAGAGTTTCTGTCAGTTATTCCATTCCTTTCTTCACTTGCAATAAGCATATCTGAACTGGTGCAAAGTATTCCAAATTGTGTGGTGAAAAACTTCATACTGTTTATGCCATTGATAGGATTTAAGTAAAGTCCAAATAATTCAAAATTAGTTTTTATGCTTCTGAATTTCTACTTCTAACATTTTTTTGGCATACTTCTTCAAAAAAGCTTCTAACATTTACATGGAGATCATCAGTTTTATTCTGTAGGAAGTTATACATTTATTGAAGGCTGATTTTATAATTTCAATTCCATTTTCGATTCAAAATATGACTGTATTGTTTTTATTACTATTTGATTTAATATGAACGCTCCATAGGCTGCATGGAATAGTTTTGTCGCAGTCAATCCAATACTGTCTTGCATCCAAAAGTAATGAAAAATAAAAATTAGTTATGTTCCTATAAATATTAGTTTATATTAGGTTAGCGAGTTAAGGTTAGTTTTATGTTATTTTGCAATATGTTTGAAATTGTTTCTCATCTGTTGTTGTCTTTTCGTTCATTTTTAAGAAAGTTTCTAGTTTCAAGCACTGGAATTAGACATATTTTGCAATATTATTAAAAACAATTTTGGATATAACGGGATCAATTTCCAAATTTTGTATGGGGGTGGATGGTATCTCTCATTGGCAGAAGAATGGAAGAAGATTGAAACTTCTAACTGAATTATTAACACTAATATTAAAATAATCTTTTCGTAATTCCAAATTTGGAGATGTGTTGTTATTAATTTTAAAATTTAGTAAAGGAATAATATTTTTCTTGTTTCTTTCCAGGTGGAAGTAACTTGTTTCAACTACTTCCAGTTGAATTGTCGTCATTATTAAAAATATCTTCGTCTAATTCCAAGTTTTAAGATAAATAATCACTTTGCTTTAAGTTGAAATTTTGGATACAATTTCCAAATTTTGTAAGGGGGTGGACTCATCGTCAGAAGGCTTGTCAGAATTACTGCAGATACTTGTCATATTTTCTCTCTTTTGAACTACTTCCAAATGAATTATTCCAATCCAAATTTGGAGATATGTTATTAATAATTTTAAAATTTTAAACAGAAATTTTTTTTAAAATAATGATAATTAGAATTATCAAATTCTGACGAGGTGTTAGCAATAAGTTCAGAAATTTACAATTTGGTCAGTACGGTTATAAGAAACTGGAACCTTGGTTCTCCGTTTCAAACTATAAGAGTTAGGTTATGGGGTGCTAATTTAGACTTCTAATTCTCTGTCTCTGACAAATTGGACAGGATCCACATAACCGAAATCAAAATTTTCATTTAATAATTCCAAATTGTTGCATACATACAGCTTGTAGAGTTAATCTTCTTATACCCTACCACTTAGAAAATGGTAAATGTCAACAGAATCTTGTGCAAAATTCATGATTTTACCAATATTAAAAGCACTCCTTCCTAATTCCTAAAATAGAAATTTTAGGAATCCATAATTATGGTATTTAGTTCCAGCGTAATATATTTGCGAAGAAGGCGAAGTGAACAAAATAACAACTGAGTCGACTAGACTGGAACTGGAACTTAAAAAAAAAAAACGACATATTCAGCTACTACTTTTTAAGCCCAAATATTTCACTCAGCAACGATAATAATGATTCTTACAGTATGCAGCAGAGGAGGAATTAAACGAAGAAGAAAGAGAAGAGAGACAGAAGAGCAAAGGGAGGTGAGAAAGGGAATAGAAAGAAAAGAAAAAGAAAAGAGAAAGGGAAGAATAAAGGGAAAGGAAACAGAAAAGAGAGGGTAGAAAGAAGACAAGAGAAAGAAAAGAAAAAATGGACGAGAAAAAGAAAAGAAACAGAGAAAGAAAGGAGGAAAAGAAAGAAAAGAGGACAGAAGGAAAAAATACAAAAAACCGCGCAGCGGTGGATGTGATGTTGATGGTGAATTAGCCATTATAAAAGCAAAGTTTACTGCTTGGCTTCTTATATTCGATTTCAAATTCTATTCAAAAAACATTCTTTACCTACACTACAGTTTTACTTTAATTGATCATATAAATTGTGATATTATCATTGACAATAAACTTTTACAAATTAATTATGAAGTAAAAGAACCTCTGCCACCGGCCATGACATTTATGTATTCTTCATCCACGAATTTCTTTAAACAAAAAATCGCCTTTTCGGTTCCTCTACCATAATTTCGATATCGAGATTATATTTAATACATCTTTTAAAATGTTGTCTATCTCTTTAATTTCAACAACTTCAGTCTCTCAGTCTAAACCATAGTATAGGTCTGACCATTTAACCAATTTTTGTAAGTGGTGGTTTAAATAAATAACTTGTACAACGAATACCGTCATAAATTGCTAACTCTTTGGGACCATAGCCAACAAAATAATTATATCCCTGAATGTCTAACGAGAGCACATCCATGTTTAATACTAAAATCAAATTGCCAAGATAAAGATTGTTTCAATTTCGTTTGAGTTTTTTAGTTTTTTTTTTCCCGTTAATTTTTTTTTCTTTCTTCTCTTCCGCACATATATAGATCTATAAGATTTGTAAAAAAAAGGGAATGCTTTGTTAAATACTTAAATAAATAAGTTGCTATTTGAATTACATCTTGACGCTTTGATTTTAAATGTAATAAATTTGCTATATTAGGGAACCCTCTTTTAATACAGATTTTCACATATCTATATTCAGATCAAGGAGTTTTCCTGCAAAGTGATCTGGTAATACTAAAGATTGAATTCGAAACAAAAGAAAAAATTCTATCTAAAGCAACAACAAATTGTCTTATAATATATGATAAAATATTGAGCTACAATCCTTTCAAGAAAATAGTGAAGCAACTTTGAATTTAACCCACCAACTGTAAATTTAAGTAACTGACATGTTTAATGTACATTTATTTAAAAAAATCGCAGGTTTTGTTAGATCTTTAATATTAACATACACACACACTTTAATATTAACATATACACATGTTAGTTTCAATATTATTGGGAAATCAGAAGAACTTAAAAAAAGTAAAACAGAAATATTAAAAAAAAAAAATTGTATTCCCAAAAATTATCTAATTGGGATTGTTATAAACTTGAATAGGAGATTTGATATTTATATACAAGGACTTAAAGATATAATAGATATATCATATATTTGAATCCTTGTATATAAAACGATTCATTATTATATTATATCTTACGTTCTTATATATTCCTATCCATATAAATTTATTTTCAAAGAATTAGCTGCTAATGATGGAAACAGACAGTCATTATTTGTTCAAACAGCCTTTAGCTTTAAATTTACTTTCTCCATAATACAATAAAGAAGCAGTTTAGCTAAGGAAAAGTTAACACGGTAATAACATCCTCTTTACTGATAACACACTATTTATTTATGTAAAAGGAGAGTATATTAAAAAACCTACGAGGTGCAAGTCGGACCTGCGCAATTAGTGTTCCATACGGTCCGTGACATGTATATATATTTTAAGATCCATTATGTATTTTCACGTTTTCTCTTAGTCAATATTGTATAATGTCATTAGGTAGCTTCTTAGCTACCTAATGACCAATAAATGAATGTGCGCGTGACCTGTGGAACATTTTTTTCTTGCTTGCATTTAAAGAGTTCGAATCAGTCACTGGTAAATAGACTGTTCCTTCCCTTGCTAACAATAATTAAATGGTCTACAGAATTAGAATTTTTAAATTCTTCAATATTAGGGTCGCTACATTACAAAAAAACAATTTCCATTTTCGCCGGTCTGTTGGTAGTTTTTGAGCAAGGTTGCCTTAGTGGAAGTAAGAAGAGGGATATTGATTAGTTTTAATAGAAACGTCGAGAATTTTGCAAATGCAAAATGACCAACAAATAAAGATCTCATGAATGCTATATTCCATGCCTTTCCTCCTACGATTATAGTTTCTGAGCCTATACTCCTCATCAGGTGGGCTTTAGGCAACGGTATCGATCGTTAAGATCGGAGTACCGTGGAGAGCAAGTTGGAATGACTCTCGCTGGCTTATAGCAATCATGGTACTTTAAATAAACGAGGTACTACTCGTTGGGCAAGATATATACTCTTGCGCCATCTGTTGAGCGTTTCGAACTTCGAAAGATTGCTCAACTATATAAACCTAATATTGTTAGGAAGGATTAAATCAAATCGATATTCCGATATAAAATTTTGGAATATGGTTTGTTACTTGATTGGTCACTACAACAGAAACGTCGAGAATTTTGCAAATGCAAAATGACCAACAAATAAAGATCCCACGAATGCTATATTCCATGCCTTTCCTCCTACGACTATAGTTTCTGAGCCTATACTCTTCATCAGGTAGGCTTTAGGCAACGGTATCGATCGTTAAGATCGGAGTACCGTGGAGAGCAAGTTGGAATGACTCTCGCTGGCTTATAGCAATCATGGTACTTTAAATAAACGAGGTACTACTCATTGGGCAAGATATAGACTCTTGTTGAGCGTTTCGAACTTCGAAAGCTTGCTATGGAATATAGCATTCATGGGATCTTTATTTGTTGGTCATTTGCATTTGCAAAATTCTCGACGTTTCTGTTGTAGTGACCAATCAAGTAACAAACCATATTCTGAAATTTTATTTCGGAATATCGATTTGATTTATCCTTCCTGACAATATTGGGTTTATATAGTTGAGCAAGCTTTCGAAATTCGAAACGCTCAACAGATGGCGCAAGAGTCTATATCTTGCCCAACGAGTAGTACCTCGTTTATTTAAAGTACCATGGTTGCTATAAGCCAGCGAGAGTCATTCCTTGCTCTCCACGGTACTCCGATCTTAACGATCGATACCGTTACCTAAAGCCTACCTGATGAGGAGTATAGGCTCAGAAACTATAGTCGTAGGAGGAAAGGCACGGAATATAGCATTCATGGGATCTTTATTTGTTGGTCATTTTGCATTTGCAAAGTTCTCGACGTTTCTGTTGTAGTGACCAATCAAGTAACAAACCATATTCCGAAATTTTATTTCGGAATATCGATTTGATTTAGTTTTAACAGTATTAAGAGAAGCTTAAGTGAACAGTAAAACAGCAATTTTTTTTCTTTTTTTTTCATTTACTGGTGGGAGTGCTTTGTTAAATACTTTAATAAATAAGTTGCTACTTGAGTTAGATCTTGACACTTTGATTTTAAATGTAATAAATTTGCAAGATTAGGAAATCGAATATCGGTCAAGTATATTATAATTTACCACTAGAACCCTCTTTTAATACAGATTTGATATTTATATACATATTTAAGGAGTTCGAATCAGTCACTGGTAAATAGACTGTGGTTATTTAAATATGGAGTTAACCAGTAAACGAAAAAAAAATGTTGTTTTACTGTTCACTTAACTTAAGCTCAATGGATCTCCGCCAACTATTGACTAAAACAATCCAGCTATTAAGAGAACTTTTTCTAGTCTTTAATTATAATTATTAAATCTTAAACATTAATAATTAGACGCAAAAAGGGGGAAGAGTGTAGGATATGTTGCTGTGAATATATAATTTTATAATCTTTTCCAGGGGGTTTAGTTATGATAAGTGTGAATATTATAATTTTTTTCTTGTAAGTTTGGCGGATGTCTTTTCATAGCTTAACTTTTTGTTTTATTAATACCTCACATGAAGTATCTACCTTTTAAAAATGTCAAGGTGTAATATTTAAATCAAATTAAGTTGTTCTTGTTTGCAAGAGAAGTACTGTATAAATACTTGAGCCTATTTTTCTTTTTTGTAAATTAAAAGTGATCGTTTTCTTTTACAAACTTCGATGATATCAAAATAATAGTTATTAAAAATAAATTCTAATATAAGCTATGGGTGGTTAAAAAAGATCACTTAAATTTATAATTCGTAAAATAGTTTGTTTTTGAATTCTTGCTTCATTTCTCAAATTTCAACACAGTTATATATTTTTATAAGTATATAAAATTTACGCATTTTTACAACACAACGGTTATCACCACAACACCAAATACTTTATTTTTGCACGCGACGTGCGTCGCTCTAACCTTATTATCACCATCAGGGGCAATGATTCATTAGAGTCTAATCTAACTGGTCAATGTTCGTTCCACACCATGCTAAAATTGTTAGCGAAATGCGCGTCGGCTGTCATTTTTCCAAAGTTTCTCAAACCTCAACATAGTTATGCCATTGTAAACAACCAGTATTTCTTAACTAAGGTGAATCCGACATTAAGAACCGATTTTTTAACCCTTTTCACAATCGAGGTATACACAAAGTTTTGTCTACAGTTCTATTTTAGGAGACTTTTTTTAGCAATTCTAATTTTAAATTAGTAGTCATATGTAAATAACTTTTACTTGTTCCTGAAATAAGTCATTCAGTCTGTAAATGAGAAAATATGTAATTATCGAGACCCTAATTACCAATGACAGTAATGAGAATATCTACTTCTTACAATATCAGTGTCAAAAAGCAATTATAATTATAGAAAACATAACTGAGAAAGAGGACTATCCATGAAGTTAATTGTCAATCACAATTGCAAGATAACAGGAATACAATGAATACTTGTCTAGCTAACTTCATATATTCACAGTAATAATAAGGGACAATACAAATAACATAAATTTAAAAATAAAAATAGAGTTAGTAGCTCCGCGAGAAAACAACAATTGAATATTTTCATAAGAACGAAATGGTAAAATCTTGTAATGTCCATAAAATATAATGTTTTCTCAATATGAGAAAGTCTCGGCGGTATGGTGTTATCTCTATGACGTTTCCCTCGGACATTCCTGCAATTGTCCTAAAAAAGAAATATAAATTTTGGAATAATTTCGAACCCAAATATCTCCTTTATCGTCCGAGATTTTTAAGAAAATAAGAAGGACTCGTCGAAATTTTTCCATGCACTGCTTTTGATGTGAATCAGATTTTCATTTTCCAATTTTTATTTTTGAAAAAATCAGTTTTATAATGTAAACAGCTAAACAATAAAAAATAGCTACATCAATGTCTGCATATGGCCTTCTTAAGGGATTATATACACCTGGGCGTTGCAAACGGTATGTACATTTAAAAAAGGTTTTAAAGGTTATTAAGTGAATAATACAAAAGAATGGCGATTATATATTTTTATTGTACTTCAGATTATAACATTTTTTTTTTAAATATGTTTGAAATGTTAACATTATTTTTTATCCGATTAAATGGACCACTGATTAAAACTATAGCACCTCCTTGTCTGCAGGATAACTTCACAGAAAATAATCCAATCTGCAAAAATGAAAATTAATCTTGTAAAATAATGTAGTAGTTAGAAATTGTCGAAGAGTTTTTTTTTTCAAAAATAAAAAATTTGCATTTCAAACTTTAATATGCAATTTATGTTTAATTATTTATAAAAAATTGTCTATTAGAAAAATTAAAAAACATTTTAAATTGACTAAGTAATAATTGCAGACAGTATCTTAAAAACATAGTTTCAAGAAAAATGCTTTTAATAATGTATGTATATAATAATATATATAAGTATAATAAAAATTCGGAAAAAAAAAATGATCTAATTTTTGAAAATTCCAGGTGTATGTAATTCCTTAAATACTTTTAAAAACTTTAAAATTAGATTTTGAATTTTCCTAAAAAGCAGATAAGATTTGATTGTAAAAAAATAAACAATACTTCGGATAGTTAAAATATATAATTCCTTTAAAAACGTAAAATGTTTAGAAAATCCCTTATTCCCATGATATGATGTATATGGAAAAAATTATGAATATGTAGATTCTAGCTGAATTCAGTATACAACTTCAAAGCAAGAAAAAACAAATTTTTTGCTTGGATCTCCAATATTATGAACGTGGGAACAGAGAATCAATTAAAATTTACTAACATCCTAATATCTTTAAAAAAAGATGTGAGTTATACTCTGTACCACACGTGGACACTAACTATTGTATGGAGATATACTCCCTTGAACACCACCACGTGGACACTAACTTTTGTAAGAAGTTGAACTCCCTTGAACACCAGTCAGGTAGACAAAATTGGTTTGTACGTCCCTTTCGAATTTATTCGGTGTTCTAATTTCAAATAATAAAGATCTTGATGCTTCATGCAAACCCCGGCGAGACGTTAGAGACTAACTCCAATTTAAGGAGATATAATCCACAAAAATACGATTTCTCATTGTAATAAGGGTCAACTAACCAATAGTGTGATATTATTCTGCATAACCAAACACTTTATGAGAGTTCACCTACCCGACTACACCAGGAAAAGATTCAACATTCACAATTTTCAACAAGCGACCGTACCACCAAGCATTAAGGAGGCGGTAAACTTCATTTTGTTCTGTTCAGACTGATTCAGAGAAACCTATTGCCTTTCTGCTTAACGCTTTTATATTTTATATCTATAAATGCAAAAAAATATTCATACGCATGCGTAAATGATATTTCATATAGTTACCTCTATATGTTTGGTGTTGGCGTACATGTCTAATAACTAAAAATGGTTTTTAAATAGCTTTTGTAGCGTCTAAACAATATAGTGGGATTTCTATTCAAATTAATAAATTTAAAAAATAAATTTCCCAAAAATGATCAAATTGATAAATGGATTTGGAGATTAAGAAATATCCGTTTCACTAGCACTAAAAATTCTAACTGACTGTATGACAAAATAACTAAATAACCAGTCAAGTGCAAGTCGTACTTGCGTAATCAGTGCTCCGTACGTTGATTGCTTTTAAAATAAAAATTTTTGTTACTAGGAATCAATGACTTCACAAATGAGTTTTCAACAAAGTTTGTTTCCGAGTTTTTGTTGAAAACTGACGACCTTGAAATTTTTATTTTTTTTATATACCAGATAAATTATTAAAGGTAATGCATGTTGATAATTTTGGTTCAATCTACCCCATGTGGAGAATATTTCCGAATTTTTTCAAAATTTTTTGTTCACTATTTTTCGAGATAAGGCGGGACAAGGATTTTTGGATTTTTTAAAAAAATAATACCAAAAAAGTGTGCACAAGTATTACATTATATATTTTTGAACTCGCGTTTTCACAAGCTTTTATCTGACTCGATGACCTGGTAAAAAAAAAATTTTTTTCTCTTCCGATTTCACGCCCCAAAACTAACCTTTTAAGTCAAAATTTATCTTTCAAAACTACAGGGCTCTGATGGGACATCGATTCCTATATTAGTGCCAAATTTTAACTACGTCAAATAATTTCGGAGAAAATCGGCTGTGACAGATAGACGGACAGACAGACAGACAAACGGCCAGATGAACACACACCGAAGTGATTTTATAAGTGTTCCGTACTGAACACTAAAAATGGCTTTTAAATAGCTTTCGTAGCATCTAAATAGTATAGACATATAGATAGTATGACGGAATACCTGCCATAGTTCTTAAAAACTGTGCGAGGGAACTAACACCAGTTTTCTGTAGACTTTTCAACCTATCCTACAGAAAGGGAATATTTCCTTCCTACTGGAAATGTACTACAGTTCAGCCGATACCTAAAAAAGGCAAGAAGACCTTGCCAAATAACTACCGACCAATCGCACTGCTTTCAATAATATCAAAAGTCATGGAAAATGCTATCAATCAGCATCTTCTAAAATATCTTGAAGGATTCAACATTATTAGCGATCACCAATATGGCTTTCGTAAAAATAGATCAACAGGAGATCTTCTGACTTATGTAACACATGTTTGGAACAATGCAATAGAACACTTTGGAGAATCTCGAGCGGTTGCTCTTGACATATCCAAGGCGTTCGACCGTGTTTGGCACGATGGGCTGTTGGCTAAGCTACGTTCTTATGGTATGTCGGAAAAATTCTGTTTGTGGCTCTCATGTTTCCTCAGAGAGCGTTCTTTACGAGTGGCAGTCGACGGAATTCTTTCTAACACCTTCACTATCAACGCCGGTGTACCCCAAGGCTCCATACTGTCTCCTACTCTCCTACTCTCTTTCTCATTTACATTAACGATCTGCTGGAAAAGACCGAGAATCCAATCTACGGCTTTGCAGATGACACTACACTTATCTCTTCATTCACTTTGAACGCTCGGATATCGGCTACTCAGACGAATATCCGCAGACAGCAGGAAGTCATTCAACTTAACGAAGACCTGGAAGAAATTCTATCTTGGGGTTACAGCTCCGCTCCCAAACATACACTGCATTTGTTGGATTCTATTCAGAGAAGAGCTGTTCGTCTGATTGGAGACCCGGAACTGACCGTCGGCCTTGATTCGCTGGAACGTCGAAGAACGGTTGGCGACTTGAGCCTATTCTACAAGTACTTTCATGGAAAGTGTTCGAAGGATGTGGCCCGCTTAATTCCTCCAAGAGCGGTGCATGTTAGAAGTACACGTCGCGCTAATTCTTCACATCCGTATGAGGTTCAGCTTGTTACTCCTCGTACAATGCTTTTTAAGCAGTCTTTTATATGGAGAACATCATCCCTTTGGAATAATTTGCCCAGGACTGTATTTCCCACCGAGTACAATCTACAGCGATTCAAGAACAACGTGAATCGCTTTCTCCGCACACGGGTCGCTCCTGTAGCGCTTTAGGGACTTCCCTGTAGCACGTGTGCTAGACCCATAAAAAAAATAGTAGGATTTCTACCCAAATTAATAAATTTCCTTTGTGACTAAAGCACCGATCTAAATAATTTAAAACTGACGAGCATAACATACGGAGCTTAGTGTACCAGCCTTCAGGAGATTCCGATACAAATTTGGCAAACATTTTAAAAAACCAACTAATCGGCAGCAGCCTTCCCTATCTTGTCAATTACACTAGTATGTAACAAAATTTTTCAGTTTACTTAGACATACTACATACAATGTGTAGCAATCATGGGTTGAAAATTTATATTTTATTTGCAATTTTCAAAAAATACGCTAATTCATAAATTAATCAAAGGCCAGAGCGGACTATTATATTGAATGTGCCTTTTGAGTAAGGATTGATAAGCTAAAACAGAAACACAGTCTATTTTCGTTCATCAAAATGTACCATTTAAATTCTAAAGCCTAACGAACTCTAAAAAACGCCCTCTTTCAGATACCATTTGTATACCATATATATATATATATATATATATATATATATATATATATATATATATATATATATATATATATATATATATATATATACAAATTCCAAGAATCCCAAAAAGCAAGAAATGCATTCCAAAGTTGATTCACTGTCTAGCTCTTCTTACTCATAACAAACATAGTTTGCCGCCTGAGTTCTTTGTGTTACCTTCAGGCCAAGCTATTTATCAAACCTCAGCCGCGAACTATATCGGTACATCATGTTTAATTAGCTTATATTGGACTTACACCATTCTTGCAAATAGTGCCTCTGTCCAATACCCAATATAATGCTGACCTGCGTCATTCTTCCACGAAAAGAAACGTAAAAGAAAATAAAAAAGAAAAAACTTTTGTAAAATATTTTTTAAATTATTCTTTAAAAATAATTCTTAACTTAATTCGAAATACAAAAAGTATATATACATAAAAAAAATTCTAAAAATTATTTATAGTAGTTCATCGGCGTATTCGAATTCCTCAATGTCAAATTAAGCTACTTTATCATCTCTAGACATTTTTAAATTTCTATAAAGCGTATGGTGTATCTCATCAAGTAGAGTCGCCTCTGCTTGATGAGGTAAAACTGCGGTTGGTTACCTTCGGTTCTGCATGAACTTGTTTTTTGTGCCAATCAGAAGGAACAAAATGGCTCCTTCTCCTAGCAGCCAGTTCAATGTTGCCAAAGTCTGAATCATTTTTCATGTAGAAATGGCCCGAAATAAGAAACTTCTGGTCATTTATCTCGATCGAGTTGCTGGGATCCATAGCAGTCTTCAACCACCTTAACACGATTTTAATATTTCGGTTTTATATTGTTGCTGTGTCACTGTACGAAATTACATGGGTTTTGCCAACAGCTTCACGTTTCAGCTGTTTTATCAAGCAGTAAGCAATCTTCGGAGATCCTTTTGAAGTTGTAATCTCATCTCACAGGTACATTTAAACTATGTCGGTTGACAGGTTGTAGTAATATAAACGTCGTTTGTAATATGCTACTGGAGTACCTTACTTCGAAAATGCTAGCGCTTTTTGGAGATCAAAGGAAATTCCATGGAACTTCTCTTCCAACAACATTTGCATCATTTTTCAAAGATTTACTTGCCTTTTTAGCCGTTCTAAGGTGTAGCTCATGCTCCTTTTCTAACGAAAATTTTTCTGCTTCATTCACAGACGCTCGAACTTTTAGTTTCAACTTATCACACGTTTGGTATTTATCCTTTGCAGGAACATGAAACCGCAGGTTTTCATCGTGAAACGGTTCTCTGTGAACGGTTTTACCGACACTCTCAGTATTGTTGGCAACACACTGTTCCTTGTAAAAGTTATGCATTTTTCGAATGTTTAAGCTGCCGTCCAATTTATTTCCTAATTTGATTCTGGGCCCTTGTATAATGATAAGTATACGCAGGGAAGCTTCTAATGTGAAGCAATACTTTGTCAACTCGGGACGTAAATAGTCTAACTACTGCCGTTACTACTCGTTTTTTGTTTCATTACCTGTCTCTCGATGAGATCGCATATAAAAGCGTTCTGTTTGGTAAAAGCGACTATTTTGCAGAAGGAAGTAAAGAATGCTTCTCTTCGATCAGACGAAATTTTGGTATGGCACTCCCGGCAACAACTGCATTCTGCCTTTAGAAACATTTTCTAAGTTCCGGAATTTCTTTTTAATTTTTTCAAGTTTCTTTTCCGATTTGATTTAATCAATCTTCTTTTCCTGCCTGTAGTGTCACGAACTCTGTCTGAAAACAGAATATAGGTATACACATATTATAGAATAAAACTCTTTTTTTTATTTTTTTTATTATTAAAAATAGATCAAGTACTTACTGTTATCAACGCCTTTTTCGATATACATATATATATATATACATATATATATATATATATATATATATATATATATATATATATATATATATATATATATATATATATATATATACATATATATATATATATATATATATATATATATATATATATATATATATATATATATATATATATATATATATATATATATATATATATATATATATATATATATATATATATATATATATATATATATATATATATATATATATATATATATATATATATATATATATATATATATATATATATATATATATATATATATATATATATATATATATATATATATATATATATATATATATATATATATATATATATATATATATATATATATATATATATATATATATATATATATATATATATATATATATATATATATATATATATATATATATATATATATATATATATATATATATATATATATATATATATATATATATATATATATATATATATATATATATATATATATATATATATATATATATATATATATATATATATATACATATATATATATATATATATATATATATATATATATATATACATATATGCATACATATATGCATATATATATACATATATGCATACATATATGCATATATATATATATATATATATATATATATATATATATATATATATATATATATACATACATATATGCATACATATATGCATATATATATATATATATATATATATATATATATATATATATATATATATATAAATATATATAAACACTATTCAAATATTGGCCCTTATGTTTTCGAAGTCGCTTAATACGCTCCTGATGCAAAAATTTGACAACTGTCAAACGGGCTGTCGATTTACCGAAAATGCCATTTAATCATTACTTCATCACATTAAAATACTATTCAAACATTCGCTCTTATGTTTTCGACGTTATTAAGTACGATCTTGATACAAAAAAATATATTAGATGTTTTCGAGGTCGCTGAATACACTCCTGATGCAAAAAAAATTGACAGCTGCCAAACGAGCTGTCAATTTAATCAAAATGCCGTTTAATCTTTATTTCACCACATTAAAACACTATTTAAATATTGACCCTTATCTTTTCGAGGTCTCTGAATACGATCCTGATGCAAAAAAAAAAATTAGTAGTTGACAACTGTCAAACGATCTTTCGATTTTCCCAAAATGCTATTTAATCATTATTTCATCACATTAAAATACTATTCAAACATTGGCCCTGATGTTTTCGCGGTTGCTAAATACGCTACCTGAAACAAAAAAATATTTTAGTAGTTGACAGCTGTCAAACGAGCTGTCAATTTACCCAAAATGCCGGGTAATCATTATTTCATCACATTAAAACACTATCCTAACATTGGTCCTTATGTTTTCGAGGTCGCTGAATACGATCCTGATACAAAAAACATATTTTAGTAGTTGACAGCTGTCAAACGAGCTGTCAATTTACTCAAAATGACATTTAAACATTATTTTACCATATTAAAACACTATTTAAACAATGACCCTTATGTTTTCGAAGTCGCTGAATACGAATCTGATGTCAAAAAGATATTTTGAAAGCTGCTAGCTGGGGCATTTTCCGTCGAAAAAATAAATTTTTCTTGTGGGATTTTTCAAATGCATACATGGTTTTTCTGTGTTCAATCATTAATTACAAATGTAGTATCGTATCAGATTTTAAATGTTACAGCTGTCAACTGTATAATTAGCTGTCAAAACAACGAAATTAAGATGTTAAACGATAAAAAGCGATTTTATTCTTAATTTTGTCATTTTGAGGTAAGTCATTCATATATTTAATATTTTTGGGATCGCTGGCTGCAAATGTGATATGAGAATTGAAATTTGACAGCTGCCAAACGTTAATCTCAGCTATTGAATCGATGAAAATAAGACTTAAGCCTATAGCAATTGCTATCTACAGCAATTACTAAGTACATAAATTTTTTCAAAATATTTTTTTCATTGCTATGACTTGAAATGATGTCTTTGATTTCATACCGACCAAATATAGATTACACAGCCCCACAAAAGGAAATGGTTCTGATCCGTAAATGCGACTTTGATATTCTTATGTAAACACGAATCTGCCATTAAAAAAATTAGTAGACTCCCAAATTTTCCTGCTATAGCCTAAAAAAGGGGGAAATAGTTCCAGATGAGACCAAGTTGTAGTAGGCACAATGACTAAAAATTAGTTTTTTTAATTTTAGTAATACCGTTATGGTCCAAAGAAACTTAATCAAACGTTATTTTTATTAAGTATACAGCTGGTTTTAGATAAAGACGACGCATAAAAATGCAAATAAAACTGCCCAAAATTCTTTCTATAAAATATATATTTGTATCTAAATCCTGCATTTCTGTTTATACCATATAAACTTCTTGAAAGAGTTAGATTATGATAAAAAGAAAAAATATTTTTTCCCTTTAGTAATTTTTCTACTAAACATTAAAAATTAAACACACATGTTGTAAAACGGGAAAATATATATTTAAAAAAAAAAAATGTTTTAAGTTGAAATTAGGCTGATAACACAGATATACAAAATAAAAAAATTCTCTGTCTTTTAAATGAGGCATGTGTTTTCTTAAGTGTTTTTTTTTTTTTTATGCTGAATCCAATAAAATCATAAAAAAAGACATCCACCGTGAGGTTTTTTCAGAAAACACACTTAAAGAAAGCTATTAAATTGAAAAAAATTCATTTTAATAAATAATGTAAAACTGGGTAATCATTAAAATTATGGAATAAAACTATTATTTTGGACAAATGTTCTGAATTTACATTTATGGTAAAAACTTAAAAATATTAGGTTTTAGCATTCATTTTTAACAAAAAACACGCATAAACCACCTTTAACAAAGCTACGTAGCAAAATGCTGTTTAAAATAAATATGTGCAACGGCTAAATTAAAAAATTGTTTTTAATTTTTATTAATATTGAATAAAACTTTTATTTCAAGTGTATTTTGAAGTTCTCAATCCTGACTTGACATCATCTTTAAAGTTTTGTGTTCAGTTTTAACAAAAAACTCGCTTTTAACACTTACAAAGGTGCTATATGGTTGGTAAAATGCTTTTTTAGACAAATAAATGTAACAGCTAAACAAGAATTTTTTTTTTCCAACAAAACTATCATTTCTGTAGTTTTTTAAGTTTCAAATTTGAATCTGATAGATATCAAAACAAGAGTAATAGTATTGTGTTGATAAAAAAAATCCGTTTACTATTTAGGAACAAAAAGTTGCAAAATGCAGTCTAATGTACATCCCTTGATAGTTTTAGCAGTCAATTTTTTGGATATATTGATTGAGTGAATATGGGAGAATGTAAGTGGGTGAGTAAGGTAGTGAGTGAGTGAGTGAGTGAGTGAGCGAGTAAGCAAGTGAGTAAGTGAGGTAGTGAGTGAGTGAGTGTAGAAGTGAGTGACTGAGTGGGCGAGTGAGTTTTGTTTAATATTAATAAATACAAAAATCATATTTTTAATTTAGCTATTTCACATCTTTATTTTAAACAGCATTTTGCTACGTAGCTTAGTTAAAGTTGATGTATGCGTGTTTCTTGTTAAATATGAACACTAAAACCTAATTTTTAAGTTTTTATGATAAATGTAGATTCAGAACATTTATAGATGTCCAAAATAATAGTTTTGTTCCATAATTTTGATAATTATACAGTTTTACATTATTTATTAAAATGCATTATTTTGAATTTAATAGTTCTCTAGCATCTTTAAGTGTCTTTTCTGAAAAAAACCTCACGCTGGATATCTTTTTTTATGATTTTTTTGGATTCAGCCTAAAAATACTTAAGAAAATACCTGTCTCATTTAAACGGCAGAGAATTTTTTTATTTTGTATACCTGTGTAATTTAAATTTTTTCAAAAATGAAAATGATTTTTTGACCAATGTGTCAATTATAACTGAAAAGTTATAAACATTTTAATTTTAAAGGCTTAAGTATAATTTTATCTCAAAGTGAAAAGAATGTCTACGGATTTGCCATATAATAGTCTGATAACTTACACAATTATATTTTACGTGTACAGGATTTACTTTCCATTCATTTGAAACGAAGATCATTTTAAAATGACTCTGTCAATTAAACGGTTAAATGTGCTGAAATAATGAATGCGATTTTTTGTAATTTGGTTTGACAGCTACAGAACTTTCTAAATATTTTTTTTTGCTTTAGAATTGTATTCAGCGACCTCGAAAACACAAGGGCCAATGATTGAGTAGTGTTTTATTGTGATGAAATAATGATTAAGTGGCATATTGAGTAAAATGGCAGCTCGTTTGACAGCTGCCAACTACTAAAATATTTTTTTTGTATCAGGATCGTATTTAGCGACCTCGAAAATATAAGGACCAATGTTTGAATAATATTTTAATGTGATGAAATAATTTTTCGAGCTTCACTTGTATTTGACACTGTCACTGTCAAAGAATTGAGAATTTCAAACAGCACCATTCGGCATTCGATTCTACATAAAAAAAAGCTAAAATTTGAGCCCTAATACTTTCCGAAATCATTTAACCAGTTCTGACGGCAGCCATTTGGGTTTTCGTATGGAATTATTGGAATGACCCATATATATATATATATATATATATATATATATATATATATATATATATATATATATATATATATATATATATATATATATATATATATATATATATATATATATATATATATATATATATATATATATATATATATATATATATATATATATATATATATATATATATATATATATATATATATATATATATATATATATATATATATATATATATATATATGTATATATATTTCTGCTCAAAACATATATTATTAAGCTTTTTATTCCTTTTTCAAAAATGAAAATTCCATATAATTTTATTTTCCATATCACATTTTTAGTGTTCCGAACGCAACACTTATAAGGTCACTAAGGTATCTGTCCATCTGTCTGCCACACCCGATTTTCTCCGAAACTATTTGACATAGAAAGCTAAAATTTGGCACTAATATAGGAATTGGTGGCCTCATCAGAGCCGTGTAGTTTTAAACGTTAAATTTTTACTTAAAGATTAGTTCAGGTGAAATCGGAAGCAGGAACAAAAATTACAAGTAATCGAGTGGGGTGTCAAATGAAAGCCGGTAAAAACATGAGTTCAAAAATATTTATGATGTAACATTTGCGCACACTTTTCCCTGTATTATTTTTAAAAAATTGCGAAAAATCGCTCTCTCCCCCCTTATCTCGAGAAATACTGAACAAAAATTTTGGCAAAAAAATCTGGAATATTCTCCACAGGGTGTAGATTGCACAAAAATTATCAGAAGTGCATTACCTTTAATAATTTATCTGGTATATAAAAAAAAATTCAAGGTCATCAGTTTTCAGTAAAACTCCGAAAAAAACGTTGTTGAAAACTCATTTGAAGTGTGTTTTGTGAAGTCACTCATCATTTTATACCTCCATAACAAAAATTTTTATTTTAAAAAAACGATCAACATACGGAACACGCATTATCCAAGTCCGACTTGCACTTGGCCGGTTATTTTCTATCCTATAATTCGGTAGGTAATATCTGAAGACAATACTTTCAAGACACTGTCACCTGCATGAACACCATTAGTACCACAGCTGCTTCAGACAGTACTTAGAGGAGACAGAAACTGCTCTTCATCTAATTATGTCTTGCTTTACAGTCACGTAAGCTAGACAAACTCACGTAATACTTCCTAGAAGACTGCTATCTCTTTGATTAGATATTGGCCTTCCATAACCCTACAATAAGGTAGATGCACTACGGACCCTTAAGGGGTTGAAGAGCTGTAAACATTTACGCCACCTGTTAGTCGTGTTATTTATCCTTCATTGATTATCCGGTTAATTTTTAAGGACATTTTCTAACTAAAAAAAAATCTCAGTTTACTACTTCAGTGGTGTACTAGAAACATGTAAAATACAACTTAATTATTGCATCGTTTCAGTTATATGGTAACCTATGGCAACTATATTTAATTACATATTATTATTATTCTCAAAAGTCTGGCTCTTTTATCTCTCTTCACTTGTAATATTTTTTATAGTTTGAAAGTCAGTTATCAATTTAACTATTTTAAATTTGGATGATCTATTAAAACTCTAGTGAAATGAAAAATTATTATTAATTTTAATAGAGTAAATCATGGGCTGCGCAGATCCACATGTTTAAGAGCCTTCCTGTTATTCAACTTTTATACCAGATATTTTTATTCAAGTGAGTTGTTAATATTATAAAATAACTTGAACTAACTTGTTAAACTTAATGCTTTAAATTAAAAAAAAAGCACCTCCGTATAAAATCAATCACCGAAAGGAGAACACTTTTTAAAAAAAGAACCTTTAATAAATAAAATACGTTTTTAAAGGGCTTATTTTCTATATCATCTACACAATGTGCCCCTTCTGACATCATAGTCCTTCAATATTATTAATAATTAATATTCTTAGGATTATTTAAAAATATTGTTTAGCTTAAAGTCACAAGAAAAACTGCATATTCGACAAGGTATATACCTGCAACTTAATTTTATTGCTGACTAATATAAACTAAATACTTGCACCAAATAACAAATAAATGTTAACTATAATTTCTGCTTACACATAACAGTTTATGCTACTTGCTAGTATAATTGTGACTTTTCCTGCTTAAGAGTGTCACGACGCGTGGTAAATTTTCGAGAAAGGTAGAGCACTATAATAATATCTAGTATTTTTGACATTATTTTTGACATTGTGACCATTTTAACTTAGTTTCACGCTTTTATTAGTCCAAGGTAAAATTTACTATTATTGGAAAGATATCCAGCAAATATTGCAGACATCGGAACAAGTTAATGCAACTATAATCTTCCTGTGAAACCTCGCGATAGTATAACAAATAAGGTAGGCCCAATTGGCGTAAAAGAGTTGTTTTTATCTGAAATGACTTTTATTCTTTTACAAAAAATGTTCACAGTCCCGCTTCAAGATTAAAAAAGGCATAATACTAGTGGATAACTAACACTAATATGCTGAAGGGACAAAATCTGAAGCTAATTTACATCATTAAGTTCGATATTCAATTTAGTGACACCAGAGAAATTAGAATTAAAGCGGTAGATATTTACGAGTACTGTAAAAAATCCTGCAAGTATTCTGTCTATAAATCTGCGTGCGGATTATTGCACAAAACACTATTTTATAGTCAATATTTCCTGCGTCTATTAACATTTGTTTACAATTTTGAATAGTAAATTAAATATCTCATTTAATTATTTACATCAGCTTATTTTTCTAAAACAATTTTGTGAGAATTCTTCTGTCTGTATTGATTATTAAACAAAAACGGTGAGATCAACAAACAGTATTTTATAGTAAATATTTCCTGTGGCATTTTTTTTCCCTCTTTTAATTGTAAATTAAATTTGTGATGTAGTGATGTAGTGATATCAGTTTTTTTATCAGATTTTCTTGCTAAAACAATTTTTATGAAAATTCTTCCGCCCGTGTATGTTGTGGAACCAAAGAGATCCAGATCAACGAACAGTAGTTTACAGGCAATATCTCCTACGTCAGTTAACATTTCTTTAATTTTTTTCCCATAAATTAAATTTATCATTTAATTGTTTGTATTACCTTATCTCTCTAAAAAAAACACTGTGCCGGTATCGGACAGCTGCTGCCCTTTTTTGTATATCTTGACGAACCTCTATATCCTCATTGTAAACGACAAGAAGTTTCATCAGAAAAAAATATAAATACTCGTACCTTACCTGTTTTAAAGTCACACTTAAAATATCACTCGATACTTATCAGTTTTGATGATGATTCTCAATACAATTTTGTAGATTTTGCTATTCATATACGTATTTTCTTTAAGAAATTTTTTTTAGTTAATGTGCTCGTGATTTTATTGATATATAATTAGGGCCTTTCACATAAATAATCATTTAATTCTAAATTTGCTTATTTAATTTACCATTAAAGAATATCATAGATATCACAGGACGTTATATGAACTAATTTAGCGCATCACTATAATAACAGAAAAATTCTTTTTGGAAAACCACTTAAAAGTGTATAATATTAAAATGAATAAATTTTAAATTTCTATAGTTCACATCCCAAAATCACTACAATTTGGAGCAATTTTTGTTTAAGTGTTCTTACATTGTTCAATGTGTACGGATTTACCTTTCTTATAGTAAAATATATATTACTTTCTTATACTAAACTGCACTATATATGCTCAGAAAGAATTAATAAATATTTGAATCAATTTATTATCAGACTGAAAGAATTTCAATCATATTTTTAAAAAATATAGTACAGTTGAGTACAATTACTGATAAACTCGGAGTAAGCTTATGTCACCCACGCCTACATAAGTAGACAATAACTCCCTCTCAGAAACAAGACTTCTTGGGGTGGGACGTGTTTAAGTTTTTAAATATCAATTACCCTTGATTATCGACGGGAGCCCCCCTCTATAAGCAATTACACTTTTAATGTGTTCCGATTTTCGTTAATGAAACGCTCTTGCGACTAGATTTAATTTCACTTTAATTCAATTAAATCGTACGTTTTAATATCCAATTTATATATTTGTAGACGCATTTTACATAATCTTTACAATGTTAGCTTTTCTTTTAGAAATAATAAAAAAACAAGAATCTAAAAATTCTTGATTTTTTATTACCTATGCACAATACAACTCATCTTAAAGATTAATAATTTGTATGTATTGATTAAAGCAATTATTTAAAATAATAAAAAGGAATTAGCCAGAAAGAGTGAAAAATCGTAGTTCTTCATAATACACATTAGTGTATTATCAAGGTCCTTCTGGCACCCTTCCCACAGTAGGGCAAAACACCCGAAAAATAGGAAACCCCTCCTAAGATGCTTCATTAATATCAGGTACTTATTTGCAGTGCCAATTCCAATGTATTTTTTCATGCTAAATCAAACATAATAGTTTTCAAGTCGATTGGGTAAATTGGCTGGATGCTATACCAATTTATTCAATGTTATTACCATAAAACGTGGTTTTTCTGAATAATTTTAAAATTAGTGCAATTTTTAATGTATTTTCATGCCTACCTAAACTATTTTAGTGTCGTGAAAATATAGTAAGAATACTGTTTCAAAACCAGATATTTTATTTAAGTAGAAATTAGAGATTACTGCTTACACACAATTTTTGTAAGGACATGTTCCTTACAGATAATAAACTCTAAATTGCTTATAACGTTTTTCAATGGTTTTTATTCTTTACGGAACTCGTCAAAACTAATCATGCAGCTAACATGAGTACATTACTGACTTTTACATCCATAAAAAAAAGCTCTTTTTTTCAGTAGTTCGCTTATAACTTGAAAACTACGCCATTTTCGAGAAAAGTATAAAAATAAACTACTTTTAATTTTCTAGAAATTATATTCTATAGATTTTTTTGTCACAAATGCAGGTTGATAGTTTTACTAAATATCAACTACCTAAATTATTTTAAATAAGAATATCGTGAAAATAGAGCTCCGAGCGAGAAAGGCGGGAGTGCTCTTCGCTTAGAGCTATGTCCGAAATTCACTAAATTTCAAAGCGCCCTGGCGGCTAAATTATTTATCTGACGAAAAAAATCTATAGAATATAATTTGTAGCAAATGTGCTCTTGCGGATCAACCGTTTACCTGACCAAAAAACGTCTAGATCAAATTTATATGATACTACGTTATTTGTAGTTTATTTTTGTATGATAATACATTTATCAAAAAGTGCATAATTCTCAAGTTATAAATGAAAAATTGAAAAGAGAGCATTTTTTCGCCGTTTTTTGCATTCCACTCAAAACTCACAACATTTACGAGGGATCAAGGTTGAAATTCGGATTCAGTACCCCAAAAAGCATAAAGAACATAAAGAACAGTTGAGAAAAAACTTCTTATATTCTATATTTTTTTTCCTAAAATGACCACTTTGATCCCCTGGACTATCAACTGAAATCGCATTTGGTCATATTCGGTGGCGTTCTTTGCGGGAAATCGAACCTCAGAGTACCTATTACCTGAGCAAACAAGAGGTTCTTTGGAACCGAATGGAGTTAGTCTTCAAAACTCAAGAAAAACAAAAACTATCACCATACTTCCATTTCCATAGAAGTAAAAAATCGGTAATCTAATATGTGTGTATGTAGTGATCTCTGGTCGGGCTACTTTGGCGGCGGTTTTTATTCTTCTATGAACGCTGTTGGAAAAAGGCTTGCTGGAGTAGGAAAATTTGGGATTTAAACTACAATAAAAATTAACAATAATGACTTTTAAAAGTGTTTTAAAATTTAGGGTTTTTTCCACTTATTATCGGCTATGCGTCCTCCCTTTATTTTGTGCGAATTTAAACTTTGTCCATTTAATTTTGCTTTAAATCTAAAATGGTAACCGATAGTTGTAAAATTTCCTTCAACCTGATACCCAACTTAAATGAGACTTAAGATTTTCAAGATATTCAATTTATTATAGCATGGCGACTTATTCAACTTAGGACACAACTGGTGGTTTAGACTAGATAATAGATTATAAATAATTATTTATTTTTGATGTGATTCTTGATAACTTGGACAATTTGTATATTTTTTTCTTATAGAGGTATATATATTTATAATTCTTCTAATAAACCTTTTCATTTGGTACCCCCGTTTAGCATTAAGTATTTTTTCTAGTGTTGATCTCTGTTGATCTAATTTTTGAGTGTAGAAATACAACCAATATAACTCATTGAATTTTGTAGAGATAGTTTAGACTCTATAAGGGAATAGAAGAAAAAAACGTACAAACAAAAGGGTGAAAACAGCATCTTCTTTGCATACCCAGTCAGGTAAATCAGTTTTACAAGCCTCTTTATTATTTGTTAATATTATTAATATGTTATTTTTAGAAGAAAAATCATCAGGAGAGAGGAACAAGAAATTTGCTTAAAGCCACTAAAAAAATCCACTAAATCAAAGCTTGACTAGTGCCGAATCACTTATTACCTTTAACAAACCACGACACAGACCAGTCATATTTAAAGAGCTAGAATTAGAGCTTCTCCTCCCTTCCTTTCCTCCTTCCCCCTAAAGTTATTCACTTTATAATGAAAGATAATACTTGCACTTGAGAAATAATTTAATCATTTAATTGGGTGCTGTGCTAAATAAACATAAACTGACGCGAAGACCTATGTTAGTAGTTGTAATATCACAGAGAAATTTTGATTACTGATATATTTCCAAGCTTAATTTCTAGTTTTAAAAGTCATGTTAATGCGTACTGTGTATCGCAAGTTTCTTGTGTTATTATTCTTTTTATTAACTGTCTTGTGCATATTTAATAGTTATGTATTTAGATTTGTTTTTCCTAAATACATTCAGGAATCTGGATTTTTACTGCATTCTTATGGTGACCTAGATCAACAGTTGTGTAAACAAACTATTAACTGGACGAGAAAACCTTCTGTGGAGTATTCAAAGCTGCTCAAATGTCCTGGTCGCGAGAAAATTGTCTCAGTAGTTAGAGGTGGAAGAACAGGTAAACATTTTTGTAGAAATAAAAAAATCCTTAATAATTTACTACTAACAAATCCTACTTATAAATATATCATTTCATTTGATTGATTTCTCAATAACGTCCTAAAATTATTTAAAATACCGACGCAGAAAGATGTATAATTTGTGGCAACCGTGAATGCTAAGAAATTTGTTGTAAAATCTGTAGTTTAAATTTATTCAAAATATATATATATATATATATATATATATATATATATATATATATATATATATATATATATATATGTATAATATAATAAGGAAGATAAAACAAAAACTTTTTATAATTTGCAACATCTACACAGATGTATATAGTAGGTGTAGGCATTTCAATTTTAACAGTTCTCCATTAATCAGTTTATTAAAATATTTTTCTACCGTTTAAATTTAATCAAAATCGAACTGTGAATAAAGAAGGTATTGGATGTATTGAATAGAAGGATTTCGTATTTTTATTTTCGTATTTCAACTTTAACAACTGCTTCTCTTGGAACTCGTATTAACATTATTTTTTATCCGGTTAAATGGACCACTGATTAAAACTATGGCGCCTCCTTGTCTGCAGGTAACTTCAAAAAAAAACAATTCAATCTGCAAAAATAAAAATTAATCTTGTAAAAAAATGTAGTAGTTAAAAAATGTCAAAAATGAAAGATTTACGGTGTTTCAAACTTTAGTATGCAATTTTCGACAAAAAATTTTATATTTAATTATTTTGTAGAAAAAGTAATTATTAAGCTTTAGAAAGTTAAAAAATATTAAGAATTGAATAATATTGCAGACAGTGGATTTAGACAAGTAGATGTCCCAATCCGACGCCAGGTCACATTTAATGCTATAACTTTGTAATGGAATGGAAATTTCTTAATTTTTTTTTTGAATAATCCTTAGAAGTATAAAGAATAAAAAATCAGTAAAAAAAAGAAAATCGAATTTTTGAAAATTCGTGGTGTATGTAACCCTTTAAATAATAAATAAATATATCTGGAATGCATTATTTCTGAAATATCCTGTATAGTTTAAGACATTTTAAAGATGTTTGCACAACATATGTAAGTAGTATTTCAAGTTTTTCCCGATATTCCCTGTATGTAGTTCCATTTTTAGGCAACCTCATGTGGGCGTATATTTCTGTACTATTACTCGCCCAACAGACTGGCCTTAAACCATACATTCCTAGTTGCCTTCAATTAAATTTGGAAAAATATTTTGAGAATCTTGAAATCCCCAGTTTTAAAGATATTATGCAATGTCCAGTAAAATTTGACACTTTTGTCAATTCACTAGAGGAGTGGAAAGTTAACCCACAGGTAAGGCTCAATTATATTTATTTTAGATTCTGGACATACTTGCAAACTATACTCAGACTTCAGGAAAAATAAAACTGACATCATAAATGGTGAATACAATTAGTATTCTGAGAGCGCCTGAGAGTTAGTAATTAAGATTTATAAAATGGTATTAAAAAATCATCAATTGTCTTCCTCCTATTGTCCTTTGTAATTAAGGACAATAGCATGTAACAACACTGTAAACAAGAGAGCGACGGTAAAGAACTTATAGAAACCAGAAATTGGTGGGATTAATTGTCAGTTTTGATCGGTATTATTATTCCTACCTGCAGCAGAGGTAGAATAAAATTCTGATATTATTATAAAATGTCATCAGAGTTTGTTTTGCCAAACATGTGGTTAGCAGGTTTTCTTAGACATGGATGAGGGATATTTGTTATTAACTTATTAAAACTCAAGAAAAATTACGTAATTATAAATTATGGATGATTCCCTATTAAAATATTGAGTTAAACAATAAACAAAATTATATATAGTTGTTAAAAAAAAATCACCCACCCAGGGTTTTTTTTTTAACAACTTCTATCATTTAGATCAGGGGTTCCCTAACTATGCGTTGCGGCGCTATCCTAGGGGAGTCGCGAGACGATACGCACAGGTCGCCTGCACGTGACGTAATGAACTAGTACGCAGCGCGGCGCGCGTCTCATCTGCGACTCAGTAAGCCCGCCCCTCCCGCGCTTTCGTTCGTTCATCGTTCGGTCTTTTGTTTTGGCGCTTTATCTATTCATCAATTACAATCGTTGATGAATGCAATGTTTGATTTCAAGCGTATTTAATTTACGCGCGTATTCATTTCTTAAAACGGATAACTTGATTCAAATAAATAGAAAACGTGTTGAAGACGCAGGAAAGAGTAGAAAAGAAACTGTAGAAAACGAAAAAAGTACAGAAAATATGATGAACGATATTCAGATTTTGGATTTACCTACGTTAGCAAAGGAAATATGGAACTTCTCCAATGTGTCGTTTGTCATAAGGTGCTCCCAGCTGAAAGAATGCTTCCTAATAAATTGAAACGTCATTTAGAAACAACTCACAGTAATTTACAAGGAAAGCCGCTATTTTTTTTGGCAAGAAAATTGCGCGAACTGAAACATCAGTCGATATCCTTGTTTTCCAAAGTATATATTCCTTCCAAAGCACTGCTCGCCTCTTACAAGGTCGTTCACCTTATTGCCAAATGTAAGAATCCACATACAATTGCTGAATATTTATTTTACCTGCAGTGATGAATAAAGAATCGACGGCTAAAGAAATAAAAAATATTTCTTTTTCTACCAATACGATTAGTCGTCGCATTCATGACATAGCTGAAGACATTGATGAGCAAATTGTGGAAAATCTTTCTGGTTTATTTGCCATTCAACTGGATGAAGCGACAGACAGTAATAACGACGCTCATCTAATATGTTACAAATGTACGTGAGGATTTGTTATTTTGCAAAAAAAATGACTGATACCGGTAAAGCTAGCGATGTGTTTGAGACCATAGATTCATACTTGGAAGATAATAACATTCAATGGGAGAAGTGTGTAGGTATGTGTACCGATGGAGCTCGCGGGACGTCAGGGCAGTATGGAGGACTCCAAGTTCTCATTAAAACCAAATCTCCACATGTAAAATTGACACATTGCGTCATACATAGGGAGGCCCTGGCTGCAAAAAATATTTCACCCGAATTAAATTTAGTGATGAAGATAATTATCAAAGTGGTGAACTTCCGTGAAGGCAAGATTTTTCCATAAGCTTCGTGAAGATTTGGATGCCGAGCATACATCTTTACTTTATTACTGTAGCTCTCGTTGGTTGTCGAGAGATAACGTACTCTCACGTGTACACAAATTAAAAAATGAGTTGTACATGTATTTATTGGCAGAGTCGCATCATACCGCAGAATTTTTTAAAAATACTGACTTCTTAATAAAATTGCCCTATCTTTGCGACATATTTGAGAAATTAAATGTCCTTAATAAATCGTTGCACGGAAACGAAACGCATATACTGCAACTGACTAATAAAATTGCAGCGTTTCAAAAGAAGTTACTGTTGTGGAAAAGAAAAATAGAAGAGGAGCAAGGAAATACTGACTATTTTCCTGTTTTGAAAGGCTTCCTGAAAGAAAAATCTATTCAAAATCTGGAGCCAAGTTTGCAATTGATATATATCCAACACTTATCAACATCAAGCACCCATTTTAATAAATATTTTCCAGAGAATCTGAATCAATGCGACTGGATTAGAAACCTATTCCAGTCGATCCCACCACCATCTACACTTTCAACAGTCGAGAAAGAACAGCTGTTAGAACTATCTTGTGATACGAGCCTAAAATTACGATTCGATAAAGACAAACTGTTTCAGTTTTAGAGCAATGCATTCCAAGAATATTCTACTAACAGTACTGCGGCTTTGAGGCTGCTTTTACCACTTGCTACGTCGTGCTTGTGTGAAACTGGCTTTTCTGCAGTTGCAGTAATCAAATCGAAGTACTGGTCACAAATAAATTTAGAAAAAGAAATGAGAGTAGCAATTTAAAAACTTCAGCCCCAGTTTGAGAAGTTATGCTCAGAAAAGCAAGCTCATCCTTCTCATTAATTGTATTGTTTGTAGTTTTTTTGTGTGTTTTATAATAAATAATAATTAAGGTTCTATATTCTTTGGAGTTTTCTTTGAATAATAAAGTAATTTTATTGTCTGCTAGAGCTACACACAGGTATCTTCTTTTACAAGGGCATCGCAAAAAAATTGCAACCTCTAAAATTAAAAAAAAAGATTGGGAACTCCTGATTTAGATAATATTTAGGTCAATTCAGTTTAATTATTAACTACATAACTACAAAATAATATCATCAGTTTTGATATAAATAAAAGTATAAATATAAATGAGTGTCAAAAAAAATATCGATAATCAGAGAAGCACATATTTACACGCAGGTAGACAATTTTGCGCATATACACATTTCTATATTATGGGTATGTTGGGAATGTCAAATCTTTGGCACAATGACACTATTCAGTATATATCACCACTACACCAAATACTTTATTTGTTAGCTTCATCAGTAGCGTTGATTGACTCATCAATCACCGTTCCTGATAAAGCTAACATGATTAGCGAAACGCGCGTCTAGTGTTCGGTGTAGTGATGATATATATTGAGCAATAGGTTCTACAGATTAACACATGTCAAGCAATCGAATATTGATCCCAAAAAATATATACCTGCTGAATAAAAAACATGAACTCCTTCAGAATGTAAAAAACCCTCCCCAATAATATTTTTAATGATCTTTTTAAAACGTAACATACAACAAAATATTTTGTTGCAAAATATTATATACGAGGCATGTTTTTTAAGTAAGTACCGTTTTGGAATTAAAAAAAGACGTGCAAAGATATCGCTATAATTTTATTTTTACATGAAAGCCTGTACCTTAATCTACTTTTCTACATAATTTCCGTGAATATTGAGGCACTTGTCATAACGTGGCACCAGTTTTTGAATACCCTCCTCATAAAATTCTGCCGCCTGACTTGTTAACCACTGTATCACAAATGTTTTGACTTCGTTATCGTCTTGAAGACGCTGACCACCCAGGTGCTTCTTCAAGTGCAGGAACAAATGGTAGTCGCTGGGCGCCAGATCAGGGCTGTATGGAGGATGATCTAGAGTTTCCCATTTAAAAGATTTGATGAGATCTTTGGTCCGATTAGCCACATGTGGACGGGCATTGTCATGCAGCAAAACGATACCCTTACTCAACTTGCCACGTCTTTTGTTCTGGATTGCACGACGCAGATTGTTCAATGTCTCACAATAAGACGCTGCATTGATTGTCTCATTACGAGGCAGAAACTCCACTAGCAATACTCCTTTTCTGCCCCAAAAAACTGTGCACATGATTTTGCGGGCAGAAATTGTTTGCTTAAACTTCACTTTTTTGGGTGATGATGAATGTCGCCATTCCATGGATTGTTGTTTCGATTCTGGTGTGACGTAGGCCACCCATGTTTCGTCACCAGTAACAATTTGGTCTAAAAAATGTTCACCTTCATTGTGGTACCGCTCAAGGAAAGTCAATGCACTGCCTAAACGTTGGGTTTTGTGCAAATCCGTCAACATTTTTGGAACCCAACGTGAACACAATTTCCGGTAATTCAAGTTCTCGGTCACAATGCGATACAAAACACTACGAGAATATTGAGGAAAGCAGTCACACAATGATGAAATTGTAAAGCGTCTGTTTTCTCTCACCTTTTCGTCCACTTTCTGCACCAAATCTTCATTAACGACCGAAGGACGCCCACTCCGTTCTTCATCATGCACATTTGTGCGGCCATCTTTAAATGCTCTCACCCATTTCCTTACCATTCCATCACTCATAATGTTTTGTCCGTAAACTTCACAGATCTCACGATGAATATCGATCGGTTTTACGCCTTTAGCACTAAGAAATCGTATAACAGCCCGTACTTCACAATCGGCGGGACTCACGATTGTCGGAGGCATCTTAAACACTCAGTAAACAACGTATACAATGAAGAATCAGACTGTAATGGCGTCAGTGCGTAGACATGAGATGTAGGTTACCAGCGCGCATGCGCGGAACGCCGACCGTATCGCTGCGGCGGCGGAATCGCAAAACGGTACTTACTTAAAAAACATGCCTCGTATTTTACTTCCACATTAAACAGCGTTTGTAGGTTTTACAAAAGCTTTTCATGAGACCCCTAATATTTCTTGATTATCATTATATTATGATCAGAAAAAGATATTAAGCTAGAATGAAGAGCTATTTTGTTGGTGATAATGCTATTGCAGAACCAAGCATTCAGAAGAATTTTATTTAAAGCTTCATTTCTTAATAACTAGATTTTCCATATAAAATTAAGACTTAATACCGTTCTCCAACAGTATTAAAATAGTAAGAGTCGAAAATGGCAGTAATATTGAAATAATAATGGCGAATTCAACTTGAGTTAATGTCAAGACCTGAAGAAACTCAAATTTAATTTACAGGTACATCAAGACGAGACAAAATAACTAACACCCGTATTAGAAAAATAATGGAGGTCGAGAAATCTTTATACGAAGAGATACAACAAAAACAAGTGTGTTAGTTACGGTCATGTACAGAGGATGAAAGACCAAAGAATACCAAAATAATGTCATGGACGCCTCCAGCGGAAAATGAGGTAGACCAATGATTACATGGTCATCAGGTATTCACAGAGTCATGTCGGAAAGAAATTTAAGACCAGGAGTTTAGAAGGACTGGAAGTAGTCATAATATAGAGTGATTGTCAGAGGAGCATGAATTACGTGAATCGAAAGAAATAATACTTAGCTCCAGAGCATTTCTGTGTTTTACAGAATTGTTTCTACCAAATTAGGTTTTATGGAATATATGACTCAATGATTATAAGAAACATGAAAAATGTCATTAGATTCCTATTGAATTAGACTTTACGTGATATATATACTAAAATATTGGTAGTCTTTACTGTTAAATATCTTGCTATTAACTTATTTTATAAATATAAGTAACTGACTAACGACACTTATATATACATATATTTTTGTTTTAAGAAATAAGTAATAGGAAAATAAAAAGATTACAACAATTATTAAAGAAATGCAACATAGGCAATAAAACGGACCCAAGAATTACCATTGTAATGTTGATTGTTTTTTAATGAATTGATAAAAATGATTTCTGCCACCTATTTTGGCCAGAGTTCAATAATAGGTACGCGTATAATTAGTTGCCGACGAGCCGTAGCCAAGTTTAGTGTAAATTTTGAGTATTTCTATCCCCAACTCTAGAGGTTCCCGATTAAAGTTAGATGCTAAAAGTGTTTTACATCTCAAAAAGCTCCAGAGACGCCGAACTAATTTAATCATATTAATAATTTGCTTATTTTAGAGTATTATTTTGCCTCGATACATAGTGTTTGTAAAAGAAAACATGCCTTCGATTCCAAATATAGGGAAAGCATTCCCAATAAAGAGAATTTTACGAGATTTTGCCCAAGAAACTTTAAGAAAGTTAACCAAAAATTTACCAGTCAAAAATTACACATTTGTTGCAGTACATGTAAGAAGGACTGATTATAAGGAATATCTGAAAAGGTAAGTTTATAGTAATTTATATACTATCGTTTGATAATTTTATCTGATCTGACTAGAATAGGTACATTGGTCGGTAGCGTGTTTATGGTATTGGCCTTATTTAAGGAAACATATAGAAAAAGTACTAAAACTTCCATTAACCGATTTAAAACTCCCGGTGCCTTCTACCTACAATATCAGCATCCCCAATCAAACAAGGACTATAACCTTGGAATAACGCAACAACATTATATAGGATAATGTAAACATATATGACAAAAACAGATATACACAGGTACAGATATACTTTAAATTTATATATATATGGTACGATCCAAATATTGCCGGAATAATGCTCAAATATCTAAATTACTTACTTTTGAGCGTCTGTCAAATATATTTTGAAAGGTCCTTGCTGTCGCCTGTGATTCGCGTTCTATCTCTTCTATCGGCTTAAAATGACGACCTTTAACTTCATCTTTATATGGAGGAATAACACGAAATCATACAGTGTCAAATCACCAGAGTAACGGGGGTAGGGGATGACAGTCATAGAATTCTTAGTCAAAACCTGTTTCGTATGGAATGAACTGTGGGTCATTGTATTGTCGTGATGCTGACATATTCCAAAATCAATAGAAAGTTCGTAAGAGATGCTCAGAATTGTCCGATGATGGTCTTCACGTATTATCTGTAGGACTTTAGTGATGATTTCAGGCGTGCTTGCAGTCACGCATATTCCGGAACCCTTATCACCTTCCACCGAAGTTGAATCGGCCTTAAATAGCGAAAACTACTCGAGACTTTGCGTACAGTTCAAGACTTTGTCCCCAAATGCATTTCGAATCATTTTATACGTTTCAGTAGCATTTTTCCCAAGTTTAAAACAAAATCGTACACTGCTCTTTTTTCGTATTCATTTTAAAAATCGCAGAGAGACATAATTAGAGCTTAAGCAATCGTTCGTATAAAACAAACTGAACAAGCTACCAAGTTGAAACTTGTCACATAGTTTTTTTAAATTCCTCCGTCTATCAATGTAAGTCGATACTATTCTGCGTTCTTCCTATACCACATATATATATATATATATATATATATATATATATATATATATATATATATATATATTGTCTGTTATCATTGTCAATTATCTTTATTCTGGGTACGACTTCTATTCCCGATTTAGGCGTAACTTTGGAATCTGTCTTTTTGTCAGAAGCGACCTCTCTTGCCAACGAGGAAAGGCTCTGGAACCCCCGAACTTTGATGTTATGTGGTTAAAAATAACGACTCAACAAACCACAAGATTCATCTGTATCCTCTATCGACCACCAAGTGATACTAACTTTAAAACACTTTTCGCTTCTCTTGCAGACACCATCGATCATTTACAAATTAACTATCCAAATGCCGAAATTGCCATCCTGGGTGACTTTAATGTACATAACATCAACTGGCTTAAATATTCAAATACTACCGACGAGCAAGGTCGTGAAGCCGAATCATTTTGAATCAGTTGTGGTTTAACTCAGCTTATTGACGAACCAGCACGGATACCTGATCAAGACGGGAAGTTCGCCAGTCTTTTTGATCTGTTTTTAACCACCAATCCGGAGATTTACACGGTCAGCGTAAATCCGCCGTTAGGTTCTTCTGACCATAAACTACTTTCGACATCGAATATCCTACCAATCAGAGACAGATAGGCACCTAAACCGCGCAAGATTTGGCACTACAAATCTGCTAAATGGGAAGATCTCATGGAATATTTTCGTACTTTCCGTTGGTTATACGTTTGTTTTCGATCCGACGACCCATCTGACAGCGCCAGGGAGGTTTCCGATGTTATTTTGGCCGGTATGGAGCCTTATATCAATTTTTCAAAGAAATGCCCTTCCAACGACAAGCACTAAACATCTTGCCTACCGACAATGGCGTGAAAATCCTAACACCATAAACCGTAACACCTTTGTTCGGGCCAGGAACAGATGCAAAGAAATTATCGACGAAACCAAGAAGGCATACAATCAACAAATTAGAAACAAACTTCTCGCTTGTCCCAACAATTCCAGGTGCTTTTGGTCAGTCGCTAAGGCAGTCAGTCGAAATTTCACCAAATCCACCATAAAACCACTCACACGGCCAGATAATTCTATTGCAACTACACCTGTTGCGAAAGCGAACTTGTTGGCTGAACTCTTTGCTTCACATTCTACTGTTGATTTCCAAGGAAAAACACCATCTAATATTCCCATAGTGCAGTCAAGGATGCCCGATATTGTCTTCAGACAGGTATCATAAAACGTATTTTAATGAAGCTAGACACCAAAAAAGCTTCTGGCGCTGACGGAATACCTGCCATAGTTCTCAAAAACTGTGCGAGGGAACTAATACCAGTTTTCTGTAGACTTTCCAAGCTATCCTACAGAAAGGGAATATTTCCTTCCTGCTGGAAATATGCCACAGTTCAGCCGATACCTAAAAAAAGCAAGAAGACCTTGCCAAATAACTACCGATCAATCACACTTCTTTCAATAATATCGAAAGTCATGGAAAAGGCTATCAATCAGCATCTTCTAAAATATCTTGAAGGATTCAACATTATTAGCGATCATCAATATGGCTTTCGTAAAAATAGATCAACAGATCTTCTGACTTATGTAACACACGTTTGGAACAACGCAATTGAACACTTTGGAGAATCTCGAGCGGTTGCTCTTTACATATCCAAGGCATTCAACTGTGTTTGGCTAAGCTACGCTCTTATGGTATCTCTGAAAAGTTCTGTTTGTGGCTCTCATGTTTCCTCAGAGAGCGTTCTTTACGAGTGGCAGTCGACGGATTTCTTTCTAACACCTTCACTATCAACGCCGGTGTACCTCAAGGCTCCATACTGTCTCCTACTCCTTTTCTCATTTACATTAACGATCTGCTGAAAAAGACCGAGAATTCAATCTACAGCTTTGCAGATGACAGTACGCTTATCTCTTCATTCATTTTGAACGCTCGGACATCGGCTACTCAGATGAATATCCGCAGACAGCAGGAAGTCTTTCAACTTAACAAAGACCTGGAAGAAATTTTATCTTGGGGTGACAGTAACCAAGTGGGATTTAACGCTACAAAAACCCAGGCGGCAGTTTTTTCTAAAAAAGTTAACGTTGCTGGATCCGACATAGTTATGTCGGGGCACTCCATTCCTCTAACATCGTCACTCAATTTGTTGGGCGTTAATTTGGGAGCAACTATGTCTTGGCATGAACATGTTGCAAGCATAGCAAGGAGAGCTTCTCGAAAGTTGTAAATATTATTTTGAACCAGAAAGCTTTACACTCCACAACAACTGTTAATCCTTTACAAAGCTCAAATTCGACCAACTATGGAATACTACTCCCATGTTTGGGGCTCCGCTCCCAAACATACACTGCATTTGTTGGATTCTATTCAGAGAAGAGCTGTTCGTCTTATTGGAGACCCGGAACTGACCGGCGGCCTTGATTCGCTGGAACATCGAAGAACGGTTGGCGACATGAGCCTATTCTACAAGTATTTTCATGGAAAGTGTTCGAAGGATGTGGCCCGCTTAATTCCTCCCAGAGCGGTGCATGTTAGAAGTACACGTCGCGCTAATACTTCACATCCGTATGAAGTTCAGATTGTTACTCCTCGTACAACGCTTTTCAAGCAGTCTTTTATATGGAGAACATCATCCCTTTGGAATAATTTACCCAGGACTGTGTTTCCCCCGAGTACAATTTACAGCGATTCAAGAACAACGTGAATCGCTTTTTCCGCACACGTGTCGCTCCTGTAGCGCTTTAGGGACATCTTTCCTGCAGCACGTGTGCTAGACCCATAAATATATATATATATATATATATATATATATATATATATATATATATATATATATATATATATATATATGTAGTAGTGGTTTTTCGGGTATCCCGTGTTAGCTTGAAGTCCCTTGATGGACGGTTTCACTGACGTTTCGATAGAATCTCATCCATCTTTTTCAAAGCGTTGATCATTGGTCGGTGTCTTGGCGTTAAGTGTCGTCAGCGAAACCGTCCATCAAGGGACTTCAAGCTAACACGAAATACCCGAAAAACCACTACTACTTCACACCCGTGAGAACATTCGTCAAAACATATATATATATATATATATATATATATATATATATATATATATATATATATATATATATATATATTTTATATATATATATTTTCATATCACATACCCAATGCCCGCAACCCTCTGTATATCATCCCGCCATCTTGTTTTGGGACGTCCTACGCTCCTTCTCTATTCTCGTGGTCTCCATTCTAATGTTCACTTGGTCCATCGATCGTGCGTACTACATGTCCAGCTTATTGCCACTTTCTTTCCGCTACGTGCTCTATAATATCCTTTAATTTCGTTTGGTCACGTAACCACTAGTTCCTTTTTCTATCCTTAAGTTTTATCCTGATCATCTATTGCTCTCTGGGTCCGAGCTAGTTTTTGTATATCGGCTTTATTCAGTGTCCAAGTTTCAGGGCCATATGTTATTACGGGTAGGATGCACTGATCGTAAACTTTGACCTTTAACTTATTTGGGATGGCTTTATATTTGAATATATAACTCAACTTGCTGAATGCGCACCATCCAAGCCTGAGTCTTCTTGAAATTTCATCCGAGACACTGTCTCTCGTCGTAGTAATTTTTTTCCCCAGATACACATAATCCTTAACAATCTCGAGAACTGTTCCTTTCAAATTTATAGCTATGTTGTTATTAGTTGGTTAATATTTTTGTCTTACTTTTATTCATCTTAAGACCAATTTTCTTTAAGTGGTAATTTGACTCATTTATCATTTCATGTGGATTACTACTGATGACTACAATATCGTCGGCGAACCTTAAATGACTCAAATACACACCATCTATCTTTAGGCCTTTCTTTATCCAATCTAGTTGGCGGAATACGTCTTTTCCCTGTCTTACGCCTCTTCCTATATGTATTTTTTCTGTAATGGGTTTTATGTAAATCTTTGCGTCTCATATATACCTTTGAGTAGGGTAGTGTATCTGGAATCAATTCTACAATTGTTCTAGCCGTTGATGATTGCCCACATTTCGACAGAATCAAAACCCACTTGTTAAAAAGTTTGACCAGTTCTTGTTTTATGTCCTCTCCGGCCTCCAGTAGCATTTCTAATAAAATACAAACAGGGCCTGCTGTTTTGTTATGCTTCACTTCCTTCAATGCATTATTGACCTCCTCTACAGTAACCTCAGGCAGTTCTTCCGAACCAATAGTTTGTATTTCCTTTTCAGTCCGTTTTCTTTGTTCTTCCTTGAGTGTTGTCTTGGAGCTGTAGAGTTCATCATAGTGGGTGTTTATTTCTGAGTTTACTTTGTCTCTATTGGTTATTACTTGTCCCTCACTATTTTGCAATTTACTAATCTCTTTTCTTCCGTTATTCAGTTTCTTGCTTATTATTTTCGGGCATTTATTTCGTATAATTGTTTCAAAATCACTTTATGCTTGTGCGTTCTTATATCTTTTCTGATCTCTTTTCTGATTAATTTGTTTAGCTCCGTGTACTCTATTTTGTGCACATCTTTGTTCATAGTTCTTCTTATTTCCATGAGTTGTTTCAGGTTGTCACTTATTTTGTCCTCTTGTTTTCCAGTTTTTGTGGCTACTGCCGCGGAAGCTGCTTTAATTATGGATATTAGTTCTTCAGCTTTTGGATCTATTGTTTCAATGATTGTATTATCTTTAATCCCTTGTAATAGTTCTGTTGTTTTAACTGGTAATCTGTCCTCTTTTTTGATAATTTAATGGTGTCAACTGGTTTGGGTGTTGTTTCAGACCTGTAGAGTTCATCATAGTGGGTGTTTATTTCTGAGTTTACTTTGTCTCTATTGGTTATTACTTGTCCCTCACTATTTTGCAAGTTACTAATCTTTTTTCTTCCGTTATTCAGTTTCTTCCTTATTACTTTCGGGCCTTTATTTCGTACAATTGTTTCCAAATCACTTTATGCTTGTGCGTTCTTATACCTTTTCTGACCTCTTTTCTGATTAATTTTGTTAAGCTCCATGTTCTCTATTTTGTGCTCATCTTTGTTCATATTTCTTCTTATTTCCATGAGTTGTTTCATGTTGTCACTTATTTTGTCCTTTTGTTTTCCAGTTTTTGTGGCTACTGCCGCGGAGGCTGCTTTAATTATGGATATTAGTTCTTCAGCTTTTGGATCTATTCTTTCAATGATTGTATTATCTTTAATCCCTTGTAATAGTATTTTTAGCTGGTACTCTGTCCTCTTTTTTGATAATTTAATGGTGTCAACTGGTTTTGATCTACTGTTAAATGCTTTTGCTCTTAGAGTTTTCGAATTTATGAATACTCTAGCCCGCACGACTCTATGGTCGCTTCTTATAGTACACATATTCAGCACTATGACAGCCTGTATTATATTTCTGTGGCTGGAAATCACAAAGTCTATTTCATTTTTTGTTTCAGAGTTGGGACTTCTCCACGTCCATTTTCTATTGTCGCTTTTCTTAAAGAACAGATTTATTATATAAAGGTTATGTTCTTGATTAGAAGGTTGCCTCTTTCGTTTCTGTCTCCGAGTCCAAACTTCCCTATGGTTGTTTCTCCATTCTGTTGTTTACCTATTTTTGCATTATTATGGTGTAATTCGCTGAGTTTATTCTAATACAACTTGCTTTGTCTTCCTAGAATTCCTCTACTTCGTCCTCTTCGTGTTCACTCGTGGGCACATATACCTGTATGATTTTCATGATCTTCCTTGTTGAGAGTTGGATGATGATGTAGGCAATTCTATCCATTACCCTTCAATAGCTTGTGATGTTGGCATAACTTCTGTGTGTAAATAAATAAATAAATAAATATATATATATATATATATATATATATATATATATATATATATATATATATATATATATATATATATATATATATATATATATATATATATATATATATATATATATATATATATATATATATATATATATATATATATATATATATATATATATATATATATATATATATATATTTATAGCCTAGACCACTTCCCATCGTCAAATACAAATGTGTTTGCTGTTGATAGTAGTTTAAAATTTAGTATAAACGTTCACAAAGTCTAATCGTCCATATTTTATTGTCCTATTTATAGTGAATTTTTGAAGATGATATGATTGCCAAAAATTCTGAATTTAGTAAAATAGAATATTGAGCGGTGATAAAGTAACTCTTTTTGAAAAGAAAAAGAAGCTACAGAAATTTACGACTACATGCTTACTACATTGAAGCACCAATGACCTTCCTATCAAAAACTGGTTTACAGATTTCTAGAGAAGAAGAATTGACATCAGTTCAAGAAGTCCTGTTTCTGTGTCTACCTGAGAGAATGTTGGGGCTGTGCTTCAAATGATTTTGATGTATCGACATACGGGGCTGAAACAAATAACAGATATCTCAACATTTCATACGAACGTGTTTCTCACATTGTCGATTCTGCTGTAGGTACGCCCACCAGAAGGGAGTGAAGATTTAAGTTTTGTTTGTAGCCATTTTAAAAATAATTCGTCTAATTTTTTGAACAGAATAGTAATTATGAATCATTATAATCTAGAGATAAAGAAATAGATCAAGGACCGGAAACATGCTGGCCACCTTGTCCCTAAAAATTTCACTTACAAAAATTAGCTGAAAAAGTTCTTTCTTATATTTTTTGGGATAAGAGTAGGATACTTCTTACAGATTATCCGAAACAGGACAAAATAGTGACTGGAGAAAATTATTCTTCATTATCAACTAAACTTCGCAAAAAAACTGTAGAAAAAAACACCTAGAAAAAAGTGTCTAAAGGGGTGCTGTTCTTGCAAGACACTGACCCCGCTCACAAATCACTGTTAGGTTCGAGGAAATTAACCAATTATGCTTCAGATTGAATATTCATCCCTTATATTCCCCTAATTTAGCTCCTTCGAATTACCTATTTCCAAAGCTGCAAAAACATTTGAAGAATATCAATTTCATTAAAATGTAAAAGTAATAAATATTGTCGAACACTGGTTTCCCAACCAAGACAAAGATTTTTTTGAAAGGTCTAGAATAATTTTATAACCGTTGTTCTAAGTGTATAAAGTTGAAAGGATATTAAGCTGAATAAACTATTTTTGTTTTTGATATTAGCTTGTTTTTTCTATGCTAGGGTAAAAACTTATCAATACTCCCATAATAGAGTCATTCCATACGAAGATGTCTAAATCGGGCGCGCGACCATTTTTGATTTTGATGAAATTTGGCACAAATCTTCCTTTAGGTGCCCTAGGACAAGAACCACCCTTACTTTCTTGTTTTATTTCGTTATTGCTGATCCATCACCCGCCAAAATCGAAAAAAGTGAGATTTTCATAGTCTGCTTTAAAATTTTATTTTATTTTTTCTATAAGAGGTATGTGGGTCTAACTGACATTTTAATTCTAAAGTGTTATATTACATTATATACATTATATATAAAGTGTATAATTACACAGAAGTATAAATTTCCTACCTAATTTCTTACTCGAATGGTATTACTTTGAAAATGGCACGATTTGGGTGTTTTTTGCGATTTTTAATTGGTCATATCTTCTAACATACTGAATCAAACAAGTTGATTTTTTTTGGCGCCATGCCTACTTACCTTAAAGTAAATAAACGTATTATCAGCTTGTTTAATTGTCTGTCTGTCAAAAATGATACTTTTCGAGCTGAAAAAAAAGGGGTGGAGATAGAAATAAAAATCCATTTTTTCTAGGAAAATTGGATTTTAGTTTGGACTTTCAAGATATGCTAAGAAACTCTTTATTTTTTACTATTTTAATACATATAGACTGTTAAATAATGAAAAAGACCAATATGACAAAAGGGTAATTATAAATGAATAATTGATAAGAAAACTTGTTTAATGTGTACTGAAATAACAAATAATGAATAGGCATCATCATCATCATCATCATTATCATGAATAAAGAGGCATGACATATAATAATTATTTCCTTATTGGTTTAGTGATACTCACAATTTCAATAATTTCTGAAGTTAAATATCGACGGGCTTTGAATTGATTTGTAGAAATAGGTTGAAAACTATGAAATATTCTTGTATTGTTAATAATAATAATGTTAATAAATCTTTGATCCAACAAATTTTCAGCAACCTGTACAAAATTTAAACATTGCTTCAGGAGTTAATATATGATTTTGAATAGTCTGCTGTAAGCTTGCCTTTCTTACAGTATGCTTTATTGTTCCCCCTACAGCATCACAGGGACTTTTTCCATGAGATGTAGCAAAGAAATGCCACTCTGCTTTTAACCCAAAATCTAATTCGTGATTACACAAAATAATGTATTTTTTTTAAATTCTTGATAATTATCTTTAATAAATTCGATGAATCTTTTTTGAAATGAGTAAAAAGTGTTATGAGTCAAACTAAGTTATTACAAAAAATATTTTTGATTCAGCTACTCCGTTTCTCTTGAAATATGTTACAAAAGGAGTTAAATTTCCTTGATCATTTGACCAGTGATAAGAGAGAAGTATAATTTTATCAAAAATCGACTAAAACTATGCAAACATCGTCTGATAAATTTTCTTTAATATTTTTCAGATACTCTGATTATTTCTTTGATATAAAATGATGAGATTTTAGCATTATTACCTGCTCTTTTAATTCAATAATGAATTCGACGACAACGATCTCTGGATACCCATTGTGAATAGGTTATTGTGGAAAGTTGTTCAGAGTCATCAGAAATTTTAGAATTTAATGCATCAACCCCTGGACACGCCTTGCAACACGACAACATACACTCTTCGTTTGAATCATTACAAACTATTTTGCGTACTAATTCTTTATAACTAAATTTAATTTTGGAAGCCATTAATAACAATTTAAAAGTTTGGTGTACCAAACAAACACAGACTGAATGTGTACCACCAGCACCTGCCAAAAGACAGTTCTTCTGTCGTAAATATAGAAACATCGAGAAACTTACTGACCAAATTGGAAAGCGTTCCTAAAATCTCGCGTAAATTTGTCTTAAGTTGAGTAGTACTAAGCGTTTCTATTCCTCAATCTTTTCATCATTTTCATTACGTACCATTATACAATCTTTTTAACCTGGCATTGTTCTGCTGATATCATCATCTTCATAAAATGTTTTGACTGCTTTGACAGTTTCACTATTTAATTTGCGGCCACTTTCCTTGCTTTACATAATTGGTAAGACACCATATTTTTCGCGACGTTTCTTAGCATTTTTAATCAGAAACTCGCTACAATTGAACTCTGATTTTATTTTAGAAACTGTCCAATGTTTTGGTAACAAACTTAAAATTTGGTATTTTTGATCGTACGACTATTAACTCCAGATAAGAATCACAAATATCTTTATTTTATTTAGGCCTATCTTGTCCTAAATCGAAAGTACTTTCCAAATTTCTGCGAAATCTGTCTAATGTTTAGTTCACTTTTTCGTCGATTTTTCTTTTTCTTTTGGAAACTGGCGTCTTTTTAAATGAAGAAGTAATAGACGACACATTCACAATATACTTGGTCAAATGTCTCTAAACTATCAATTTCAGATACAAACGGTGAATCATATTGCTGAGCACTATATTGATATTATATATATATATATATATATATATATATATATATATATATATATATATATATATATATATATATATATATATATATATCTCACAATCACTATCACCATTTGCTTATTCCATCCATAGTCGGATGTAAACCTCCCCAAGTTGTCGCCAATGAGCCCTGTTTGCTTTTTGCATACAGTCGTCTACCGTTAATTTTTTTATGTCGTCCATCTTATCTGCAATCTATCTCTACATCATTTATGTTCTCTAGGCCTTCATTCAACCATACGGCGTGTCCATCTGTTATCATTCATCTTTGCGATATGTCCGACCCAATTTCACCTTAATGTACATATTCGTTATATTACATCTGTCACTTTTGATCTTCTTTATACGTCGATATTAGAAATACGATCTTGGAGTCTAATGTTTAGCATTCTCCTCTCCATTGCTCCTTAGGTTACCTGCAGTTTATATATTGTGCTTTTATTTGAAGCCCACGTTTCAGTGTCGCATGTTAATACCGGCAATACATATTGATCGAACACTCTGGCTTTTGTGGTATTTGGGATGTCCAATTTCTATCCACAAAGTGACCTTATATTCATTTACTTTTTCCACTAGTAATATAATTGTTTAAAGATGGTCCAAATTGCTGTACCCCGTCTAAATCCCGCGTATTCGCATGGTTGATAATTGTCTAATTTGTTTGTTAATCTATATGTTATGTGAGGATTTTGTATAGTAACGATAACAGGCTGATGGAACCGTAATTCTTCATTATAAATTTGTTTCTCTTTTTAAAAATAAGCACAATCAGGGCATTTACCCAAGGTGTTGGTATTTTACTTTTTATAAGGCACCTGTTAAATAGAACTTGAAGAGATTGTATTATCGATACCCCTTCATACCTTATCATTTCTATAGTTATTTCATTGACCCCTGGTTCTTTATTGTTGTGCATATGTTATATGGCGTTCATTTCTTTAGATCCCACATTTCTTACTATTACTCTATTTCCTTCTTCTTTTCCTAGCGGTGGCGATTTTTTCATGTCATATAGTGTTTTATAATATTTTTCTGTAGCTTCCTTTATCTCTTCGTTATCGTTATTTATAAGTTTTATTATTTGATATCTCCCCTCGTTCATTTGTTTGTTTAGGTGTTTCTAAGTTTTTTCTTCTTACAGGGTTTCTTCTGTTTTGGGTTTCTGTATTGTCTGACGTCTTCTCTGATCTTTTTATTTATTTTTTTATCCATTTTTGCCAATTCTAATTTACCATTTGTAAGATGCATACTCTGCAAATTTTTCGAATCTCGCGAAACAACTGAATTAAAGTCCTCAGAGTCTTTCCTCTGAGCTTTCTCTTTACAAGAGATCAAACGCTTTCACTAGGGTTGGCATCCAGCGATTGTGAGACCCAAGCGAGCCGCTTCGCAACGTGATTTTCGGCCAGCAAAGGTTTCTCCAACGTGCTTTGGAATTTGCATGAGCACGAAAATGTCGAATGGTGTTATGGTAAAACATTCAAACACGATTTTCTTAATTTTGCCGCTACTTGACGCAGTGTCAATTCCGGGTCCCGTAAAAACAAAGACACGATTCGCTTTTCGACTTTCGGAGTGACTTTGCCTACCGAGCCACATTGTGGCAAGTCGTCGACATTTTTGGTCTCTTCCAGTTCTTCACAAACGACACCGACTATTTAATATATTTACTGGCTGCGGTATGTTTTATTTTAGGCCCTTTTGGATGGGAACAATGAAAGACTGCCTTGAACCGACGTGCAAGCAGGTCATTTTGCATTTTACATGATTCAATGAAATTTCGATATTTTTACTAAAATGCATCGTAGACAAAGGTTCCCTCTACCGATTTTTTTTTGAATTGCTAGAATTACATCTACCAAAAACGAATTGTTGCGGACACGTTCTTACTTGACTAACTGTATATATGTATGTATATATATATATATATATATATATATATATATATATATATATATATATATATATATATATATATATATATATATACCGGGTGACACAGCCAATATGTAACACCCTGTAATTTTTTTATTTTGAAAGTTACATGTTTACATTTTTATATACCAAAATGGGACATTATTAGGCTTTTTTATCACTTAAGAAATATTTTTAACTACTTCCGGTTTGACCGGAAGTGACTGCAACTTTCTTATTTTTAATGGAACCCTGTATATTTTTTATCAATTCGTTCTGAACTCTCTTTCCAACGATGTATCACAAGTTTACATTTGTTTGACAGGTGATCGGCAAAAACTGATTTAAACTCTTAGACTTAGGCGGCCATGGCGGAAATACTAGCAATTGTTTTTGTTCGTTTTATCTCACTTTTATTTATTTTAATTTCAATTTTATGCTTTAAATTTAGTTACAGAATTTTCTCTTTAAATAATGATCAATTACAGCGAAATTAAGACAGGAACACATATTTTTTTTAGTGTTCCGTACGGAACACTTATAAGACCACTTCGGTGTCTGTCTGTCTGTCCGTCTGTCCGTCTGTCCGTCTGTCACACCCGATTTTCTCCGAAACTATTTGTCATAGAAAGTTGAAATTTGGTAGTAATATAGGAATTGATGGCCTCATCAGAGCCATGTAGTTTTGAAAGTTAAATTTTGACTTAAGGGGTTAGTTTTGGGGGGTGAAATCGGAAGTGAAAAAAAATTTTTTTTACTTGGTAATCGAGTGTGGTGTCAAATGAAAGCTTGTGAAAACACGAGTAAAAAATATATATATATATATATATATATATATATATATATATATATATATATATATATATATATATATATATAATGTAATACTTGCGCGCACTTTTCTTTGTATTATTTTTTAAAAATCGTGAAAAATCGCTGCCCACCCGCCTTATCCCGGAAAGTACTTATCAAAAAATTTTGAAAAAATTCTGGAATATTCTCCACGGGGTGTAGATTGAACGAAAATTATCACAAGTGCATTACCTGTAATAATTTATCTGGTTTATAAAAAAATCAGAAATTTCAAGGTCATCAATTTTCGGTAAAGATTGGAAATAAACTTTGTTGAAAACTTATTTGGGGTGTGTTTTGTGAAGTCACTGATCATTTTATATCACCGTAACATAAATTTTGACTTAAGGGATTCGTTTTGAGGGGTGAAATCGGAAGTGAAAAAAAAATTTTTTTTACTAGGTCATCGAGTGTGGTATCAAATGAAAGCTTGTAAAAACACAAGTAAAAAAAATATATATAATGTAATACTTGTGCACACTTTTCTTCGTATTACTTTAAAAAAATCGTGAAAAATCGCTGTCCCCTACCTTATCTCGAAAAGTACCGATCAAAAAATTTTGGAATATTCTCCACGGGGTATAGATTGAAAGAAAATTATCATAACCTTTAATAATTTATCTGGTATATAAAAAAAAAACCAAAATTTTCAGTAAAGATTGGAAACAAACGTTGTTGAAAACTCATTTGGGGTATGTTTTGTGAAGTCACTGATCATTTTATACCACCCTAACAAATTTTTTTATTTTAAAAACAATCAACGTACGGAATACTAATTGTGCAAGTTCAACTTGCACTTGACCGGTTTTTTTTTTATTTAACATAGTTACACATTACAGGTTTTTTGCCAACATACATCTAACAGAACCATCTAAAGCCAATTAAATTTAATATCCGGAAGTAGTTAAAATATTTCTTAAGTGATAAAAAAGCCTAATAATGTCCCATTCTGGATTCTAAAAATGCAAATATGTATGTAACTTTTAAAATAAAAAAAATTACAAGGTGTTACAGGTTGGCTGTGTCACCCGGTATATATATATATATATATATATATATATATATATATATATATATATATATATATATATATATATATATATACATATATATATATATATATATATATATATATATATATATATATATATATATATATATATATATATATATATATATATATATATATATATATATATATATATATATATATATATATATATATATATATATATATATATATATATATATATATATATATATATATATATATATATATATATATATATATATATATATATATATATACATATCTATATATATATATATATATATATATATATATATATATATATATATATATATATATACATATCTATATATATATATATACATATATATATATATATATATATATATATATATATATATATATATATATGTATATATAATATATAAATATAACTCAGCTTAGAGCAGCAGTAGCAAGAGCACTTGAAAATGACAAATGAGATTTTGGCGAAACGTCGTGCAAATTCATTGTTAGACGAACGGATTGAAACCCGGAATTTTAGTGTATTATATTCCCCCATCCGTGAAAACCTTTATTGTAACATATATATATATATATATATATATATATATATATATATATATATATATATATATATATATATATATATATATATATATATATATATATATATATATATATATATATATATATATATATATATATATATATATATATATATATATATATATATACATATATATAAAACCCGGAATTTTAGTGTATTATATTCCCCCATCCGTGAAAACCTTTATTATAACATATATATATATATATATATATATATATATATATATATATATATATATATATATATATACATATATATATATATATATATATATATATATATATATATATATATATATATATATATACCATATATATATATATATATATATATTTATATATATATATATATATATATATATATATATATATATATATACATATATATAATTTTTTTTTTTTTTAATGGGTCTAGCACACGTGCTGCAGGGAAGTCCCTAAAGCGCTCCAGGAGCGGCATGTGTTCGGAAAAAACGATTCACGTTGTTCTTGAATCGCTGTAAATTGTACTCTGTGAGAAACACAGCGCTAGGCAAATTATTCCAAAGGGATGATGTTCTCCATATAAAAGACTGCTTGAAAAGCATTGTACGCGGAGTAACAAGCTGAACCTCATACGGATTTATTTTTGATAGCCAAGTCAAGTCTGGCAGATATTCTTGTGTAATAGATCTTATTGTCCGAAGTATACAGCTGATATGTTTTGTCTCCGCAAAAGACGTTTTGTAGGTTGACCCTTTAAATCATACTAGAATGGTTTTTTGTCGGTTATCCAGGCCTTTGTTAGATTTTCTTGGTTGATATTGTGGTTATTTTACTATCCTATTTATTATATACTATGTGCATCCATTCTGTTTTGGGATTGCGGTAAGCTTTTCTAGCTCTCCTAGTTTCTTACCACTGTTTGTGAGGCGGGTTGACCTGGAAGCTAACGTATTCGCCACGGTCTACAATTGCGAAGGATGGTGGGATTCAGCTGAGATATTTATTTTTGTGTATTGTTTTCCTGTATACCGTATATTCCAAATGTCCGTCTCAAGTTTTGGTGACATGTACGTCTAGAAAGTTGAGGAGCTGTTCTCTACCGAGGAGCTGCACCTTTTATTACATTAACTAGGTATGATGTCGTTTGGGCCTATTGTGAGGAAGACTAGAAGCTGCATGAAGAATTCTGAATTTCGTGCACATACTTTTTTCTATTGGAGGTTGTATAATGCTTTACAGATATTTCCAGTTTGTTCAATAGAAAGTTGAAGGCGCTAACTATTGACTGTAACGAAACATCGATTTTGTGAAGTTCATATAATTTTCGACATTTACTTGAGGTGATGAGTTTTTTTTTAATTTATTCGTAGATGGATATTAATTTCAGATTTTGTTGTTTTTTTAATTATATATATATATATATATATATATATATATATATATATATATATATATATATATATATATATATATATATATATATATATAGACTAAATTCAAGGTTACATTTTAAGACGTTCATGACCGCTAACTTTTCAGAAAAAAGCATATACACACAAGTAACAACAAATTTCAGTGTTATTTATTGATAAATTAGGTAATATGGGTTTTTAACTTAGTGCATCTCCTCGTGTAAACTTGTTGAAAACTGATGATGACATTATTCACTTTCTAGATATGACCATTTTAATTCGGTAGTTATAAAAATCCCGAATTCTAGCAATTCGAATTAAATTATTTTCATTAGCAAATATCTCAAAAACGATTAACATTTGACGTAGAAAATGCTGCATAAACGTTCCCGAGAACTCTTTGTCGAATTCATAACTTTTATAATTTATGTATTCAATTTAAAATAAAACAATGCTTCATATTTCCATGAAATGTTTTACCATCTAGAGTGTTCATCTCCATTAACTATACTACTACATCAAATTTAAATTTACTGGCTAAAACGATTTCATTATGGAGTCATAGATAATAACACTACGTGAGACGGTTACGAGTGACACGACTAAAGGGACAAAATAACACGAGCTAGTCGTATGGCTATAGTCGACTAGAGCGATAATATTAACAAAAACAATTGTTCTATAGATTTTTAAATTTCTGGTAAGTTTTTAGACTATGATAGAGAAGAGTTCTACAGTGTAAAAAATATCCCACTCTGGCTATCGATTTTTAAAGGCGGTGTAAGATTTCTTTTTGTGAAAATCTTCCTCCATAATCACTGACTTTTAAATTGATTGTAAGTTTTTAGATTTCTATGGTATGAAAAAGTTCTATTTTATAAAAAGTGTCCAGTCCCGATTTCTCGATTCTGTACTTTCAGTTTGCTGTGTAGGAGGAGACTCATCTTTTAGAGTACCAATACAAGAAGGTATATTTTTTTTTATCAAGTGACTTCGCTCCCCGTTTGTCGTTTATATACATATATATATATATATATATATATATATATATATATATATATATATATATATATATATATATATATATATATATATATATATATATATATATATATATATATATATATATATATATACTAGCCGGGCCCGCGGCTCCGCTCGCATGGACTTGATTCACCACTATCGTCACTGCTTATTCCTTAATTTACCCAACGTAATAAAATATCTCCCATTATTTCCCCTTATCTCTCAATATTTCTCCTTATCTCCCATTATCTCTACATAATTTCGATTATCTAGGCTTAACTCTGCTCATCTCCCCATTATTTCTCCTTATTTCCCATTATTTCTCCTTATCTCCCATTATTTCTCCTTATCTCCCATTATCTCACCTTATCTCCCATTATCTAGGCTTATCTCGACTTCTCAATATTTCTCCTTATCTCCCATTATTTCTCCTTATCTCCCATTATTTATATTTATCTCCCATTATCTCACCTCATCTCCTATTATCGAGCCTTATCTCGACTTATCTCCCATTATTTCTCCTTATCTCCCATTATCTAGGCTTATATCGAATTATATAGAACATATGTTTAAATTTATAAAAACACGTAAATCGGATAAGTGGTTCTCAAGTGATAAGCGCACTAACGGACAGACAGACAGACAGAAAGACGTTGCATTTTATATATATTCTAGATAGAAGATTATAGATAACCTGGCCAGAGAACAAATGTATGAATTAAAAAAAAAACACGTAAATCGGATAAGGGGTTCTCGAGTGATAAGCGCACTAACGGACAGACACACAGACAGAGAGACGTTGCATTTTATATATATTATATTCTTTGCTACATGATATTGTTCCATATTTAATGCTTTAGGCAGTGTATTGCAAGAGAACGCGCTAGCGGGCAAACTTTTCTCCGACTTGATTCACTATTATCGTCACTGCTTATTCCTTAGTTCACCTAACGTAATAAAATATATCCTATAACCTGGCCAGAGAACATAAGTATGTTTAACAAAAAAGCACGTAAATCGGATAAGTGGTTCTCCAGTGATAAGCATACTAACGGACAGACAGACAGACAGAGAGACGTTGCATTTTATATATATTATAGATATTCTTTGCTACATGATATTGTTCCATATTTAATGGTTTAGCATGTTTAAAAAAAAAAGCACGTAAATCGGATAAGTGGTTCTCCAGTGATAAGCGCACAAACGGACAAACAGACAGATATACGTTAGATTTTACATATATTATAGATGTAAAAAAATATATATCTATAACCTGGTCAGAGAACATATGTATGAATTTAAAAAATCACGTAAATCGGATAAGTGGATCTCGAGGGATAAGCGCACTAATGGACAGACAGACAGACAGAGAAACGTTGCATTTTATATATGTTATAGATATAGATTATTATGATTATGTAACCTGGCCAAAGAATATATGTATGAATTTAAAAAAAAGACACATAAATCGGATAAGTGGTTTTCGCGTGATAAACGCACTAATGGACAGACAGACAGACAGAGAGACATTGCATTTTGTATATATATTATAGATTATAGATTATAGATATTCTCTGCTACATAATATTGTTCCATATTTAATGGTTTAGGCGGTGTATTGCAAGGCAACGCGCTAGCGGCAAACTTTTTTCCGACATCATTCACTATTTTACGTCACTACTCATTCCTTATGCTACCTATCGTAATAAAATATAGCCTATAACCTGGCCAGAGAACATATGTATGTTTTAAAAAAAAAAAGTACGTAAATCGGATAAGTGGTTCTCCAGTGATAAGCGCACTAACGGACAGACAGACAGACAGAGAGACGTTGCATTTTATATATATTATAGATATATATATATATATATATATATATATATATATATATATATATATATATATATATATATATATATATATATATATATATATATACATTGTTTTTTTTTCTAAAAGATACCTTTTTAGGCAGTAAAATGGGTCTTACTCACGCAATTTTCAAGGAATCTCATTAATTTTTTTATAACCTTCACTTTCGATTTTTGTATATGTCTCGATTTGAACCCATTTTTCAATAAACATAATTTTTAGCCACTTCCACCAATATATATATATATATATATATATATATATATATATATATATATATATATATATATATATATATATATATATATATATATGTAATATGTCTTTTGTACTACTTTATTTCGTATATTAATAATTTAAGATACAAGCTTCCTTGGGCTCGCCAATCCATAGTAATTTTTTTTTTTACTTCATGATAAGAGTAATTCCTGTTCGATTATTACAGATGTCATTTTTCTCAATTTACTTTGATGTTAGTTTATTAACTTACAGGGACTCTCACATAAGTTTTCTTTTAATTATCTCTGACTGTTCTTCACATTAGGTACACAAAAATAAAATGTAAGTAAAGCCTGCGGGGTAGCCTAGGTGGGTCTAGGGAAGAATATCTGTCTCCATGAATGTAGAAAATATGGCCCTTAGAAACAGAACTTTTTTATTGAGAGTTCTCTTTTGTGAAAAATCTTTACACCCTGGTAGTCGATTTTTTATTTGAGTGTTGAGTTTTTGGAGTTCCATTGCAGATAGGGGTTCTTTATTTATGAAAAACCTTCCAACTTCCTCCGGTCATCGATTTTTAAATCGAGTGTAAGTTGTTAAAGTTTCACTGTAAGTAGGAGTTCTTTTTTTGTGAAAAATCTCTCTCGGAGCGTGGATTTCAGTTTACTATGCTGCTAGGAGGAGTTTTCTCTCCTCAATTGTCCTTTGACGTCTCCTGTTTTTCGGTTAGCGTCCTCCCTCCATTTATAAGTAACACTATCATTAGTGTCCTTTTTTTCATTAAAAAAATATATTTTATATCCATATGCCCTTCCGTCTCTGGAACCTGACTATGCCACTGAAGTCAACGCATGGAAAATACATGTCTTAGAGATAGTTTGTAATATTAACTAATAAAAATTGGGAATTTTATACCTCATTATTTATTTATTTATTATTTTTTTTTTAATTTAGTATGTATTTGTATTTATTTCTCACCTAATGAGAAATTCCGTCTGCTCTCTATTAGTAAATCGATATAGAGAAATTACATAGTTCAGTTTTACACACCAAAAGAAGCGGCGAATAAACCATTTTAAAAGTAAATTAAACTATAAAAACTGGCGATGTAACATATCGAGGGGAATATTAATGATACTAAAATAAATCACAGAATCGAGACTATTTACAAAAATAAAATTAACTATTCAGGTTATTTAGAAGTAAAATTATTTAGAAGCAAAATAAAAAAAAAGAAAATATTTTATCGCTCAGAAGGTAAAATAACACTTGAAATTACATGGAAATAATATATAAAATGTAAATACTTATTTACCTGAACAACCATGGAAAAATCAATCACACTTCTTTAACTATATTTAAGCTGGCCAGTAATAAAAGTATTCGTAATTTAAAATAATAAATTTTGCAAATATTTGGTTTGCACTAATTTGATTGACTAAAACTGGTTTGTAACCTGCGTTGTTTTTTTTTTCTAGAAAATACAACTTAACTCTGGTAAGGCCACAATTCTTTTTAAATGCTATGGGATACTTTAAGCAAAAATATCTTCACCCAATATTTATATTTGTAAGTGACGACACAAAATGGTGTCTTGAACAGTTTGGCAAACTAAAAAACGTATTTGTAGTAAACCATTCTCAAAACAAGAAAGATGGTCCAGCTTTAGATATGGCAGTGATGGCAGCCTGCAATCATACTATTTACGATTATGGTACATTTGGAGAGTGGGGAGCTATTTTGGCAGGAGGAGAAATAATATGTTATGATATGATCCAAAATAGTAAAAAAAGGTTTATTGCGGTTCAACAGAACATGGCACTTAATGAGCTAATATACTGTCTAGGTTACTTAATTTGGTATTTTTAATATATATATATATATATATATATATATATATATATATATATATATATATATATATATATACATATATATATATATATATATATATATATATATATATATATATATATATATATATATATATATATATATATATATATTTATAAATAATAAATTAAAATTAAAAGTCCGGGTTTCAATCTGTTGGTCTAACAATTAATTTGCACTACGTTTCGCCAAAATCTCATTGAGTTAGCTTCGAGCGGCAGCAGCAGCAAGATCACAGTATCGAGTAGCAGCAGCAGCAAGAGTACTTGAAAATGTCAAATGAGATTTTGGCGAGACGTAGTGCAAATTCATTGTTAGGCGAACAGAATAAAACCCGGAATTTTAATTTATCACATTCCATCATCCGTGAAAACCTTTATTGTATTTTTTTTATATATATACCTAATTTAAAAATATGTACACTAAATATACTGTTTTTAAAATTAATCCAAAAAATATTTACTGAATATTTGATTTAGTATATGGTACGTACCTAATAAATTCAGTATTTTCATACACAGGTTGTTATTGATCGAAATATTGGATGTTTACTAGTTTGTAAAGGTGAGATTAAAATAAATCGTGCCTTTGGTTTAAAAAAATAGATGGTTTTTATGTTGTTATTTTTTTTTATTTCATGTGGATTATATTTTGATAAAAATGGCTGAGGCTGGCTATATCAGTTCTATCATTTACAACATCAGGATCCCGTTTTATTTCGATCATTTCCTTGATTTTTAGTTTTTGTGATTATAGTCTCTATTTAAAATCTTTGTCGCTTTATAATTGAATTCATGTTTAGTGTCTTTGGTGTGTTTGTTTAGTGCTGTGGAGGCGTTTTGCGTATATTTGTGTCCGGTTAGTCCGTTTTGTAGTAATGGGCTCGTCATCCCTATATATTTTTTCGGGCATTCTGCACATGGAATGGAATAAATGACATTTGATTGTTTGTATTTTGGTGTTTTGATTTTTAGTTGTGTGAATAATGTACTTCATTTATTATGACTTTTGTGGCACGTTATGATATTACGTTTCTTTAAGGCGAATTGTATTCTTTCTGATAGTTCAATTATGTAGGGCACTATTAAACGTTTTGTGATATCGTTTTTGCTAGTGTTTATTAATGTTTTTTTTTAGTTGGTTGTACAATCTATAAGTTCTTTTTTTAAATATATGTTCTGTGTTTTTCCTTGTAGCCATTCGATATTAAGACTTCTTTTACTTTTTTTAGGCATTCAAGTCTGTAAATAAATTTCATTGCAAATTACAATTCACAACTGAAATTGACGAAAAAGGCAAATTAAACTTTCTTGACATGATACTGTATAGGAACAACGAAAATAATAAAGTAGAAACTAAATGGTTCACCAAACCAACATGGTCTGGTAGATACCTAAATAACGATTCAAATCATTCAAAAAAACGAAAAACTAGTGTCATAATAAGTTTGACGGATAGACCCATAATACTAACATCCCCAATATATAGCAGTATTATGTTTGCTTTTAATTTTTCCCAGGCCGTTTCGGCGTTGTCGTGTGAAGTGATTTCGTTTTTGTCGATCTTTTGTTTTAGGCGGTTTTTATGCAATGTTCTGGTGCTTTCGTTGTTCAGACTTTCAATGTTTGTATTTCTGGTCAGGCTGAAAAAATGTATTATTAATTCGCATGTTGTTCTGACAGCAGAAATCTACTAGTAGTTCGCCGTTTTCGTTTTCTGTATTTTCGTTGAATCGTTGTTTTATGTTAGGGATAATGCGGCTTCCAATTCGGGCATTTAGGTCTCCAAATATTACTACTTGGTCTTTAGAGGCTATTGAATTGATCACTTCTTGCAGTTCTTCATAGAATTGTTCCCTTTGTTGTTTGTGTTTACTGATGTCTGGCGCATAGACGCTGACAAAATGCACCGGTTTGTTGTCCATTTTCAGTTGCACTTTAATGATCCTTTCTCTCGCATATTTAATATCTTCTATGTATGGTTAAAGCTTCTCGTGAATCAGTATTCCAACACCCTCCTTTGCGTATTCTTCCTTGTTTTTCCCGAAGTATACCAGCATGTAGTGTCCAAAGTGTCGCGTTCCTTTTCCTTTTTTCTTGGTTTCCTGTAATGCACAGATGTCAATCTTCTTCTCTGTTAGTTCATGTATGATTTCTTGTTCTCTTGAATTCCAGGACATTACGTTCCAGGTTGCTATTTTAATTGCTAGTTTTGTCAAAAATCGTTTTCTCCTAGTCCATTGCTTAGTCGTCATCGTTTTACAGTCCATTTCCGAGGCTGCTATCAGTATTTTTAGCGGGGGTAGGTTGCTAGCCTGACCCACAAACCCTTCTCCTTTATCCGGGCTTGGGACCAGCAGTGACAGCTGATAGACTACTCGATCCGCCCATCAAACTGCCCCAGGCGGAGTTAAAAGCGACTAACAATTAAATAAATCAATCACTATACACTAACATATTAATTTAAAAAGATGGCATTTACAACAAGGATGCCATTAAAAACCTTGGATGCTAAAAACAATTCAAATTACTTCATTTAAAATTAACCACCTGTGACCGGTAATTGCATGACATATTTGACACATTGTTGACAAAAAACAGCCATCTGACAGAAGTAAGGGATCATTCAAAACTGCAGGGGAAAAGATGCAAAAACCACAACACCGCTGTATCTTTTGAGAAGACTTTGTTCAAGAAGACGGAGAAGCTCCTCAAGCATACAGATATCTTGATCGTTCCTTCAGATAAAGGCTCAGTTACTGTAGCATTAGAGAGACAACATTATGAAACAAAAATGTCTGAATTAATAGACGATGAACAGGTCTATAAGAAACTTTCATACGACCCCACAAACCAATTTCAAAATAGAAACAATTCCCTTGTTAAGTAAATGAAGAACAAGAAATGGATCGACGACAGAATAGCAAGACAACTTTACACTTATAAAGCTATTCCACCAAGAATATATGGCTTGCTGAAAATACACAAAGAGGCTGTACCTCTTAGACTAATTGTTTCTACCATCAATTCCCCTACATCAAGCCTCAGCAAATTCTGTGCGGATTTATTAGAGAAATCCTTGTCCAGCTATCACACGTATGCTATTAAGGACTCTTTTGCCTTCAGTGCAGAGGTGAACGATCTTCAATTGCCTGACAATCATGTCGTCATATCCCTTGATGTAGTCAGCCTTTTTACCAATATCTCATGGCAGCTAACTAGACAGATTATTGATTCTGAATGGGCATTAATCTCGCCCAATACAAAAATCGATAAATTCTTCTTTCCTTC
>CM032446.1:132974027-133066527 GCA_019049505.1 Pachyrhynchus sulphureomaculatus
TCTACAAGGTAAATAAAGCAAGTCTCTTTCAAGTGTCTGCTTCTAAATAACTGCAGCCCCACTGTGGCGTCCTCAATTTGAGATTGTGGTATGATAACATAATGCTTTTACAGAGTTGTACACGCCCCATCTATTAATTTCATCAAAAACAGCATCTGCTTGAGTTTTTCCCTTACTGTCAGGTAAGGCTAGAACATTTAAAATTTTTTCCGTACTGCCACTACTTACAACGATTAGTAGTCTGTTAATCTGTTTGCAAGTTATAGAGTTTGGTATAAGCTTACCATCCCAGTGGGTAACTGCAGCCTTAATTTCTTTTTCTCCAAATATTATTTTAATACATTTTTTTTTCGAAGTGACGTACGACCGTGATTAAATAATGATTTATTTAAAATCATTACCTTAACGTTATGCGCTAATGCCACAATTGTGGCATTTAAGCGTACTGCATATCTATAAGACATCTTGCAAGAGTCCAATGCTGACATTACGTCATCAGTTAAAATGTTTTTAGTACCTCTCAACTGCTTTTTGTTATAGTTACGCCCTGTTACAGTATACTCTGTCGGCTTCTGGCTGCTGTGTCAGCCTCTGATTAAGTACTAGGTATGCGTATTTGGTACAATTCGTTGTATCTTACCATTGTGTTTCCGTAAGTACCGGAATAAAGTACTTAAAATTTTGTTCTCTTTTTTGTCAATCCTAGACCGACTGATGAGCCGTGATACGGCGAAACGCGTCTCGGGATGGATGGACAAATAAGAGAACAGTGGGTAGACTGCTGAAATATGGGTTTTGCCTATTTTCAATTGTTTGCAACAAACCTCAATTTATTTTTTTTTTTTTTAATTTTGGCCGGTGAAGGGGAAGATATTTTGGGTGCCCCATAAGGACTTATATTATTAGGCCAGCATAAAAAGAACAAATATCTGCAACGCGAAAAATTTTTAGCGATCTATTGGCGGCATGGTATATGTTTTTTTTGAAAAATGGGAGAATCCCATGCATTTTAAGTGGGATGTTGGGATACCTTGTGGGATGGTTTAATCATCGAAAGTCTTCATCTTCATAATTGCAATCTTAGTTCTAACACAAATACTTTCGAAATAGGGTGTAAAAACTAAGGGTACAATTAGCTTGGAAAATAAGGTACACCCTAATATACATATATATATATATATATATATATATATATATATATATATATATATATATATATATATATATATATACTATATATATATATATATATATATATATATATATATATATATATATATATATATATATATATATATATATATATATATATATATATATATATATATATATATATATATATATATATATATATATATATATATATATATATATATATATATATATATATATGTATATGTATATATATATATATATATATATATACATATATATATATATATATATATATATACATATATATATATATATATATATATATATATATATATATATATATATATATATATATATATCATCTCGTATGAACGAACACAAAATATTATTGCCAACGGATTTTCTAAGGTTTCCTATAGATGGATCCCCAGATTGTTTTCAGTTGAACAATAACGAATTCGACTCACGATTTCTCGCGACTGTTTAGAGATGTTTTGAGGCTGATCCGCAAGATTCTCTTAACAGGTTTGTGACAATGGGTGCTCCAGAGTCAAAACAACAATCCAAGCAGTGGAAAAAATCTGGTGAACCGACCCCAAAGAAAGCGAAGGCAATTCTGTCGGCTGGAAAAGTGATGGCGTCAGTTTTTTGGGATGCTAAAGATATTATTATGGTGGACTACCTTCCGAAAAGCGAAACAATAAAATCGACTTACTATTGCACTCTTTTGCGTCGTTTACGAATAAAGAAAAATATCAAATGAAGAAGTCGAAGCTGCAGTTAACCAGTATTTTGAGGACCTTGAGAAATCTTTTTTCGAAACAGGTGTGGAAGCTTTGGAAAGCAGGTCGAAGAAGTGCATAGTCAAGAAAACAAAATAAAATACTTGCAAAAATATTTTTGTACGTATTTTATTTTGTTTTCTTGACTAGGCTGCGAACTTTTCAATCCATCCTCGTATTATGAATCAACAAATCTTTGTGCTATCTTTAGTTTGCGATGAAAATGGTAATTTTCTATCTAATTTATGGAGATGAGTAAACAAAAACTGTATCTAATGCTGAATACTGTTTTCCTAAAAATTTAAACACATCTTTAAAGGTTGAAATTTCACATCTAATGCCTAATATTGCATTTTAAAAAGTTGAATGCTGAATCAATTTTTTTGTCATATTAAATAACACGAAGTCCTACTAATTAGTAGGAAGGTCAAGATTATACAAAGCATAGATGTTTTCAGAAAAATTATGCAAAACATGCCCAAGTGATTGTACTGAGTTCATTGTTACTGTAGGTCAGTTAATTACTATCTTTCACAGAAATTGGGTTAACTAAAGTGAAAGACTTACCAGAGAATAAAATAAAAAATCTGACGAAAAAGTGTCAAATAAATCCCAAATTAAAAATCCAGAGTCAAAGCATAAAAAAAAATAGTGAGTTATTTTTGCGAATGGACTGTAATTCAAAGCTGAAAAGAAAAACTCATATTCGTTCATTTGTCTTAAGAATTCACTTGATTTTCGCTTTTACAACTGTAAAAATCTGCTCGCTTGATTCTTTCGTACTTTTGGAATCCAACATGAACTTATAACCAATGTACTGGATTTATTATTCGCGATACCATGAAAACGGTGCTATACCATAAATACGACTCCACAATTGATACGCCTCGGATGTAGCATAGGCCACAATTTTAGTTTGTTCTACTGCCGCAAATTCATAAAAAAAAGAAAATATTTTTTTCTTCCCATTAATAAAAACTGGCAAGTTAGACTTGCGCAATTAGTGTTCCGTACCGTGACGGTTTTTAAAATAAAATAAAATCCTTACCTAGGCTAAGTTACTTAGGTCCTTCATCTTGAGTTCCAATATGTATTTTCACGTTTTTTACTTAGTCAATAGTATATAATTCTTATAGCATCTTAGCTACCTAATAGCTCAATCTAGAATTTAGTAATAAAAGGGTAAAACAAATATTTACTACCTAAATATTTATTTAATTAAAAATCAAAAAAAAATATATATCTCGGTAGAAGAGAGACTCACCACTCTGTCACAGTAATATGCTTAAAAGTACAATACACAAACATCCACCATACGTCAAGAAACATATTTTTGGTAGTTTTTTTATACCTAAATTATTAAACGTAAGGTGTTCATGATAATTTTCACTCAGTCTACACTTTCTAAAGACTATTCCCGAATTTTTTTAAAATTTTATGATAAGTAAAGGGGAAGTCATCGATTTTTGACAATTTTTTTAAAAATAATGCAAAGAAAAGTGTGCGCAAGTATTACATCATATATATTTTTGAACTCATTTTTTAACAAGCCTTCATTTGACACTCCATTCGATGACTTAACTCTGATTGGGCCATCAATTCCTGTATTTATGCCAAATTTTAACTTTCTATGTCAAAGAGTTTAGAAAAAAATGGTGTGTCAGACAGACGGACAGACAAACGCCGAATTGATCCCATAAGTGTTCCGTACGAAACACTAAAGATGAATTTATAAAAAAAAAATTTCTTGAAGTGCTATATCCGACGGATGTAGGCAACCGCCTCTTCTTTGCCTACGGTTGGTGCTTTTTCAAGTGTTCGACAGACAAAGGGAACCTACAGTGTAATGCAGGTTCCGAACAGTCAACGTGAGAGAGCTCTAGTAGGCCTGATGCTGCGAGTGGTTTGCCATTGACTTCCCGAGAGAGGCGACCGTCACATTATTAAAAGACTATATATTTACATCGTTAGTCTTGAAATGGATGACTCGTGGGATCATATATAAGCAAATTCAGTAATTTTTGTCTCAAATATAAAAATTTTTGGAAAATTAAAATTAGAGGCAAAACTACATTTTACCAAATCATTTACGAAATCAGCCCATAAAAGACAGACAATGAAAAGAATAATTCCTCGGAACGCCCGAGAATAACTGGATCATTGTCCCTTAACAGCTAATTTTCCAGTGAGAAGAGTAGGGCAAATCGACCCTCAGCTTGAAAAAAATCGTAGATAAAAATATATTTTCGTCTATAAAAATATTTAACGTTGATGAAAGTGGATTTGGGATAAAAAAGAAAGAAACAAATCGGCGCAATCACAAGCGGAGAAAGAAGCCTTGTGTGTGCGAGTGTGGCTGAACAGTTTGTGCCACCAGTGCTTATACTCAAAAGAATAAGACAAAGTCCTGAATTGGGGAGTAGCACACCTTCTGAGAGTGTTGTCACCATACCAAACACCGATTATATTAAATCAAACTTCTTTGTAAAATGGATGAAACATTTTATAAGAGTCGTAAAGGCAACCCCTGAAAATAAAGTGTTACGTCTGCTTGATGGAATTACAACGTGTTCGAAGATCCTGGAAGAGTTGAATATAGCAAAGGGTAGTGGGATAATAATGTTACTTCTGCCAGGCTACTGGACGTCTCTTTTTTTAAACCTATGAGGATTTATTATATTCAAACAACAGAAAAATGATTGAGGACAAATGTAGGTCGTCAACTAACGCAATTATCAAGTTACAAGTTTATTTGCAGAAGCTTACCAAAGAGCTGCTAGAATGGGCACCATTGTGCACGGATTTAAAGCGGCTAGAATATGTCCCATGTACAAGAACGTCTTTACCGAACATTTGTTTAAAGCAGCTGAGAATATAAATGCTCTCTCTCTCTCTTTCTCTCTCTCTCTATCTCTCTCAAACAAAAACTCAAGTAATGAAAGCACATCGATCTTATAAGACGCTTCTGTTATTATTAATAATGAAAACAAACAAATTGCTCAGCAACCTAATGTCTTCGAGTAGATTGTCATATTTAAATAATAAACTATCTACTTCGGGATCTCACGCTAAAGCCTAAATTTTTTTTTATTTCTTTATACCCAATACTACAAAAAATACTGTACAAAAACTGTGGAAATTACATCCGTACAAAAATATATTGGAAGGATCATCACCAACCAAACCGAGGAAAATTAAAACTAAAAAAGGTAAATACATCAATAAACTAAAAAAGGGAAAGACATCAATAAACAAGAGAAGGAATCAAAAATAAAAGGAAGACGCCAATACATAAATAATACGATTTACGCAACTCTCTCCAAGTTAAACTAAAACGCTATGGACAATCAGCAGACGCTCAAAAAACCCTTTAAAGCCGGCATCTGCCGCCGTAACAAAGGAACAATTTATTTTTGGGCGTTCTTTTATCGCCTTTAGAAGAAAGTCGAAGAAGGTAAATGACCTACCTCAATAATTTCTTTATTATGCTGTACCTACCTCAATAATTTCTTTATTATGCTGTATCAAACAAATAAAATTTTAGTGGATTACATGTGTCAAAATTTTTACTTATTATAAAAAAATATTGAAAGAGGAAACTTACGTAATTAATATTTGGTGTCAGGAAGTAACTATTTTAAAAGGTAACAATCTTTTATAATACTTTTTTTTCATCATCATTTCATTATGGAATTGCTTGGTACACCAGTGGAGGCGAGAAAGAAATATTGATGTCATCATTTCTTTAGGGTCGATTTATTCATTTATTAAAAATAATCCGCCATATATATATATATATATATATATATATATATATATATATATATATATATATATATATATATATATATATATACTAGCCGTGCCCGCGGCTCTGCTCGCGTGGACTTGATTCACTATTATCGCCACTACTTATTCCTTATGTTACCTAACGTAATAAAATACCATACATCCTATAGCCTGACCAGAAAACCTATGTATAAATTAAAAAAAAAATCGTAAACGAAGTGATGATAAGCGGACAGACAGACAGAGAGGCATTGCGCTTTATATGTATTATATAGATTATTATTACTATATAACCTGGCCAAAGGACATATGTATGCATTAAAAAAAAGCACATGAATCTGATAAGTGGTTTTCGCGTGCTAAGCGTACTAACGGACAAATAGACAGAGAGACGTTACATTTTATATATATTATATTCTTTGCTACATGATATTAAACCATATTTAACGGTTTAGGCAGCGTATTGCAAGAGAGTGCGCTAGCGGGAAACTTTTTTCCGACTTGATTCACTATTATCGTCACTACTTGTGTTACCTAACGTAACAAAATATATATCTATAATCTGGTCAGAGAACTTATGTATGAACTAAAAAACAAATCACGTAAATCGGATAAGTGGTTCTCGAGTAATAAGCGCACTAAAGGAGATACAGACAGACAGAGAAACGTTGCATTTTATATATATTATAGAAATAGATTATTATCAGAAAAAAGTTCTTCTTTTTCACATATGGTTCCATGTTTGGCTGACGGGCCGAAACCAAGTCAGCAGAAACCCTATTACCATTGTGTACAATGTTACATGTTTTCAAAATCACTGACTTCTGAATGTTTCGGTGTATGTTTGTGTTGAGTCCTAATTGTACTAAGTGTGGTGTGAATGTTATTGATGTAAGGCCTGTGGCTGATGATAAGGGGGGCAATGATGACTTTTTCTTGTTTCCATAGCCTTCTCTATTTCTGTTGCAAGGTCTGTGTATTTGGAGATTTTTTCTGTGTATTTCGTTTGAACGTTTGTGTCGTTGGGGACAGCTATGTCAATTAAATAGGTGACTTTTCCTTTTTTTTTACACTGAAAAGTAATATCTGGGCTATTGGCGAAGACTGATTTATCTGTATGGATACTGATGTTCCAGTAGAGCTTCTAATCTTTATTTTCAAGTATGGATGTTGGTGTATATTTGTAGTAGAAATCCGTGTTCACTATGAGTTTGTATGTTGGGGCTAGTGCTTGGTGAACCACTTTTGCAGCTCATGTCTGGCTATGTATTCCGTTCTGGCTAATATTTTACATGCGCTTGTTATGTGTTCGATCATTTCTTTCTGCTGGTGACATTTCCTGTATCCGTCTTCTGTAATAGTTGGGTCTTTGATGACATACTTTTGGTAATTTCTGGTTAATACTTTATCCTGGATGGCAAGTAAGAAGCCTTGTTTCAGGGAATAGCTGCCCATCCTGTAACCAGATGTATGATTGTTTTTTATTTACGTGATCTTTTTCTATGTATGTATTTGTGTTTTCCGTGGAGTGTTTATTCTGACCACGTTTTCATCTTTTCCTGTTGTAATTGGGTGTGACGTGTGTCAGCTAGGTGGTCTGCCAGGGATAAGTCGGGAGATGTGTAGTTTTTGTCTGCTTTCACCGTTGCTGTGTGGAGATTCGTTTGCTTGCTGTGAAAGAATTGCTTGTATTTGTTTTGTGTGTAGTGATCTGATGTCTATGATTCATCTTCCTCCTGCCTTCCTCTCGTCTTTCTTTGCATGCGTTGGGGTGTAATTTCCTGTATTTAGTGAACTGAGAACATATAAGGACGTGAATGTTTTCTATGTCTGTTTGTGACCATTTGATGATACCAAATGAATATGTGAGTATAGGTATAGCGAAAGTATTGATGGCTTTAGTGAGATATTTGGAGTTGAGTTTTGTTTGTAACAGTTTCGTAAGTCTGTTTTGAATTTGGTTCTGAGCTCTGTTTTGATGTGAGTGTGGTTGAGTTTGGTGCTTTGTTGGAAGCCTAGATATTTGTATGTTTCTTTGACGAGCATAGTATCAAGTGTTTCGTTGTTGATGGTTTCTGTCTCATGGTGGCCCTTCCATTGGCCTTTGCTGATGTGGAGCACTTCGCATTTACTTATACCGAATTCCATATCGATATATAAGGTGAATATTTCTGTGATTTTGAGCAGTTCTTTCCGCTGTGTTTTTGTGGTAGCGTAGAGTTTTATGTTATCCATATATAGGAGGTGGTTTATTTTATGTTGATTCACTTTTTGGTGTGTGATATTGAAGCAATGCTTTATTCTGTTTAGTGTATTTGAAAGTGGATTGAGACAGAAGCAAAACCACAGAGCGCTGAGCGAGTCTTCCTGAAATATACCCCGTCTGATGTACAGCTCTTCTGTTTGGATGCGTTCGGTTTGTGTTTCTAGTCCTACTTTGGTTTTCCGTGTTTTCATAATTTGCGCGAGAAATTGCTTGAGGCTGTGTGGTATGAAATCGAAGGCTTTTTTATAGTCTATGTAACCGAAGTGAAGGTTTCTGTATTCTTTTCTGGTTTGTCCCATAATCACGCTATCTATGATCAGCTGCTCTTTGCATCCTCGGCTATTTTTTCCTGCACCCCTTCTCCTCTTCCATGAGAATATTGGTGTTGTTCTATTTTCTTGGAAATTGTGGCTGTGATGATAGGGTGGGAAAACAGGTAATAGGTCGGTAGTTTGACGGGTTTGTGGTGTCTGAGCTATTGGCTTTGACGTAGGTTATTTCTTGTGTAAGGAAAGTAGGAAATGTGTGCGGTTGTAGAATGGCTTTATTGATTTGGTGTGTGAATGCTTCGTGTGTGATGGTAAACTTTTTGTACCAGAAGTTTTGTATATTGTCTATTCCAGAGCACGTCCAGTTGTGTGTGTGTTTGATTGTTTCTGTAATTTCTTGTGTAGTTCGGCTTTGATCCAGGGGCTGTTATTATTGTGTAGTTTTAGTTCTGACCAAATACTTTTCCAATAATCTGTGAGTTCTTGTTTGTTTGGTGGTTCAGTCACTGCTGTCTGTCTGTTGTACATAGCTTTTCGGTAGAACTGTTTTTCACTTCTTTGGAAGAGGTTGTTGGTGTATTTTCTCTCATTTGATTCTTTGTATCTACGGAACCTTGTATCTACGGAGCCTTGCAGCATATACGGATAGTTTTTGTTTCAAACTATCAAGGATTTCTGGCAGTGTTCTCTTGGATTTGATCTTGTCTACATCCTGTGTGACACGTTTGGACGCATTCCCGTTTATAAACTAGGTAAGGTGTCTTAGATCTCTCCTGATGTTGTAGATTTTGTTTTCTATTCTTATTTGCCATTTGAATTTTGGTTTTGTGCTGTTGGGATTTCTTTGTCGTTACGGGAGTTTTTGATTATTTTGTATTAGAGTGGTGATTGCTGCTGCGTATATTATTGTGTGAATGTCTTCGATTGTGCTTAAGTCTGGTATGTGCTGGGGTATTATGTGCTTGTTTATTGTGTTGAGGATTGGTTGTGTGCTCTGTTTGAAGATTAAACGAGGGATGGGATTTCCTTTTGTGGGGTCGGTGCCTGACCATCGAGCTAGATGAGACTCCACTTTTACTTTGAGTGTTTGTATGAGAGGTGATTCAGGGAGATGTTGTGTTGATGTTGTTGAGGATGGCAAGTGATCGATTTTGTTGTCTGTGATATGGTGTTGTGCGGTACTCGCTATTTGCCTTGTAATATTCTTTTGAGTTATGCTCCTTCTGGGTGGTAGATCTTGTTGTGTTCGACTGGGTGGTTGTGTGTGTGAGGTTGGTTCGGTATCTGCTCTATTATTTCTATTGTTTGGTTGGTCTGTGTACAGTTCAGCAGCTACTGTATCTTTGATGGTTTGAAATTCGGAAGGTGTGAGACGATTGTTCTTGGTGATAACTCTTTTTTGGTCTATTACTCGCTGTTCTGTAACTAGTAATTGCAGATTCCAGTCTGTAGCCCGATGTTATTGTTTCGAGTTTGGTGGCGGTGTACTAACAATGCATCACTCTCCTCTTCATTTTATCTGTCCACTTTAACCGCTGTCTTGGTTTGCCAGCCTTGGTAGTTACATGTTGTCCTTACAAAACATCCGCGGCTTGGCCTGGCTTTGGTGATTGTGTTTGCCCGCATCTACGTCGGTTGCGCATGGGATTGATAGTGGTGGGTCCAGGCGGCGAGTGATTATCTTCTTAGTAACTTCTTTATCAGGTTTTGTTATTTTATTATAGCAATGCATGGCGTGTTCGTTGATTCCTGTGGTGCAACCCATGCGTTACTTTGATTTTCCCGCCTTGGTGGGTGTCGGCTTACTCGCTGGCACAACACTTTTGGCAGGTCCATTTTCGGTTGCCCGATCTTCATAGTTTTGGTCGAGCTGCCATTTTCCGCGACGTCCTCGACCGTTACGTCGCTCACCCGATGCTTCTTTTATTGGTCTACTGTTGTTTGAGATGTTTTCAGTGTTCACGTTAATCGGATAAGTAGTTCTCGAGTGATAAGCGCGCTAACTGACAGACATTTTATATATGTTATAGATATAGATGTTCTTCTTTCTCACATTTGGTCAGAGTGGTTCCATGTTTGGCTTAGGGGCCCAAGCCAAGTCAGCACAAACGCTATTACCATTGTGTATTAAGGAATGACCTAACAATGTTACATGTTTTCAAAATCACTAACTTCTGAATATTCTAGATAGGTGACTTTTCCATTTTTGCACTGAAAAGTAATATCGGGCCTATTGGCGGAGACTGTTTTATTTGTGTGGATCCTGATGTCCCAGTAGAGCTTGTCGAGAGATATAGATTATTATTATTATTACATAACCTGGCCAGAGAACATATGTATGATTTAAAAAAAAAACTGGTAAATCGGATAAGCGGTTCTCGCGTGATAAGCGCATTAACGAACAGACAGACAAACAGAGAGATGTTGTATTTCATGTACATTATTATAGAAGATTACAGATAACCTGGCCAGAGAACAAATGTATGAATTTAAAGAAAAAATGTAAATCGGATAAGCGCACTAACGGACAGATAGACAGACAGAGAGACGTTGCATTTTATATACATTATATTCTTTGCTACATGATATTGTTCCATATTTAATAGTTTAGGCAGCATATTGGAAGAGAGCGCGCTAGCGGCACACTTTTTCCGACTTGATTCACTATTATCGTCGCTACTTATTCCTTATGTTTTTTTTTTTTTTTTTTTTTATGGGTCTAGCACACGTGCTACAGGGAAGTCCCTAAAGCGCTACAGGAGCGACACGTGTGCGGAGAAGGCGATTCACGTTGTTCTTGAATCGCTGTAGATTGTACTCGGTGGGAAACAGTCCTGGGCAAATTATTCCAAAGGATGATTTTCTCCATATAAAAGACTGCTTGAAAAGTGTTGTACGGGGAGTAACAAGCTGAACCTCATACGGATGTGAAGAATTAGCGCGACGCGTACTTCTAACATGCACCGCTCTGGGAGGAATCAAGCGGGCCACATCCTTCGAACACTTTCCATGAAAGTACTTGTAGAATAGGCTCAAGTCGCCAACCGTTCTTCGATGTTCCAGCGAATCAAGGCCGACGGTCAGTTCCGGGTCTCCAATCAGACGAACAGCTCTTCTCTGAATAAAATCCAACAAATGCAGTGTATGTTTGGGAGCGGAGCTCCAAACATGGGAGCAGTATTCCATAGTTGGTCGAATTTGAGCTTTGTAAAGAATTAACAGTTGTTGTGGAGTGTAAAGCTTTCTGGTTCGAAATAATATTCCCAACTTTTGAGAAGCTCTCCTTGCTATGCCTGCAACATGTTCATGCCAGGACATATTTGCTCCCAAATTAACGCCCAACAAATTGAGTGACGATGTTAGAGGAATGGAGTGCCCCGACATAACTATGTCGGGTTCAGCAACGTTAACTTTTTTAGAAAAAACTGCCGCCTGGGTTTTTGTAGCGTTAAATTCCACTTGGTTACTGTCACCCCAAGATAGAATTTCTTCCAGGTCTTTGTTAAGTTGAACGACTTCCTGCTGTCTGCGGATATTCGTCTGAGCAGCCGATGTCCGAGCGTTCAAAGTGAATGAAGAGATAAGTGTACTGTCATCTGCAAAGCTGTAGATTGGATTCTCGGTCTTTTCCAGCAGATCGTTAATGTAAATGAGAAAAAGAGTAGCAGACAGTATGGAGCCTTGAGGTACACCGGCGTTGATAGTGAAGGTGTTAGAAAGAAATCCGTCTACTGCCACTCATAAAGAACGCTCTCTGAGGAAACATGAGAGCCACAAACAGAACTTTTCCGACATACCATAAGAACGTAGCTTAGCCAACAGCCCATCGTGCCAAACACGGTCGAATGCCTTGGATATGTCCAGAGCAACCGCTCGAGATTCTCCAAAGTGTTCAATTGCATTGTTCCAAACATGTGTTACATAAGTCAGAAGATCTCCTGTTGATCTATTTTTTACGAAAGCCATATTAGTGATCGCTAATAATGTTGAATCCTTCAAGATATTTTAGAAGATGCCTTTTCCATGACTTTCGATATTATTGAAAGCGATTGGTCGGTAGTTATTTGGCAAGGTCTTCTTGCCTTTTTTAGGTATCGGCTGAACTGTAGCGCATTTCCAGCAGGAAGGAAATATTCCCTTTCTGTAGGATAGGTTGAAAAGTCTACAGAAAACTGGTGTTAGTTTCCTCGCACAGATTTTAAGAACTATGGCAGGTATTCCGTCAGCGCCAGAAGCCTTTTTGGTGTCTAGCTTCATCAGAATACGCTTTATAATACGCTGTCTGAAGACAACATCGGGCATCCTTGACTGCACTATGGGAATAGTAGGTGGTGTTTTTCCTTGGAAATCGACAGTAGAATGTGAAGCAAAGAGTTCAGCCAACAGATTCGCTTTCTCAACAGGTGTCGTTGCAATAGAATTATCTGGCCGTGTGAGTGGTGGTATGGTGGATTTGGTCAAATTTTGACTAACTGCCTTAGCGATCGACCAAAAGGACCTTGAATTGCCGGGACAGGCGAGAAGTTTGTTTCTAATCCGTTGATTGTGTACCTCCTTGGTTTCGTCGATAATTTCTTTGCAACTGTTCCTGGCACGAACAAATGTGTTACGATTTATGGTGTTAGGATTTTCGCGCCATTGTCGGTATGCAAGATGTTTAGAAGCAACAGCTTCTTTGCATTTTCGGTCAAACCAAGGCTTGCCGTTGGAAGGGCATTTCTTCGAAAAAGGGATGTAAGCCTCCATACCGGCCAAAATAACATCGGAAACCTCCCTGGCGCAGTCAGATGGGTCGTCGGATCGAAAACAAACGTCCAACCAAGGGAAAGTTCGAAAATATTCCATGAGATCTTCCCATTTAGCAGACTTGTAGTGCCAAATCTTGCGCGGTTTAGGCGCCTCTCTGTCATTGATTGGTAGAATACTCGATGTCGAAAGTAGTTTATGGTCGGAAGAACCTAACGGCGGATTTACGCTGACTGTGTAAATCTCCGGATTGGTGGGTAAAAAGAGATCAAGAAGACTGGCAAACTCTCCGTCTCGATCAGGGATCCGTGTTGGTTCCCCACACTGATTGAAAATGATTCGGCTTCACGACCTTGTTCATTGGTAGTATTTGAATATTTAAGCCAGTTGATGTTGTGGACATTAAAGTCGCCCAGGATGGCAATTTCGGCATTTGGATAGTTAATTTGTAAATGATCGATGGTGTCTGCAAGGGAAGCGAAAAGTGTTCTAAAGTTAGTATCACTTGGTGGTCGATAGAGGATACAGATGAACCTTGTGGTTGGTTGAGTCGTTATTTTTAACCACATAACATCAAAGTTTGGGGGCTCCAGAGTCTCTTCTCGTTGGTAAGAGAGGTCGCTTCTGACATAAAGACAGATTCCAAAGTTACGCCTAAATCGGGAATAGAAGTCGTACCCAGGATAAAGATAGTTTACTGTGCTGGTCGATGAACTGACCTTAGTTTCACAGAGAGCGAGTACATGAGGTTTATTTGATTGCAGGTGTTGGTGCACTGAATTTATGTTCGTGTTTAAACCTCGTATGTTGCAAAAATCCATTTTGAAATTCTGATCTCTGCATGTCGACGCCCCTGAACCAGCCCCACCCGGAGATCCGAACGGGGGGCTATTTTACCTCCGGAATTTTTTGTATCCAGGTGCCTCATCATGCTATCTGGTCCCACAGTCCGGGACATCGGCACAGCCACGAAACGTTAAGCAACTTCACGCAGCCTTAGCCGATGCGATGGTATCACACCGGGCGATGCTGGTGGGATCTGGGCATCTACCATCTAGGTTGTTCTTTAAGTCGCCTCCTACGACAGGCAGAACATACCGGGGGAGATATTCTATCCCGCTCCCCCACGGGAATAATAGAATATATCCTATAACCTGGCCAGAGAACCTATGTAAGTTTTATAAATGAATTAAAAAAAAAATTACATAAATCGGATAAGTGGTTCTCTAGTGCTAAGCGCACTAACGGGAAGACAGGTAGGCAGAGAGACGTTGTATTTTATATATATTATTATAGAAGATTATTGATAACCTGACCAGAGGACAAATTTATGAATTTAAAAAAAAAAACATGTAATTTGGATAAGTGGTTCTCAAGTCATAAGCGCACTAACGGACAGACAGGCAGACAGAGAGATGTTGCATTTTATACATATTATATTCTTTGCTACACGATATTGTTCCATATTTAGTTGTTTACGCAATGTATTGCAAGAGAATGCACTAGCGGCAAATTTTTTTTTCGACTTGATTCACTATTATCGTCACTCCTTATTCCTTGTGTTACCTAACCTAATAAAATATATCCTATAACCACGCCAGAGAACATATGTATGTTTAAGAAAAAAAAGCACATAAATCGGATCAGTGGTTCTCGAGTGATAAGCGCACTAACGGACAGACAAACAGACAGACAGAGAGACGTTGCATTTTATGTAATATATATATATATATATATATATATATATATATATATATATATATATATATATATATATTCCTGGCATTTGTTGATTCTAATAAGTCGTTGCATAACTTTTATCATTCCGGGGCTGATCAATATACATTTAAATACATATCTTTTTATATTCGTTATTGCATGGTCGCGTTATAGATGGCACTGGTCAACGTATTGCCATTAATACGAATTTTGCATAGATTATATCTATATTATATTCGTTATTGGCATTGCCATATCTCCATTAGATGTTGCAGTTTTGGAGAATTGGAGACGCTTTCTAAAGCAATTTCAATAACTCCAGTAGGGATTGAATCTGAAAATATTTTTAAAATTTCGGTGTCACAAAACGTTGAAGGTCGATATATAATATCGTAACCATTTAAGAAACCTAATCCTTGTTTCTAAGAGTCTAGGTCCACTATTGTTGGTTTTTTAGTTCACAGCGCCGCTTGAACTAAGATCTTGAACTTTACAAAAAAAATCGAATTTTATGCAGAATTACTTGTTGGAACCATATGACTTTTCTTCCTCGCCTAAAGATATCTAACGTGGAACCATATCCCGTATTAGCTTACGAAACCTGGTAGCGAAAAGAGCCAGATTTTTGATATCGTACTATTTTCATTGTATTGCAAACAATAGATTCAGTTCACTGATTAGAAGTGCATGCCGGATCCAAAAAGTACAAGGAAGAAACCTAGTCAGTACATTTCTACATTTTTGGAGAAAAGCAGAAATCAAGTAAGTCGTTAGGGCCTTTTTTTCTACAGACAGATGGGTGAATATTAATCTTTACCTTTAAAGTGTATTTGTTTGGAGTTGATAGCAGAATTCTCTCATTATAGATGCAAATACATGTTGGGGTGCGCCAAAAAAAAAAAAGAGATTTCTTATGCATTTTACTGGATTTTGCTACCTGTTTGGAATTATTTTTAAGGGTTCACCCTATTTTAGGCAGAGAACCTCTGCTATACAATAGAGTCATAAAATGTAAATGAGGGTTCATCGGTAGCATAGCTGTCCGAGCGGATCCTGCTTTTAGTGTTTAATAAATAAAATTATCTTAAAAATAAAGTTATAGAGATATAAGATTTATTACCAAAAATTTTTTAATCTATAAATCTATGTATACATACAAATTCACAATTCACTATATATAAGTACTTTAATTACAATCAAAAACAATCATTATAATTAAGGGTTCTAGTTCCACAGTTTCTTCTATGTATTTGTCAAGTTTCCATATTTTATTTTCTTCTTCTATGACATGTCGAATGGCATTTTTCCAGTTATCCTCTTTGATTCTCTTTATTCCGGCGAATAATAATTGCCTTATGTCCTGAAGTTTGAACGTGGTGTTTTCCCTTGCAACGAAACCTTTCATTTGTGCAGAAATTAGCTCTATGGAATTCAATTCGCAATGATAATCTAAGCACTGTGATATTCCGTTCCTTTGCCATCTCATCGCCTGCGTATTTCTTGACCTTATTTTGTTTGGCAATTTTGAGAAGTTCCGCTTTTAACATACCATCTTTATGTTTGAAATTTTTTCCTCTTATCCATTAAAGAATATCCGTTTTCTTCCATGAATTTGTCGGGAGTCGTTTTAATAATCGAGAATGGTATGGGGCATTGTCTAATACTATAACTGATTCTGCTGGTATACATTCAATCATTTATTGAAGTACTCCTCAAAAACATTGACTGTCATCTCCTCATGATAATTTTTAGTTGACTTTGATTCGAATTCCAACAAGCCATCGTTGAGAAATCCATTTTCACTACCACTATGTGCTATAATTAGCCTGCGACCTTTTCCTGAAGGAGGTTGTAATCCAGTTGACCAACCTTCCATAAAAGCTGATTTGGCACTCTTAATGTTTTTGTCAATCCAGAATTTTTTCACTGTGTCCCTCATTAACCCAAGTCTCATCTAAATAAAAAATATTTCTTTCTTCGCTCGAAATTTCCTGATTGCTCGTAGATATTCTCTTCTCCAACAAATTATTTCTGTTTTATCGATAAGAACAGATTTTCTATTGTGTTTTTCCCAACAAAAATTCGGGTTATGAAGGATTTTCCATAATTTTCATTTTTTTAAATCTGAGAAGTCCTGATCTTCTCTAATTTCTTGCAAAACTTTATGTAGTATAGATATTTCTTTCTTAATTAAAAAATGGTGTACTTTTCTTATTATTTTTTTAAAATCTTCATCGACCTCTAAGGACACTTTTTCTTCCACTTATATATAATATATATATATATATATATATATATATATATATATATATATATATATATATATATATATATATATTTATATATATATATATATATATATATATATATATATATATATATATATATGTACATATATATATATATATATATATATATATATATATATATATATATATATATCAAATACTATTTAAAAATCATTCCAATAAACCGCTTTATGTTTTCTTTTTATTCCGAAAAATCTAAAGATATTAAAAATTAATCGTGTAATATACGGTAAATGGGGATTATTCCGTAGTAACATTTTCGATTCCCAGAAAATCATTTTCCCTAAGGATTTTGTGGTTCAGAAACAAATAAAGAATGTACTTGTTTTGAATACTAAAATTTCGAATTAAATTCTATTGGGAAACGAAAAATATAAATTATGCCGCAAGACCTAATTTACTTAACAATACACAAAGGACCACAAATGGAGTAATAGGTTACACTTTAGGAGCTTAAAAAATGTGACCCTATCATGTTTGCGTATAGTTCTATAGGATGGATGTGATGAAAATATTATTATTTTAATATCTATTAGGAAATTTTAATGACTTGGTAACGACGAATTTTTATGCGAATTATTATATATATATATATATATATATATATATATATATATATATATATATATATATATATATATATATATATATATATATATATATATATATATATATATATATATATATATATATATATATATATATATATATAGAGAGAGAGAGAGAGAGAAAGAGACATGTATCCCTATAGGTTAGGGAGAACACCCGTTGATCAGTGTTGTTTTGCCTAATAAGTGAGAATCGCTTCGCTTGTTTCAGAGGTGCAGTCATTTAACTTTCACGTCATCTTGATAGCAGATTGTTCGCATACAGTATTACTCTATATTCATTATTTGTTTTATTCTACCATATATAAACTTTCAATGCCCAATTAGCCAGCATTCTAGAGGCTAATACGTATTAATTAATTGGTCTAGCTTTGACAACTATTTACAAGATGTGTAAACTTACAAGGGTGACACGTTTCTATGTTTTCTCTTCGTAATACTGGATGACAATGTAGTTATTTGCTAAACAAGATAAATAGTTAGTTAGGTAATACGACCCTTAGAATCGAAACATTTTTTTGCATTAGTGATTTTCTTTTGTGAAAGATATTTATCCCTCAGTTATCTATTTTGAAATAGACTGTGTATTTTAAGAGTTTCATTATAGATAGGGGTTCTTTTTTGAGAAATATCTCTCTCTTTCTCACTGGTCCTCGATTTTTAGTTTAGATAGATAACTGTTTGAAGCCGCCCGGTTTGCTGATTGACTCCCCTTCCCCTGGAAGTTATCTCGCTTTTAGTATTCTCTTTTTTTAATGAAGCGTTCCTTGTATCCACATGCCCCCCGCTCCTGTAACTCGGCAACACCACTGCTCGCATGATATAATTCACCCATCTCCTATCAGTATATATTAATAAAAAATGTTAAAAAAATAAACCTTTCTTAATGGGTCATTTCAATATAGTATAGTAGTAGATATATTAAAGTAGCCTTTTAGAAGCAGGTCTAGTTTTAATATTATCTCCGTACTATAGATGAAATATTTGACATAGTACAATGTTTTAAATTTTGATCTTCAAAAAAGTTTTATTGACACACTTCCGTTAAAGTAAAATCACTATATTGTTTGTTGCCACCTAACTAATTTTCCCTTATTTCTGATTTCTAATTAATATTTAGACCAAAAATAGAACATTCAATGAAAAGACAGCATGTCTTTAAATATTTACTATCGTGCAAAATAACTAGGTCGCCGCGGCGGCACCAGATTAATTAAACTATTTTCTAAAATTGGTGGTAACTGGTAATTCAGTCTTAAACCATTTTTACAAATAATTGATATCTTTCGTTGAATTACTTTTAGGTACAACTCTAGATCCAATGCAACGAAAAAAACCTCGTTTTGAAAATGAAATTTGAAAAATGATAAAATTGAAAAAGATTTTCTTTTGTGCAAGCATTACAACGGCCGGATAAAATAGTACATTTAAATTCGCTGTGAAAATCAGAGCCCTAATTTTGGTATTTACGACAAGAACCTTAATCTTTTCCTTGCCGTATTCAATACGAAGGATTTTTACAATCAACATACTGTAAATCCTTAGACATTCTGAAATGGAACGTAAAATAGACCGGATAAAGGAGTGTTTTTTTGTATTGTACTTTATTTATAAAATCCTACTCTAAAGAAAAAACGTAAAAAAAACGAAACTCTTAGAGATCTAACGAAGTCAAATTGTTAGCATTGTTCGTATACATCAATACTCGGTTAGGAATAGAATAGGGCGTACTTAGAATTACTAATATAACCAGTATTAGCTCCCATTCAGGCGACATCAGCATATTCCCAAATCATAAATTTCTAGAACCTTGGTAGGTTAATAGAAATACAGAATTTTTAGGTTATAGAACACTTTACTATGAAACGACGCTATCTGCATTCTGTATACTTTAGTTAGTTCAGTCATTTGTAATTTTGTTTAAATAAAATCTAGCTAGAAAGGAAATTTTAGTAGCTTCAACATAGGGTCTGAAGTAACCACCAATTTCGAGCTATTTTGTATTATTGTCAATGTAATTACAAAAATAAAAAATCCACTTACTGATTCAATATGGCGACCACCACTCATTGGGTTTCGAAGTGACTAAACAAAAATATGTGCTAAGAATTTAAAATAGAAAAGAAATGGCATTTTAAAACAAATCTGTTAATGAAAAATTTTATCAGAATTTTTTTACAGATATTTTGGACACCTATAATAATTTCCCAAAACTTTCATTTCTGGAACATTTCCTCGTCGTATAGACTCAACTAAATATCATAACTATTTTGTTTATGACGATTCACTTGACAAATAACTCACAAACCAATGATACTTATTTGAATGGTTTTAACATGTAAAGGCCAATGTGAAATTTAACAGTCATATGCTTCGTTAATTGTTTATCATCTTTTGCAGATCTACTACATTACAGCAACGTAGAATTGTTCATAAATACTATTTTGCCATTACCATGATTCCAAATATAAACATTGAATTTTCTTTGCAAAACCCTGTATTCACAATTTTAGGGCTATTTTAGTTATGATCATTCATTCGGCAGTGGTATTTTTACCAAAAATTTGAAGTAATGCTCTTTCTAAAATTTTCATTATTTTCCTACTACCAGAGCCAGCAGTAATTTAATTACAGTAATCGAAAACAATAAATCAAATTACTATTTGTCATCTAATTATTTTAACTCATATGCGATCTTACCATCTATGACCCAATGGTAATTAGTAAGGAAACCCAAATATGCAAGTGAAAAACTTTAAAATATGCGCATAAATATGCAAATAATTTTCTCAAAATATGCACATACATGTTGTAATTATGCAGTAAAAAAATCGAAATAGGCTTGAAAAATGTAAATTTATTGTTTCACATTACATGATATGAGTACTATACAAAAGTAGCAATAAAAAACCCATTTTAAATTTTCAACATACAGGGCGAATGAACTAAATCTAAATATAATATTATATAAATTAAAAAATAAATATAAATAATAATGTATTTTATTACTTTACTTAAAGATGAACATATAATAATAATAATAATGTAGGTACATATTATAAAAATTTACATACGTAGTAAACAGCATAATAAAACATACATTTTAAATTTGATACATACAGGGCGATGCAACTAAGTAAGCGGAAATATGCAAATACTGCAAAAGACAGGGTCGCCGTTAGTTATAAAAACAATAAACTACTAAATGTTTCTCAAAATTCTCCATTAAAAAGTTTTGTCTTCTATCGTTGTATAAAAATTTATAAATTGAGAAACTTCTTTCCATATAGACTGATGTAATAGGGGCGTTTTTAAAATTAATAGCATAGGATCTAAATCAATGGAATCAGTAAAATCTTCCTTTAAAACATTAGCTACTTGGCTGACAAATTGAAACCCACTATTTTATTCCATAACATTCCGAAATTTTTGAAAAATTTTGCTCCCAATTTTACCTGCGACATTTTCAAAAGCGACCTCACATTGTTTTATTAGTTGAACACTTCGGGTTAATTGCAAATTAGATTCCTCAATTTGAGTTATGGTTTTAGAAACAAAGCTATAATTTGTTTTAAGAAAGGAAAGTTGTTGTTTTATCTCCTTGTTTTTGAATAATCGTTTGAGTTCTGTAAGGGATTGGGAAGATTCGTCTGATAATTCTGCAATTATTAGACCATCTAGTTGACAGAAGTTGTCGCAATAAAAAAATGTTGCTTCCAACCAAGTCTTGTAATAACAGGCTGAGGTGGAAGAGGAGTGTTTGGTAGTTTTTCTTTGTAGAACTGAATCCTCAAAGGCGCTTTAAGGAAGATTTTCTTCATGTTAGAAATTAAGTTATTCACAAGCGGAAAATTATTCCTAATTTCCTCAGCAACCCTATTTAAAGCATGAGCGAGACATGTTACATGTATTAAGTTTGGATAAAAAATTTTCAAATTTTGCCCGGCCTTTATCATGTACGGTGCTGCATCTGACAAAATAAGCAAAAAATTATCTCCTGGAACAGGCGTAGGAAGAAAAAACTTCGATAGTTCCTCTTGAACAAATCTTGCCACTATCAATGCATTTGTTTTTTCTAAACTGTTTGGAAGCAATCAGATAAGATTTTGGCAAAATATCGTCGCTAAGAACTCCACTCAATAAATGCGCAATATACCGTCCTCTTGAATCGGTGGTTTCATCAATACATATATAAAAATGTTCGTTGCGAATTTTACCTTTAATTTCCTCAATTACCTGTGAATACAAGGAGCTTACGTCGTTTCTCCGTATTGTTGTTTCACCTGGGATATTAAATTTGCAATACTTCTGGAGGAAGGAAGTAAAGTTTTGATTACATAGCTTCGATAACGGAATGTTTGATGTCATCATTGCACGGTATAGATCTCGATTAAAGATGTCTTGTTCATTTAGCTCTTTATTTTTGTACGTTGATTGGAAACATTGCATTAATGTGTGTTGCGGCCTATCTCCAGGTTTCGTCTTACTCAATTTGGCAATATGGCAAGCAGTTTTCACGTGTTGCTCTATTTGAAATTTTTTATCGCATGGGATCTGCAATATAAAAAAGAAAATTTAAAATTATATGAAAACAACACTATGTTTTAATTTCCAATATATTTAAAGTCACTTGACAATTGTTTCACCATACAAAGGCTTCTTCAGAAGTAAATAAGAAAGAAAAATATTTGGTAGTAGTTCTTATTTACTTCTGAAAAAGCCATTGTATGGTGAAACAATTGTCAAGTGACTTTAAATATATTGGAAATTAAAACATAGTGTTGTTTTTATATAATTTTATTATGAATTGCCAACAAGTATCGGGTAACACAATCAAAGAAAGAAAATTTAATTAAATAGAAATTTTGTTAAATAGGAAACTAGGTGCTTAGGGCAGGCAAAAATTAAAATTCTGCTTTGTACCTTTTTTATTAGATTACCTAGAAATACATATGTGAAATAGAAATTTTATTCGTTAAATGGAAGAAAAATAACTTAAATAACATTGAAAATCGCATCAACGGCAAAATCCTGACAAAAATTTCGTTATGTTTAAATATTAAACGAAAATGAAATACCCTGTATATTCAATAGGTATTCAAAAATTATACTTACAATTTTGACACATGCGGAACAGTAGATTTTTCCCATATCTATTCTTAGTTCTTTGTATGGTTTAATCCACTCTGACACACTACTGGCTTTGGGCATTTCACTGTAGTAAAATACGACTCACAAGATAAAAAGCACAAATCGACGTAACCACTTTAAAAGCACAACCAAAAATGAAATCTAATAAATTAATAATACAAGTATGCTCTGATGGCCGTCTGAGGTTTACTGACTAGTTTTTACTGACCATAAAATAATAAAATTTATTTGGGGAAAACCACCGGCGCGGCGGCGGCGGCCTAAACATCGACCCTTATTCCGAAAAATGAATAAAAACGCATGTCAAAGATCTACATTATTATAAATTCCTTCAAATATGCCCATATATGCTATTTTTAAAGCATTTATGCAAATATTTAGAAAAATGCATATAATATTCAAAATATGCAATATATGCGCTTTGCATGTTCGGGTGTCCTTAGTAATTAGTTTTCCAACACCTAAGATTAAGGTAATTGTTCATTGGTCATTTCTTCTGAGTAATCGAATTAATTTTGTGGGTATTTGAATTACTATATAGTAATTATAATAGGGCCCGAGTAATCGAATTAGTAGAACGGTAATTTACCTACCCTCAATATAACAAATAAATAAATTATCATAAATGTTGTAGATTTTTGAATTAATTGAATTGAAATTAAATTGATTAAACTACTATAACATTAATTGGATGACCATAAAATAATTATATTAGACCAAGAGTTAATTCAGTCAGAGTAATTTAGTGTAAACCGAATTAATTTGTAGATGTAACTTGAGTAAAGGGTAACGGCATTAATTTTTCCAAATTACCAATAATTAGTTATTCATTTTTCAATGCAGTTTTAAAAGTAAATGGTAATTGTAATTACTTTCTAAAATAAATGGTGACAGTTCTGTCTTCATTTCGGCTATTACCAAAAACAATAATCAGCACTGAATCTTTAATATATATTACTGTATACACTAAAAGGCTAATCCTCGAATATGAGCTATTTTAGTAATGATGCTTTGTTCGGTTCGGCTGTATCTTTTTTAACCCACATTTTTGCGAAAGTTGAAATCTTGGTGTTTGTCATATTATCATTTAGTAAAATACGATTTCAGGTTATCTCCAAGATCATCAGTTTCAACAGTTATATTTTTTTTTTGCGAGTACTTATATATGTGTTACAACTGTAATTCGAAATATAAGCTATTTTATCGATAACGAATACCTTGACAATCATGTTTATAAAAACAATAATTTGAAACAGTTTCGACATAGAAATGTCAATGAGGAAATTGAGTGCTTTTAGTGTTTCATACGGAACACCTATAAGATCACTTCGGTGTCCATTTGTTCGTCTATCTGTCCGTCTGTCCCACCCGATTTTCTCCGAAACTATTTGACACAGAAAGTTGAAATTTGGCACTAATATACGAATTGATGGCCTCATCAGAGCCATGTAGTTTTGAAAGTTAAATTTTGACGTAAGGGGTTAACTTTGGGAGGTGAAATCGGAAAAAAAAATTTACCAGGTCATCGAGTGGGCTGTCAAATGAAAGCTTGTCAAAATGCGAGTTCAAAAATATATATAACGTAATACTTGCGCACACTTTTCTTTGTATTATTTTTAAAACATTGCAAAAAATCGCTATCCCCCCTTATCTCGAGAAATACTGATCAAAAATTTTTTTAAACATTCTGGAATATTCTCCACAGGGTGTAGATTAAACGAAAATTAATAATTTTTCTAGTATACAAAAAAAAACAAAAATTTCAAGGTTATCAGTTTTCCGTAAAGATCGAAAATTTTTTTTATTGAGAACTCATTTGGGGTATGTGTTGTGAAGTCATTGCTCATTTTAAACCTCCGTAACAAAATTTTTTATTTTTAAAGCAATCAACATACGGTACACTAATTGCGCAAGTCCGACTTGCACTTGGCACCTTTTACCAGGATTAGTTTCTACACGCCCAACTGTATTCTTTTAGCCAAAAAGACTAAAATACTTTTAAAATTTGAACATAATTGTTAAAGTTGAAAGAATTTTTTACCATTTTCAATGTATATGTTATCGTGAAAGCCCGAAATTGGAGAATGTCAGTATTCTCCGGTGAATATCGACACATACCACATACGGTGAAAGATCGAATATTTCGTTATATTATGATACATTCGAACCATCGCCGGTATATGTCGATAAGCACAGGTAAGCTCTGTTGGGGGTCGAAACGACAAGCCGAGAACACACAGCTAAAGAAAAGCGACAAAAACGCCAAATCCTTTGTTCTCTCTCACCAAATCCTCTGCCGGGATTGCGGTCACGTGGCATCTACTTGTTAGATTCTCGAACATTCTGCTGTTTGCTCAATCTTATGCAAGTTTTTACTTGTTAAACTCTCGAACACTCTTCTGTTTGCTCAATCTTATGCAAGTTTTGCTGGTGCGTGCTACGTTTACTTAATTTTTATTTTTTTACCCGATAACCTGATTTATATTGAATGGCTACTGCAGTGAACCGGATCTTTTTTTTGAAAAGTTGCGTGCATTAATTGCGAGTAAAAGAGAAGACCATTGTTTTTATTTTTCTCAAAGAAAATACTCTAAAATACTTTCTAAAGTGATTTCTGCTAAAACTAAATGCAGTACACCTTTGGATTTCAGACGATTACAACTTTTTGACATTTTAAAAATTAATGATGAAGAGAAGTTAATTGTGGTATTAGAACCAAGAGAAACGAATATACAGTATCATGATACCAATAATGAATTGTTCATTATACCGTCCCAAACTCACATCAGAATAGGCCATGGAGAAAGAACACGTATTCTTAAAGAATTGCAAGTTAAATACAAAAATATTACGTATGAAGTTGTAATGATGTATTTAAATTTATGTAAACAATGTCAAATGAAACATAGCGCGCCTAAAAAAGGTATTTTTGTGAAACCATTGGTCAGTTCGGAGTTAAACTCAAGATGTCAAGTCGTTCTGATAGACCTATAGTCACACAGGGATAGAGATTATAAGTTCATAATGGTATATCAAGACCATTTAATGAAGTTTGTCCAGTTACGACCTTTAAAAACTAAGATAGTGAAGAAGTAGCGTATCACCTTCTTCAGATATTTTTAACATTTCGTGTCCCAGCTATGTTGCACTCAGATAATGATAGGGAATTCAGTAATCGAGTCATATCCGAAATATGCGCTATGTGGAAAGATGTTAAGATAGTTCACGGAAAGTCTCATCATAGTCAAACACAAGGCTCAGTTTAGAGGGCCAATCTGGATCTACAGAATAGGTTAACTGCATGGATAAACGATAACGATACAAATAAATGGTCAGATGGTTTGCCCTTTGTTTAATTTGCCAAGGACCCAACATACCACGAAGGAATAAGCCAAAGTCCTTATGAAGGCCTGTTTGGCGTTAAACCGTCATCTTCGCCTGGCGAACAAATCACAGATATTGAAATCGAAGAACAGCTTGAAGAAATTGTTCATACTTTTGAAGAAAATTTGAGCAGTGACCATACCAAAAACCAAAAGAAAATATTGAAGAGGGGCTGTAGCCTACCACGTATTCGTATTAAGCCCTGATTGAACAACACGAGTTTATTTCTATAAAAAGACCGGCCTCGAAAGAGAATCTTCTACTACAAGCAATTAAAATTTGACGAACCTCAAAAAGAAAATTTCCTCCTGCTCAAGTACGAATACAAGTCCTTGATGTACAGATGCCCGAAATGTGTTGGCGGTTGTTGTTGGAATAGAAGACTCCGACTTTTATGTATTAGTAAATAAAAATGGTACCCTGAAGCAGCTTTATACCCGTAATCAGTTCGTAATTTGTAAAGAAAAGTTACACTGAATAAATGAGATATTTTCTCAAAAAATGTCGCTGAGAGAAGCAGCTGCAACTAATTCGAGAAGCGGAGGGCAAGGCTATACACGCTATAATTGCAAAAAGAAGTGTCCCATGACTAAATGCAATGGTAAAAGCAAGGGACTCTTGTGCAATTCAAAGTGTCATAACACTTTAAGTTGTTGCAATAAATAAGATTTTATAACGTTAGTCACATTTTCTGATTTAAAATATACTATTCGTTTTAGGTTCAACAGTTTATTTACATGTGCTGTTACTTAAGCTTTCTCCTGTTTTGACCAATATCGTATATTAAAAAGTTGAATTTTTGTCTTAACGTGATAAAAATATTTTTATCAATGTTCACCATGAGTGCTGAATGTCGACATTTACCGGTGTAAGAAATAATGATATTTAGCAAATATTTCGTACATACACCAAGCGACTATGTGAAATGTAACATTCACCGAAAAATATCCACATTTGCCAGATATCGGTCTTTCACAGTAATATATATACTACATAATAGTAACATTTTAATCGACAGTGCTTTTACCGGAGACACTTTTATGTTACAGTCACTGAAAAATTTAATGATGCTCTTCGTGAAGTTATTTGATCACCTATAGTAGCATTTCATCAACTACAATAATTTGTAGTTCAGCGGTAGGTAGACATCGTCGTCAACCTAGCTACTAAAATAAGAACTCTTTAGCCTATGTTATTAGTAAAACTTTGGTTTGTTTTTCACCAAAAATAAATATGTACAAATGCAGCTGCATAGGACGAATAAAATAAATCCTTAAGCAGTGTGGATGCGTTAAAATATTAACTTTTCGATTCAACTCTGACATATTTTCAAAGTGGTCGACGTCTATTGATAATATCAATGGGCAAATAGCTCGTGATGTAATCTAGTCAAAATAGACATTTAACTTTGCAAAAATTCGCATAGAGCTGAAAATTGGTAGAGGTCTTAAATACACTATTACAAATAAAATATCAAAAGTCCCGACCGATCCTAAGTCTGCGAAAAATTTTATTTAAGGTCAAAGGTCAAAAATATCGGTTTTTTCACATTTTTTCACGTAAACGGTAAATGTTATCGTAAAAATGGGCCAAACAAAAGTTGTAGATCATACAATTCTCTACAGAAATTGTTCTTATACTTTTTTTCCTACGAATCACCTTGAGATATCGCGATTCCAAAAGTTGGAGCAGTATATTACATAATATGCACACATTTCCGCACCACCAGGTAGTGTACTTGGCGCATTTTTTTTAACGTAGTTTCCCCAGTAGGCATACTCCACGATCTATTGTGATTAAGTTTTATTAGACAGTATCCTATTGATTGAAAAATAGTACTATTGGTAATAACTAAAATGGAACGGATTATTGTTGATTTCGGGAAAATTTTAGTCTGATTGTTAATCTTCAAATGCTAGTTCAACAGTAATGTCTTCATCTTCGCTTTCTTCTTTCTCTTCTTGCTGGATTTTGATAAATTGTTCTGAGAAGGAAGATGTATCACTTGTCTCCTCATTGTTACCATAAGAATCCTCATCTGTTTTATTTGATTCAACATTGGAGCAAGACTGGCCTAGACAATTGGTACATACTGGTGAACAATATAATCTGACTTTTTTACCGCCACAATTTTTACTACAACCCTTCTTGCAATTACAAAAAATAGTGTTAAGAAGTTTTTCTGGAGCAGGTGGGAGTAAAGTTTGAATTGGCTCCAAACTAATATTTATTAATTTCCAACCCCAGTCTACTGGGTCCAGTTGATTGCCTAGCCATACTTGAACTTGATAGTATACACGATATAAGTGTTGATAAGCAGAAGAAGATGTTGGAGGAAGACAAGATAATTGTACTATTTTATTGTTCCGTGTATTTTTTTACAAAACTTAAGTATCTGTACTTGTCTATACAATCAATTTTTTTTGGAACTTCATATATAGCGAGAAGAAAGCGAATCCCATTTGTGATGACTTGTGGAGAAGAGTCAATCTTTTAAAATACTTCTGCACAATCAATTAAATCATTATTATTACTTTTTTCTAACAACCTAAAAACTATTATTTTACTCTTTTTGAAAATTGCTGATGTAGTATCCCAGCCAGTTATTGCATGTAAAAATAAAATATGAGCTTGACATTTTGGATATGCAGATAAACTTTCCGATGAATATATTTTTGTTTGTACTTGAGCTTTCCCAGGTTTTAAAAAGTAAATAATCTTATCAATTGGAGTTCGATTAACAAATCAACATCTATACCAACAACCATAGTTGTATTTGTTCTATTGAATTGTTCTATTGCTGTTTGAATTATGAAGACATCAGCGTCATTATCTGCTTGTTTTACTAAAATGTTTGCAGCTTTAAACTTTTCACATAACATTGAAATGAAGCGAGACTTGTTGTAGTCCGACGACGTTGTTCTATAGCTTTAATATTTATCTTGTAATATCAGTATAACCATCAAATACTATAATCACGGGATGACCAAAATGTCTATATACATACTGAGCATATTTATCAAAAATAACATCAAATGTTTCTTCTCGATCCCACACAACGTGGTGTAATAGATATCCTCCATCGAGGATGTAGGTAGCATTTGTGTTGTGAATTTCAATGTTCACAGATTGAAAGCAATCATAAATGGCTGGCTTCTGTGTTTTACGCATTACAGTTGCATCGAAGAGTGATAATGGGTAGGGGGCTAATTAATAATCGAAGAATTTTTCAAGTTCATCCTTAAACCTCTTAGTAATACTCATGCGTTGAAATAATAATACAGGGTCTATAGGTAGTTCTCATCATGAACTTTTATGGTGCTACTTAATTTGATATTACTAAATGCTTGTCCAGTCATTTTAGTCATAGAAGCAATTCCAACTTCACGAGCATTATGACAATTAATTTTATTATCACCGACAACTCCACTGGCAATTGATATGATTTTTTTAACCTCAAAAAATATTTTAATGTCTTCAGTATCTCTCGTTACAAGTGAATCACTTGCATTTACATGCTGATCTGTTCCATTCTAACACCAGCGAGATCTTCCAATCCTTCATACACAGTATTCATCGCAGGCATGCCATAAACCCATTTACTTATGACACTCTCTTGCGTACTTCTCCCTCAAGCAACACCTGCATCTGTCTTCACTGATTTCATCATTGATTGCTCAATCATCATATCCGTCGAAGTTCCAGAATTTAATTTATCAGAACGTATAACAGTGAAAAATCTATTTATAAACCTTTGGTAAAAACTAGGATCAGTTAAGTTCTTTAATTGTAGCATATCTTACAGATATAAGTGCGCAGACTTAGCATAAGGAAAATGTCCTTTAGTTTTTAATTGAACTGATAAAGTAATGCTTCAACTATTTCATCACCAAATTTAATATCATTATATGAAATAATGTTATTTATTACATTTTCAACAGTATTATTAAGATTTGCATCCATCTCATTAACAATAATAAGTTCTTTTGATATTGTTGTTGCAGAAGTGAGATGAAGTAATGTATGAGCTCCAACAGCTCTCGCGTAAGCATGGCCATTGAGCATTTTTTCTAATGAATTAGGTGCATAAATTAAAGAAAGCACCTCTTTTATGCCACTTTCTTGCATGTTATAACCAATTGCTCCAAAAAACGACATAAGTGAATGAAAACCTCCAAATCTTATTATGATCTTTCATAAATCAAATCCTTTAGGTGCTGCAGATACGATTTCTCGAGCTTTTGCATACAGAGGTTGATCAAAAGTAATAATGCATGAATCGTGGCCATAATATTTTGCATTCTCCAAAGTACAAAGTAAAGTTGTGTTACTTACTGGTTGATAAATAAATGGTAAGAATGAAATCGAAGTAAATCTTCAATTCATAATATTACTTGTTAAACGTTCAATATAACCATTCCAACCGAATAACGATAAATTTTTCCATTTCCCATATAACCATAACATATCTACTTTTTTGAGTAAAGATACTGTTGTATCACTTTCATAAGCAAAATTTTGCGCAGCTATTTTACTATATCCTACTACACCATCATCTTGATAGACTCGTATTGGCACATGAGCTTTTGCTGCGAAATTTTTTGCTAAAAGGATTTTATTTCTTCGTGATATATTTTCTTCTACTGTAACTGAACTTCTCGGAGTAATAATTTGAATGATACCCATTATGTGGAGCGTGTTATGTCCGTTCAAAGTATATACATTGCATTGTCTGCAATTGAATAAATGTGCCAGTTTCTGGTGGTAAGATATAAGGTGAACGATAAAAAACTGCTGCTGCCTCACACATCATAGTACTACTATAGGATGCACACAAACCAAAAGACGAAAAAATCTGTATAAAACGTTTGGATCCAAATCGTCGATGAAAAAAAACTGAGAGACCCAGTTGCAATATTGATTTGAAGGATCTAGGCCGAACAGCAGTCATAATACAGTGGGTGATAGTTGTACATATTAATTTTAAATGTTCTAATTTAAATAGTTTATTTTTCAAAATTATTCATTCCAAAAAATAAGTCAACGACTCCGGAATATCACTGTGAATATTTTCAAACATTCGTCTAGGCGGGGGGTAATTATTATTGTCAAATACTGCAGATTGAATATCCTCTCGAATGATTTCTGCCGCAGCTTTCAGTATTCTAAATCGTTCTTCTTTTTCATTTTGTTTTCTGTTGTCATACCAAGCTTTGTTGAAAATATCGTGTTAATTGTCAATAAAACAGATAAATGTTAAACTTCCTTTTTTCTCAGTTATAATAATTTTATTACCATTTTTTAATTTTAATCTTGTCTTAATTGTTCTATTATCTATAGCTAGATTTTTGCAAATATTTTTTAATTCTTCCAATGAAAACTGGCAATCATCTCTATTTTCAGTGTATGCAAATATTTCTTCCATCGCTAAAGTAATAGAATCATCTTCAGGACGAGCGATTTTACTCCCCGTGGTGGGTCTCAAAAAGGAATTATAACAATCATTATGGTACTTAGCCTCAGCAGCAATAACAGCTTCGTAATCAGAACGAGGCCGAGCTATTTTTAGAATATAATCTTTAAATAGAAATCTAGCAACATGATAAATTTTACGCCGAACATTCTGGGCTTTATTCTTTTCAACCTCTTCATTTGCTTCACCGCCGCAATAATTTTTAAAATGAAAAACCGACTCACTTACTCACACTCTAGTACGAGGTGGACTAATCGTAGATGTATTGGCTTGTTCCATCTCGTATTGTTTTTTAGCTGCAGCAATACTACTCTTCCGAGTGTACATTTTACGACACTGCACATGGATTGCTTGTCTTCCGGGTATTCAAGAAACCCATCATTTCTTTCAACACTTGAATTAATCAATGTCTTCATTCCACGATCAACAACAACAATTTCACTTTCAAGCAAAGGTTTACTACAAATAAAGCAAAAGTGCTATATTTTTTGAAAATTATTTAACGGCAAAAATTGGAATCAAAAATAATATCAATAAGCATGTCTGTTCACTACAAAGAAACCTTCAATACTAAAAGTAGTTATTTCATTTACATCCTTCAAAAAAGGGCAGGTATACGACCGTCGCTACTCGAACAATGGAGTAGCTAACAGATGTTGCTCAAGGTTATACGGGAGAACCGAATTAGGGACCGAGTGTATATTCATTCAGAATCATATAATTTGTACGTATTTTAGTGTGTGAGTCGCATAAACCAATATTTCCATATTTTTACTTATATTGACGTATACAGGCCGTATAAGAGTGCATATTAGTATTTTCGATGTTTGAAATCGTGATATCTCATGAATAGTGATTCGTAGGAAAAAAAGTATAAGAACAATTTTTGTAGAGAATTGTATGATCTACCACTTTTGTTTAATCTATTTTTACGATATTTTATTTGTAACAGTGTATTAGTGTACTTATACCAATTTTCAGCTTTATGCGAATTATTGCGAAGTTACCACTTTTTTTCGTCTATTTTGACTGGATATGTCCCCTCCTTGGCCACACTTTTTTTACAGAAGGGTCTAAAACAAGAATTTGTATTAAGAGAGAGATTTTATTTTGTCAAGGTCATCATATTTTTTTGAATTGTTCGGTCAAAATTTTCTTTTTTGTGAAAAATTCTTACCCCCCGCGAACACTGATCTACTTTTTGATGGCGATGAGAAGGATCTATGCTTTCAAAGTTTTAATATAACGTCTTTTTGAATTTGAATGCATTTTGCCTAGTTACAATTTTTTTATTGGACTGAGAAGGTTTAAGTTTTGTTTAAATTTTCAAAATTCTGCTCTAAGAAAGGTTTTTTTTAGAAGTCATTGATTTGGTTCTAGTGCCCTGATATGGATTTTGCTATAAAAAAAAAAGCTATTTTTAAGAGGAGCCCGTATTCGTCATTTAATTTCACGGAAGCTTACCTATATGCATATGCCTCCCCCTTCCCTATGGATGTATCTTCCCTTTAGAAACAGGGCTTTATTTTTATTGGAAGAAATTTCTGGAATTTTACGGAGGAAAGGTTTCTTTTTTCTTCATCGTCTTGTCTTCGGTTTTTAAGTTGAGTTTAATTTTTTAAAATTCTACTTAAAAAAATAGCTCTTTTTATGAAAAATCTGCTCCGCCCTCCATCAGTTCTGAAATTTGGTGTAAATTGTTAAAATTCCACTGATTTTTAGTTTACTGTATTGAAAAGATCCTAAGCTATGCAAAACGGTTTTTTTTTTTTTTGTCAAGAGGCTTTGCCTAGTTGTCATGTGGTGCCTCCTTCGCACACAAACTTTTTAGTGTGCTTTTTTTCCTTAGAGTAACACATTTTGAATCCTGTTTCCTTCGACTTTTCATCAGTCCCATTAAATATACATATACACTACAATGCATTTGTCCTACACATTTTATAATAAAAATAAAACGACAATGATTGTTCCGAACATTTGAACAAAATTAAATATAATATTATCCATTCGTTATTCACTTTTAGTGCAGCACACATAAGTATGCAAAATATGAAAAATATGGTTGAAAATATTAACTATATAAGGACGCACTGTTGGTAAACAGTAATGGTAATATAACTGACGTGTATTAAACGTCAAAGGTATATTGTTGGTATGTAAAGATAAGATCTGCTTAAACGATGTGTGAAATATGGAACCGAAAATACCAGGAAATTAAATGACAATTTGCGGATATATCTTTGTTTATACAATACAACCCACCCAAGTATAAATTTATACAGTACAAATATAATGTAAAGTATAACCTGTCCCAAAATATAAGATCATGATTTTTGCCGTTTTAAGTGGGCAATATAAAAATTCTAACCCTTTGTTTATGATAGGTTGCAGAGATGGACTTAAGAATTTTATTCATTAATGCAAATAAATAAAATTATAAGTGTTTTTGGAGATGTTTATTTATAGATGCATGTAAAAACAAATGGATAAGAAGTATAAATATACAGTTTGAATAAATGGGGTTTACCAGAGGGGACATATTGTATAAATAAAAATATATTTTAACTTAAGCCTAATTCGGTTTCAATATCACTGTCATCAGCTGGGATAATTATCAGTGGTTTTATATTATTTACATAAATATATGAATCTTCAACTTTAACAACGTGCTGAATGAAATTCTTCCAGCTTTTACAAGGTATATCATTTATAACTTTTTTTACTAATTCAACCACTGACACACTTCAAGTAGGAGAAACATTTTGTGCCCTTATTTTTGATTTAACTTGATGTCAAATATGTTCAATTGGATTAAACACACAATAATACGGGGGAAGCTGCAAAACAGTGTCCCATTTTTTCAGCCATACTATCACAAACATATTTCTTTTTCAATTTGTTGTCTTTCAAAACTTCCAAAAAATCACTTTTTTTAAACTAAAGTCAAAATAAATGTCATTTTCTAACATATATTCCTGTATTTCCGATTTGGTGATGGCTGCATTAGGAACCTTATTTAGTAGGCGACTATGGTAACTTGCATTGTCCATAACTATAACACTCTGTTCGGGAACATTTGGCAAAAGGAAATTTTGAAACCAATTTTCAAAAAGTTCTGCGGTCGTGTCTTCGTGATAGTCCAAACTAGAATCTTTTATGTTTTTTGCAGATAATAGTAGACAATTTGAAATCCAGCCCTTTTCAGATCCAGCATGTAAAATGATTATTCATTTACCTTTATATAAAGGTGCGTTAGTCTGACATTTTGTACTGCTGTCAACCCACCCTTTTTGCACAGTGTCATGGGTATCGAACCATGTTTCGTCAAGGTCAATTATTGGCCAATTCTCTAAACGATTCTTTTTAATTTCTTGTAAATAAGTATGTCGCAAGATTCCTAATCTTTATGACCCCGTCACTACTTACCTTTTGTTGACTTTTCAGAACGTGAATCCCATTCTTAAGAGAATTCTGTGAAGAGTTGATCGGCCACAATATATATTGGTCCCGTTCTGCAACAGTCTTGATTTTATTTTGTCTAGTGTCGGCACCAACTGCTCTTCATACATAGAAAATATTTTTCTCCTGATGACGTCTTTTTCACAATAGCCTACATGATGCATTTGAAAATTTTTCCGTTTTTCTTGTTCCTGAGTGATGGTTTTCCTACAATACTCTTAATCGTGGAAATTGGAGTTCTTGTTAGTTCACTGGTTTCTTGCCAAGCACTTTGTTTATTCAAATTTCTTTTTATCAAACTGTCGTAAACATTTTTCACTATTTATTTAGCATCAAATGATAAATGTTTTCTCTTGCGATAGTCATTATTGCAATTTTCCCACGGACGCCACATAATTAGAATAAAACCGTTACGTTGTAAGTTGTAAGTAAAACTAAAAATAAAAATAATAAAAAATATCTTTCGAATCTTAACTTGCGACTTGTGGTCATTAGGCCTATATTACCAAATACTTAAAGGGCTCCAAACCGGGTTGCCAGGTAGTAAATATATTGGTAAAAATAAATCCAATATGATTGCAGGTACAAGTGAGGGAGGTATGCAAAGCAAGTAAAATAAAAATACGTTTATCGTAACACCTGGCAACTATGCACAAAACCTTACTAGGGTCGTTTATTGCCCCACTGAAAAAGCAAAAATGCAGGATCTTATATCTTGGGATTTACATTAACCTTATTACTAACCAGAATAGTAATTATTATGATTCTCAACAACCAGCGTAAAAGAAAATTAAATTTCTGTCACACAAGCTAGTTAATTTTATAATATTAATATTATTATTAAATAATTTTAAAATATTTGTTTTCCTTTGTTGTCCACTATCTGACCTATTAATTACTTTTTACACCTTCTATTTATTGTCAGTACAAACTAGTAGTTTTCCAAATTAACCGTAAATATTTCTTCACTGCACTCTTTAATACACTGTACTGCCTCGTTTCGGACATTTCTACACCCCTAGAACATAATTTATACAAAACTATTACACTCTAAAAACTCAATCCTAAAATTTAACAACATAAAATTATTAAACTATGCAATAGAATAAAAATTATAACGTGTTTTGTCACATATTACCTTTAAATAATTCACACATGCATCTTTTTTACTCGTATTTGTCATATATTAACGACATTTCTACAAATTACATTTACGTACTTTAAAACGAATTACATTTAATAAATTTCAACTTCTGGAAGTTTCCAACTTCGGCTTTTAAGGTAGAGTATGAATTATTACTTCCAATAAGTGTCAGAGAAGAGATTCTCTACCGCAGTTGAAATGATCAGATTTTTACAGAAAATTCGGGTCAGTATTTATTATCGATTGTGACAATATTACACAAATAAGTTTTGTAAAAGAATACGTATTATATTTGATAAAAAGTATTTAATTTAAATGTATGGTCCAGAAGTAACCAGTTAAGTAGTTTAGTGAGAGTAATCAGATATCAGTTGTTTACGCATTCTAGCTTATTTACAGTCTCATAGTCGTTTATGTCCTATTAAACTGATTACTTTTGGAGCATGGCCTAAAATTGCATAGTTATATAAAATGTAAAAACCTACAGGAATATTAAGTTTATATGTAACTAACATAATTTTTACATTTTGTCTTCAAAGGGAAAATGGCTATTTTGGTCTTGTTCCTGTTAAAATCTTACAAATATCTTATAGACTGGCTGTAGTGAAAATTAGAACCACGTTTTCCTTTAAAGAAGCCCAGCATTAAAAAGTGTATGTCCCATACACCATTGAGGAAATTTTTCGATTTTTATTACAACCTCTCGCCTCGCTCGAATTTAAGAGATATCGCTAATTAAGTCGATCTAGACAAACTGACTCGTTAGTATAAATTAAACATTAAAGCGAAAATTGCATTTTATTTAAACAGTTGACGCTTTAGTCAGTGCAGTTTAGAGCAAGAGTTAATGCGGCCAGTTTTCGCTAAATGTTTCAACAATAATTGTGATGTGGATCTTAATCGTACTTCTACTTTTTAAAGAGTAGAAATATGGAAAACATTTATTTATTGAACTTCTAGCCCAATTGTCATCCCTTTTTTTATATACACACGGTAGAAAAAATAATTGTCATTGCGAAAACGAAATAGTTCTCTTAGTTTTTACTTCTCTTGCTGAAGGGAAGTATTGTATTTGTGACAACAATCGCACTCCGAGATTTTTGCATTTTTTCGCGTTTCAGGGTTCCTAGATCAAGAAAAACATGATTCCTCATTTCCGTCGGTCTATCTCTTCTGTTGACAGAATAAATGTCGAACAAAATGAGATTTTGAGTTTAAACTTACACGGTGTCAATGTGACAGAAGAGAGATGTAGACGAGATGTTTTGGTATATATCATGTTTTATGCTATTTTTTTTTACTTTTTCCGGAGTCAAGAAATCTGCAAATGGTTTTATTTTTTCAATTTCCCCAGATATAGTATATATAGGGAAGTGTCAGGTTTCTAACCCATATTTCTGAAGCCGACCGGCCAGCAACTTAACATTTTTTCGTAATTAATACCCATAATTTTTTAAACGTATGTGCACAAAACCTTAAATGGGATCATTTAAGATTTCGTCGATCACAAAAAAAATATATTTTGATTTTCTTCTGCTTTTCTCTCTCTTATTATGTTATAATGTAAATTACGGAACCGGATGAAATCTTTATTTAAAATTTGTTATATTTATGTTACTTAACAGTAGAAAAAAAACCTAGAGCTTTTAGTAATATATGGTAGTTGAAAGAGGTGGTGACCGATAAATTTTGTTGGTCCAGTCTTTAGATTATTTATTAGTGAGTGAAAGTCAAAGTATGTTGTAACCTGCTAAACTGTCCTCAGTTTGAGGCATCTTGTGAGAAGTTGTTTGTCCCACGCTTGAGCGCAATTTTGTAACATTGGAACTTGCCCGCACGTTGTGGTGTCATTTTGTACCGTTTGAATATTGGATGCCCCAAGCTTGAGCACAATTTTCTTGCAGCCCCGCTTTAATTTCTGATAATGAATTGAGTGAAACCTGATTTTAAAAGAACTAAAGAAATTAAAGAAACACTAGCTCAGTTTTCCTTGGTAGAGAAATATGGGTAAGAGATAATTGTCTTACGTCTTTTTGGAATTATTTTCTATTTTTAAAAAGCTTTAGCTGTACAAATTTTGGGCACCATCCATTTTAAAATAGAAAGGATCTAACTTCAGCTAAAAAAATGAAAAAATACTGAAAGAATGTATTGTTGGTAAATAAAAAAAACAGTTTGGTACAGCCGTTCTTATCCTGAAAAGTACGATAGGTATTCAGTGAGACACTAGCTTTAATCAACAAAAAGAAAATTTATTCATGTTTTTAAAATAAAAAGTTCTAACCTTTGCAGTTTTACTTAAAAATTCTAGCCTAACTAGTAGTTATTACATTTAAATTTTAAACTATGACTACCCCCGAAGACGAAAAATAGTGCTTTTCACTTCACTTTTTAGTCCGTTTAAATTGCTGTTAAGGCACTACTCAGGGATCGGTCTATTGAAAGATATTTTGGTAACTTACTGTTCTTATTCCGGCTTCGATGGAATACGACCGATTTCACACTTTACTAGTAAACACTTAGAGAGCCCACTACGGCTTTTCGTTAAGAAACTTTGTGCTTTACTTAGCTCGCATGATGGTTGTTATGAGCTTTTACTGTAGCTCAGTCGAAGGAAGCCTACTTGGCGGCTCCGATGAAAATTAGCCTCTGCGGCTTGATGGTACTCCGCTTACTCGGCGGCTGGATGGAAATTAGCCCAGATTTTCGTTCACCGGACTCTTAAATAAACCGTGCGAATTCTGCCTGTAATATGGCGACGCCGGAACCAAAACCGGATACAAACATTTCACCAATCGCGGCGTAGCGGTAGCTTCGGTCAGGAACCCGCACTGCACAGTATATACCGAACGTCTTGGAATCTCTGTTTAATATACCGTTCGATACAAAAATGAAAATAAGTACAATTTGAAGTGAAAAATCAGTAACATTACATGGTCTTAAAATCTAGGAAAAAATGAATGTTACATTTACCCCCTTCCAAAAAGAAATAGACTACACTAGTCTATTAAACTTAGGCTACTTATGAAAAGGTACAAAGTGGTACACTATCACTTAATACTAAGGTCAGAACTTAAAACAAAATTACAAACTTCAGACCTTACTACTAGACTTAATTCAATTAAGCACTAATATTAAGTACAATGAAAACCAAATGAAAATCTTTGCATGATCACAAGAATCTTATAACTAGACTTAACTTAATTAGACACTAAGGTTAAGTACATCAAAAAGCAAATAAAAATCCTTGCATGAACATAAGAAATACCTGTTCAAAGTAACAATCGCGGTCTTCTTATATAAAAGAATCAGCTCTATTATTGTTACCAAAACAAAAAATTATATCTTTGTCTAGACTCTTGTCTAAATCAAAAAAGTGAACTGAAACAAAATATGAACACCCCCCTTAAAATATTTTAAGGATTGTCTGAAAAATTTTTTATTTCAGCAAAAGAAATTTATAAAAATTCTTAAATAAAGAAAAAATAAAAAAATGATTCTAGTGCAAACACTTACACTAAAAAGAAAAAGTCTTGTCAGACCATTTAGCACTAGGCTAAGAAAAACATCTGGATAAATATCCAGACAAACGCTCGGGAAAAATCGCCATCCATGCTCTAGCTCATCGCTAAAAGAACATTCTAAATCTAGTATCACTACTAGTCGCACTCGGAAAATAATCGCACTCTATCGCGCAATGTCGACGTCCTAAGACATCTAGACATGCTAAAATCGCTAGGGAAAACGCTCTGGTTGATCGCCAGAAAACACGTCAGCTTATCGCCAACAAAACACTCTGGTATATCGCCAGAAAAAACTCGGCTCCTCACCAAGAAAACACTCTGTAAGTAGTCCTCGACTACACAAAGTCTGCGTTCTAAAAGAACAATCTCGCCATTAATATAGTGAGCAGCTATAAAAGCTAACAATATCACTATAGGCACAGTGAATAGCTCTAAAAGCTAAAATTCACCCTAAACACAGTGAATAGCTATAAAAGCTAAAATTCACTAAACTGAATGATCCTGCTTCAAAAAGCAATGTTCATTCACAAAGAACAGAATGATTAGTCTACGCGCAACTAACATTCAAGGAAACATTCTTAACATAACTATATGAGACAGCAAGTCTCGAAATAGGACCTCCCTAAAGTCATAATCCTAAATATAGGAGTCCATAAGCAAAACGACTCAAAATCTCGCATTTTGAGCACATGCCCTCAGGCAACCAACATACACTGAAATATATACAGAAATATATACAGAAATATATACGGAAATATATACAGAAGTACATTCAGGAGTTCAAATCCCAAACTCTTGGTTACGATAACTCCATACTGAGCTTGGTGAAAGCTCTTAGCAAAAGCTAATCAAATCTTCAGCACATCGCACCAAAGTGACAAATCTGCCTAGAAACATGAGCCAGAAAAAACGCCCTCCGTCATTCTTCAGGGTGGCTACACAGAGATATAAAACTTAACCAGCATTGCGCTTCTCCAAGTTGCATGAAGAACCCTCGTGTACTGGTCTCGCCCTAGAACAACAACGAAAAACATTCGATCCATCCCACATAACAGGAGACAAACACCTCACCACGATATACTGAATGGTGGAGACAATAAAATACAGAATTGGTGACCCTGGTGTCCACCAACAAAAGGGAGTAGATTATAGCATCCACTAAACTGAAACGGTGTCTACCACACCACCATAAGTCAAAAAAAATTTAATCAATAGGGTGTTCCGAAACACACTACTGCCAACAACCTGTCACCACTAATAGGCTAATTGGAGCTGAGGTCGACTACAGTAGCTAGGCTCTCCTTTGGTTCAAATAGAAATAACCATTGGGTAACAAAACCCCTAAAGGTCCCAAAGGTCAAACGTTCACCCCCCATAGACTACCCTTCCAATCAGTCTGTTCCTCAGGAAGACTAACTCCCTGCCAAACGTCGTAACGGCATCTGTTAGCACCCGGTGCATCACAGCCTGTAAAAACAGATAACTCATGGGATATAACCTAAAAGGTTTACAAGGTTGACTTAACCAAGCTTCTAACGAAATTTTTAAAAAAAACGAAAATGAGCTTAAAAAGCTACATGAAGCAAAAATTTCTCAAATTTTCGGTGGCAACGCAACAAAACTTTTGAAGACGACAAGAGCTTTTCCAGCTTAATCAGAAACAAGAAGAAAACAGCGTTGACAGCTAAAATATTCGATCATGGTGTTAATCGTCTCCCTAGACAATAGCCTCTAGAAGAAACTGCTACAGGTATCAGGCATAACCGTTTTCTGTCAGCCCAAACTCCTAGATTACCTCTTGGAAATCTAAAAATTCGGTTAGGAATCTTCCTTCACTGCGCTTAGCCTCTCTTGACAAGGTTCTCATCTCGGTATCAGATTTTGATCATTTCTTTGTGAAACGACTGTCTTAGTCTGCTCTCATCTCTTGTAAATGATCAGCCTTTAGTTCTCCTGCAGAACTTCAATTTTCTATCAATCTGATAGTAAACCGAAAAAACTCAACATACGCCTATGAGTCCATGCAAAAAAAATTTTAAAAAATTAGTGACTCAAAGGTAACGTTTAAAACGGCTCTGAAAAAAAAATAGAAAATACCCTCAGTTTGTCAATTCAGAAGAAGATCTAAATCAAAATAATCCAAGTCTTAGACTTACTGGATAAACCAAACTCAATTTACTCTTAATTGCACCTAACATATACCACTAAGGTAATAGAAATACACCCACCGGGTAACAAACTTTGAAATTGCTCATAAAAATTTTTTTGACTCCACATCATACAACACGAGCTCCATCTTGCGCTTGTCCTAACTCAAGATCACCTTGGTTTGCCTCTAATCAAAATTTCGCTTCCAAGTGTCAAGAACTGGATATTATTTGGGGTCATAAGCAAATCAAATCCCGCGACCACCGACATACCAGTCTTATGATATATCCTGAGTGTGACTCTTTCGCAAGCTCGCAACAGCTGAGTCGATGCTAAACATCAACTACAATCAACCTAAGTTTGGATATGATCAGTACCCAAAACCTTAGCATTAAACAACAAAAGTAAGCTATTCTCTGCTCAACTTTTATAACAGTCAAAAAAAACGAGGTCGTCACCTCTACAGAGCAACCTCAAAAAAAATAAAGTAAAGCAATTAAGATAATGTAAATATAAATTATTCTTCTTCTGACAAACTTTCACTAGGGTTAGGTTCATTGAATGGTTTTAAGTCTTTAATATGCCATCGTCCTACTTTAGTCCCATCTAAATTAACTAAACCATAAACTAAGTCTGAAATCTTTTCTCTTATCACGCAATGCACATACTTAGGTACCAACTTAGATGTGAATTTATCTGCTGCACTGGAAAGAATTTTATTTTTTCGCCAAACGTGATCACCTATATTAAAGGCAAAATCCCTTTTTCTAAGGTTGTAAGACTTACTGTTCCGTTCATAAGCCTTATGTATCCTACTACGCACGTCGGTGAAAATATCTTTTAAACCCTTTAAATTTTCGGCGTACGCACCCCTGTTACCCGGAATTATTTCGCTGTCAACATTGACATCCAAATCTAAGTTTTTATAATATGATCCAGATAGAGGTATATGTCTGCCGTAAACTAAGAAAGACGGTGTGAACCCTGTTACTTCGTGTCTTGCGGTATTTATCGCTTATTGGATTTTGGAAATATTGTCATCCCAAGTGTCATGTGAATCCACGTAACTTCGTAAAGCGGTCCCGACTGTTCGGTTATTACGTTCCACAAAATTACATTGGGGAGAGTACACGGGATTAAAACGGATGTTAAAACCATAAGTTTCACTTAAGCTCTTAAAACTCTTAGAGGTAAACTGAGTACCGTTATCGCATATTAAGAGCGATGGAACACCGTGGATTAGAAAGACATTATTTTCCAAAATTCTCTCTATATGTCCAGCTTTAGAGCTTTTCAAAGGAAATAGCATGGTATACTTTGTAAACCAGCAAGAAACCACGAGAAGCCATTTATTTCCCTTTTTTGAACGTGGGAATGGGCCTACTAGATCAGCTGCTATGACTTGAAAAGGGTAATTAACCGTTTTCTCTTTTCCCATCAGTCCCATAGGTAGTGCATTTGGAGATTTCTGCGCTCCACATACTTCACAAGTCCTCACAAACTTTACGATGTCAAAACGCATTTTTGGCCAATAATACTGTTCCTGAACCCTGTGAAGAGTTTTATAAAAGCCAAAATGACCAGAAGTAGGAGGAGTGTGACACACGTCTATAATTTCCTCTCTCTGTGGCTTAGGAACTAGTATTTTCCACTCTGGTACATTAACTTTTAAAGGCAACTGGTTTGGGATAAACTTGTACACGAAATCATTTTCCACTTTCCACTGCGGAAAATTTTCAGGAAATTCTTTGATTTGCTGCCGTAAATTGTCGTACCATGGATCTATGCTATCTATGTCAACTATATCGATTCTTACGCCAATCTGTGCATTAAGACTGTTTTCGTCCACGGTATGATCTGGGATTCTTGACAAAGCGTCAGGAATAACATTGTGGACTCCTTTTCTATGAATTAAAGTAAATGTGTGTTGTCTCAGCCTAATCGCCCAACGCGCTAGTTTGCCACTAGGGTTTTTAATAAAATTAAGCCACAATAGACTAAAATGATCGGTTATGACCGTGAAAGGAACACCTTCTATGTAAGGTCGAAACTTTTCGATGTTAAAGAGTACTGCTAAACATTCTTTTTCAACAACCGAATAGTTACGTTCAGCCTTTGACAAAGTTCTACTGGCATACGCTATCACTCTTTCCTCACCATTGATTTTCTGTGTTAGGACGCCCCCTAAACCGGTATTAGAAGCATCGCTAGAAATATAAAACTGTTGGGAAAAATCTGGTTGGGATAAAATTGGAGCTGAAACCAATAGCTCTTTAATCTTTATAAAAGATTCTTCGGCTGCCTTTGTCCAATCTATTGATTGTCCTTTTTTTCGTCCTTTCAAAAGGTCATTAATAGGCGACAACAGGGTAGAAAAATTCTCGATAAAACGTCTGTACCACGAACACATTCCTACGAAGCGCTTAACTTCCGTAGTATTAGTAGGTCTCGCATAATTAACCATGCTTGCTACTTTATCCGGATCGGTACGCAAAGAATTTGAGCCTACAATATAGCCTAAAAACTTTAGAGAAGTTTTGAAAAAATCACATTTGCTCAAATTTATCGTCAGTCCGGCCTCTTTCAATTTATCTTTTACTTCCTTAAGTAAGCGAATATGCGATTCGAAGTCTTCCGATGTTACTAAAATATCATCGAGATAGGTAAAAATATGTGGCTCATATTTCGGACCAAATATAGCGTCCACTAAACGTTGCTGAGTTTGAGCAGCGTTCTTTAGACCAAACGGCATAGTGACGAACTGAAATAGACCTCGGCCTACTACTGCAAAAGCGGTCTTTTCCTTAGAGGATTTGTCTAAAGGAATTTGCCAGAAAGCCTTTCTAAGGTCTATCGAGGATACATACTTAGCATTCCTGAGTGATGTCAAAATTCTGTCGATGTTCGGTAATGGATAGTTATCAAATTTGCTGACCTCGTTGAGCTTTCTTCCGTCAAAGCACAGACGATACTGTCCATCGGCCTTTTTCACCAATAAGATTGGAGAACACCAGGGACTGTTTGATTCTTCAATCACTCCGAGTTTCAACATTTCGTCTAACTCTTTATTTAATACTTTTGACATATAAGGAGACATGGCGAAGGGCCTTGTCTTTACAGGACTGGCATCAGCCGTATCTATAGACATGTTGATTTTATTCGTTCGGCCTAACCTATCTTTACTACTTATTTCATTGAAAGAGCTTATTACTTTTTCTGCCTTTAAGCGTTCCGTCCGCGAGAGATCATCTAGGGTACATAGACGCGAGAAAAGGTTTTCTAAAGAACTTTCTGAATAACAATCTTTAAAACTTGTTTGAGAGTTGACTTCTAGGGACTGTGGATACCACGAATTATTTTTAAAATTTACTAGAATTCCGAATTTTTGTGCAAAATCACATCCTAAAACCAAAGTATGTGATAGAGAAGGTACTACTAGAGCAGAGATTACTAAACAATGACCATTGCAGACTAGCGGCAACTCAACCGTACCTAAAACTTTTAGACGGCTGCCATCTGCAGTGGTAACACTTCTATTTTTGACGTGGCATATTTTTATACTTAAACGACTTAAAATTTTTATACCATTCTGACCTACAACGGAGGCATTTGCACCAGAGTCAAATAAAGCCGAGAAATGGGCACCTAATAGATTTATCTCGATATGCGGTCTGTTATCTGAATATTTATGCACGAATAAAGGAGACATGTGACCATTTGGAGAAGCAGGAGTTTTAACTTGAGAAGGAGAATTTTTATTAGACTTAAAAAAATCAGAAACTTTTTGTAACCATTTAGTCCAATCTGATCTATTGGAATATTTTTGTCCATCTGTGTTTCTAGAACGTTTTGGATCAGGGGCTATACTGCTAACGTGAGCTTGTAACTTAGCCGAATGTTTAGAGGCTTTTTTGTGGGACTTAGGGTATCCGCCTCGGTAAAATACCGTCCTTACTCGTTTTTTGTACATTTGGGGCATGATGTTAGTCTCACACCAGTTGTTCCACATTTGAAACAAAATACCCTCTTTGGTGCTGTACAATTTTGGTAAGTGTGATTCGGGCCTGTGCAATTCCAACACGTGAAAATTGCCTTAGGTGGAACCGGCTTGTCGTTCACTTTAGTTGCAGTATCGCTAATTTTAGAGTCATTATCTTTTCTTTTGCCCGTTTTCTGGTTACTCCTAGGGTTCCGATTTACATTCCCAACCTTATTTGTCGAGACTCCACTTCGGCCATTTGGATTATACTCTACTTGATGTATATTAGTTTCGCTTTTTGGCCTGCTCTTTTCCAACAAATAATCGGACTCTTCAAGTTTTCTACATAACCCGGCGAGTTCGGCTACCGAATTAATATCTAGTAGAGCTAACCGATTGACGAAACTAGGCAGAATATTCCTCCGTATAAATTTAACTTTGGTACTTTCCAAAGGCTTGATGGACAACCTACTAAATAAAGATTCCATGTGGGCAATAAAAATCACAGTGGACTCATTCTTCTTTTGTCGCCTCCTCTTTATTTCCGACCACAATTCTTCATCATCATCACAGTGCAAGAAGTCCTTCTTTAGCCTATCTACCAAGGAATGCCAGTCGTTGACACTTGATTTTATGCTTCTAAACCAAATGAAGGCATCGCCAGTGAAAAATTCAACAGCAGAGCTGAAAAGTTCATCTTCCGATACTTTCCTAGCTTGTGCTATTTCAGTCAGCCTCTCCAAAAAAGGATAGAGTCTCTTTGAGTCTCCATTAAATTTCAATTGCCATTCGCTGACAGGAATATTTCTGGCTGCGCAATTCACGATTGGAGCTGGTACGTTTATGACTGGGGTTGTAATAGGCAACTGTGGTAACTCATGACCAGGAGCTATCTTTTCGGCAAGATTGGCTTCCATGAGTACACACGTAGCTATTGTTTCTTGAACATTTTTGGAAAACTTCGAGGCTTCCTCTTCGTCATCCGGCATGGGAATTCTTTGTACGCGACCCGCAACATGCGATAAACGTGACTTAACCCGGTGTACTAGTGAATCATTTGGATCGCCGTCATAACTATCGATTAAGTTTTGGATAGAATTTAAACTCTTTTCGATACCAGCTGTTTCTTCTTTAAAAGACAGGGTGTCATCCCCTATTTTTATCGTTTTTCCGGGCTCATTAATTTCTTTACTTAAGATCCTCGTTAGAATCTTTCTTTTATCCGCGACCGGACGTTCTGAGAAAGTACGACGGATTTTCAGTTCATAGTCTAACTCATATTCCAGTAGGTGATTGACTTTAAAATTGAAGGCTTCCATGATAAATGAATAAAATTTAAAAGAACTGTTTAAAAAGTCGTGAAAATATTTTTCCTGTGCTCCGAATAGTCAAAATAAAAAATATGTAAAGGCACTTAAAATATGTCAACTTCTTTACCAAACATTAAAAAAAATCTTCGACAATTTCAAAAAAAATTTCTAAGTATCGCCTTGTATTAAAATTCTTTTACCAAATATGTTAAGAATTTTCAACAAAAAATCTCCAAATACCGTTTCGTATCAGCAAAGTATTTTTAATATTCATGCAAAATATAGGTGAGAAAAAAAACGTACCGTTTTTTCTTCGGCTAACCGCAAAATAAACAGTGCAAAATTAAAGTCGACCAACACATCTGCTAATCTGAACTATAAAGCTAGCTTTTAAGAAAAAAAGTAGGAATCGCTTATCTTAGAGTCAATTAACAAAATTCAAATATATCTACCACCATCAGATAAATTGAAATAAAAAATTCTACAAATTTCCTGCTTTTGTCTTACTGCTATAGTGTAGTTTCGTTTAATAAATATTATGAAATAAAAATATCTGCAAAGTTAGAGCTTTTATTTTGTTCGAAAGCTAGTACCCTGAACCCTTTAAAAAATAAAATTCCAAAAGCCCCGCGTTGACAGCGCTATTTTGTAACCTGCTAAACTGTCCTCAGTTTGAGGCATCTTGTGAGAAGTTGTTTGTCCCACGCTTGAGCGCAATTTTGTAACATTGGAACTTGCCCGCACGTTGTGGTGTCATTTTGTACCGTTTGAATATTGGATGCCCCAAGCTTGAGCACAATTTTCTTGCAGCCCCGCTTTAATTTCTGATAATGAATTGAGTGAAACCTGATTTTAAAAGAACTAAAGAAATTAAAGAAACACTAGCTCAGTTTTCCTTGGTAGAGAAATATGGGTAAGAGATAATTGTCTTACGTCTTTTTGGAATTATTTTCTATTTTTAAAAAGCTTTAGCTGTACAAATTTTGGGCACCATCCATTTTAAAATAGAAAGGATCTAACTTCAGCTAAAAAAATGAAAAAATACTGAAAGAATGTATTGTTGGTAAATAAAAAAAAACAGTTTGGTACAGCCGTTCTTATCCTGAAAAGTACGATAGGTATTCAGTGAGACACTAGCTTTAATCAACAAAAAGAAAATTTATTCATGTTTTTAAAATAAAAAGTTCTAACCTTTGCAGTTTTACTTAAAAATTCTAGCCTAACTAGTAGTTATTACATTTAAATTTTAAACTATGACTACCCCCGAAGACGAAAAATAGTGCTTTTCACTTCACTTTTTAGTCCGTTTAAATTGCTGTTAAGGCACTACTCAGGGATCGGTCTATTGAAAGATATTTTGGTAACTTACTGTTCTTATTCCGGCTTCGATGGAATACGACCGATTTCACACTTTACTAGTAAACACTTAGAGAGCCCACTACGGCTTTTCGTTAAGAAACTTTGTGCTTTACTTAGCTCGCATGATGGTTGTTATGAGCTTTTACTGTAGCTCAGTCGAAGGAAGCCTACTTGGCGGCTCCGATGAAAATTAGCCTCTGCGGCTTGATGGTACTCCGCTTACTCGGCGGCTGGATGGAAATTAGCCCAGATTTTCGTTCACCGGACTCTTAAATAAACCGTGCGAATTCTGCCTGTAATATGGCGACGCCGGAACCAAAACCGGATACAAACATTTCACCAATCGCGGCGTAGCGGTAGCTTCGGTCAGGAACCCGCACTGCACAGTATATACCGAACGTCTTGGAATCTCTGTTTAATATACCGTTCGATACAAAAATGAAAATAAGTACAATTTGAAGTGAAAAATCAGTAACATTACATGGTCTTAAAATCTAGGAAAAAATGAATGTTACAATGTATTTAGGGTATATATTAGCAAGGGAAGTACCGGGTAAAAAACTCGATTTACATATATTTTGTAGCCCATATTGTAGGATTGCCTACAAATAACGTGTAGAAGGCTTATGAGTGTTCTTTATGTCCTTAAGAAAGTATCTTTTTAATTACACTTTAATTATTGAGAATACCGGAAAGTTACAAGTTGGTAAATCCGATGAATACAGTGAACAATTTAACAAATAGGCTTGATTTCTGAGCAAAAATTATCCAAGTGAACTGTGACTTGGTGGATTGTCGTGTAACAGGCACCAAGTGTATTGCTTCCACTCTGCACTTTGATGCTTTCTCTGTCTATAGAATTGAAAGCATTATACCTTTCCACCAGTAACAACTGATTTTAAGCTGTTCATATTGTTCTTAAAAGCTCATCCGATTTCCCTTTACAATTTCCCTCTCAGTAACTTTTGATCTTCATTTCATGTGCGTGCAACAAATTTTGCACAAACCTTTATTCTGCCTACATTCTGTCCAAAATTAATATACCTAAAGGTGATTTAAATGAACCATCATTCACTGAAATCGCTCGCCACTACGATATTAACGATAACCGTACGCTAGTGTTTTCTATTTTTAGAGAATTAATCTTAGTAGGTTATTTATGACAGTTTCAACTTCGTTTCCTCCTCCCTACAAATCGTAGTGTTTTCCCTTCCAAATTACCCCATTGTAATCTGCGCCCTATAGACCCTGGTTATTTCTCCTACCAAATAATTGTGTTTACCTCCACTCTATGAATATAAGCTTAATTTAAGAAGAATAATAATTTATTGTCAATTACACAATACATTCATATCAGTAAGACTGTCATCAGCAAACATGAATTTACTCGAGTTAGACGTATTTGTTGACATTCAGGGATATATTGTAAAACCATTAATAATTTTTGATGGCACTTGTTGTATAAATTACCCGTTTAGACCACCATTTACAAAAAACCTGTTATCTGTTGAATATCAAAAATTGGTCATTTAGTCAAAACTGTACCACAGATTAGGCTGGCATATACTCCAGTCAGAATACGATTTTGACGTGAAATCTTCACGTATTTTAAATACTCGTCTCGACGAGTATATTAAGGAAAAAATATTGCTGAAAAATGAGAGAAACGGCCCGTTTTTGGGTTTTTTTAGCATATTTTTGCAATTTTATCATCATGGAAGAGAAACTAAAAATTCTAATAGATTTTGATTCTAGACAAAAAAAGAAACGAAAAATTTAAGAGGCTGTTATTTAAACCTTTTGGTTGAGGGAAATTGGCCGTTTTTGTCAGGTGTACTTGCAAAGTGTAAGCTAATTTCTTTTAGTTAATTCTGGAAATTGTTCCATGAACATTACTTTAATTGACCAAACATAATTTTAGCCATTTTATCCTTCTTCAGAACATCTAGAAATTATTTACAATTGGTTTTCAAAAACACAACTATAAGAAAGTTAGACTTACAAACGTGAGATTATCCAGTGGAAGCTGACATGATCATAAGAAAATGGATTGAGAAATTTTATAAAGAATTAAGTAAGACGTAGTAAACACATTGTCAGGCTATATTTTCCAGGGACAACAGAGCGCATGGTTTGAATTTTTAGGTTAGTAAAGAAAAGCAATTGACAATTTTATAAGAGTAACAGTGATAGTCGTGTTTTACAGTTGGTAGACATGAACTAAAATTGACCTCGAGTTACAAAATTTTAGTAAATTATATATAGTGTGATCTGTAATGATGTAAAAATTTAAACATATTATTAAGTAAAGAAATAAAATAAAATAAAAGATTTTTATGTATTAGTATTATTGTACAATGTCCTAATTTTGTGATAGAGTTTAAATATGTAAGAACAGGTGATGCTAAGATCTTCTACATCGGTCCTTCTGTTCATCCCGCTATCGCAGGTATTAATCGCAACCATTTCCGAAAATTGTCTTTTATAATAGTTTTGTAAACTATTTCCACATTGTCATAGTCTGGACGATGATCATTGTCAGTTGAATGTTCTGCAAGGGAACAAGATATGATACCCCTTCTGCAATCACTCCTGTGTGAAGTTAACCTTCCCTTTATGCTGCGGGAAGTTTGTCCAATGTAACAGGATGTGCAGTCTTTGCATGGGATTTTGTAGACCACATTGGAAGTTTGTTCTTTGGTAATAGATGTTTTAACTCTTGTATAAAGTTGTTTTAATTTGTGTGGGATGGTTCTGGAGAAACCAGTGTAATCGTGTTTGAAAATTTGAATGAGCTTAGGGGTGAGACCATCTATGTGGGGAAGGGTCTTGTGTATAACAGTGTTGTTGAGATCGTTGGCGGGGTAATTTTGAATTGAAGAGTCATAATGGTTCTGAATTTTTTTTTATGGGTCTAGCACACGTGCTGCAGGGAAGTCCCTAAAGCGCTCCAGGAGCGGCATGTGTGCAGAAAAAGCGATTCACGTTGTTCTTGAATCGCTGTAAATTTTACTCGGTGGGAAACACAGCGCTGGGCAAATTATTCCAAAGGGATGATGTTCTCCATATAAAAGACTTCTTGAAAAGTGTTTTACGCGGAGTAACAAACTGGACCTCATACGGATGTGAAGCACCAGCGCGACGTGTTTCTAACATGCACCACTTTGGGAGGAATTAAGCGGGCTACATCCTTTGAGCACTTTCCATGAAAATACTTGTAGAACAAACTCAAGTCGCCAACCGTTCTTCGATGTTCCAGCGAATCAAGGCCACCGGTCAGTTCCGGGTCTCCAATCAGACGAACAGCTCTTCTCTGAACAGAATCCAACAAATATAGTATAGGTTTGGGGGCGGAGCCCCAAACATGGGAGGAGTATTCCATAGTTGGTCGAATTTGAGCTTTGTAAAGAATTAACAGTTGTTGTGGAGTGTAAAGCTTTCTGGTTCGAAATAATATTCCCAACTTTTGAGAAGCTCTCCTTGCTATGCCTGCAACATGTTCATGCCAGGACATATTTGCTCCCAAATTAACGCCCAACAAATTGAACGACGATGCTAGGGGAATGGAGTGCCCCAACATAACTATGTCAGCAACGTTAACTTTTAAATTCCACTTGGTTACTGTCACCCCAAGATAGAATTTCTTCCAGGCATTTGTTAAGTTGAACGACCTCCTGCTGTCTGCGGTTATTCGCCTGAGCAGCCGATGTCCGAGCGTTCAAAGTGAATGAAGAGACAAGCGTACTGTCGTCTGCAAAGCTGTAGATTGGATTTCCGGTCTTTTCCAGCAGATCGTTAATGTAAATGAGAAAAAAAGTAGGAGACAGTATGGAACTTTGGGGCACACCGGCGTAGAAAGAAATCCGTCAACCGCCACTCGTAAAGAATGCTCTCTGAGGAAATATGAGAACCACAAACAGAACTTTTCAGACATACCACAAGAGCGTAGCTTAGCCAACAGTCCATCGTGCCAAACACGGTCGAATGCCTTGGATATGTCAAGAGCAACCGCTCGAGATTCTCCAAAGTGTTCAATTGCGTTGTTCCAAACATGTGTTACATAAGTCACAAGATCGATCGCTAATAATATTGAATCGTTCAAGATATTTTAGAAGATGCTGATTGATAACCTTTTCCATGACTTTCGATATTATTGAAAGTAGTGCGACTGGTCGATTATTATTTGGCAAGGTCTTCTTCCCTTTTTTAGGTATCGGCTGAACCGTGGCACATTTCCAGCAGGACGGAAATATTCCCTTTCTGTAGGATAGGTTGAAAAGTCTACAGAAAACTGGTGTTAGTTCCCTTGCACAGTTTTTGAGAACTATGGCAGGTATTCCGTCAGTGCCAGAAGCCTTTTTGGTGTCTAACTTCATTAAAATACGCTTTATGATACGCTGTCTGAAAACAGCATCGGGCATCTTTGACTGCAATATGGGAATAGTAGGTGGTGTTTTTCCTTGGAAATCGACAATAGGATGTGAAGCAAAGAATTCAGCCAACAAGTTCGCTCTCTCAACAGGTGTGGTTGTAATGAAATTATCTGGCCGTGTGAGTGGTAGTATATTGGATTTCGTGAAATTTTGACTAACTGCCTTAGCGACTGCCCAAAAGGACCTGGAATTGTTGGGACAATCGCGAAGTTTGTTTCTAATTCGTTGATTGTGTGCCTCCTTGGTTTCGTCGATAATTCCTTTGCATCTGTTCCGGGCACGAACAAAGGGGGAAGCGTTTGCGACTCATAAACGCTGAGCCATTCATCTCCTCGGTCCACCTTAAGATTGCGTTTTGGTTGTTGAATGTTGATAATATTTAGATTGGGGGTGCATTGTTAATAAAAATTAATTTGTTGAGTTAAGGAAAGGGATAGTTCTCGATAAGAAGAGTTTTCAATACATTTAGTGCATTAGATCTTTCGGAGTGATGTATCGGCCTGTAGCCTCTGTTGATAAGCGAATTTTCTCATTTTCATTGGATGATTGGAGTGATAATTAAGATATCTTCCACTGCTCATTGGTTTCCTGTACCATCTGGTGATGACGGTGTTGTCGGGCCTTCTGATAAGCATCATGTCTAGAAAGGCAATGGAGTTGTTTGTTTCTCTTTCTAAAGTAAATTTAATGTTGTTATCAATACTATTGAAAACTTGAAACGTGTCTTCGATTTGATTAGCCGGAACTGCCATAATGAGATCATCAACATATCTTTTGATGAATGAAGGTTGGAACTGACACTGGACAGTTAACTGATACTTCTGCGTATAATGTCGTCCATAACGTAACTGGAAATGATGGGGGATATGCTGTCACCCATAGGTGTACGAAAGATGTGTTTGTAATACACATCATTGAAAACGAAACAAACGAAATCAAAGACGAAGTTTAAGATGGTGATGAAGAAGCCTTGGTCAACAGAAGAGTGTTGGCTGATGTTTGGCCAGTTTTCAATGCAAATGCAATAGCATTTTTCTGCTAATTCCAGTGGCAAGTCTGTGAATAGCGACATCACATCCAAACTGATTAGTACATGATCAGGAGGAAGTTGAAATTCATTGATAAATTCACCAAATTGAAAGGAATCTGAGACATAAAAATCATTACCAATGTTATAAGCATTTGTAAGTATTGTTGTGAGAAATTTTTCCAACTTTTAATTAGGTGCATCGATGGATGATATTATTGGTCTGACAGATAGTGTGAGTTTGTGAATTTTAGGTAAGGTATACATTCGGGCTGCAACAGAGTTATACATATATAGTGTTTTGGCAAACGCGATATCAATTTTATTGGTGTTCTTGAGATTGGTTACTATTTTGTTGGCCTTTTGTTCGTTGGTGCTAGTAGGATCACGTAATAGTCTGGTATAGTCTTTTCTATCATCTAACAATGTTTGGTTTAAAAGTAAGGAATCACCCCTGTCCATGACGACTGTAACATTGCCTTTGTCATTGAGAGTGACAATGGCAACAAGGGTGATCTTTTAGGAATTGTTTGGTGGTTTTAATTGGTTTTGGAAAAATGTGGTCTTTGTTACTATCGTCATGCGCAAACATTGTACTGTGCAAATTTTGTGTCGGGTCATCCATGTGTGAGATTGCTGTCTCCAGGTCAGCCAGTAAAGAGGGGATGTCGATGTTACGCGGGTTACTAGGTATGGCAAACTGACGGTATTTCTGTATTTGAGATGTTTTTAAATCATTTATCTTGTATTAAGAATGAGTGAAAATTATCTGTTTTAAGTTTGTTGAGTTTTTACATCTGTCGGTTTTTAACAAGTGTGAATTCTCTGTTGTACCTAATTTTCTCTCTATCATCATACGATGATGTTGTGAGGAAGAATATGACTTAACTGGCTGATACTATTCTTGATGGAAGCAACTATTTTATCTAGATTGATAATAGTTATTTTTATTTCTAAATTAATAATTTTCTTCCTCACCATTATGCTTAAGTTGTGTATTTCTTGTCTTGTGTGTCCATGGTGGTGTTGTAGGGGACTGGTTGTGTGTTCAAGTGCATATGTAATGTGGTCTGGAAAGATTCCATGTCGTCCGCACTTAAGAAGATTTTCCTATTCCTAAGAGATGCCAACGTCATGTTATTATTGGCCCAGAACTTTAGTAATCTAACGGTATTGAAGCCATATCGTCGTTGAATCGTTAGGTAAAACCCCATTCCTGAGAATAAATTTGGAAGTAGTCGTGACTGACTCGTGAGAAAGAAAAAATAATTTAGTGAGGATGCAGACAAAAACAGTTGGTTATTAAAACTGTTTGTTTAATTGTTAAACTTTCGGATATATTCAATCCTTCTGCAGAACATCTAGAAATTATTTACCACTGGTTTTCAAAAACACAACTATAAGAAAGTTTTCTTTCGTTTGTAAGTCTAACTTTTTTATAGTTGTATTTTTGAAAACTGCTAATTTCTAGATGTTCTGAAGAAGGATTGAATATATCCGAAAGGTTAACAATTAGACAAAGAGTTTCAATGGCGAACTGTTTTTGACTGCATTCACCCTAAAGTACTTTTTCTCTCTCACGAGTCAGTCACAATTACTTCCAAATTTACAATAGAGGTTTTCACTGTTGGTGGAATGTAATATACTAAAATTCTGGACTTCAATCCATTCGTCCAACAATGAATTTGCACGATGTTTCGCCAAAATCTGATTTGCCATTTTCAAGTGCTCCCGCTGCTGCTGCTACTCGATACTGTTATCTTACTGCTGCTGCCGCTCAAAGCTAACAGTTAGCTTCGAGCGGCAGCAAAATTTTTATCGCATCTGGTAGAGAACCTTTATTAAAAAAAAATTAACTTTTGTTTACAATTCTTTTTTCAAAATCACCGAAAAAATGCAATTGTTGTTATTTGATTAATAAAAAAAAAACGGTTAAAATGATCTAAAAAAAAATTCTGGCATCGAGACCTAAATTTTGAAGAAAAAAGATCCATTTTGGACCAAAAGGCATAAAAAGGCGGGAAATTCAAATTTTAAATAACAAATTCAATTGTGCCCACTGGGTTCAATATTTTTATACCAAAAATTCCGGATATTATTGCTATAATAAAAGACGTATTTTCTGAAAGTTACAAGCCGATGGGTTTACTTAGTCGACCTGTACAATAAAATGAAAAAAAAAACAGTTCTCAGCCGGTTTTTTTCAATTTTATAAGTTATGTACGCCCTTGAATGACTTAAAACTAACGAAATTTCATTAGGAGTTTGCTTTTTTTGTCTCGATTCGTTCTGTTTGTTTGTTTTTGTTGGTCAGAGCGCATCGACTTCTGTGGTCATTTAGCGCCCCTTATTGAATGTGTTTAACTGTTATATAGATATTTTTTGGTCTTTTAAGTATTTGTGGATTTTTTCCTTGAATGATGAGAATTGATCAATATTCTGTTTGAGAGAGTGAGGGATGTTGTGTTTATTTCTCAGGTGAGAGGAGTGATTTGCCTCAAAAATGTGTTTTACCGTCAAGGAGGAATTGCATACCACACACTTCGGTGCTGTTTCTTTTTTTAGGAGATGTGAGTGAGTGTGGTATGTATGGCCTATGGCCAATCTTCTCAGCAAAACATTTTCTGATCTTTTATCATTTGGGTTATGAAGAGGCGGGAATACTTGAGGTTTTATTGACCATAGTTTATTTTCGTTATGCTCCAGGTCCCACTCCAGCTGGAATAAGTCTCTTTTTATTAAGCTTAGCATTTTAATATAATCATGACTGTTGTTTTCTCCCGTGAAGAGTGTTCCGTTTGTTACCGCTCGTTTAGCCCCTTTGTCAGCTTTGTCATTACCTTTAATGTTCATGTGACCAGGGATCCACATGAATGAAATTTCAATTCCTCTCAATTTTGCTATATATAGGAGATCGCTGATCTGACTTAGGTAAATACTGTTGTCTTTGTTGAAGACAATGTCTTTTAGCGAGCTCAAGGAATCAGAAGCTATGAGAAGTTTTTTTGTCTTGGGTTGAGGTAATTGAAGACTTGAGAGCTTCCTTGATTGCAAGTAATTCTGCTGTGAAGATGGAATTGTATGGGTGTAGTTTAAGGCGTTTAATGATTCTGTCATGGACGTAAGCTGCACCCACTCCCTGATCTGATTTAGAGCCATCGGTGAATATTATAGAGCGATCCGAGTATTTAGAATATATTCTTTCAAGAAATGCTGACTTAGTTTCTGTTGGGTTATTATCTTTTATATTGTTGGAATGGAGATGAAAGTCTACCTTTGGAGTTGCGGAGATCCAAGGAGGAAGGTTTTTCCAGAGAGGGTAATCAAATTTTGGTGGTGAGAGGTTATGCAGTAGCATGAATTTGTTTATTCTGTTGTGGATTGAATCTTTGGAAGCTATCTTGTTGGAGCGATGAGAATTTGAGAAGTTAATTGTATTTTTTGTATAGGATTTCTGGAGTGAGGATGCGTAAAATTTCATCAGGGAGAATTGCCTGTCTAGGTAGAGCGGAGGAGTTGATGTTATACATTGTAAACTTGCTATGGGTGATGTTCGGAATGCTCCTGTAGCCAGTCTCAGGGCCTGATTTTGAATAGGGTTTAGAGATCTCTTTATTCCTTGAGGTGCTGAATCATATCTTAGTTTGGGTAATATTAATGATTTATATAATTTAATAAGTGTGGGAAGATCCGAGCCCCATTTGGTACTACACAATGTTTTCAAAAGGTTTAGGTCCTGAGTGGTTCGGATTTTTAGATTCTTAATGTGTGGAGCCCAATTGAGCTTGCTATCAAATATAAGTCCAAGAAGTTTGACTGAGTTCACTGGGGAATAGGAAGGTTATTTAGTGTGAATGCGTTTATTTTTGGCAAATTCGAATTATGCAGACATGTATGCTGGCAGATTTGGGAGGGGAGAAGGAAAGTTCATTGTTATAAGCCCATGCATTGACTTTTGTTATTACGGATTGCATGTCACGAGTTAGATTCGTTGAGATTGAGTCGGATTTATATATGATGAAGTCATCGGCAAATAACTTGAACTTTATTGAGGGAGAGATCTCTTTTGTTAAGGATAGAATTGCTAGGTTAAAAAGGGTAGGACTTAATACTGACCCTTGTGGGACACCTCTGTTTAGAAAGTGCGGATTGGAAAGGAGCCCATTTATTCTAGTTTGGAAGACTCTTGGTGTTAAAAAATTTTGTATGAATTTAGGAAGGCAACCTTTAAATCCGAGATCTTTTATTTGACTAAGGATTTGATTATTGTTGATCGAATCAAATGCGTTTTGTAGGTCCATCGAGATTAGGCACATGTGTTGTTTTCTATGAATTGATCTTCTGATGTCATTCTCAAGGGAGGATAGATAATCCATAGCTGATCTGTGTTTCCTGAATCCATATTGTTGTTCTAATAACATTTTGTTTGTTTCAAGGACCCATGATAGGCGTGAGTGAACCATTCTCTCCAAGCTTTTGCATAAATGGTTGGTCAGCGAAATTGGACGATAGTTTTCAGGAGAACTTCTAGGCTTTCCCGGTTTATGGATAGGAATGATGATTGATCTCAGTCAAGCTTTAGGAAATTTTGAATTAGTCCAAAGGTAGTTATAGTATTGTAGCAGAATGGACTTGTAATTATTGGATACGTTCTGAATCATTGGGAGTAAGATTCCGTCAGGACCGGGGGCTGAATTTCTAGAATTGCTGATTGCTTGATTAAGTTCTTGAAAAGTGAATAGTTGATTGTAGTTGAGAGATTCATCTGGGTCGAAATTTATTTGCATTGTTTCAGATTGGGAATGTGATTGAATTGAAGACGACTTCTTTTGGTAATGATCTGCAATGGCGTTGATTTTGCCTAAAGGGTCGGAAATATACTCATTGTTTACTATAAGCGTAGGGATTGAGTTAGAGTCAGCACCTTTTTTTTGATGAGCTTCCATAGTGACCCAGATGATATGGAGTGGTGGTTAAGTGAGGATACTAGATTTCTCCAAGAGGTCGTTTTAGCCTCTCTGAGAACTCTCTTGGACACTGCTCTCTTCCTTTTAAATTCTATAAAGTTTGCCTGCGTAGGGTGGTGCTTAAAGAGATTTAAAGCCCTCTTGCGTTCTTTGATAGCTTCTGCGCACTCTTTTGTCCACCAAGGGACTGGATTTTTGTTTTTATAGGGGTTTGAGAGTGGGATGGACTTTTGGGAAGCTTCTATAATATTAGTTGAAAATTCTTGAATGAAGTTGTCTATATCATGAAATTCTGTTTTTGGAGGATTTAGTGATTCTTGATATTTGATGCAGTTTGCCTTAATTAAGTTCCATTTTTTTTTGTCTGAAGGTTGTCTTTGATTATGGAGGTGAATCGGATAAAAATGGGGTAGTGGTCACTACCCCAGGTGTCGGAAGAGATATCCCATTCCAAAGTGGGAGCGATTGATTGACTGCAAAGGGTTAAATCGATGTTAGAGTGAGAGCCAATTGAAGAGTTGATGTATGTTGGTGTCGGGTGGTTTAGGATGTGGATGTAATTTTGATTTATGATCCTTTCGATCATTGCTCCTCTGGGTGATGTGTTTTGTGAACCCCATAGGGTATTGTGGAAGTTAAAGTCCCCTAGAATGATGTATGGTGGTGGAAGTTGATTGATGATGTTTTCAATGTCGTTTGGAGAGTAATTATGATTGGGAGGAAGGTATATACAACAGATGGTAATTGGGATGTGCAGAAGAATTCTGATTGCCACTGCCTCAAGATGGATCTGTAGTTGAATTTCATTAAATTCAAAGATTTTGTAAGTATAGATGGCTACGCCACCAGAGGCTCTGTTTTGATCATTTCGATTCTTATAAACCATATTGTAATTTTTGATTTTTATTGAGTTTTGGTTCTTAAAATTTGTTTCTTGTAATACCATAATTGAAGGATTGTTGTTTTTTATCATTATTTGTAGATCCTCCAGTCTTGGGGAGAAACCATTCATATTCCATTGCATGATGGAATTGAATTTTGGTTAGGAGTTGAAATACTTATCTCTTCTTAGAAAGATTATTCTTAGACTGGGGAGAATCGTCCATGGTGATGTCGTTGGTGGTCAGTTCTAGGATGGATTCACTAGAAGAATTTGGTGTTGATCTATTTGAACGATGGGTTTTTTTGCTTGTGTCCGTTAAGGGGACATTTGATCTGTTGGTGTTGGTTTTTGTGGTAGTGTTTTTTGTAGTTGGTGTTTGTTTTGTCGTTTGTCTGTTTTGGTTAGTTGTAATTTGGTTTGAGGGTCGTTTGTGATGAGAGGAAAGGGATGGAGGACGAGGTGTTTTGGAATGTGAGGGGGGAGGAATGGTAAAGGATTTAGGGGGGTTTTGTGGAGGAGGAGGAGGAGAAGTTTGGTACAAATGGATTTATGGGAATAGTTAGATTAGGTCTAAGTGAGTTTTCGGGGGGGGGGGGGGGTAAAAGGAGGTAAGGTTTGTAATAGGCTCTTTTATTGAAAAGTCACACTGAGTTGCAACTGAGTTTTGAGCTGGCTTGATGTTTTTAGTTACTGTACTGTATGAAATGGCGAAGGATGGATTTTGACTTAAATATTTTCTCTTAGCATCAAAGTAATTTAATTTTTCTGTTGCTCTAAACTTCTGGATCTCGAATTCCTGCTTAAATGTTGGGCATCCCTTATACCTGGGTGAGTGGGCTGCGCCGGAGTTGATGCATGTTTGGTTATTGGTGCAAGGAGAGTCTACGTGTAGAGCTAGACCACATGATGGACATAATGGGTCGTAAGAACATTTTGAGGCTGTATGTCCAAATCTTTGGCACTGATAACACCTCATAGGATTTTGGATATATTGTCTGACTCTTAATGAATACCATCCTGCATATATTCTTGGCGGAAGCTGGTGTAATTTAAAAGAAAGAATGAATGTATGTGAAGGAATGTCACTATTGTTTCTAGAAGGGATTCTGAAAATTTCAGAGACTCCCTGGCTTTCTAAATTTTCCAGTATTTCCTGATCTAAACAGTTGGTGAGATCTTTGCAGGTTATTATGCTCTTTATGATGTTTAGGGTATTGTGTGGAGTAACTTTAACTTCTTTCTCCATAAGTTGAGCCATTCCTGATGCTTTCCTAGATTGATTTTCGTTTAAAACTTTTATGAGTAGAGATCCATCAGCCAATTTTCTAGTTTCTTCCAATGTCCCTATTTGGGATTGTAGAGCTTTATGGAGAATAAATGGTGAGATATTCTTGAATGAACCTTCTTCCATATTTATTTTAAAGTATCGATCGTAGACTGGTATTTCAAGGGTAGTATTTAGCGACTCTATTCTGGGTCTTCTAGACCCGTGGTTTTTGTTATTTTTTTGGGATGACATATGATTCCCACGAGAATCCTAGGAAATAAACGTCCGCCATGACAGAGCCTGGTTATCATGGTAAGGCTTGTATTACTGCCAGATTAGCCTGGTGTCTGACAGGAACCGTTAATGACTCACACTTGCTGAGCCATGCATCTCCTCAGCACGGTCTCTCACACCTTGAGATTGCGATGTGAACAATTAAGACGAGGACTACGTTAAAGACTAACACTGGACAACGACTGACATGACTTCAGGTACCTCGGGGTTGTCAGGCCCGTACTAGTGAAATCATAGATAACACTAGCCCCTTAGGGGTGTCTCGATTCGACTTATATATCCAGAGTTATTCTCAAAAAACGCGTTTCGAAAACTTCAGTTGTTTATAAACAAAAGAGCACAAGTTTTTAGAGGTCTAAAACACAAGACAATACTCCTGGTGATACCCCAGAGAGGATAAAATCATAAAATTGCTGTATCTAAACTATGCCTATCTCATCATTATTTTGGCCTTTTTTTTTGCTGCACTATTATTATAGACAAATAGTGTCTCTTTGGTAAGTTGCTTGACAATATCCGCAAAGCAGTTAAGAGATATATATATATATATATATATATATATATATATATATATATATATATATATATATATATATATATATATATATATATCGTAAATTCCAGTTAATGCAGTAATGATATTTCATTAGCCGAATTGCTTGCTTATGTAATTTTAGAGAAAGCAAATTTAAAGCAAAATGTTGCCTAAATACATAGTGACTCTTTTTCTCCATCGTAAGCAGCTAATTAGCTGCTAAAGAATTCTTTAGGAATAAATTTATGATGTAAATTAATCTTTAAATTAGAAAAGTTCTCGAACATAAAAATTTATTAGAGTATTCTATTTTTTTTAAGTTCTTCTAATTTCTTAACAAAACATAATCAGAACTGTCTTTTTTTAAATTGGTATAATAAATATATTAAAATTAAATGATGGGAATAAAATTTACAGTTATTTTACTATTTTTTCGTTACAGGATTGTAGCCAAATGTTTTATCGTGAATTATTAGACAATATGCTATTGTTTTAGCTGAAATTTTTTTCTTTGTTTCGAATACAATCCTCATATTGACTGGGCCACTCTGTAATGAATCTTGTTAATGTGAGCAGTTAATATAGACAATAGGGGCATCGAACTCAAATTCTATTGGATTAAATATGGGCTCTATAGGCAAAATATAATACGATGAACATCCGAAAACATTTCGTATAGTGTAGCAAATTTTTTATTTTTGAAATCAAATTGAAGATTCTTGTAGGGGTAGCTATCAGAATTAAAAAAATACATGTATATTTTTAGTTCACAATGATCAAATTTCCTCATATTACCTATAATTTGGGAACAATTAATACATGGCGGAGAGTCTCAACTTTTGTAAAAGTTTTTACAGGCCAATGTTTCTTGTAATTTCTAATAGTTCAGGATATTCAATTAATTCCCAACATCACAAAGTGATAACAATGTATTTATTTCTATCGTTAAGTGTAATTAGAGCTAGCACTTGAGGTATGGCTACAGTAAGATGACGAACCCTCCAACAATTCTTTAAAATTAAAATTAATTCTTGTTAAGAATTCAAAATTATTTTGTTGTAATCTTTAAAAGATCCTGAATATATCTTTAGTGGGATATATATAGAAACATTTCCTTTATCATGGTTCATAATATTTTCTCCTGATTTTACTTTTGGATACCATCCTCCATTTTCTAACTTTGCACTTTCATTTCGATTATAAGATATGTAGCCCTTAAATGAAAAAGTTGTTCCCATATCTCGAACAGAATTGTTAATAACACCATTTAAAACATAACGTAATTCTTTAAATAAGAATCCTAGTGCATTGTTGATTAATACGATGTTTTTTGATAGAGTATTGTCTTCTATAATTACTTATAATTTTAATTAAATCTCACTTTTATAAGGTAGAGGATATTTTCCTGTTTGTGGAGGAGCAATTCTTATTTCATCATTGGATCCTAGTTTTACAGAATTAAAGGGATCCAAAGAAAGTTTGAGAGTTTGATCTATTACTAAATAAAATTTATTTTTTTTTTATTTTTTTTATCCTCTGTCTTTATAGGTTTTTTATACTAAACTTTAAAATAAAATTTAAGCAGTCCAATTTCTTGTATTATAAAATTACCATCGTTCATTTAATTCTTTAAGATGCAGTCTTACCGTTATGACGTCTCCCATAAAACTGATGGATTCACCCTCCTGATGTAGTATCTTAAAAGTTATTTTATCTATTATCTTAGATCACTAGAAAATATATAAGATTTTATGGTGAGTCTGCTATGACTACACTGGGAAAACATTTATATATGTATTATATGAACTGGATATGATCCTCAACGGTACTACAATCAACATTTATTGAATTTATTTTAATAATTTCTGCAGGGTAATGTGATAATCTGATCTTTTAAATATCTGGTAACACTAATTAATAGCCAGTATAATATAAAAATAGAGATTACATCGAGAATCGAGCAGGCCCGTGAGACCTTCATGACCATGAAAAATCTCTTCACTAGATCCAACCTGAGTCTAGAACTTCGAGTGCGTATGATTAGATGCTATATTTTTTCGGTGCTCTCATAAGGATGTGAAGGCTCGACTCTTGATCCCAGCACAGAGAAACGACTCGAAGCTTTCGAAATGTATGTTTATAGAAATATTCTACGGATATCATGGGTTCATAGAGTAACAAATGTTGAAGTACTTAAGTAAATGAGCAAATCCACAGAACTGCTGCTGACTATAAAGGAAAGAAAAACTAGTTATATTAGTCATATAATGAGGGGAACAAAGATTTAGCGTAATTTTATTGCGAATTTAAGCCGATTACAAGCTTGGCATGATATTAGCGACAATCATTTTAAAAAAGCTTATGTTTTGAATGCATAAATCTATAAATATTTTACGTTCTATCTTTTTTTATCGCTAACTCCCCCCCCCCCCCCCTCAAGATAGATTTGAACTTTTTTCTTTATCACACAAATATCGGCGAGGATGTCATAATATCTGTACGAGTTGTTTAAGTACTGAAACATACATTTGTACTTTACGATCCCTTTAAAACACGCATCGGGCATTATTGCATTTCTTTATAAGTGGCCAAGTCAAGAAAAAAGTCAGTTTTCAAGACAACCTTTGTACGAAAATCATAATTTAATATTAGTTACTTAAGAATTTATGTTAAAGTTAAAACATGTTTCATATTTCCAAAAAAATTCCATTTATTTTTTTATCGCATTTCCCTAACCTTGTGTGTTTTGACATAGTTTTATAAAGATTGTGAAAACCAATTTTTATCTTATAAAAGCTATTTTGGTAAATCCAAGGTTGGTGCAAGAAAGTGTAATAGGTAATAAGAAGATTTTTACGGCTTTATTAAATGAAGGATAGAAAAAAATATGTTTTTATATATTGAATGTAGGGGAAAAAAGGATCCATTAATATAATTCAGCTGCTAAATACATTCATAAATTTAACCTTAATAATGTTTTAGTACCTTAAAAATTGTTTAAAAATATTTTGACTTCTCCAATAAAGCAGTAGTGATAGTATTTACAATATAGACTCAAATGATAATTTATTTGCTTAATTAATATTAAAAAAGCGATGTAGAAAATCCACAGGTGGCATTGTCAGTCGGTTGACATAAAATATTATCAATACAAACATTACCGAGTACTTAAGTAATGCTTTTTTTGTAGAACCAAGTCTTTTATTCAGAGCCAATATATCTCATATTAAGATGTGCGTTTCCAAGTCTTTCAGATTATTGCCCCTTAATAGGTAATGTTAACCTTACAGTTCACCTTACATGTTTGAGCAAAATGGAACCAGAATTTGAGAAATGTTGTAGTAACAATTTCAAGAGTAATTTCGAAATGGTAAACAAATATCTCGAGATAAATCCAAGGTTTATAATGAGAGAAAAATTAAGAGATATTTTTGATAACAATAACTCGAGGGGTAGAGGTAATTTATTACTAATTGCTTTATTATGTTCTCGAAATAATAGTTCCACGATCACGTATTATTTGTTAGTTATTTAAAACTATTATTTCGTGTAAAATAATACAAAATCATTTACATTTGGCAAAAACAAAACTAATTATAACCAACTGATTTTTTCAGTTATTTTAATAAACATTTCGTTATTTCTATACTGTCAAATGTAATTCTATTAATTTTATTTATTGTCAACCTAAACCTTTTGAAAGGCTAACTTGAGGATCCTTGGTATATGCAAACATAAAGCTATACAGATATATATATGTATATTTATATATATATATATATATATATATATATATATATATATATATATATATATATATATATATATATGTATGTATGTATATGTATATATATATATATATATATATATATATATATATATATATATATATATATACAGTCGACACTGTATATAGTGAAACTCTATATAGTGAAAAACTCTTTATAGTGCAATTTTTTCAAGACCTACATACATAGCAATATATACGGATTTTCTCTTTATATAGTGAAAAACTCTCTATAGTGAAATTTCGGTCAACATTTTGGTCTTTCACTATATAGAGAGTCGACGGCTACCGACTGCATTTGGGATGGATGGTAGTGTGAGCCAGCCTTTAAATATCTGTTAGTGTGGGTGGGTTTTTTTCTTCTACTTCCAAAATGAACTGTATCCGGTGGTGAATTCTAGTTAAATAAGTCAGGAAGTTGTCTAATTCATTTCGTCCATGGGACCAAATTAAAAAGATGTCATCAACATATCGCTTCCAGAGCTTGGGGTTGAGTAGTGAGTTTTTAAGGAACTCTGTTTCAAAATACATTATAACTCCAAGAGAGAAATCAAGCCGATGCCCAAAGTTTTATGGCCTACCAAAGACACACATGCTCAACGTCCCCCTTAGACCCATTGTTCGCGCTGGGGGTTCACCTACACAGAACTTAGAAAAACATCTGTCAAAGATCATGCAACCAACCGTTGAAACTGCTGTTTCATATATCAAAAAGTCCAAGCACCTCACGAACATAATCAAAGACATTCAACTAGACAAAAATGACATTCTGGCAAGTCTATCTGTTGTTTCACTTTACCCCAGTATTCCAGTGGATGAAGCACTAGACGAGGATTTTCCAGCCCATGTTGTAGAACTATCGGAACACTGTCTAAAAAAATACCTATTTTGTCTTCAACAGTCAGATATACAAACAAACAGATGGAGCGCCCATGGCATCTTCCCTTTCACCAGTAATAACCAATTCTATATGATGTATTTTGAAACAGAGGCCCTTAAAAACTCACCATTCAAGTCCAAACTATGGACCTATTTAAATAGAATTCACCACGGGATACAGTTCACTTTGGAAGTAGAAAAAGAAAAAAGCCTTCCTCTCCCTGATGTGCTCATAACTCGGAGAAACAACGGTCAACTTCAGTACTCAATTTACCGGAAGCCCACCCACACCAACAGATATTTAAACGCTGGCTCACACCACCATCCATCCTAAATCCAGTCGATAGCCAACACCATCGTGTCGAGATCATACCGACTCACCGAACCAGACACGAGACAACAAGAAATTACACAAATCACTAGGGCCCTTAAGCAAAACGGATATAAAGATCAGACCCTATAGGGAGCATTAGAAGGGCAGCGCCATCTACAGACAAGGATAGAATAACGGGACCTCAACCAAAATATGTGAAAGGAGTTACAGATAGGATTGGAAGAGTCCTAAGAAAACACAACATAGGTATAGCATACAAACCACGAAACACTCTGGCTGACATCCTGGGTACCCACAAGGACAAGAGAAAATTGGAAAACCATGGAGTTTACAGCATCCCATGCGAAGACTGCCACAAATTGTACATAGAGCAAATAAACAGAAGAATTTCCACCCAGATCCAAGAACATAAAATAAGTATCAAAAACAAACAAACAACTTTAGCCTCGATTTCATATTATAAAACACGCATAGTCAGAGAAACCTTAGAATTCGAAAAGAATGGATAGCTAAATAAGCGGGATGATGTACTGAATGTCTCCGCTACATGGAAAGGTCTACTAGCTAAACCAAGGAATAACCAAAACATCGAGAAGGCAACAGTCAGCATAGCCCCGGAACCCGTAATTACCACTGATACGGGCTCCCAACCAGCAAACACCGATGCCCGGACGAAATTATAATATTCCCCTGAATGAGAGTTTGGCATTCCAAACTGTTTCCTCAGAGGTTTCTGGGGACGCTGAATCGATTTTCGGGGTCATTTTGATCATATGCACCCTTTTAAGGAGTAAAAAGAGGGATTAGAGGGGTAGAAATTTCGATATTCACATGAATCTTTTTTTCATTAGATATCATTGGAAAATTGATCAGAATAGATTTCCTGCACAATAGCGATTTGTTTCTTAAATGATTAGGGATAAAATGTGGGATTACGTTTTTTTTTTCGACATTTATGCAACTCGTTGTTGTGTCAAGTGAACATTGAAGTAAACATGTTATTTTTCTTTTTTAAAAATACTGAATACATACAAAAAAAATCACTATTAATGCCTATAATAATGAACTCAGGAACGAGAGTACATTGTTATAGGTTGTGCCTAGTTCACCCATTTTTCAATCATTTTTCAATTTTTGGATTACATTCTTGACTAACTGTATTATAATATAAGTAATCTTTCTATTTTCCATTTAAAAATACACACACAATAACATAGGATTACCTTGTCAATTGTGATTCTGTTAAAAATTAATCTTCATAAATAAATCAAATTTCACTTCATAATAAATAAAATTTGGATTGACTGTAATAAAAATATTTGTTGTGCTTATCATTAAAACATAAAGGACCCCGCCATAAACTTACAGAAAATTGTGTTCGTTCGAATTGTCTGGATTTTTGATATATTGTACCCCTTGTCATCCTGAATAAAAAACTCCCGAGCAGAATCATCCGTATTGAGTATTGTGGCTGCTATAACTCACCAAACCTCCATAATAAAAAACAAAAAATTCAGGAAAATCAAGACTTTAATATTCAGAAAGTTATAGTTTGCTATAGTAAAAGTCCTTTAACGACTTCAAATTAATTTTTCTCTAGCTATATGAAGGGCTTGAAAAGCTGTTTAGAATCACAATTCTATATATTTGAAAGAAAAAGTTATTGTGAGACGAAAAATAGAAAAATACAGGAAAATCGAGATTTGAATATTGAAAAAGTTAAGTTTTGCTGTAGTAAATTTTTTCTAGCTATATGAAGAGATAGAAAGGTACAAAAGCTATTTAGAATACAATTCTATGGAAATTCCATATTTTGGTAAATTTTTTCTAACAATAACAAAAATTAAATTAAATTGATTATTTAAATAAATTTTTTAAAAAAATATTATTGAAAAAAATATAGTTTTATAAAATTTTATAACATATTATAAAATTTTGAATAATTATATAAAAGGTTTTAGTTGAAATTGGAATAATCTATTAAAACTTAAAGAAATTTTATACAATTTTACAATAATAAATATATTATAAATTGAATAAAAAATTTACGTATATTATTTTTTTTTTAATAAAGTATATAAAATTTTTATAAAAATTGAGTTCCGAAAATTTTTTCCCTGTATCATGATGGAATTAATGTGAAACTCAAAAAATAAATCGAGAATTCATCTCTTATTATTATCCCTTTTTTTATTTTTCAATATCAGCATTAATTTCTTCCCCTCCAATCTCAGGTTTGAACGCCAAGCTCTAATACAAATGAATATCGTAATTTCTTCCCCTCCAACCCCGCAAAACGATGCCTGTAATCAAAATGACCCCGAAAATAGATTGAGCGACCCCAGAAACCTCCAAGCAATCAATTGTGAATGCGAGACTCTAATTCAGGTAAATATCGCAATTTCTCCCCTCCAACTCCCATTTTTACCCCTCAAAAGGGTGCATGTGATTAAAATGACCCCAAAAATACAAATAGCGACCCCAAAAACCTCCGAGGAACCAGTTTTGAACGTGAAACTCTAATTCAGGTAAATATCATAATTTCTTACCCTCCAACCCCCATTTTTACCCCTCAAAGGAATGGATATGATCAAAATTACCCCGAATATAGATTTAGCAGTCCTAGAAACCCCCGAGGAACCAGTTTTGGTGAATATTGTAACTTCTCCCCCTCCAACCCCCATTTTCACTCCTCGAAAGGGTGCATGTGATCAAAATCACCACGAAAATAGATTCAGCGACCCCAGAAACCTCCGAAGAACTAATTTTAATGCGTATACTTGAAATCACGTGAACTTCGAAATTTCACCTCCCAGTTCCGTGTTACTTTTTGCAATTTTAAAAAAATTTTGAGGTTATGTTTTGCAAATCGGTTTCCTTACATTTTTCCGGAATTTACTTATAAATACTTTAAAAAAATGATTTCGTTAATAATTAAGGGCTCTAGACAATTTTGAAAGTCAAATTCCTGGCTCACTGTGCACCGGTCAAGTGACGATTTTTTAGAATTGTGTTGACAATCAAGCGGTCGTCTCGCTTCTTCTTCCTGATCTTGGTCTCCGTGTTAAGGCGCCAGTCTCTTGGTAATGTCTGTAGACAGCTGACTGGGTCAGGTGCAGTTGCGCAGCGCCTACATGTTGGCTATGCCCTTCTTACAATAGGACAATGACTTGTGCCATTTCTTCCGGGGTGGTATCCATTTTCTGATGACGTAATTAATGCAGCAGAGATGTTGATAGTTCAAGTTCCGGTAAAGGAATGATACGAAAATGCAGTTACATGTGTTTTTGTAGGGATGAAGAGCGCACAACGAGTACGTCGCTGAGCGAGCAAAAACGGTTCTATTGAGTAAAACCGTTCTAATCAATAAATCTTTTTGGAAATCTAAATTTTTTGATATTATTGGAAAGAGTAGAGAATCAGCATTCTAATGATACCAAAAATAATACACTGTTCGAAAATTAAATTTAAGGATCGGTGTTAATTGAAGCAAAATCTTTTGAGTCCATTTTTTTGCTCATCAGTGCATATAATATTGTTACGATAGTCTCGCAAACAATTGTTACAGTAATTCAGGAAGTAGTCCTTCTGGTGTTTGTCGAGAGAGTGTTCTTTTTTTGCCTAAATACTAGCTGCCCTTGTTAGATACATAAGAGATCACGTGGTCAGGTAGAAGAAGTATAGGCAAGATATACTGGTGAAAAGACCCTCAAATTTTAACGTCGAATTACACTAAAAGAAGTAAGATTTTATTTAGCTAGTTGTAAACTTAAATTTTAACAAATTCGTAAATACAAAACAAATATTACGTTAACATCTGTAAATTTAAGGATTAACATTTCGGAAAAAGCTTAGTTTTATTACTTTATAGCTCTATTCCAGTAAGACCTAAAACAGATGTATTTTATGATACAAAAGATGGTCTTTTCACCAAAGGAAATGTTTTCAAGTAAAGACAAATGTTTTATCACACACACACAAATTATCAATCGTTTTTAACTAATTGCTTTTTAAACAATGTAAGAATTGAACGTACTCCCCCCGTTGAAAGAGTATTCCCGGTCAAAAGGAATAATTAATATTATTTAATTGGTTTACTACAAACTTAACTTATTATCTCTATTGAATCTCACTTGAATTAATCATTCATATAGCTACTGTCATTACTAGCAAAGGTGTCAACCATTTTACAGATGTTTCGAGAATGCTGTTGGATGTTTTGACGAAGGCTACTCTAGTTATATCACCCCTGCCTGGATATAGCTTGATTACCCTTTCCATAGTCCAATTTAATGGAGGTAGATTATCCACCTTGATCAAAACTATAAAATGTTCTTGAGTCTCGTCTTGCCCTTTGGTCCATTATCTCTCACTGTTAGCTCATTAATCTATTCAGGGTGCCAACAAGACCAAAAATCTTGTTTCACCTTTTGAATATGTTGCCATGCTGATAATCTATTGTTTGAAACAACTCGATAATCCTGTTCTGGTAGACTCGTTAATGAGTCGCCAATTAAAAAAATGTCCTGGAGTTAATACAAGAAGGTCATTTAGATCAGACGAAATTGGAATAATGGGACGGGAGTTTAATATCGATTCGATTTTGATCACGAAAGTATTTAACTCTTCGAATGTAAATAACTCGTTTGAAATGATTTTTAAACGATATTACAGCTGCTTCTCATAACCCTCCAAAGTTAGGGGCTCATGCAAGTATTAAAATGTCATTGTATATTTTTTCTTGCCAGAATCATAGAAATTGCTTATTAATGTTTAGGCGAGTTAAAGAATACTCCAAGTTCTGCTAATTGCCTATCATCCTCGACGAAATTAGTACCATTATCTGTATAAATATCAGTAGATATGCCCCGTCGTGCAACGAACCTCTTGAGTGCAGCAATAAAGGCGTCGGTCGTAAGCTCTCTTTACTACTTCCAAGTGTGCTGCCTTGACAGCTAAACACACAAATATTGCTATATATACCTTGACACGCCTTTAGTTTCTGAATTTCTTCTTCTTCCTGAAGAATGGCCCACAATAATCAATGCCTACTTTGCAGAACGGTCTTGATTGGGTCACTCTTGCTTTAAGAGATCGCCCTCTATAGATGATGGACTCATTTTTCTGCACGTCATACATGAACGTATAACTTTTCGTACTGTACTTTTACCGTCTACAAACCAATACCTGTGTAATAGTAAGTAAAGGGTCATTTCGGTACCTGCATGCAAGTGTGTGCGGTGTGCATAGTCAATTATTAGCTCGTGATGCGAGTTGAGTAATATTATAGGGTGTTTTTGTTTAAATAGTAAATCGGAATTTATCAAACGACCACTAACTCGTAAAACACCTTCTTCATCTAAAAATGGATTAAGAGATAATAACTTGCTTGAATGACTCAATGCTCTCTTCTTTGACAAGTTGTCATCATAAAATGATAAATATTAAATAATTTTAACTATTGTAGTTGTAGTCTGTAAACTCTCTGGAACCTTTATTGCGTCTTTGAATGTGTTGTCTCTCTTAAATCTCTTACAAAGCGACACAATTTTAGTTAGCTTGTATAGAAAAGAACATTTAGTTAAAATACTCGTATCTGTTATTGAAGACTGGATATCTATGTCTTTCATCATCAGCAAGTGTCTCACAACGCACGGAAAGAAAGAATGATGATCCTAATCCAAACGTTACCGTGCGGAGCATAAATGTTTTCATTATTTGTCCAGACCTTCACCATAAAATTAATAAGTAACGTCTATTTTCGGGATTGATCCAAAACTGCTGAAAGGTTTTCTTTAGATCAGTTGCAATTACTTACTTACCAGTCTAAATCTTATTAATAATGACAAAAGATCTATGTCTAGAGTTGGAACCACTTCCAACGCATTGTTTAAGCATATACTTGTGCTCGTCTTTGTCGACCCATCGAATACTATACGAAGTATAGTTGTAAGGCTATCCAGTTTGCGTGCAGCACGATGTGTAGGTCGATGTATTCTTGCATTATTTCACTGTATACATTTTCTAATGCTGGACCATATGCCAATTTACGTTATATGCTTCGTAAATCTCCAATTGACATTGTTTTTGATTCTCCTATACATGATTTTAAATTATTAAATAGAAGTGCAACCATGTATCTTTCATTCTTATCTCGAGTTACGTTTTCCTTAAAGTAAATTTCACAGTCAATATTTTCTTGGCTTTATTGTTTTAAAACTGATATTTCTTCGATTCCCCAAAATCTTGTGATCTGCTCATTTAAACTTGTTGAAGTCACATGACACGAATGTTTACTGAATGCTTGTTTTGATGGTGAACTTCCACCGATTACCCATCCAACTCGAGTCTTTTGTAAATAAAGTTCCTCTTGTAATGAGGATGACAAATTTATTTGACCTACACACGAAATTAAAAGTGCTGGACCTGAGCCTAATAATAAATCTATATTATTTGGCACATGAAACTCTCGATCTGCAAGTCGTGGTGCTCGGTGGGCAAGTTCTTGGAAATCTTGATTGCTGCTCTATCAATTAATTGATCTGGTATCATTGAGGATATTTGTGTAACTGTGAGAAACGTTAATGTTTTCTTGAATTTGTTATCTCTTGATTATATTGTGGCCTTTATTAGGTTTTTTGTATTTGTAGTTAACGCTTCTATTCTTCCAACTGTTAGATAATCTCTCAGTCATGAAATTTGTAGTTGAACATATGCCAATTAGTGTCCTACACATGATTGACTTTTTACTTTCTTCCAGTATGAATAATTTGACAGTTACCAGTAATTCGTTTGTCGCGTCGCATGATTGACTACGAAACTCGCTTGTCTCAGGTACGGGTTAATTAAAGATTTTACTAGTCATATATAGTCATACCTTTCTCTATACCTTCTTCCTTGTTTGTTGTCCGAGTATTCTTATTTGATGTTTCTTTTATAGTGCTTTCAGAAGTTCGTGTAAAATGTATTATGCTTCTTATTACACTTCTGACATGTACGTGCAGTACATCTATTGGCAGTATGTCTCCCGAAAGCAGTTGAAGCATGATTTTTCTTTTTGTACAGTTTCTATTCTTTGTTCTACTGATTGACCCAGAAATGTTGCACAATGATATATTTTATGAATTTGTTGACATATTCGGCATGACTGAGTGTAGTGGTCGTAAAGGCTTAACGTTGAGGTGTAGAATTCGTTTCTCTCTTGTGACTACTATTGTTTCTACTATTAAATCTATTACGTGTATAATTGGGGTTGCTTGACGATGAAGTTAATGGTGAGTCCGAACAACTGGCTTGCTTCTCTAGATAATCTAATACATTTTTGTAAGACGGAACCTTTTGATCTTTTTAGAGTTAATTCCCAGTTTAACGCATTTTCTACACTAATTTTTGTAATAATAAAATCTAGTGGTGTATTCCATAAATCTATTGGTTCACCTAACTTTCTCATTGAACGTAAATGTTGATTAAACAGTTCTCCCAATGCTTCTGGGGTTTCTTTGTGAAATATCGATAATTCTCTCATTGCAGCCCAATGAGGTCGAACTATTTTACGACTACATTCATATTTTGATTTTAATATTTCCATGACATCCTCGTAATTCGCATCTGTAGTCTCTAATAGTTGAATGGCTGGCTCTTGCTGCTCGACCGTTCAAAGTAGATCTCAGGTATTGTTGTTTTTATGAAGGTAAAATAGTAGCATTATTATTCACCAGCGAGGTAAAATTGTCAAAAAAGGATGACCACTCCGAACGTGCCTGAAAAAACATTAATTGAATTTGCGGTAATTTTACTGAAACTGTTTGAACCGAACTGACTATTATTTGAAATACTAGTGTACCCGTACCATTCGTAGCCCTCTTGATAAGTTTTTTAGCTCGGCTGATCGCTATATAGTACTTTAATTGTACCTTGTCTTTCTTTATTTCTTTCGCTTTCGTGGCATCCATTCTTTCGAGTTGAGATTGAATTTTAACCACCTCTTTACGATACCTTCTACAGTTGTTTCAGTAAGCTCGATATTTGTTGTTTCTGCAGCTTCTTGTCCATCTAATAATTTATTAAATGAGGTTAATTGACGCTGAATAGTACCTATGTAAACTAGTTATATCCAAGGCTGTTAGTGCCATGATCGACTCGATTGATAAAAATAGGGAAAAAAGGGAATTTGGAACACAAAAACTAAAGCCTACCTTTACTAATGTCGACTTGAGTTGAAGTTGCTCTGTTGTTATTACTGCTTCTCGTGCAGCTTCTTGAATGATGGTATTTTGCTTCTCGAATGATGATGCAGAGTTGATTGTATGCTGGCTTTCTTGATTCACTCACTAAATTGCCCAATTTCACTGAGTCTAATACTTGTTTACTTTGTGATTCTGGCTCGAAGGACCATATAATTTTTCGTTTCTAATTTTATTAATTAAAAACTATAGGTGCTTAAATAAATGAAATGCATGAATGCGTCGGATGTCTCTATATTGTTTCAATATTCTCACAAACAATTGTTACAATAATTTACAAAGTATTCCTTTTTTTGTCTAAGTACTAGCTGCCCTTGCTAAATACGTGGTCAGGTAGAAGCACTAAAGGCAAGATACGCTGTTAAAACGGCCCTCAAATTTTAACGTCTAATTACACTACAAGAAGTACGGTTTTATTTAGCTAGTTGTAAACTTAAATTTTAACAAACTCGTATATACGAAACAAATATTGCGTTAACATCTATTTAACTGTACATTTAAGGAATAAAATTTCGGAAAAGACTTAGTTTGACATCATTGTGACTCTATTCCAGCAAGATCCAAAACAGATGTATTTTATAACACAAAAGATACAGTATTTTTACCAGGACGGTTTGAAAGTAAATGAAAATGTTTTCTCACGATTGATAATTTGTATCAATCGTTTTTTAGCTAAATGTTTAAATTAGATTGTCAGCAGATGTAATGAAAATAAAAGGGCCTGCACAGAACCGCACTTTTAAAAGCTTTCCTTATTATTTAACTTTTATGCAGGATATATTTAATGAAGTGACATGCGAATAGTATATAATAACTTAAACTAGCTTGTTAAAATAAATGCTCCAATTTAAAAAAAAAAAAAACACTCCATATATATGTTCCGCATAAAGTCAATAACTGAGGATTGAACATCCGGCGGTCATGGAAATAGGAATAAAAGGTTTTTATTTTCTTCTTCAGGGCTACAAATACAGTAGACTATCTGTATTCTAAGGTTTACAACAGAAAGCAACTTAAATTATTAACATCAAAACTACCAATCAAAAATACATTTAAAGAATATAAAAATAGTTTACTCGATTTTGTTATGTATGATACGAACAACTTCTAAGGTGAGTAACAACAGGAATGTAAAATATATATAAAATATTTACAATAAAAAAATAAATAAATTCACCTTAAAAACACACAGTTGTTCGTATCATACATAATAAAACGGAGTAAACTATTCTTATATTCTTTAAAAGTAATTTTGATCAAAATTTCCTCATGTTTTCCTAATAAATACTAATAATAATATGTATTTTTGTTGAAAGAAATTATCCTAAAAAGCACTATCGAGCAGCAAGTAGTTTTGATGTTAATAATTTGGGTTCAATAGCCGGTACTGGTCTGCTGAGAATCCCCACTGGATAATCGACAGTCATTCTCAAAGTCCACAAAAGATAAACGTGTGGGCAGGGATTTGTGGACGTCATATCATTGGTTCTTTTTTATCGATGGAAATCTTACAGGATAGCGGTATTTACAGTTACTCCAAGAGCAAGTTATTCCAACTTGTGCAGGTCTTTTTCCCGATGAAAATAATTTGGATACCCCCAACAGGAATCTGTGGTGTCAACAGAACGGAGCACCTCCTCACTATGAAATCAATGTTCGTAGCGATTTGGATGCGATTTTTCCTAATCGATGGACAGGCAGTGAGGTGCAATAGAATATCCTGCAAGGAGTCCCGACCTTACGCTACTCGATTTTTTTTATGGGGTCATTTGAAAACCAAAATTTACCGAAGTGGACCTGAAACTGTAGAAAATTTACAACAAAGAATTCAATATGAAGTAGCACAGATCACCCCGGATTCTCTGCAAAACTCTATTCAGGCTGTTTATGACAGATTACAGTTACCTTAAAAATAAACCTAGAGTATTTATTAACAGTTTTTTTTTTTTCTTTTTTTATTTTAAATTTCAAATGACAATAATTCCAAAACAGTTCAATTTAGACACATGATATGTTAGACAAATTGTAACATTCATTTTTTTTTTTTTTTTCCTAGATTTTAAGACCATGTAATGTTACTGATTTTTCACTTCAAATTGTACTTATTTTCATTTTTGTATCGAACGGTATATTAATCAAAGATTCCAAGCCGTTCGGTATATTAGTGTGCTGTGCGGGTTTCTGACCGAATCTTTCGGCACGCCGGGATTGGTTGAAAATGTGTATCCGGATTTTTGGTTCCGGCGTCGCGATATTACCGAGAGAAGGCCACGACTTATTTAAGGGTCCAAAGAACGACGGTCGGGGCTGAGTACCATCAAGCCGCAGCCAAGCGAATTTTCATCGGAGCCGCCAAAAAGCTTCCCTCGACGGAGCTGCAGTAAAGGCTCATTACAACAATCATGAGAGCTAAATAATGCACAAGTTTTTTTAACGAAAAGCCGTAGTGGGCTCTCTAAGTGTTTACTAGAAAAGTGTGAAATCGGTCGTGTTCCATCGAAGCCGAAATAAAAACAGTAAGTTACCAAAACATCCTTCCATAGACTTATCCCTGAGTAGTGCCTTAACAGCAATATGAACTGACTAAAAAGTGAAGTGAAAAGCACTATTTTTCGTCTTCGGGAGTAGTCAGAGTTTAGAATTTAAATGTCATAACTACCAGTTAGGCTAAAATTTTTTGGTAATCCTGTAAAACTGCAAAGGTTAGAACTTTTTATTTTAAAAAAACTTGAATAAATTTTCTTTTTGTTGATCAAAGCTAGTGTCTCACTGAATGCCTATCTTACTTTTCAGGATAAGAACGGCTGTACCAAACTGATTTTTTTATTTACCAACAGTACACCCTTTCAGCATTTTTTCATTTTTTTTAGCTGAAGTTAGATCCTTTCTATTTTAAAATGAATGGTGCCCAAAAAGTCGTACAGCTGAGGTTTCTTTAAAAATAGAAAATAATTCCAAAAAGACGTACAAAAATTATCTCTTACCCATATCTCTCTACCAAAGAAAACTGAGCTGGTGTGTGTTTAATTTCTTTAGTTCTTTTAAAATCAGGATTCACTCGATTCATTATCAGAAATTAAAGCGGGGCTGCAAGAAAATTGCGCTCAAGCTTGGGGCATCCAATATTCAAACGGTACAAAATTGCACTCAAGCGTGGGACAAACAACTTCTCACAGGGTACAAAAAAAAAGATGCCTCAAACTGAGAACAGTTTAACAGGTTACAAAATAGCGCTGTCAACGCGGGGCTTTTGGAATTTTATTTTTTAAAGGGTTCAGTGTACTAGCTTTCGAACAAAGTAAAAGCTCTAACTTGGCAGATATTTTTATTTCATAATATTTATTAAACGAAACTACATTATAGCAGTAAGACAAAAGCAGGAAATTTGTAGAATTTTTTATTTCAATTTATCTGATGGTGGTATAGATATTTGAATTTAGTTAATAGACTCTAAGATAAGTGATCCCTGTTTTTTTTCTTAAAAGCTAGCTTTATAGTTCAGATTAGCAGATGTGCTGGTTTACTTTAATTTTTTGCAGTGTTAGATTTATTTTGCGGTTAACCGAACAAAAAACTGTTCTTTCTTCTCACCGATGTTTTGCATGAATATTAAAAATACTTAGCTGATACGAAACGATATCTGGAGATTTTTTTTGTTGAAAATTCTTAACATATTTGGTAAAAGAATTTTAATACAAGGCGATACTTAGAAATTTTTTTGAAATTGTCGAAGATTTTTTAAATGTTTGGTAAAGAAGTTTACATATTTTAAGTGCCTTTACATATTTTTTTATTTTTTTTGACTATTAGGAGCACAGGAGAAATATTTTCAAGACTTTTTAAAACAGTTCTTTTAAATTTTATTCATTTATCATGGAAGCCTTCAATTTTAAAGTCAATCACCTACTGGAATATGAGTTAGACTATGAACTGAAAATCCGTCGTACTTTCTCAGAACGTCCGGTCGCGGATAAAAGAAAGATTCTAACGAGGATCTTAAGTAAAGAAATTAATGAGCCCGGAAAAAACGATAAAAATAGAGGATGACACTCTGTCTTTTAAAGAAGAAACGGCTGGTATCGAAAAGAGTTTAAACTCTATCCAAAACTTAATCGATAGTTATGACGGCGATCCAAATGATTCGCTTGTACACCGGGTTAAGTCACGTTTATCGCATGTAGCGGGTCGCGTACAAAGAATTCCCATGCCGGATGACGAAGAGGAAGCGTCGAAGTTCAAGAAACAATAGCTACGTGTGTGCTCATGGAAGCAAATCTTGCAGAAAAGATAGCTCCTGGTCATGAGTTACCACAGTTACCTATTACCACCCCAGTCATAAATGTACCAGCTCCAATCGTGAATTGCGCAGCCAGAAATATTCCTGTCAGCGAATGGCAATTGAAATTTAATGGAGACTCAAAGAGACTCTATCCTTTTTTGGAGAGGCTGACTGAAATAGCACAAGCTAGGAAAGTATCGGAAGATGAACTTTTCAGCTCTGCTGTTGAATTTTTCACTGGCGATGCCTTCATTTGGTTTAGAAGCATAAAATCAAGTGTCAACGACTGGCATTCCTTGGTAGATAGGCTAAAGAAGGACTTCTTGCACTGTGATGATGATGAAGAATTGTGGTCGGAAATAAAGAGGAGGCGACAAAAGAAGAATGAGTCCACTGTGATTTTTATTGCCCACATGGAATCTTTATTTAGTAGGTTGTCCATCAAGCCTTTGGAAAGTACCAAAGTTAAATTTATACGGAGGAATATTCTGCCTAGTTTCGTCAATCGATTAGCTCTACTAGATATTAATTCGGTAGCCGAACTCGCCGGGTTATGTAGAAAACTTGAAGAGTCCGATTATTTGTTGGAAAAGAGCAGACCAAAAAGCGAAACTAATATACATCAAGTAGAGTATAATCCAAATGGCCGAAGTGGAGTCTCGACAAATAAGGTTGGGAATGTAAATCGGAACCCTAGGAGTAACCAGAAAAACGGGTAAAAGAAAAGATAATGACTCTAAAATTAGCGACACTGCAGCTAAAGTGAACGACAAGCCGGTTTCACCTAAGGCAATTTTCACGTGTTGGAATTGCACAGGCTCGAATCACACTTACCAAAATTGTACAGCACCAAAGAGGGTATTTTGTTTCAAATGTGGAACAACTGGTGTGAGACTAACATCATGCCCCAAATGTACAAAAAAACGAGTAAGGACGGTATTTTACCGAGGCGGATACCCTAAGTCCCACAAAAAAGCCTCTAATCATTCGGCTAAGTCACAAGCTCACGTTCGCAGTAAAGCCCCTAATCCAAAACGTTCTAGAAACACGGATGGACAAAAATATTCCAATAGATCAGATTGGACTAAATGGTTACAAAAAGTTTCTGATTTTTTTAAGTCTAATAAAAATTCTCCTTCTCAAGTTAAAACTCCTGCTTCTCCAAATGGTCACATGTCTCCTTTATTCGTGCATAAATATTCAGATAACAGACCGCATATCGAGATAAATCTATTAGGTGCCCATTTCTCGGCTTTATTTGACTCTGGTGCAAATGCCTCCGTTATAGGTCAGAATGGTATTAAAATTTTAAGTCGTTTAAGTATAAAAATATGCCATGTCAAAAATAGAAGTGTTACCACTGCAGATGGCAGCCGTCTAAAAGTTTTAGGTACGGTTGAGTTGCCGCTAGTCTGCAATGGTCATTGTTTAGTAATCTCTGCTCTAGTAGTACCTTCTCTATCACATACTTTGGTTTTAGGATGTGATTTTGCACAAAAATTCGGAATTCTAGTAAATTTTAAAAATAATTCGTGGTATCCACAGTCCCTAGAAGTCAACTCTCAAACAAGTTTTAAAGATTGTTATTCAGAAAGTTCTTTAGAAAACCTTTTCTCGCGTCTATGTACCCTAGATGATCTCTCGCGGACGGAACGCTTAAAAGCAGAAAAAGTAATAAGCTCTTTCAATGAAATAAGTAGTAAAGATAGGTTAGGCCGAACGAATAAAATCAACATGTCTATAGATACGGCTGATGCCAGTCCTGTAAAGACAAGGCCCTTCGCCATGTCTCCTTATATGTCAAAAGTATTAAATAAAGAGTTAGACGAAATGTTGAAACTCGGAGTGATTGAAGAATCAAAACAGTCCCTGGTGTTCTCCAATCTTATTGGTGAAAAAGGCCGATGGACAGTATCGTCTGTGCTTTGACGGAAGAAAGCTCAACGAGGTCAGCAAATTTGATAACTATCCATTACCGAACATCGACAGAATTTTGACATCACTCAGGAATGCTAAGTATGTATCCTCGATAGACCTTAGAAAGGCTTTCTGGCAAATTCCTTTGGACAAATCCTCTAAGGAAAAGACCGCTTTTGCAGTAGTAGGCCGAGGTCTATTTCAGTTCGTCACTATGCCGTTTGGTCTAAAGAACGCTGCTCAAACTCAGCAACGTTTAGTGGACGCTATATTTGGTCCGAAATATGAGCCACATATTTTTACCTATCTCGATGATATTTTAGTAACATCGGAAGACTTCGAATCGCATATTCGCTTACTTAAAGAAGTAAAAGATAAATTGAAAGAGGCCGGACTGACGATAAATTTGAGCAAATGTGATTTTTTCAAAACTTCTCTAAAGTTTTTAGGCTATATTGTAGGCTCAAATTCCTTGCGTACCGATCCGGATAAAGTAGCAAGCATGGTTAATTATGCGAGACCTACTAATACTACGGAAGTTAAGCGCTTCGTAGGAATATGTTCATGGTACAGACGTTTTATCGAGAATTTTTCTACCTTGTTGTCGCCTATTAATGATCTTTTGAAAGGACGAAAAAAAGGACAATTGATAGATTGGACAAACGCAGCAGAAAGATCTTTTATAAAGATTAAAGAGCTATTGGTTTCAGCTCCAATTTTATCCCAACCAGATTTTTCCCAACAGTTTTATATTTCTAGTGATGCTTCTAATACCGGTTTAGGGGGCGTCCTAACACAGAAAATCAATGGTGAGGAAAGAGTGATAGCGTATGCCAGTAGAACTTTATCAAAGGCTGAACGTAACTATTCGGTTGTTGAACAAGAATGTTTAGCAGTACTCTTTAACATCGAAAAGTTTCGACCTTACATAGAAGGTGTTCCTTTCACGGTCATAACAGATCATTATAGTTTATTGTGGCTTAATTCTATTAAAAACCCTAGTGGCAAACTAGCGCGTTGGGCGATTAGGTTGAGACAACATACATTTAATTTAATTCATAGAAAAGGAGTCCACAATGTTATTCCTGACGCTTTGTCAAGAATCCCAGATCATACAGCGGACGAAAACAGTCTTAATGCACAGATTGGCGTAAGGATCGATACAGTTGATATAGATCGCATTGATCCATGGTACGATAATTTACGGCAGCAAATTAAGGAATTTCCTCAAAATTTTCCGCAGTGGAAGGTGGAAAATGATTTCGTGTACAAATTTATCCCAAACCAGTTGCCTTTAAAAGTTAATGTACCCGAGTGGAAAATACTAGTTCCTAAACCACAGAGAGAGGAAATTATAGACTTGTGTCACACTCCTCCTACTTCTGGTCATTTTGGTTTTTATAAAACTCTTCACAGGGTTCAGGAACAGTATTATTGGCCAAAAAATGCGTTTTGACATCGTAAAGTTTGTGAGGACTTGTGAAGTATGTGGAGCGCAGAAATCTCCAAATGCACTACCTATGGGACTGATGGGAAAAGAGAAAACGGTTAATTACCCTTTTCAAGTCGTAGCAGCTGATCTAGTAGGCCCATTCCCACGTTCAAAAAAGGGAAATAAATGGCTTCTCGTGGTTTCTTGCTGGTTTACAAAGTATACCATGCTATTTCCTTTGAAAAGCTCTAAAGCTGGACATATAGAGAGAATTTTGGAAAATAATGTCTTTCTAATCCACGGTGTTCCGTCGCTCTTAATATGCGATAACGGTACTCAGTTTACCTCTAGAAGTTTTAAGAGACTAAGTGAAACTTATGGTTTTAATATCCGTTTTAATCCCGTGTACTCTCCACAATGTAATTTTGTCGAACGTAATAACCGAACAATAGGGACCGCTTTAAGAAGTTACGTTGATTCACATGACACTTGGGATGGCAATATTTCCAAAATCCAACAAGCAATAAATACCGCAAGACACGAAGTAACAGGGTTCACACCGTCTTTCTTAGTTTACGGCAGACATATACCTCTATCTGGATCGTATTATAAAAACTTAGATTTGGATGTCAATGTTGACAGCGAAATAATTCCGGGTAACAGGGGTGCGTACGCCGAAAATTTAAAGGGTTTAAAAGATATTTTCACCGACGTGCGTAGTAGGATACATAAGGCTTATGAACGGAACAGTAAGTCTTACAACCTTAGAAAAAGGGATTTTGCCTTTAATATAGGTGATCACGTTTGGCGAAAAAATAAAATTCTTTCCAGTGCAGCAGATAAATTCACATCTAAGTTGGTACCTAAGTATGTGCATTGCGTGATTAGAGAAAAGATTTCAGATTTAGTTTATGGTTTAGTTAATTTAGATGGGACTAAAATAGGACGATGGCATATTAAAGACTTAAAACCATTCAATGAACCTAACCCTAGTGAAAGTTTGTCAGAAGAAGAATAATTTATATTTACATTATCTTAATTGCTTAAATTTTTTTTTTGATGTTGCTCTGTAGAGGTGACGACCTCGTTTTTTTTGACTGTTATAAAAGTTGAGCAGAGAATAGCTTACTTTTATTGTTTAATGCTAAGGTTTTGGGTATTGGCCATATCCCAAACTTAGGTTGATTGTGGTTGACGTTTAGCATCGACTCAGTTTTGCGAGCTTGCGAAGGAGTCACACTCAGGATATATCATAAGACTGGTATGTCGGTGGTCGCGGGGTTTGATTTGCTTATGACCCCAAATAATATCCAGTTCTTGACACTTGGAAGCGAAATTTTGATTAGAGGCAATCCAAGGTGATCTTGAGTTAGGACAAGCGCAAGATGTAGCTCGTGTAGTGTGATGTAGAGTCAAAATTTCTATGAGCAATTTCAAAGTTTGTTACCCGAGTGGGTGTATTTCTATTACCTTAGTGGTATATGTTGGGTGCAATTAAGAGTAAATTGAGTTTGGTTTATCCAGTAAGTCTAAGACTTGGATTATTTTGATTTAGATCTTCTTCTGAATTGACAAACTGAGGGTATTTTCTATTTTTTTTCAGAGCCGTTTAAACGTTACCTTTGAGTCACTAATTTTTTAAAAATTTTTTTGCATGGACTCATAGGCGTATGTTGAGTTTTTTCGGTTTACTATCAGATTGATAGAAAATTGAAGTTCTGCAGGAGAACTAAAGGCTGATCATTTACAAGAGATGAGAGCAGACTAAGACAGTCGTTTCACAAAGAAATGATCAAAATCTGATACCGAGATGAGAACCTTGTCAAGAGAGGCTAAGCGCAGTGAAGGAAGATTCCTAACCGAATTTTTAGATTTCCAAGAGGTAATCTAGGAGTTTGGGCTGACAGAAAACGGTTATGCCTGATACCTGTAGCAGTTTCTTCTAGAGGCTATTGTCTAGGAAGACGATTAACACCATGCTCGAATATTTTAGCTGTCAACGATGTTTTCTTCTTGTTTCTGATTAAGCTGGAAAAGCTCTTGTCGTCTTCAACAGTTTTGTTGCGTTGCCACTGAAAAATAGAGAAATTTTTGCTTCATGTAGCTTTTTAAGCTCATTTTCGTTTTTTTTTTGGAAATTTCCGTTAGAAGCTTGGTTAAGTTAACCTTATAAACCTTTTTGGTTGTATCCCATGAGTTATCTGTTTTTACAGGCTGTGATGCACCGGGTGCTAACAGATGCCGTTACGACGTTTGGCAGGGAGTTAGTCTTCCTGAGGAACAGACTGATTGGAAGGGTAGTCTATGGGGGGTGAACGTTTGACCTTTGGGACCTTTAGGGGTTTTGTTACCCAATGGTTATTTCTATTTGAACCAAAGGAGAGCCTAGCTACTGTAGTCGACCTCAGCTCCAATTAGCCTATTAGTGGTGACAGGCTGTTGGCAGTAGTGTGTTTCGGAACACCCTATTGATTAAAATTTTTGACTTATGGTGGTGTGGTAGACACCGTTTCAGTTTAGTGGATGCTATAATCTACTCCCTTTTGTTGGTGGACACCAGGGTCACCATTTCTGTATTTTATTGTCTCCACCATTCAGTATATCGTGGTGAGGTGTTTGTCTCCTGTTATGTGGGATGGATTGAATGTTTTTCGTTGTTGTTCTAGGGCGAGACCAGTACACGAGGGTTCTTCATGCAACTTGGAGAAGCGCAATGCTGGTTAAGTTTTATATCTCTGTGTAGCCACCCTGAAGAATGACGGAGGGCGTTTTTTCCGGCTCATGTTTCTAGGCGGATTTGTCACTTTGGTGCGATGTGCCGAAGATTTGATTAGCTTTTGCTAAGAGCTTTCACCAAGCTCAGTATGGAGTTATCATAACCAAGAGTTTGGGATTTGGACTCCTGTATGTATTTCTGTATATATTTCTGTACATATTTCTGTATATATTTCGGTGTATGTTGGTTGCCTGAGGGCATGTGCTCAAAATGCGAGATTTTGAGTCGTTTTGCTTATGGACTCCTATATTTAGGATTATGACTTTAGGGAGGTCCTATTTCGAGACTTGCTGTCTCATATGTTGGGAATGTTTCCTTGAATGTTAGTTGTGCGCAGACTAATCATTCTGTTCTTAGTGAACATTGCTTTGTGAAGCAGGATCATTCAGTTTGGTGAATTTTAGCTTTTGTAGCTATTCACTGTGCCTATAGTGATATCGTTAGCTTTTATAGCTGCTCACTATGTTAATGGCGAGATTGTTCTTTTAGAACGCCGGCTTTGTGTAGTCGAGGACTATTTACAGAGTGTTTTCTTGGCGAGGAGCCGAGGTTTTTTCTGGCGATATACCAGAGTGTTTTGTTGGCGATGAGCTGACGTGTTTTCTGGCGATCAACCAGAGCGTTTTCCCTGGCGACTTTAGCATGTCTGGATATCTTAGGACGTCGACATTGCGTTATAGAGTGCGATTATCTGGCGATCAACCAGAGCGTTTTCCCTAGCGATTTTAGCATGTCTAGATGTCTTAGGACGTCGACATTGCGCGATAGAGTGCGATTATTTTCCGAGTGCGACTAGTAGTGATACTAGATTTAGAATGTTCTCTTAGCGATGAGCTAGAGCATGGATGGCGATTTTTTCCCGAGCGTTTGTCTGGATATTTATCCAGATATTTATTTTTTTTTTGGCCTAGTGCTAAATGGTCCGACAAGACTTTTTCTTTTTAGTGTAAGTGTTTGCACTAGAATCATTTTTTTATTTTTTTTCTTTATTTAAAAATTTTTATAAATTTCTTTTGCTGAAATAGAAAATTTTCAGACAATCCTTAAAATATTTTAAGGGGGGTGTTCATATTTTATTTCAGTTCACTTTTTTGATTTAGACAAGAGTCTAGACAAAGTTATATTTTTTTTTGTTTTGGTAACAATAACAGAGCTGATTCTTTTATATAAGAAGACCGCGATTGTTATTTTGGAAAGGTATTTCTTATGTTCATGCAAGGATTTTTATTTGCTTTTTGATGTACTTAACCTTAGTGTCTAATTAAGTTAAGTCTAGTTATAAGATTCTTGTGATCATGCAAAGATTTTCATTTGGTTTTCATTGTACTTAATATTAGTGCTTAATTGAATTAAGTCTAGTAGTAAGGTCCGAAGTTTGTACTTTTATTTTTAAGTTCTGACCTTAGTATTAAGTGATAGTGTACCACTTTGTACCTTTTCATAAGTAGCCTAAGTTTAATAGACTAGTGTAGTCTATTTCTTTTTGGAAGGGGGTAAATGTAACATTCATTTTTTCCTAGATTTTAAGACCATGTAATGTTACTGATTTTTCACTTCAAATTGTACTTATTTTCATTTTTGTATCGAACGGTATATTAATCAAAGATTCCAAGCCGTTCGGTATATTAGTGTGCTGTGCGGGTTTCTGACCGAATCTTTCGGCACGCCGGGATTGGTTGAAAATGTGTATCCGGATTTTTGGTTCCGGCGTCGCGATATTACCGAGAGAAGGCCACGACTTATTTAAGGGTCCAAAGAACGACGGTCGGGGCTGAGTACCATCAAGCCGCAGCCAGGCGAATTTTCATCGGAGCCGCCAAAAAGCTTCCCTCGACGGAGCTGCAGTAAAGGCTCATTACAACAATCATGAGAGCTAAATAATGCACAAGTTTTTTAACGAAAAGCCGTAGTGGGCTCTCTAAGTGTTTACTAGAAAAGTGTGAAATCGGTCGTGTTCCATCGAAGCCGAAATAAAAACAGTAAGTTACCAAAACATCCTTCCATAGACTTATCCCTGAGTAGTGCCTTAACAGCAATATGAACTGACTAAAAAGTGAAGTGAAAAGCACTATTTTTCGTCTTCGGGAGTAGTCAGAGTTTAGAATTTAAATGTCATAACTACCAGTTAGGCTAAAATTTTTTGGTAATCCTGTAAAACTGCAAAGGTTAGAACTTTTTATTTTAAAAAAAACTTGAATAAATTTTCTTTTTGTTGATCAAAGCTAGTGTCTCACTGAATACCTATCTTACTTTTCAGGATAAGAACGGCTGTACCAAACTGATTTTTTTATTTACCAACAGTACACCCTTTCAGCATTTTTTCATTTTTTTAGCTGAAGTTAGATCCTTTCTATTTTAAAATGAATGGTGCCCAAAAAGTCGTACAGCTGAGGTTTCTTTAAAAATAGAAAATAATTCCAAAAAGACGTACAAAAATTATCTCTTACCCATATCTCTCTACCAAAGAAAACTGAGCTGGTGTGTGTTTAATTTCTTTAGTTCTTTTAAAATCAGGATTCACTCGATTCATTATCAGAAATTAAAGCGGGGCTGCAAGAAAATTGCGCTCAAGCTTGGGGCATCCAATATTCAAACGGTACAAAATTGCACTCAAGCGTGGGACAAACAACTTCTCACAGGGTACAAAAAAAAAGATGCCTCAAACTGAGGACAGTTTAACAGGTTACAAAATAATATCTAAAATTTTTAGTAGGACTCAAAAATAAAATAATATATAGGGCTTTCCATTTAAAAAAAAAATCAAGATGGCGTAATTTCTTCGAACTGACAGTTCAAAACATTTTATTGTCAACCTCAGCATGTACGCCGTATAACACCCTATAACTTTTATTTAAACATTTTTTTTGATAAACTGATTAATAAATGATGTGGAATCCTGTATATATATATATATATATATATATATATATATATATATATATATATATATATATATATATATATATATATATATATATATATATATATATATATATATATATATATATATATATATATATATATATATATATATATATATATATATATATATATATATATATATATATATATATATATATATATGTATTATTAATATCAGATATAACAATAAAAACAATGTATTCGACGATATTATTAAACGTACCTCCAACCTAAATTTACTGCTGACTGATGTAAACCAAACACTTGTTCGAAATATTAAATAAATATTAACTAAAAATTACACATAATAGTTTATGCTATTCGCTAGTATAATAGTGATTTCTCCTGCTTAAGAGTGTCACCAGATGTGTGCAAGTTTCGAGAAAACCTGAACTACCATAATATCTAATATTTTTGACATCGGTTAATTGTGGAGTTTTTAATTTAGTTTTAAACTTTTTATTATTTTAAGGTAAAATTTTCTATTATATGGAAGATATTCAGTAGACAGTGCATACATCGCAACCAATTAATGAAATTACGATCTTTCTATCAAAATCTCACGATATTATAACGAATAGGATAGGTCCAATTAGTACAAAGGGGTTGTATTTTTTCCCTGACGTGATTGATTTTCTTTTACAAAAAAGGTTCAAAATTCCGCTTCAAGATAAAAAAATACCATAAAACTAGGGGATGACTCACATTGACTCACTTCAATTTACTGATAAATATCAATAAATGATAATCAAACCGGCAGATATTTGCGAGTACTGTACAGGGTGAGTCAACAATAGAGTAAAGTTCATTATCTCATTTGTTTCGGGAATGAAGAAAAAATGTTAAATAAAATAGTTTTAGGGAATGTTAAGGTGCACAGTTTAAAATTATTTTTCAGTATACAGGGTACTTCAAAAAAGTGTGGCCGTTATAATCTAATTTTTTTTAATATTTCAATTTTTTTTTGAAAATAGTAGTTTTCAGTTTTGTAAAAAATTGCCAGTAGCGCCATTGTTTCTGAAGGTGGAATACTCATAATTGGTACGAGCGTTCTATAGAGATGAAAAAAAAAAAGATATATGTAAAGAAATTTGAGTTAGATGCTACAGGGTGTTCAAAATAAATTTATGCATTTCAACTATTTTAAATTGAAAAATCTCAAATTTTTTAAATGGCGCTCCCTGTATATTATTGTTTTTCTGATAGATTTTACAAAACCCTCCAACTTTTATTAAGTATGTCATATACCTATTTCTAATAGTTTTCGATTTATTTTGAATTGTTCAATTTTTACCCTTGTTTTTAATACACTTAAGCTATAAAATCATAGTTGCCAAGACAAAACAAAAATGTAGTTTAATTTGTTGTAGTAAGTGACGTATAAAGGTAATAATTATGGATTTCCCTAAAAATGAATTAATTGAAATAGTTTATATACCGGGCGAGGCGGGCAAAAATTGTCTTTTGGCAGTAAGGCTTTCCGGACCGAAATCCCCTAATAGACGCATATCATCTAGAAAATCTTTTCAGTGCTTAATGGAACGGTTTGATGGTAGTGGTAGCGTTGGGTATACGAAACGGAAACTAGTAAACCAGAATGCTACCAATGAGGAAAAAGAAATGGAGATTTTACTTCATGTTGAAGATAATCCCCAGATCGGCAGCCGTCAACTACCTGACTTATCTGACACATCCCAATCTACGGCTAATCGCAACACGAGAAAATACAAGTATCATCCCTTTCATATGGAACTACACCAAGAACTTTAAGACCGTAACATGCATTATTATTCAACAGTTCATCTATTTTGGGTTCGGGAAGTTCAAAACCAAAAACATTGGTCGCTTAACGTATGGTGTGGAAAATTAAATTTTCGAATTATTGGTCCATATTTTTTCCGCTTAACGGGCCTAGATATCTAAATATTTTGCAAAACGAATTACCCCAGCTTCTTAAAGTAGTTGATAAGTTTGAAAGGGAACAAATGTGGATTCAACAAGACGGAACTCCTGCTCATTACTACCGGGAAGTTCGAAAATTTTTAAACGATTGTTACCCACAAAAATGGATCGGTAGGGATGGATTCATTCAGTGGCCCATTCGAACATGTGACTTAACACCTTTACACTTCTTTTTGTGGGGCTACATTAAAGATCATGTTTATGTGAATCCCCCTACACTACCAGTAGATATGGAAAATAGGATATAGGATGCGCGTAGGACAATAACGCCCTTTATGCTAAGGAAAGTGAAGGATAATATAATAAAACGACTAAACATGTGTGTTCAAGTAGACGGGCATATTTTTGAACATTTATTACGTCATAATAATTAATCATTAGATAAGTTAAACTATACTGAAATTATTATTAACTATTTGTCTATGTTTTCACAATAGCATAAGTGTATTAAAAACAAGGGTAAAAATTGAAAAATTCAAAATAAATCGAAGACTATTAGAAATAAGTATATGACATACTTAATAAAAGTTGGAGGGTTTTTCAAAATCTACCAGAAAAAATAATAATATACAGGGTGTGCCATTTAAAAAATTTGAGATTTTTCAATCTAAAATAGTCGAAATTCATAAATTTATCTTGAACACTCTGTAGCTATTCAAATTTATTTACATATATCTTTTTTTCATTTCTATAAAACGCTCGTACCAATTATGAGTACTCCACCTTCAGAAACAATGGCGCTACTGGCAATTTTTTACAAAACTGAAAACTAGTAATTTAAAAAAAAAAAAAATTGAAATGTTAGAAAAAGTACTAGGTTTAGGTATATAAGATTATTAATAGAAAAAGTTATAAAATTTTACGCAGAATTTAAAAATAAATTAGAAAATAGGATGTTCCATTTAAAAAAAAAAACATATGTTATATCGGCCACACTTTTTTGAAGTATCCTGTATATTCAAAAATAATTTTAAACTGTGCACCTTAACATTCCCTAAAACTAATGTATTTAACATTTTTTGAAATTTTAACTGTCGAAGCATAATTTCTAGTTTTAAAAGTCATGTTAAAGCGAGCTGCGTCTCACAAGCTTTTTGTGCTTTTGTTCATTTTATCAGCCGTCTTGTTCATATCTTATAGTAATATATTTAGAATTGTTATACCTAAAGACAATCAGGCATCTGGATTTTTACTGTATTCCTATGGTGACCTAGATCAACAATTGTGTAAGAAAACTATTAACTGGGCGAGAAAATCTTTTGTGGAGTTTTCGAAGCTGCTCGAATGTCCTAAATATCAGGAAATTGTATCAGTATTCAGCATGGGAAGAACAGGTAAGTATTTTTGCAGAAATAACAAAAAAAATCCTTAATATTTCACTGCGTAAAAACCCTACTTTTAAGTATATAATAAAAAACATATATTTTAATTGATATCTTAAAATTATTTAAAATATTGACACAAAATCATATAAGTGTGACAACAGTTAATATTCAAACTTTTTAATAAATTATTTATATGCAATTTAAATTCGTTCAAAATCAATCTATAAATAAAGGAGATGAATTAAAAATTTTCTTCATCTACATACATGAATATGGTAGAGATACTCATTTTAATCAGTATCAATTTTTAAAGTATTTTTTTTCTACATTTTAAAATCCGTCAGAAATAAAGGAGTTAGAAGATTTAATATTGACAGCTATTAATGTCAGTATTCAACTTTTAAAAAATTCCGGGTTTCAATCCGTTCGTCTAACAATGAATCTGCACGACGTTTCGCATCACATATGGCATTTTCAAGTGCTCTTGCTGCTGCTGCTACTCAATACTGTGATCTTGCTGCTGCTGCCGCTCAAAGCTAACTGAGAAATCGAAGTGCGGTCGCCATCCTTTACAGGTCGGCATCTACGCAGATTGTGGGTGGGGGGATCGGGAGTGTTCGTCCGGGCATCGGTGTTTGCCGGCTGGGTGCCCGTATCAGTGGTA
>CM032446.1:133071527-133074027 GCA_019049505.1 Pachyrhynchus sulphureomaculatus
TGGTTAGAAAAGTAGTTCAAGTGGCGTATTTTCGTAAGTAGGAAATGTTTCAACTCAATTTTTAGGTAACATTTTGTATACGGCATCTTTCTATTGAGTAATTAATTTATATATCTCATTTATGTTTTTGGTGGTTTCTTTTAGTGGCAGGTATAAAATGCTTAGCTTTGTTTTTTCATTAATGTTATTAAATTTTTGTTCAAGGTACGTACCTGTATATTTTAGATATATATATATATATATATATATATATATATATATATATATATATATATATATATATATGCAGGGAAGTCCCTAAAGCGCTCCAGCGCTTCATGTGTGCGGAAAAAGCGATTCGCGTTGTTCTTGAATCGCTGTAAATTATACTCGGTGGGAAACACAGTCCTGGGCAAATTATTCCAAAGGGATGCACCGCTCTGGGAGGAATTAAGCGGGCTACATCCCTCTAACACTTTCCATGAAAATACTTGTAGAATAGGCTCAAGTCGCCAACCGTTCTTCGATGTTCCAGCGAAGCAAGGCCGCCGGTCTGTGCCGGTTCCGGGTCTCCAATCAGACGAACAGCTCTTCCCTGAATAGAATTCAACAAATGTTTGGGAGCGGAGCCCCAAAAATGGGAGCAGTATTCCATAGTTGGTCGAATTTGAGCTTTGTAAAGCATTAACAGTTGTTGTGGAGTGTAAAGCTTTCTGGTTCGAAATAATATTCTAAACTTTTGAGAAGCTCTTTTTGCTATCCCTGCAACATGTTCATGGCAGGACATATTTACTCCCAAATTAACGCCCGACAAATTGAGTGACGATGTTAGAGGAATGAAGTGCCCCGCCATAACTATGTCGGGTTCAACAACATTAACTTTTTTTGAAAAAACTGCCGCCTGGGTTACTGATAGAATTTCTTCCAGGTCTTTGTTAAGTTGAACGACTTCCCGCTGTCTGCGGATATTCGTCTAAGTAGCCGATGTCTGAGCGTGCAAAGTGAAGGAAGAGATAAACATACTGTCATCTGCAAAGCTGTAGATTGGGTTTCTAGTCTTTTCCAGCAGGTCGTTAATGTAAATGAGAGAGAGAGTATGGAGCCTTGGGGCACACCGGCGTTGATAGTGAAGGTGTTAAAAAGAAATCCATCGACTGCCACTCGTGTAAAGAACGCTCTCTGAGAAAACATGAGGGCCACAAACAGAACTTTTCAGACATACCATAAGAGCGTAGCTTAGCTAACAGCCCATCGTGCCAAACACGGTCGAATGCCTTGGATATGTCAAGAACAACCGCTCGAGATTTTCCAAAGTGTTCAATTGCGTTGTTCCAAACATGTGTTACATAAGTCAGAAGATCTACTGTTGATCTATTTTTACGAAAGCCATATTAGTGATCGCTAATAATGTTGAACCCTTCAAGATATTTTAGAAAATGCTGATGGATAGCCCTTTCCATGACTTTCTATATTATTGAAAGCAGTACGACTGGTCGGTAGTTATTTGGCAAGGTCTTCTTGTCTTTTTTAGGTATCGGCTGAACTGTGGCACTTTTCTAGCATGAAGGAAATATTCCCTTTCTGTAGGATAGGTTGAAAAGTCTACAGAAAACTGGTGTTAATTCCCTCGCACAGTTTTTAAGAACTATGGCAGGTATTCCGTCAGGGCCAGCAGTTTTTTTTGGTGTCTAGCTTCATTAAAATACGTTTAATGATACCCTGTCTGAAGATAATATCGGGCATCCTTGACTGCACTAGGGAAATAGGGAATGGGAAGTAGGTGGTGTTTTTCCTTGAAAATCGACAGTAGAATGTAAAGCAAAGAGTTAAGCCAACAAGTTCGCTTTTTCAACAGGTGTCATTGCAACAGAATTATCTGGCCGTGTGAGTTGTGGTATGGTGGATTTGGTGAAATTTTGACTAACTGCCTTAGCGGCTGACCAAAAGGACCCGGAATTGTTGGGACAAGTGATAAGTTTATTTCTAATTCGTTGATTGTGTGCCTCCTTGGTTTGGTCGATAATTTCTTTGCATCTGTTCCATACACGAACAAAGGTGTTACGATTTTTGGTGTTAGGATTTACACGCCATTGTCGGTAGGCAAGATGTTTAGAAGCAACCGCTCCTTTGCATTGTCGGTCAAACCAAGGTTTGCCGTTGGAAGAGCATTTTTTCGAAAAAAGAATGTAAGCCAGATGGGTCGTTAGATCGAAAACAAACGTCTAACCAAGGGAAAGGTCGAAAATATTCCATGAGATCTTCCCATTTAGCAGATCTGTAGTGCCAAATCTTGCGCGGTTTAGGCGCCTCTCTGTCATTGATTGATAGGATACTCAATATCGAGAGCAGTTTATGGTCGGAAGAACCTAACGGCGGATTTACGGTGACCGTGTAAATCTCCGGATTGGTGGTTTAAAACAGATCAAGAAAACTGGCGAACTCCTCGTCTCGATCAGGGATCCGTGTTCATCAATAAGCTGAGTTAAGCCACAACTGATTGAGAATGATTCGGCTTTACGAC
>CM032446.1:133076527-133111527 GCA_019049505.1 Pachyrhynchus sulphureomaculatus
GAATTTAATAAATCGTGATGAATACCTTCTTTCAAAAAGAGAAAACCATAAGTGGACCTGGAGTAGTCCTAACTGGACAACGAAAAATGAAATTGAATTTATTATCTCCAATAATAAACGAATTGTGCAAGATGTGATAGTCCTTAACTCAGTAACAGTCGGAAGTGATCATAGAATGGTGCGTGCTAAAATATATATTAATCCGAGATCGCAAATAACGATAAGATTTACCAAAACAAAGAGCACAAATTGACAGTACTAAACTGGCACAAGAACAGCAGCGGTACATTCAAGAGATAAATAACCAGCTCCAACAATATACCATAAACAATAAGGTACACTCACAAGCCGAGAACTTGACCCAAGCATTGCTGTCTGCAGCTCGCACTCTGGCGCCCAAAACAAAAACAACACAAAAGAAAAAAATAAGTGACAGAACAGAACAGCTGACAGAAAAAAAGAAGAGCTTTAAAACCGAATAAAAACAACAGGAATAAGACAAAATGGTGCGAACTAAACAAACTAACGAAGAAGGAAAAAAGAAAGGACATCAGACAATACAAGAAAAAAATAATCTTGGAGACCATAGAAGCGAATAAAGATCCAAAGGCTATCAAAAATCAACTTAGTATAAGAAAAGAGGAACTTGTAGAAGTTCAGAAGGAAAAAGGCGAAACAATAACAGATCGAGAAGGTATCTTAAAAGCAATAGAAGATACAAATCTATATACATCTAAAGTCAGACCTAATAAACTACACCAACTAAACAGCAAAAGAGTAGTAAGGAACAATGAATCAGAAGAAATCCCTGAAATTGAAGTCGCTGAACTTAACTGTGCTTTAAGATCAATGAAAAAGAACTAAGCCCCTGGACCTGATAAAGTAGAAATGATTACACAAACAGATGACACTTTTAAAATTAAACTAGCAGCTCTACAATAAGTGTTTGGAAATGGGTAACATTCCGAGGAAATGACCGATGGCGGAAGTCTTAATTCGTAAAAAAGGAAAAGTACCAAAACTCGACAACTATAGACCTCTCTCCTCCTCTCTCTCTCAGATGTACAGGGTGCGTCAAAAATAGAGTAAAGTTCATTATCTCATTTGTTTCGGGAATGACGAAAAAATGTTAAAAATAATAGTTTTAGGGAATGTTAAGGTGCACAGTTTAAAATTATTTTTGAGTATACAGGGTACTTCAAAAAAGTGTGACCGATCTAACATATGTTTTTTTTTTATATTGGAAAATCCTATTTTCTAATTTATTTTTAAATTCTACGTAAAATTTTATAACTTTTTTATTAATAACGTTATATACCTAAACCTAGTAGTTTTTCTAATACTTCGATTTTTTGAAAAAAAAATAGTAGTTTTCAGTTTTGTAAAAAATTGCCTGTAGTGCCATCTTTTCTGATGGTGGAATACTCATAATTGGTACGAGCGTTCTATAGAGATGAAAAAAAAAGATATATGTAAAGAAACTTGAGTTAGATGCTACAAAGTGTTCAAAATAAATCTATGAATTTCGACTATTTTAATTTGAAAAATCTCAAAATGTTTAAGTGGCATACCCTATATATTATTATTTTTTCTAATAGTTTTTACAAAACCCTCCAACTTTTATTAAGTATGTCATATACCTATTTCTAATAGTTTTCGATTTATTTTGAATTTTTGATAGATAGAGATTTTGAAGATAATCCCCAGGTTAGCAGCCATCAACTAGCTGACTTATCTGATACATCCCAATCTACGGCTAATCGCACCACGATAAAATACAAGTGTCATCCCTTTCATACAGAACTACACCAAGAACTTCAAGACCGTGATTTTGAACGACGAGTAAACTTTTGTACCACCATGAATGGAGCAATAGAGGCCGATCCAAATTTTTTATCCAAAATATTGTTTTCTGATGAAGCTACTTTTCGCAGTAATGGAGCAGTTAACAGCCATAATATGCATTATTATTCAACAGTTAATCCATTTTGGGTCCGGAAAGTTCAAAACCAAAACCATTGGTCGCTTAACGTATGGTGAGGAAAATTAAATTTTCGAATTATTGGTCCATATTTTTTCCGCGAATAGCTTAACGGGCCTAGATATCTAAATTTTGTGCAAAACGAATTACCCCAGCTTCTTGAAGAAGTTGATAACTTGGAAAGGGAATAGACATGGATTCAACAAGACGGAGCTCATTACCATCGGGATATTCGGGAATTTTTAAACTATCGTTACCCACAAAAATGGATCGGTAGGGATGGATTCATTTAGTGGCCCCCTCGATCATGTGACTTAACACCTTTAGACTTCTTTTTGTGGGGCTATATTAAAGATCGTGTTTATGTGAAACCCCCTATAACACCAGTAGATATGGAAAATAGGATAAGGGATACGTGCAGGGCAATAACCCCCTTTATGCTAAGGAACGTGAAGGCAAATATAGTAAAACGACTGAACATATGTATTCAAGTAGACGGGCATATTTTTGAACAATTATTACGTCGTAATAATTAATCATTAGATAAGTTAAACTATATTAAAATATATAATACAATAGCGTAAGTGTATTAAAAACAAGGGTTAAAATTGAAAAATTAAAAATAAATCGAAAACTATTAGACATAGGTATATGACATACTTAATAAAAGTTGGAGGGTTTTGTAAAATCTATCAGAAAAAATATTAATATACAGGGTGTGCCATTTAAAAATTTTTAGATTTTTCAATTTAAAATAGTCGAAATGCATAAATTTATTTTGAACACCCTGTAGCATCTAACTCAAATTTCTTTACATATATATTTTATTCATCTCTATAGAACGCTCATACCAATTATGAGTATTCCACCTTCAGAAAAAATGGCGTTACTGGCAATTTTTTATAAAACTGAAAACTAGTACTTTTTAAAAAAAATTGAAATATTTGAAAAACTACTAGGTTTAGGTATATAACATTATTAATAAAAAAGTTATAAAATTTTACCCAAAATTGAAAAATAAATTAGAAAATAGGATGTTCCATTTAAAAAAAAACATATGGTATATCGGCCACACTTTTTTGAAGTACCCTGTATACTCAAAAATAATTTTGAACTGTGCACCTTAACATTCTCTAAAACTATTGTATTTAACATTTTTTCATCATTCCCGAAACAAATGAGATAATGAACTTTACTCTATCGTTGACTCACCCTGTACAAGCATTCTCTAGAATAATCGCCAATCGAATCACCAAAAAGATCGATTTTTACCAACCGTACGAGCAAGCTGGCTTTCAGTCAGGGTTCAATACTTGCGTTCATATGCATGTAATAAAGCACGTAATAGAAAAGGCCAATGAGTACAACATGAAACTATACATGGCGTTTATAGATTATGAAAAGGCTTTCGATTCGGTGGAATTATGGGCAATATTGAACTCATTAAAAAATTGCGGCATCGATAACAGATATACCACTCTCATAGAAAATATCTATAAAAATGCTCAAATGTACGCTAAAGCTTTTCACAACACGAATTCGCCAGGAGGATACACTATCTCCTAAATTGTTGCGGGATGCGAGATGGACGAGACGCTTGGTGGAATGGAGACCGAGAGATAACAAACAAAGCTTGGGAAGGCCGAACAGCCGCTGGCGAGATTATATCAGGAGGCATGCTGGAATAAATTGCCTACTTAACTTAATTTTCAAATTCCTCGACTCCAAAAAACCGTGAAAACAACATATAACACGAAATATACGAAGCAACAACTCGAATCTCCTCCTCTACGCCTTTAACTGCTTATATATTTTACTATAAATAATTTGCTTCAAACTTGGCGAGTCCTTATCCAATCCTTGGCCATCTTAACTAAAAATCTTTTGAAAATACAGAATATTTAACTACCCCTTTCACTCCTTTTCCCTAGTAAAATAGAAAATAATAAGACAAAAACTTAATTTTCAGATTTTTCGCCATAACATAATATGGTATATACGAAACAACCTCTCTAACCTCCTTTCACATCCCCATACCCTTATACGTTTTAGTATAAATAGTTATGCATAAAGTTACTTTTTTATCTCCACAAGAACCAAGAAAAATTACTATTAAAACTAAACAAGAGTTGTAGTTGTGGACACTCACCCTTTTTACTCCATTTTCCTGAAGCGATATTGCTTAAAAAGTCAATTCTTCCTTCAGAGATTATCTGTTTGAAATTGATATCCCATTTCGATCACGAATTAGTGTGCCAAAGGATTGACATACACTTCAAATATGTCCATTGCGTTACCAATAAACCAAGAAAAACTTTCATAAAACTTTTAAAACTACTATAAATTATTTAACGACGACCCTTCCACATCCTTTCCCAAAAAAAAATATTACTCAAAAACCATGGGCTTTATTTATACGCCTATCTACTATATAAGTACCAAATTTGAAATCTATGTCTCATTTCATCAGAGAATTGTTGTGCCCACAGATAGACAGACCAATACAAATGGGAAATTATGTTTTCGTTTCGTTCGATCTAGGAACCATGAAACGTAAAGAAATGCTAAGTATAATTTTTTAGCGAATACATACATTTCGTTTAGCAAAGAAATTATTATGATCACATTATGCTTCAATATTATTTCCGTTTTATCCTATTTAAAAACCAAATACTATATCGCCTTTTAAAAATCAAATTAACCCTCTCATTTGTGAATAGTACCACACAGGTCACCGGTCTTCCCACCGTAAGACCCTGTTGCCAGACGCAAGAGTAATACCATATTGCCGACTAGTTAACAGAGTGTACTCAAGATGTACTTATTTGGTCACAACTGTCCTATTCTTGTATTTTTAGGGAACCTCATGTGGGCATATGCTTCTGTTCTATCAGTCGCCCACCAGACTGGCCTTAAACCCTACGTTCCTAGCTGTATTAAATCCCGTTTGGAGCCATACTTTGAAAACCTTACAATCCCTAATTTTAAAGACATTATTCACTGTCCAGTAAAATTTGACACTTTTGTTACTTCAGTAAAGGACTGGAAAGTTAATCCTCAGGTAAGACTCTGCTATATTTATTTCCGATTTTTAAACACGCTTAGAAACTATACTCGCACTTCAAATAAAGTGAAACTGACATCATAAATGGTGAATGAAATCAGTGTTACGAGTGTGGCTCCATAGTCATTAATTGAAAATTCATAAAATGGTATTGAAAGATACCATTTTATTTATATTATATTGAAACATACCTCCTCCTATTAGCCTTTGTAATTAAGGGGGACTACCATTTTGCAAAGCTGTAAACAAAATACCACACAGAAAAAATTTATAGCAACCAAAATTTAGTAAGATTAATTGTCTGTTCTGATTGGTACGGTTAATCCTGCTTACAGTAGAGGCAAAATAATATTTGGGCATTATTATAAAAGGTCAACAGCATTTCTCTTGTCAATGACAATGAATGTGATCATCTTCTCTTTATCATGGGGGGATTATTTGTTGTTAACTTAATAAAAGTCCATACCTTGATCCAGAAAAATTATGTGAATATAAAATATTGATGTCCATGTTAAAATATTTAGTTAAGTGGCAAACAAAATTATATCATGCTTTAATTAATCAACTAATTCCTAACTGTTATTACCTACTCAGGGTAATTTTTTAACTACTGTCCTCTAAATAATATTCAGTTCAATTCAGTTTTATTGTTACCCATTAATACAGTATAAATAAAGTGTAAATATAAAACAATTATAAATAAAATATCTATAATCAGAAAAGGGCACATATATGCATTCCATCAGCCAGGCACATTATTTCACGCACGGGCAAGTAAATTAACACACATACAGAGTAACATATGACAAGAAATCATACACAAATCTGCCTGCTGAATAAAAGAAATTAACTTCTTCCCAATAATATATTTAACGCTCTTTTTAAAACGTCACGTATAAAAAATATTGTTAATATTTAGGTGCAAAATATTATAAATTTGGCTTTCACATTAAAGAGTGGTTGTTTGTAAGTTTTACGAAAAGGTTTCATGAAACATAATATTTCTTGACCGTGTGTGTATTATATTCCTAAAGAAAAAAAAAATTAAACTCTAATGAAGATTTATTCTGTCGGATGTGATGTTATTGCAAAACCAGGCATTCAGAAGAGTTTCAGTTAACGCTTCATTCTCTGGTTTATAATTTATTTAAAATTAAGTATAAAATTAAGACTTAATACCGTTGTTATAATGTTAAAATAGTAACAGCTGCAAATGTCAATAATGTTAAAATAAAAATAGCAAATTCAACTAGGCTTGAAGAAATTCAGGTTCAATATTAATCCAGTCTAAAATTAATAATTTTAAGTGACACAACATCAATAACTTAAACTAACTACTGCACAGTACTAAGACGAGTTTTTCGGATCTCCTGGACAGAGCACCGGACGCGTCAGTTTTAAAGGAGATGAACATGAAAACTAGGTTACTCAAACGTGTAAAATAAGCCCACATATTTTGGTCACATCACCAAATAGAGATCATAAAGAAACTGGTAGTTGAAAGAAAAGTCAGCGGCAGAAGATCAAAGGCAGATCTCCAATTGATAAACCCACTGCAACCCCTCGTTAGAAAAACTCTACATGAGGCAGGCACCAGGCAATTTTTTCCGCCAATAAGTGTGTGACACCACAGTCAGAGTGGAAACACAAAGAAATACGGCTCTAACTCAACCGCCAACTTTTCGGGTACTCCTCGCTCGGGTACAGACCCTCCCCCCCCCCCGAGGGCGTAAAATGCGGTTTAGGACGTAATCTTAACCAAACAATCTCTAAACCATCATCAATCACCGCCTCTCACACTAACCCAAGCTGAAACCACCACAATAGCCGTTTCCATGGCTACTACTACTTCTGTCCATTTCTCTCCTGTCTACTAACAAAATAAGAACAACCATCAGCATATTATCATTTATTTTTTAGCCCCAACACACAAAGGTCCCGAGCGGTGATTTCAACGCCTACAACGTTCTCTGGAGAAACCTAGTCACGAACACTAATGGCGCAGTTCTCGAAGCTATCCAGAATCAACATGATCACTCAATACGAACCCACTTTCATAGATTTCCTTGATTTTTTCCTGGTCAGAAACGTCGACCTGCACCACAACATCACTCTATCCTCCACTAGTTCTTCGACTTACCAGTCATACTTACTCTGGACCGCCCGGCCGACCAGATTAATGATACTAACACCTCCAGCGTCACTGACTGGGAGCATTTCCAAAAGCTCCTACTTGGCATCGTCCTAATTCTCACTATCTCCACCACGAGAGCCCTTTCCAATGACACATCCCGTTCCATCCCCACAGATTCCTATGCTAGAACTACTGCTGTCCATCTTCAGGAAAAAGCTTATCTTTTAGGAAAAATGCTAGAGGACACGTTTCCCCTAGCCCGCCCCAATCGTGCCCGAGACCAGAAGGTAGCCTCCACCATTTAGATCATCGAATAGGTCCAACCTCCTCTCACCACTTATTTTACTACCACCTCGGCTACCCAAACCATCATCAATTCATGTTCAATCCGAAAAGCCCCAGAGCATGACAAAATCAGTGTAAGAGTCCTGAAAAAGTCCCAGTAAAGCAGGTCAAAGAAGCGACTAACATTATAAACGGTATCCTGAGAAAGCTAAGATCATAGTAATCAAGAAACCCTGCACCCCCTCTCACGAAGCTAGCAACTATAGGTCAATTAGCCTACTTCCATGTCTAGACTAAGTGGCAGAGAAAATTATCCTCGAAATCATTTAAGCCAAAACTATAGAGCTCATAGTCATCCCAAACGAACAGTTTGGGTTTCAACTCTCTCACCACACCACAGCTCTCTCCCAACATATCATCAACAGCTGCAATCGCGAACACCAGGTTGGAGATATCTTCCTTGACGTTTACAAGGCCTTCGACCGAGTTTGGTACTAAGGTCTTTCTACAAATATCACGCGACGGGTCATCTTCTTCCCTTCGGACCGCATATTCTAAGTTCGAAGAGAAGCCCATTCAAGTCACCCAAGGCTCCGTCATCTCTCCCACTTATTCAACATCTTCATCGCCAACATTACCAAAAAGGACCACACCTCCCTTCTCATGTACGCCTATGACACCGACATCACCATTCCCACCAAGTCGACTAGGATCATCATCAACCACCTTCAATGCCACCTCAAGATGCTATTCCCCTGGTTCGAACATGGAGAATTCAGATCACCCGGCGAAAATCCAAGCCATCATGTTTACCAAGTCTTGCAGCACTATGCTGGCAACCCTCATCCTCCAAGGCACCAGACTCCGATGATCAAACAACATCAAGTACCTGGGCCTCCACTATGAGAAGCGGCTAGTATGAAAGGTTTAACTCGCCACCTCCACCAAAAAAGTCAACGAACTCCTCGGCAAGTTGTACCCACTGCTCAGCAAGACGAGTAAATTGTCAACTCGCAACAAGTTGACAATGTACTAAATGATCATCAAAGCTGGCCTTACCTACTCCAGCCCAGCATGGTGCCAAATGTCACGTTCACATGGATCTACCCTCCCGACCGTCCAAAACAAGGCCCTCCACATCTTCGCCAAAGCCTCATGGTTCGTACGGAACACACAGTATCACAGAAATCCCTGGATGACGACAGTCCGAGAGTTCACGAGCAACACTCAGCTCAATTTCCTGCACAAAGCCACACACCACCCCAAATCCACAGTCAAGAACGCTTAACCCCTCCCACGTCATGCCTGACGTCGACTTCTACGACCCTCGAACCCCCTACCCCAGGATTAGCTTAAGTTATACTTATTTAATTTTAAGTTGAATCTTAAGTTCTCTGTTCATGAAATATCTGAAGTTCTCACAATACATTTTTATAAATTCCTTACGTAAGCTAATTTATTTAGATCCCTAACATGTTTATATCTTAAGACCCAATATGTAAACACATTTCTGATTCAATCATACACGTATGTAATAGTTACAGCTTACGGCTATCTAATAAGCCAAATAAAGATATTAGATAACGGCGCGCTGCCACTTAGTGGTCCACTTATTTTAGTTGTATAGAAAGTTTTAATTTTAGTTGTCTGTTTTTAGTGTTCCGTACAGAACATTTATAAGATCACTCCAGTGTCCGTCTATCGTTCTGTCTGTCACACCCGATTTTCTCCGAAACTATGTGGCATAGAAAGTTGAAATTTGGCAATAGTATAGGAAATGGTGACCTCATCAGAGCCGTGTAATTTTGAAAGTTAAATTTTGACTCAAGGGGTTAGTTTTGGGGAGGGAAATCGAAAGTAAAAAAAAATTACCAGGTCATCGAGTAGGGTGTCAAATGAAAACTTGTAAAAAGATGAGTTTAAAAATACATATAATGTAATATTTGCGCACACTTCTCTTTGTATTATTTTTAAAACAGGACGAAAAATCGCTGTCACCCCCCTTATCTCGAAAAATACTGATCAAAAAATGTTGAAAAAATTCTGGAATATTCTCTACAGTGTGTAGATTGAACGAAAATTATCCCGAGTGTATTACCTTTAATCATTTATCTGATATCTTAAAAAAAAATCAAGGTCATCAGTTTTCAGTAAAGATCGGAAAAAAACTTTGTTGAAAACTCATTTGGGATGTGTTTTGTGAAGTCACTGATCATTTTATACTTCCGTAACAAAATTTTTTATTTTAAAAGCAATCAACGTACGGAACACTAATTGCGCAAGTTCGACTTGCACTTGACCGTTTTTAGTGTTCCGTACGGAACACTTATAAGATCACTTCGGTGTCTGTCTGTCTGTCTGTCTATCTTATATTCTTATCAGAGCCGTGTAGTGTTGAAAGTTAAATTTTGACTCAAGGGGTTAGTTTTGCGGGGTGAAATCGGAAGTGAAAAAAAAAAATTTTTACTAACATAGATCATCGAGAGTGGTGTCAAATGAAAGCTTCTGAAAACACGAGTAATATATATATATATATATATATATATATATATATATATATATATATATATATATATATATATATATATATATATATATATATATATATATATATATATATATATATATATATATATATATATATATATATATATATATATATATATATATATATAATGTAATACTTGCGCACACTTTTCTTTGTATTATTTTTAAACACCTTATCTCGAAAAGTACTGATCAAAAACTTTTGAAAAAACTCTGGAATATTCTCCACGGGTATAGATTGAACGAATATTATCACGAGTACATTACCTTCAATAATTTATCTGATATATAAAAATACAAAAATTTCAAGGTAATTAGTTTTCAGTAAGATTGGAAACAAACTTTGTTGAAAACTGAAGTCACTGATCATTTTATACCACCGTAACAAAATTTTTTATTTTAAAAGCAATTAACGTACGGAACACTAATTGTGAAAGTTCAACTTGCACTTGACTGGTTTTTTTTATAATAAAATTAGCTGTACTCGCGGTTTTACCTGTGATAAGATGTCGACGGTTACAAGGCCAAATGACGTAAGCATCATTTATTAAAATGTTCAGAAATCGAAAAAAACGAAATTTGCTTTCATACTTCAAAAAAACCGGTCAAGTGCAAGTTGAACTTGCACAATTAGTGTTCCGTACGATTGTTTTTAAAATAGAAAATTTTGTTAGGGTGGTATAAAATGATCAGTGACTTCACAAAACACACCGATGAGTTTTCAATAAAGTTTGCTTCCAATCTTTACTGAAAACTGGTGACCTTGAAATTTTGGTTTTTTTTTTTTTTTTGATCTATACCAGATAAATTATTAAAGGTAATGATAATTTTCGTTCAATCTATACCCCGTGGAGAATATTCCAGGATTTTTTCAAAATTTTTTGATCAGTACTTTTCGAGATAAGCGATTTTTTACGATTTTTTAAAAGTAATACGAAGAAACGTGTGCGCAAGTATTACATTATGTATATATATATATTTTACTCGTGTTTTCACAAGCTTTCATTTGACACCACACTCGATGACCTAGTAAAAAAAATTTTTTTCACTTCCGATTTCACCCCTCAAAACGAATCCCTTAAGTCAAAATTTATGTTACGGTGATATAAAATGATCAGTGTCTTCACAAAACACCCCAAATAAGTTTTTAACAAAGTTTATTTCCAATCTTCACTGAAAATTGATGACCTTGAAATTTCTGTTTTTTTTATATACCAGATAAATTATTACAGATAATGCACTCGTGATAATTTTCGTTCAATCTACACCCCATGGAGAATATTCCAGAATTTTTTCAAAATTTTTTGATAAATACTTTCCGAGATAAGGCGGGTAGACAGCGATTTTTCGCGATTTTTTAAAAATAATACAAAGAAAAGTGCGTGCAAGTATTACATCATATATATATTTTTTACTCGTGTTTTCATAAGCTTTCATTTGACACCACACTCGATTACCTAGTAAAAAATTTTTTTTTTCACTTCCGATTTCACCCCCCAAAACTAACCCCTTAAGTCAAAATTTAACTTTCAAAACTACATGGCTCTGATGAGGCCTTCAATTCCTATATTACTACCAAATTTCAACTTTCTATGACAAATAGTTTCATAGAAAATCGGGTGTGACAGACGGACAGACAGACGGACAGACGGGCAGACGGACAGACAGACGGACAGACACCGAAGTGATCTTATAAGTGTCCCGTACGGAATACTAAAAAGATTATTATATTATAACTATCGATATATCGTTAACGATCAATAAATCGATAACTATCGATATATAAATAACGATCTATACATCGATAACTATCGACATAACGATAGTTATCGATATGTCAGAAGTTATCAATAAATCGATAACTTTAGGATATCTTCACTGATAAATTTGCGATTTTTTTAAAAATGACACGTTGTTTTGCCTTAAAGACGTCGATGTATCCTCGTCGTTAATGTCGTTGTTAATGGATATAAAAAATTTACATTTGCTAGTCAAATTTGGTCGAAATATGATAAAAGATCAAAGAACTAATAATTATTATGTCTCATAGTCCAAAAATGCTATTGACGAAGCTTACATGTGGTGTTCAAATTTATTTTTGAAGTCGCTGATTATTTTATACTTCCGTAACAAAAATTTTTATTTCAAAAACAATCAACGTACCGAACACTAATTGCGCAAGTTCACTTTGCACTTGACCGGTTATTTTTGTTAAATTTTGTCAGATCAGTTTTTAATATATTATTTTCTGTACATTTCTAGGAATTTTTTCAACTAGGAAAAGTAGAGAAATACAGCGGCTTCTACTGCAATTAGGGCGTTATTGCATATTTTGATTAAAATGAACGTTAAATGCCATGCAAAAAGATAGGGTAAAAAATAACGTTAGCGTTAACGTTGTAAATGTTTGAGATGTCTAATCGAGCGGTAGGCGTGTCTTCCAGGGGCATAGGTAAATTCACCTAGGATGTTAAAATTGTGAGCGGGTGTGCGTTGGGCCATAGATAGATGGATTTCGCAGAATTTAGGTCTGTCTGTCTGTCAGCTGTTAGCAACAGTTGTCTGTCTGTCTGTCTATCAGCTGTCATTTGTCAGCTGTCAGCTGTCATTGGTCTACGTATCGACATCACCCTGTATAGATAGGCTGTCACTCCCATTGTCCAACATATCGATATCACCCTGTATATAGATAGGAATCCTGCTGATCACGTGACGTCACCGTGATGATCACACCCACGCATGTGCACTCCTCATGACTTTGAAAAGTCACCAATTTTGCAAGAATTTAGAGTCATATAGTAACAGATTGCTTCTCAGTGTGTGTTAACAACAATATTATCATGAATTTGCTAATAGTACGACGACTACGTAACCTTTGTGCTAGCGATGTGAAATAGGCCCCCCTGGGATATAGGTATGTAGTCTCTAAACAGCTGGAAAATATTGAAAATTATCCTGACTATGTTAAGAAAGAATATAATGAAAATGGTCCTGAATGGCTTCGTGAAAGTATCGAGATGCTTGGAAAAGTGGTGCAAGATTGTGAAAATTATCTAGAAACTAAAGACGATTCATTTCTCATATCTGTGTTGGGTTTATTAAAAGAACTACGAAAGTTAAGTTATCTTGAATTTGAAACTGCCATTGAAGATTACTTAGATAAAAAGAAAATATGTTAGACGTCACTCCAGAATACCACCTCTACCACGTGGATCGCTCACGTAAAACTGTTGAACCACAAACATCTTGATTAGTTGCAAGCAACATGTTTCCCGCATCGCTTGTCTATATAGTGATATTCATATTAGTTACATCTGCTGAAAATACCGAAGATACATCTGGAGATCATACTAGTAACGACGATACCAGTATATTTGACGATTATTCTGCTCTTTATAACACTAGTTTGAGTCTATATCTAGCTTGTTCTAAGAGAGCTGATGAATATTCAGAATTATATGACCAGGAACATATAATATAAGACATGTTCATGCATAGGCTGGAGGATTGTGAAACAGGTACAAAAAATTTAACAAATTCCATAAACTACACAAATTTAGCAATGTTGAAAAGAGAAAATATCGAGCTAGAAACGGACTTGTTGACTGTGCGGAAGCAGAAAGAAGCATGTAAAGAAAAACGTAATATAGGATTGAATATAATTTCCGAATTAATGTGATTTATATAGTGGACAGAGAACTGGGACAGTGTCAAAAAACCCTTAATAATTTGGAAAAGCTTAAAGATGTGGTGTTCGAGAACCTTAATTCATGTTTAGAACGCGAAGAATTCCTCCGTGATCAAAAGAACAAATATGTGTTACGTTTAAGTAAATGTCGAAAAAACAGAGAAAAGTTAAGACCACCACCACCCTCTACAAGAACGTAAATCCTATTGTTGTTACATTGGTCTTTTTTTATATTAATAAATAAATAAATAAATAAATAACTAAATAAATAAATTAATATTATTTTTCCTCTCTAGTCCAACTCGCACTTTCTAGTTGAATTCACCTACGTCTTAAACCATCACATATTTTATTATTAAATTCAATTTTAATACAAGGAGCAACATCTAGTATTTTTATTGATAACTTCAAACTTACAACCAAATTTCCCTACATCTTTGTTTCCAGTACTTTATGAAAAACCTAACAGATGGTTTGATGATGTGTGTGATCTCAAGCATGCTGCGTCAACGGCGCACTGCCGGAAACCCGCTTCAAATACTTTCCTTGTCTTATTCATGTGTAAATAGGGTATTGCGTTCTTTGTCAGCGTAAATTGATTTTTAATATGTAAATATATGTTAAATCTTAATGGAATTATGTGTTTGTCATCGTGCAGCAAAAGACGGTCAATGGCGCACTGCCGGAAACCCGCTTCGAATGCTTTCCTTGTCTTATTCACATGTAAATAGGGTATTGCTTTCTTTGTCAGCATAAAATTGATTTTTAATATGTAAATATATGTTATAAATTTGAGATGGGCAACGGCGTGCTGCTGGCTGGAAACCCGCTTCGAATGCTTTCCTTGTCTTATTCATGTGTAAATAGGGTATTGCTTTCTTTGTCAGCGTAAATTGATTTTTCATGCAGCAAAGAGACGATCCACGACGCGCTGCCGGAAACCCGCTTCGAATGCTTTCCTTGTCTTATTTATGTGTAAATAGGCTACTGCTTTCTTTGTCAGCGTAAAATTGATTTTTACTATGTAAATATATGTTATAAACTTGAGATGGTTAACAGCGCACTGTCGGAAGTCCGCTTCGAATGCTTTCCTTGTCTTATTCATGTGTAAATAGGGTATTGCTTTCTTTGTCAGCGTAAATTAATTTTTAATATGTAAATACATGTTATAAACTTGAGATGGTCAACGGTGCGCTGACGGAAACCCGATTCGAATGCTTTCCTTGCCTTATTCATGTGTAAATAGGCTATTGCTTTCTTTGTCAGCGTAAAATTGATATGTAAGGTTAACAGGTTTGAAAAATAAAACACATACACACACATTTTTGAAAATCCATTTATTTGTAATATAATTGTATAATGTTATAGCATTATTAACACTACAAGAACACATTGCTAGTTTATGATAATTACATTGACCTATATAATCCTTAGCTAATTTTGGTACTTGTATAGTAGAATATTCAAGATTTATTATATCAGGGGGGATGCATCCATTCTGGTAATAATGATCCAACAGAAAATTTTTCTTTATATGTCCTTTAACGTAGATAACTCCAACATCTGATAATTCATCTCTAAGTATTCGATTAAGATCGTTATATTCCATGCAACCAGAATTATATGGAATGCCATGAATATAAAAAAATGTATATTAAATTTTCAGATAAATTTCTATATAAGGTCTTCGGTTTAAAAATCCATGATTTTATTCTCTTCCCATCAAAAATTACTAGTTCCTTTACTTCAAAATTCGATGTTACGTAACCTTGTACATCAATCACGACAGTCTTCATAGTATTGAAAATTAATTTGTTAAACTATGGATCTTATAGTTCCAGTAAGGGGAGCGTGTTCTAACACCCGTTCATGGATAATTATACAATACGCTCGAGTATCTTTTGGGAATACTTCAGAACTTTGAAATTCTATTTTTACATCAACGATACCAGATTTGAGATTTTCATTTTGTTTTGAGCAATCAATCACGAATAGAGCACGTGTAGAAAAGTCTGCAAAGCTTAATAACGGTTCGCAAAACGGTTTTTGTAAATATGTATTTTGGAACTCTATATACATTCTGTAAGCTTCGCTGTATTTTTTTTCAGCAAAATTTAAATTAAGCGATTCATATGAGTAAACCTCTGAATTTAAATAAAGTCTTACATCGGTAATATTTATATTATCAAAATATGTGCAATCCAATGTGGCACTATCTTTTCGCTTCGTTTGGAAAAATACAATGACATATCGAGCTCTTTCAGAAGTTGATTTCACCATCCAAATATCTTTCGTTGCCGTTCTAAGTGTAGGCAATTCGTGAATTTCCCAGTTTCTAAACGGCATAAGAATGGATCGATTGCTGGCTATTTCTTCATATAACTTAAGTTTAATTGCATCGTTAGGATAAACATGCTTAACTTTTAACACAATTGATGAAATATTTATAGTAGCCTTCTTATCCCCAGTGGTATTTGCATAGCAATTTTCATCAACTCTCGCCCTAACCAGTTTAATCTTCTGTCTCCCCATTATAACACCCTTGTAGTCTGAAAATATACCGAAAAGAAACCGTAGAGGTATTAATAAGTTGAAGTTTCCATTTTCATCAGTTCCAGTACCAACAAAGGTTGCCAGCACACCTGTAGGCCATTTCCATCCAGCTGCATGAAGAGTTTTGCCTTCCTGTTCATTAAGACATAACATTGCTTTTATGGTGCTGATAAGACCTGGATCTCGAACCTTCTCAATTTCAATCCCTTTCAGTTCGTATGTCATCTTCCAGTTTTACCTGCGGTAGCTTCCCCTGTAGTGGACGCTTCTATATGAAGGACGGCTTCGCTTATATCCATAAAAACACTTTGCTGGTTAATAACTATCTCAATTTCGTCGTTTTTATTAAATGAATTTGTAAATGGATGGTATGTACGCCACTCTTCTCGACTGATTGATTCATCTGCGTTGACCTGGCGAAATATTTGAAGTTTTTCTGATACGATAGCCATACTTTTGTGCTATAGATTGTAACTGGAATAGACTCCTGGATGTGAGCGATTGTCTTAGCGTCTGATTATAGACTGAAATTGGTTGATATTGATCACTAAACCCATGTTTCTTTAACTCCAATCGTATAATTATTTCTTCACCTCGAAAATTTATCGGGTTTGAATCCTGATCAAGTAACTCTACAGTTATATTATCAATACTGGATTTATTTACAGGTAAATAAATTAAATTTCTCGTTTCTATAATTATACTATATCCAGGTTCAACATCCGGTGTAAACTCATATACCGTATGAGAGGGATTATTCGTATAATAAGATCCAGAGACGATATTGCACTCAAGTCGTATAGAAGTAACCTTAATAATATTCACAGGAAGATCTGATTCGTGTATTATATCTGGTTGCAGGTACTTTTCAGAAAAACCTAATAATTTCCCTATGGAATCTTTAGGTTTGAAATCGATACCATAAAGACACCTTAGTTCAGACTTGAGAGTATTGTTGAATTATTGATATATATATATATATGAATATATATATATGAATTAAATTTTATAGCAGTTCCACCCTCGTTGATATCCAACTGTTTAATAAGAAATGATTCAATATCGCTAATCTCATAAGATCCTGTTGGAATTTTTATAAATCTCTCCACACTCTTCGAATTGGTATAATAAAATTTATCACTTCCAGGTTCTATATTTGGAATAAAGTTCCAGGTGCTCAGTGAAATGAGGGCTAAGGAATAATTATACCTCGAATCCAGTACAATTGGCGGGCTAATGTCAATACTTAGACAACTAGAGCGACCCTTCAATGTAAACGTTTGCGACATTACTAACAAAAATTAAGCACGTTATGTACTTATAAGGATTTATTGTAAAGAAAAGCTAGTGCAAGATGTCCACAATTGTAGGTATTAAACTTCTGATATTGATCAAAGTTATAATATATAGTACAATTTTTTAAATATTTAATTACTTCCATTGGAGGATTTAAATTTCCAAAACTATCAAAGTAAACAGCGTTGTTTCCAGATTTTTTATAGGCCACCCAATGAGTTCCAGCTCCTTCAGATTTATCTAAATTAATTATACCACATTCAGTCTTCCATGGAGTTCCAGGTAAATTGTCTCTCATAAACACTCCCCTAAAGTAGGGTATTTTCTTTGTTTTTCGATATTAATATTAGATAATGGTTGATTGGGTAACCTTATTGGAAGTGTTTTGGCATTTTCTTTAAATACAATCCATAACCAGTCTTATATGGTTTAATATATAGTCCCTGTCCTTTACTCTTCCCGAGAGCAATAGCTTCCATTGTTTCATTATGTCTCTTTGCTTCTTCAAGTTTATTTTTTGCATCTCGAGCGCTAATTATCGTTTTGGACAAACCAGCGACTCCACCTGTCAGAGCGCCCAAAGCGCTTAACCCTGCAAAAATAGGAATAAGGGGGAGGATTCCACCAAGTTTCGGCACACGGATAACTCTAGGAGTCTTAATTTTTCTCTTTCCTCCAATATTTTTTACAGATAATCGAGCTGCTTTAATGGCACCTTTAATGCTATCCTTCAAGGAACCACCCTCCTTATATTTATTCATAAGTTTTTTTATATTGTTAACAACACCCAAGTTAAACGATGTCTTTCCTTTAGTTGCTTTTGCTCTTCTCCGTCTCTTTCTTCTTATATTTCTTATTTTTCTTGCTTTTAACTTATTATTACCCGCTCCAAGTGCTCGCTTAGCCTTCATTGCAGACGTTATAATCCAAGCTGCATTCCTTTCTCCTAAATTCGAATCTACAGCTGTAACTCGTTTCCAGGCTCGCTCCTGTAATACTTTATCAGCTTGATGTCGTTTTGTTAGGTCGGATGTTTTTTGAATATTCGATATCGTGCTCCTTACAATAACTATCCAATTTATTTTTTGGTTGATCTCCGCGAGCCAATCGTTCTTTAAGTTGGGTACCTGGACCACAATAAGAATAACCCGGTAAATGAAGTTCGAACGGTAACTTATTGATTAAGGTATTTAATACACCTGCACCTCTTGAGGTGTTCATTAGTACTAACGCTATACTTAACTAAACACCCTTTATAAGATGAAAAAAGAAAAACAAGTTATCAACCTAAATATTTCGATATATGTGAAAATCCTACAACACTTAAACGTCATAGCGAATTGCTACCAAATTCAATTAGAGCTGTTATTTGTGGTCCTAGTAATGCTGGGAAGAACAACGTAATGTTAAGTTTGTTAATCGATAAAAACGGCTTAAGATTTCAAAATGTGTATATTTATTGCAAATCACTTAATCAAGAAAAGTACAGATTTTTAGAAAAAAAAACCATAAGTCTAATATCCGGTGTGAACTATTATGCATTCAGCGATAACGATGCGGTAATAAATCCTGAAAATACCAAACCAAACTCGATATTTATATTCGATAATATAGCTTGCGAGAAACAGGAAAAAAAAAGGAAGGAATTATTTTTCTATGGGCAGACATAATCAAATTGATTCATTTTACCTTTGTCAAACCTATTCAAAAATATCTAAACAGTTAATTCGAGATAATGCTAATATGATTATATTATTTAAACAGGATGACCTAGATTTGAAGCATGTATATAGCAATCATGTAAACACAGACATGATGCTAGAAACGTTTTAAAAGAATCTGTTCGGAATGCTGGAAAGAAAAATATGGATTTTTAGTTATTTTTGAAGATGATGAAATAAATAAGGGAAGATATAGAAGTAAATTTGATACCTATATAAATCCCTAACTCTTCAAGCTATTATCAGTATATAATACACTGCTCAACAAAGCAGCGGTAGCAGTCATGCCTAAAGTTTTAAGTAAACGAAATAAAGCAATTAAACAGAAAATTCTTAATGCTGCGAAAACCATTAAACAAAAATAATTATCCTTAAAGTTGGAACGAAGCGGAGAAGATGATGTTCTCAATAAAATATTAAATCCCATAAAGGAACCGCTTACTAAAATTGTTGAAAACACTGAATTAACTAAAGTTAAAGCTGAAAAGGAAGATGCCTTAAAGAAGGAGGTGAAGGATGAAGAGGAAAAATTATATCGAGAGCAGGATGTTACCTTAAAGGAACCGAAATATTTAAATATAAAGCTTATAGGAGAATTGGGGCAGAATAATGGTTCTGATGATAATGTATTTGGAGAAGAACACCGTGAAGAAGATGTTGATGATGAGCTTCAAAAATCTATTAGCGATCGATCTGCTGGGTATTTGGAATATATAAATCAGTACCCTCTTATTGCTCAAGAGTATATAAATAAGTATTTTCGCAATCCTGAACAGATTGATCTCACATACGGTCTAAGTCATGACAAAACCATAGATAAGTGGAAAATGGGGTCATAACTATTGTCATTTAATGCAAATGATGATATAAAAATAGGTAATCGTACATATAGAGGAACTCGAGGACTATATGAATTAATATTTATGAAAGAACCCATGTATCTAACGAGAACTGATAAAGCCGAATATCGAGAGATTTTAAGCCAAACTAATGTACATAAAAGATAATAATCCATCAAGTCAAATTAAAGGAAGTAACTCAGTAAAATACAAACAGTATATTCAACCATTATTCTCTGTAAAATCTGCAGCTGCTAAGTTAAATAAAAAACGACTAAATTCTGCTCCAGGCAAGTCCGGTTCAGGTTTATTAAAGTACACAAAAAAAACCTAAAGAGTATGTGTATTATGATGACGTAAACGAGTTAGTGGATAGACTGACTAAACTGAATGCCTCTCAAGTTGCTGGAAACGGAAATAATATCAACGAAATTATGAGTATATTAGAAGAATTGAGAGAGCTTGACGTAATTGAATTTATATAAGCATGACTAGAACTAATTTTATGTCATAAGTATAGCAATCATGGACAAGTTCGGTCGTTCCGCACATTCTAAGAACATCACACGTAAACCCATGCAAATTATACAATCAAGCCTACCGCTAACACCTCAAGGTGCATATGATATTGAAAATCATCGTCTAAGTAATTTAAAGAATCCAATGGAAGAGCATGATGCTGTAACAAAGACATACATCGATTCAATTAGAGATAATATAATAAAAAAAAAATTCCAACAATAAATACATTCCAGCATGCTCAAGTTCTAGCAAATTTTGAAACGAAATTAGGTAATATTAGAAGTGAATTTAGTGCCTCTCTCGCTAATATTATTAAACAACAGAAATCCTTATCTGAGAGGATTGATGCTGTTGAAGAAAATGACATACATTCTCAAGAATATGTTGATATGAAAATAACCAATATTTGGGTGGAACTTAGATCCACAGATGGTAGGATTAAGGTAATTGAAGAAGAGTTAGGCCTAGCTAAAAAATAATAAATAACCTATGTTAAGAAATAATCGTTCGCAATAGAAAAATCAACTTGAGAAATAACATCTATAGCAGCAATGAAAGTTAAAAAACAATTGAAAATTACTGAAGCTAGGCAACAGGTTGTTAGAGAGCTACACAAACCAGTTCGAATTAAATTCAAAAGAAGGAGATTCATCCAACGCGGATTAGATGATACATTTGCAACCGACTTAGCACAGTTGGATCAATAGAGTCGAGAAAATAAAGCTAATAAATATATATTGGTTGTCATTGACTGTTTTTCTAAATTCCTTTGGACTGCAGCGTTAAAATCTAAATCTGCAACAGATGTCTCAAATACTATGGAAGTTATATTCAAAAAATCTGGAAGAATACCCAAGAATCTTTTATCAGATCATGGAAAAGAATACTACGGTACGCAATTTCAAAATTTAATAAAGAAATACAACATAAATCACTATAGCACTTTTAGTCCGTTAAAAGCTTCTATTGCTGAATGAGTAATTCGAACTATTACGGGGAAATTATTCAAGTTTTTTACTGTACATGGGAACCATAAATGGTTAGATCTGCTTCCGATTATTCCAGATACGTATAATAATACAAAACATTCAACAACGCGTATGAAGCCTATAGATGTTATTATAAAAAATGAGAGAAAATTGTTAAATACTGTCTATAGTCATTTAAAAGTTGCTGAAACACCCAAATATAAAATTGGAGACATCGTACGTATAAGTAAATACAAGCATGTGTTTCAAAAGGGATATGTACCAAATTGGAGCACAGAGCTCTTTAAAATAATTAAGATTAATATTACATATCCAAGAACCTATTTATTAGAGGATATGAATGGACATCCTATTAGCGGTGGGTTTTATGAACAAGAATTACAGAAAACGAAACAATCAGATATTTATTTAATTGAACAGGTACTACGTAGAAAGGGTGATAAATTGTATGTTAAATGGTTGGGTTTCGATAAGTCGCACAATAGCTGGATTGATCAAACAAAGGCTATAACCTAACATGTTTATACAGGTTCTGCGTCTGCGTAGACAAGATCTGACTGGTTTTAAATAGTTTGTTATGTTAGTTGTTTTTCAGTACTAGTTGCAACGTGTGCTAGAAGATGTGTTCGTCAAATGAAGATTGTGAATATTCACAGGCATTTAGTGAAGAAGGGCATATGGATATGGATACCGATATAGAGATCGTGAATTAGATGAAATCTTAGAAAAGTTTGAGGCTGCAGCTAAAAATGAAGATGTTTATCTCTTGTATTCCACTTATATGATTGGATCATATGTAATAGAATCCGGATTGAGTCCAGCTCGATCATTTATTCCTGCAGTTATTTTAACATATCAACAAAATAAAATATCGTTTAGTGTTTATGAGTGGAACACATTCATAAATCTAATAAGATCAAGAATTGAAGATTTTTTCAACGATCCAGCTGTAGCAGCAACACCGATAACATATCCATGTGGAGACTTTGGCAAGCTAACACAAATGATACGAGATGATGATGATGATGTTAAGGTCCTGGAACTTCTGAAATACAACACAATATTCTACTTATCAGAGACAGATATACTTAGAATCATTGACATTAATTCAAAACTTCTTGATCACCGTATAGCTGCATTAGAAGATCTGAACTTTTGTGCTTATTATTATAACGTAATTGACATTATTAAAACGCATTGTTCTAAATAGCGAATGTGCTGAGATGAACATATTAAAAATATTACAACTGTGTCTAGATCTATGTTTTCCTGCAAATATGCAGGCTGTTTGTGCCTTTAAGGAATACATGTACTTTTATGAAGCCAATATATTAAAAGACATAAATAAATAAAATTATATATATATATATATATATATATATATATATATATATATATATATATATATATATATATATATATATATATATATATATATATATATATATATATATATATATATATATATATATATGTAACTAGTGTAATAAACTCATTTATAGTGCAGTGGACAGTGAAAAAGGTTACCATGAATTGTGCTACAGATTTGGTAGAGCATCTCATTGGAGGTAAAAGTATTAGAGACCTTTCCAGTGAACTCTTAAAAAGTCTACCTCTTGAATATTACCTAAAAGCTGAGTGCATGGATCTTTTATATATTTGGTCTATATTACCGCATGAATATACACAAAATTTTGCGTTACAAATAAAGTTACCATGTTTTATACATTATAACCGACCTTGGATGTCGACACACTTCGCAAGAAAAATGCCGATATTGTCAAAAAGGATGTGCAACATATTAATATGAAGCAGTAGTTTGAATACCATAAACTAGGCAAGATGTATTTAATCTTAAATTTTGTGCTTATGACTGCAATTGCTCACAATGTTATCTACATACATACACCACCAAATGTACTTAGAGCATCCTATCAAGTTGAAACCGATAGCTATAAAGAACTAGGTCTATGGAGACAGACATATTTTAGTTCAGCTAGCATTGGAGGATTAATGAACCCCTCATTTCAAGCTGCGTTGCCAATTTCTAAGAATAAGATTTATCGTTTTAAAATTAGGTTAGAATTCATAAATCACACAATCATTGAGACTGAAAAATTGACTACAATTATATCAGATTCAAATGAATTAGTAAACAAATCAGTTGTTGATGGTTTGGAACTGCTGTCTACAACAGAGTCTGCAACAGAGCCTGCAACAGAATCTACAACAGAGTCTGCAATTAACCTAACTACATCGATGCACCTAGGGGAAGTGAATAATGGAAATAATATTACCATAAACGCTACTAATATATATATATATATATATATATATATATATATATATATATATATATATATATATATATATATATATATATATATATATATATATATATATATATATATATATATATATATATATATATATATATATATATATATATATATATTCATGGTGTAAATGTGACAACTGATGTTGATGAAATTTTAAAAGACTATATAATATACGCTCATTTTGCAAACCTCTGTATTATAGTTTCTATTATAACGCTTGCATTTTTGTTAACTGGTAGATATATTTATAAAATAATTATCAAAAAACAATGTGCTTTTTTTCAATTAAATAAATAGTTCAAATATTATGATTTTGTGTTTTTTGCAATGATGAAAACGGAAAACCGATGTGAGGATGTTTATATTAAATTACATGTAGAGGAAAATTTGTTTGTGGTTGCAGATTGCAGCTTGCATATTTTTCTGCGTAATTTCTGGAATGTTAGCGTTATTATAAAATAGCTTGCTGAATTGACAATGCATTCAGTACGCTCACAACATTTCGCTAAGTTGCAGTGTGTTTAGCGCTAATTATCAGCCCTCACCACAATTTCCGTTACTCCGGTTGACAATCAAATATCGTAAGTACAAAATTTTTTTATCAATGCTTTTTCTTTTTATTATTATTATTATTATTTCAAAATACATCTAATATTCTTCATTTTCAATAAGCATTTTATTTTTATTTCCAGATGGATTTAAAAAATCTTAATACAACCTGTCTTACAGGACTCAACCACAGCACAACTAGAAGTCTAAAAGACCTACCTGTGAATGAACCTCACCCCATCTTCAAAGCAACCCTCCAAACAACCCAATTTGGAGAGACAGTTCGATTGGAATTGAAGCACGCAGCTGTATTCCTACCAAGGAGGGTCACAGACACATTCAAACCTCACCTTGACCAATTCGTTAGTGGAAGGTATTCGGTTGTTTACCGAGGGCTGAAGGACTTAGGTTGTGATCTCAACCCTATGATCACATTTGAGATATTAGAGACATCACCGCAAACAGCTTGAGAAAGAGAACGTAAGTGATTTATAATTTGTATTTATGATGGATATTATTAAAAAAGGCTAAGAATTTAATTGCATCATTTAGATCACTTAAAAAAACATATTCTTCCTAATTTTTCGATAAGAGATAAGACTATTTGGTTAAGACGCATAAATTTCCATGTTAAATCTTGTAATAATTTAGTTCGTGTAGGTAATATCCCTACTCATATTCAACGCAACTTGCAAACAACCATTCTACAATTAAAAACATTACTATTATTTATTCAAAATATTCACCTGCAGCACCACTGTTCAGGGTTAAATCTACCTCCTAATATTAAACACAGAGTTGCATGGAGAAATGTGAATTCATGTTTTCAAAGTCGAATAACAACAGGTGCTATAATTAACTTGGTGCACAAGGATGTACAGAAATTTTTCCAAGATTCCTTTATATTATTTAAAAGAAAAATAAATTTAACCTTAAAAAGATTTTCCTTAATTAAAGTCAATACAACTTTTTGTGGAGAGTTTGTTAAACAAGAATGTGTTGAATTAAAATATTTTAATACCAAAAATACAATAATTGATTTAAGCACAGCTTTACATACATGGTTTTTTGAAAACATTTGTGATAAAATTTTTAATAAATTCTCTGAATTCGAAGAGGGCAAATCGGGGTTTGCTTTAAAAAAATTATTTATTTGGAAGTAAATATTAATAAATATGAAATGGGTACAGGAGGTTCATCCTATATTAAACTGCCTAATGAAATACTAACAAAGCGAGCGTGCCTTAATATTAAAAACAATGATCATGCTTGTTTTTACTGGTCGATTATGGGTGCTTTGTTTCCAAACAACAATCATCCTGAACTTACATCTTCCTATCAACATTATAAATCTGTGTTAATTACAGATAATTTACAAGCTCCAATGACATTAAACCAGATTTCTAAATTTGAAAAATCTAACCAAATTTCCGTTAACGTATATGCCCTAGAATTAATTAAGCATGATAGAAATTCATTTTTTAATGTTACGCCCGCGCGATTAACTGGCACTAAACTAGGAAAGCATGTAAATTTACTCTTAATTCAAGATAAATATTTCCCTAAATTAAATGATTTTGATGCTCTGCCAATTGAAGTGACTGAGGAAGAGGATTCGACTAATATTAATTACCATTACTGTTTGATAAAAAATCTTTCGCGTTTAGTTAGCAGCCAACTTAATAATCATAAATCAAAAAAGTTCATTTGCGATAGATGCTTAAATTATTTTTCCTCACTCGAAAAATTAAATATGCATGAAGAGCTATGTAGCAAATTAAATGAATACAAAATGTCATTCCCTAAAAATCAATATATTCAATTTAAAAACCATACATATAAACAAAAAAAAATCCTTTTGTTATTTACGCTGATTTTGAATGTCTATTAGCACCTGTTGATTATAATGTTGGGGTGGCAACAAAAAAATATCAAAAAACATATTGCCTACAGTGCTGGTTATTATCTAAAATGCTCATATGATAATACGTTAAGTTATTTCAAAAGTTACCGAGGGTTAGATTGTATGGATTGGTTTATTAATGAACTCACTTTATCAGATGTTATTTATTCTAAATTTAAAGACATCAAACCGATTATGAATTCACCAGATCTAAGTAGCGCACCCCATTGCCATATATGTGGTGAATTATTTAAACCAAGTGATAAAATCGTGCGTGATCATGATCATTTAACGGGGCTGTTTAGGGGGATGGCACATCAAATTTGCAACTTAAATTTTCGCAAATCATTTATAATTCCCGTGGTGTTTCATAATTTATCTGGCTATGATTCCCATTTTATAATTAAGGGTCTTGCCAAGAAGGGGTATGTAAACGTTTTACCATCCAATAAAGAAAAATATATTTCATTTACATATTATAAACATTGGGAAAATTGCATTCGATTTAGATTCATAGATTCCTTTAGATTTATTGGCACCTCGCTTGATACTTTGATGTCTTCAATGGAAAAAAAAGATTTTAGTATTTTGAGGTCTGAATTTCCAGCCTTAGATGATAAAAACAATATGAGTTATTAACACGGAAAGGAGTGTTTTGCTATGAATACATTGATAATTTGGAAAAGTTGAAAGAAACCGCGCTACCACTGATTAAAGCCTTTTATAATAAGTTGGAGGACTCGAATATTAGCAAACAAGATTATTTACATGCACAAAATGTGTGGAATTCCTTTGAGATTCAAGATTTAGGACAGTATTCAGACATATATTTAAAAACTGACATTTAGGACTAGCAGATGTGTTTGAGAATTTTCGAACTAATTGTATTGCATCTCATGAGCTTGATCCGATATGGTATCATAGCATGCCGAGTTACGCGTGGGATTGCATGCTGAAGCTGTGTAATTGTAAGCCGGAATTGCTGCATGATATCGATCAAATCATGTTCATAGAACAAGGTATACGTGGAGGACTTTCTGTCTGTGTTAATAGATATTCTGAAGCTAATAACAAATACATGCCTAATTTTGATTCTTCTAAACCCTCTAATTACGTGTTATACCTGGATATGAACAATCTCTATGGAAGAGCTATGATAGAACCATTACCATATGGAGGATTCGAATGGGTTGATGACATCACCAATTTTGATATAATGTCAGTAGAAGATAACTCACCCACTGGCTATATTTTAGAAGTTGACTTAGATTACCCTGAAAGCTTACATGACTATCATAAGGATTTTCCATTTTGTCCTGAACATCACGTTCCACCACACTCAAAGTTCAAAAAATTAATGGGTACTCTGCATCATAAGAAAATTTATATTTTACATTATCGAAACCTCAAACAGGCTCTAAATAATGGTCTAATACTAAGAAAAATTCATAAAATTTTAAAATTTAACCAATCATCATGGCTTAAACCCTATATAGAATTAAATAATCGTTTGAGAACAAGGGCTGTATCAACGTTTTTGAAAAATTTATTCAAGTTGTTTAATAATGCTGTGTTCCGAAAAACGATCGAGAACATAAGAAAGTATAGGGTTGTGAAGTTTGCACGATCTTGGGGTGGTCGTTACGGAGCTAAAAACCTAATTACAAGCCCTAGATTTCACAGTAGGGTTGTATTTGACGAATAATTATCTATTATTGAGATGAAAAAAGCAGAATTAATATTTAACAAACCGCTTTACGTTGGAATGGCAGTTTTAGATATATCCAAATTATTTATGTATAATTTCCATTATGACTTTATGCTTCCTAAAATGGGAACTGAGCGCTGCAAACTTATGTATACTGACACAGACAACTTTATATATGATTTGAAATGTGATGACGTATATAGTGAAATTATTAATTCTAATTTAGATAAATTTGATACATCTTATCCATTAACCAACCCTTACAATATAGCACGAAGGAACTGTAAAATATTAGGGAAATTGAAAGACGAGGAGAATGGAAGTATCATTATGCATTTTGTTGGTTTAAGATCGAAAATGTATAGTTATAAAGTTCAAGGAGGAAAAATTCGTAAAAAGGCTAACGGTGTAAAGTATGGAATAGTAAGAAATAAATTAAGTTTTGAAGACTATATACAATGTTTAAAAAATTGTAAAATAATTAACGTCATGCAACGTTCAATCCGTTCATATAGTCATGATATGTTTAGTATAGAACAATCAAAAATTGCGTTAAGCCCCCACGATGATAAACGGTATATTCAGCAGGGTAATTTTGATACTCTTCCTTTTGGTCACTACAGTTTGAGCTAAATCTTTTTCTATTGTTATAGATAACTGAATAAGAGGAAAAAAGAAGAAAGATGTTGTCGTTAAGTAACTTATGTGTAAAAACAATTTGCGAAAATGTTACAAATTTAAGTGAATTTTTATTAGCATCCCCATTACCGTGGAAATTAACCGAACAAGTTTTAAAAAAATATTCTAAGTATAGATGGGAATATATAAATCTTTTAGCTCTTAAGGATGAATCTCGAATTTTAAAATGTTTGGAAACCGTGCATTATGAAAAATTTATATCACCATCTATGCGAAATGCTGTGCTTACCACATCTGATGCACCATTTTTACATTCTGAAGGATCTACCTATTGTTTTTGGGTTAATCTTTATATTGTTAGAAAATATAAATTTTTCATATGTAAATCTTGTTATGATAATTTTAAAACATTTAGATGTGATGGAAATAGAAGATTATTTATTAACGACCACTATCATAGCGCGGACTATGTTCAGAACACTCTATTATATTATCAAGATAAGTCATATTGGTGTCAGAGTTGCTTCTTAGAGGTTTTATTTGAAGTACATGATCAAGATACTTGCATTACAAAACTTCATTGTTAGAGAACGATGGTCAATTAATTGCAAAAAGAATGCGTTTTAGAGGACGCTATGATAGTGACTCGGAAATTGATAATTATGAACTAGAAGATGATAATGAATAGCATAAATTTGTTTAATATTGATATTTGGCTGTCGAAGTTCTGTTAAATCAGCGCCTAAATCTGGCATCCCGCAGTCGCCATTATTGAACCCGTTAGGTGAATGGGCAGATAAAGATTCTGACTGACGCATTCAGATGTGTAGTAAATTTGGATTGAATATTAATAAATATAAGCCTAAGGAAGTTTATTGCACTTCCATGGAGTTTTAGATGCATGCTGTTGTTAATAGTTATTTCGGGTTGGTATAGACTGTTTTTGATTTGAGAATCGTGATCCCATAGCACAATATGGAATTGTGGTCAGGATTCTTAACTTACGCACATACATCAATATGAGCAACATACCGAGTTAAGCCAAGGGTTTAATTGCCCTATATGGCCGTTCATATGAAATGAAGTTATTCATAACTTCAGATCATATGAACTGCTGTATGGCAAATAAAGTCTTTTAACGCGATATGTAGCTCATATTGATAGTTGTATGTAAGTTAAGAACCCTGGCTATGCTTCCATATTGCGCTTGCGGATCACGATTCTCATTTCAATATCGGTCTATACCAATCCAAATAACTTTTAACTGCAGCATGCTCACCAAAAAACTCTTTGAAAGTTCAATATACTTCCTTAGAAGGTTTATATTTATTAATATTCAAGGTCAAATTTACTACACGACTTAATGCGCCAGTTAGAATCTCTCTATCTGACCTTTCACCAAACCGGTTCAATAATGGCCGACAGCAGCCTGACAGATTTAGGCGCTGATTCAACAGACCTGATTGAAAAATTATTATTGATTTTGTTATATTAGAATTTTAGAGGATAGTGACTTTTGTTTAATATTGATATTTGGCTACCGAAGTTCTGTTAAATCAGCGCCTAAATCAGGCATCCCGCAGCCGCCATTATTGAACCAGTTAGGTGAATGGACAGATAAAGATTCTAACTGGCGCATTCAGATGTGTAGTAAATTTGGATTGAATATTAATAAATATAAACCTTCTAAGGAAGTTATATTGCACTTCCAAGGAGTTTTGGATGCATGCTGTTGTTAATAGTTATTTCGGGTTGGTATAGACTGTTAACGCGATATGTAGCTCATATTGTTGTATGGCAGTTCAGAATCCTTGATCACAATTCCATGTTATGTTCGCGTATAACGATTCTCACTTCAATATCAGTCTATAATACCAATCCAAATAACCTTTAACTGCAGCATGCTCACCAAATACTCTTTGGAAGTCCAATATAACTTCCTTAGAAGGTTCATATTTATTAATATTCAAAGTTAAATTTACTACACGACTTAATGCTCAGTTAGAATCTCTATCTGACCCTTCACCGAACGGGTTCGATTATAGCCGGCAGCAGCATGACTGATTTAGGCGCTGATTCAACAGACCTGATTGAAAAATTATTATTGATTTTGTTATATTAGAATATATTGTTCGATTGCCTTTTTAATAATCCTATTAGAATATATTGTTCGATTGCCTTTTTAATAATCCATCATGCAAATTATAATACAGTTCTTACAGTTCTCGTCAGCAACAACTTTAATAAATATATATTTTATTATGACGATTTTGTTATATTAGAAATTATGATGATTTTGTTATATTAGGATATACAGTTCTCGACAGTAACTTTAATAAATATATATATTTTTATTATGATGATTTTGTTATATTAGAAGATACAGTTCTCGAAAACAACAATTTAATAAATATATATATATATATATATATATATATATATATATATATATATATATATATATATATATATATATATATATATATTTTATTATGATGATTTTGTTATATTGTTCAATTACTTTTTAAATAATCCAACTTGCATAAATAAAAATGAATAATAATAAACACCTGTGTTTGAATATTATTTTCCCTACATTCTCACCATATACCAAATAATAATTTACGCCGACAAAGAACGCAATACCCTATTTACATGTGAATAAGACAAGGAAAGCATTCGAAGTGGGTTTCCGTCAGCGCGCAACAGTGATTTTCACTCAATTCCTGATAGGAAAACATGCTTTACATATTAAAAATCAATTTTACGCTGACAAAGAAAGCAATACCCTATTTACACATGAATAAGACAAGGAAAGCATTCGAAGTGAGTTTCCGTCAGCGCGCCGTTGACCGTTTCTTTGCTGCACGACGACGACGACAACAAAATATAATTCCATTAATTTTACCAAATCATAATTTACGCTGACAAAGAACGCAATACCCTATTTACATGTGAATAAGACAAGGAAAGCATTCGAAGCGGGTTTCCGTCAGCGCCGCAACAGTGATTTTTTTCACTCAATTCCTAGGAATACATGCAACTCATAATACATCAAAACAAGTGGCGCCATCTGCTAGGTTTTTCATAAAGTTCTGGAAAACAAAGATAGAGGGAAATTTGGTTGTGTGAGTCTGAAGTTTTCAATAAAAATACTAGATGTCGCTGCTTGTATTAAATATTAATATCTTATGGAATTATGTTTTGTGGTCGTCGTGGAGCAAAAAGACGGTCAACGGCGCGCGACCGGAAACCCACTTCGAATGCTTTCCTTGTCTTATTCATGTGTAAATAGGATATTGCTTTCTTTGTCAGCGTTAAATATTAATATGTTAACAAAGAAAGCAATACCAGAGAGGCGTAGGTAAATTCGACAAGGAGTTTAGATCAGTCGGGTGGGTGGGTGCTGGACCCTAGATGGATAGATTGAACAGCTGTCTGTCTGTCTGTTGACATATCGCAAGTCAGATCAGGTTTGGCAACACCGCAAGTCAGGTCAGAACTGACAACACCGTTTCTTGGGCGGGGTTGAGGGCGGGTAGAGAATTACAGCGGGTTCTACTGCACAATAAGGCCCTTTTGGCATCGTCGTTACGGCGCAAGTCACCGAGTCAGGTTACGTCTGGCAACGCCGCTTCGCGACCTGTCGAGGTGACGAGCGCCGTAACGACGATGCCAAAAGGGCCTTATTGTGCAGTAGAACCCGCTGTAATTCTCTACTAAGAAAAGATTTTTTCTTAAGTATAAACTGTGTATGACAACGAAAAATTAAATTTTTAGTTTTTTTACGCATAAGGTACATCATCTCCACTACATTTGATTAAAATTAGTTCGTTAGTACTATTGTATACTATAGCTGTAATGACAAATATTTATCCTGAATAGGAAGTACCCGAAAAATACTGTTTTTATATTTACATTAATGGCAAATATTTTATCTGAGTTAACAGTACATGCGTAGTATTAGTTACGTATGTTGGATAGAATATTTAAATTTAAATTGAATAGAAAGTATTTTGAAATTTTTAATTTAGTGGGTTGTTTTATTTCTCTCTCCCGTGATCATAAGCGTGACATATAAGGGACATATGCGAGCTAAGCTGACGGCATAACTATTTAAAAACTAAATTTGGTACAATTTTCAATAGTGTGGTAAAAAACAACAATCTCTAAAGAAATTAGATTGTATGAGTGAATTTTTTTAAATAACTATAGACACTGATTGGAAGGAGATATGCCAATTACTATAAACACAATCGTACAATAGTATTATTATTCCAGCTTTCGAGATCATAATGGAGTTCGTATTTATAAGCTTTATGTCGTATTCATAGGCAAGCTTCGAATTATGCATCTCGCGTGCGACTCTACTATATTTGCACTTAAACTTCATGCCTCTTAATATTTCATATCTTTTAAAAGTTTTTCAAAAGCTAAAATTTTTTTTCCACATCAAAATTAGCTTCTGAAGGTACTTCACATATTAGAGAGCTTCAGAGATGCTGAACTATTTCAATCATATCCTTAATTTGTTTTTTATAGAGTATCATTTTAACTCGATACATAGGATTTCCACAAGAAATCATGCCTTCGATTCCAGACATATGGAATGTGTTTCAACTGAAAAAAATTCTACGAGATTCTGCGCAAGAAACATTGAGAAAAGTAACCAAAAATTTACCAGACAAAAATTACACATTTATTGCAGTACATGTCAGGAGGACTGACTATAAGGATTATCTAAAAAGGTACGTTTGTAGTAATTTATGTCCTATCCATGTTTCGGTTCGATCATTTTATCTGATCTGACTAGAATTAGTGTACTGTTCCGCTAGTGTGTTTATGGTATTTGCATTATTTGGGGAGAGACATACAACAAGTACTAAAAGTTCAATTTTCTATTTTTTTACTCCTGACGCGTTTAACTTATAACATCGTTCTCCACAATCAAATAAGGGCTAAAACCTTGAGATAGAATAACCTACCTATATATGACAAAAATAGACAAACACAGTACAGACATACTTTAAACTTTATGTATACATGGTGAAATCCAAGGCTTTTAGGCTTTGTGACTCCCGTCACCTTCAAAGTAGCCCTTTGTACCAGAATACACCAGCACCACTGGTCGAATATTTTTTGAAAGGTCAATGCTGTTACTCCCCTGCAGCATCCAGCGCCCCTGCGATTCGGATAGCATTTCCTCTAACATCTCAAGGTAACAACCCTTCGTCTTTATATGGGGTAACAGCCCAAAGTCATAGGATCACATCGGTCACCTCCCCGCCTCAACAGAGATTACCCTTTTCAGATACATATCGGTGTGTATGTCGTAATATCCGTCGATGTTGTCTAAGTGCCAAAACAAACAATTGTATTTTAGGCAACAAAGTAGCGCTGCCAAGGGCCTAATTACATTTCTACAACAACTACTACCTATGTAGCTATGGAGTTCTTCAAGAAAAACTGTTGCGTATAGACTAAACTACCGGGCGGCGTATAGTCGTGATGCTGATATATTCCATAATCATTACAAACTTCTTAAGAAATGTTGAGTATTGTCCGATGATGGTCTTCAGGTATAATTTGTTGAACTTAAAATATAATGATTTTACAGTGAGCGAAGAGGCAGAAATAAATAATATTTGTTTTTGTCGATATCAATCAATCAATTTGCAAACAACAAATTGTTTATGTCTTGGGGATAGGTCGCTAAAGATTTTATATAAACATGGTTTCAAATCTGATAAGTGTCAAGCCCACCAACACTTATATATCGCGACTACCTACTAAGATTAGACTTTACAAACTGTTATCTTCAAGAGAAGTATCCACACACTTCAATTTTTTTTCGGGAGAAACTCGTTTCACCCAATATGTTTAACAAAAATTTTAAATTAACGTTTGGCTTGGCGTTTCATACTGAACAATATTTAATTTTTACAGAAAACTAAAACACAAATTCTATTGAAAATTGACCAGTAACTGAACTGGCACAAATTATTTATCAACAGGACAGCATCCACACAAAAAAGCTAAAGAAAAATCTTTTAAAAGCAAAAAAAAGGAATATTAATGATACTAAAATAAATGACAGAATGGACACTATGTACAAAAATAAAATCGACTGTTTGGATTGCGAAAATTTAGAAGTAAAATTAAAATATTTTATTGGCCAGCAGGAGAAATAACACTAGAAATTACATGAAGATAGTATGTAAAATTTAAATATATATTTACGCG
>CM032446.1:133113371-133213371 GCA_019049505.1 Pachyrhynchus sulphureomaculatus
AACACTTTTACCTGAAACATCACTTAAGGAACAAATCTTAACAGATCTACAACCTACAAATAAAACTGAGAGTTTTATCACTTTAATTTGATTATATTGTTAACAATACTTCGTTCACTGTCGGATCCCACACGACCGGTGGATGTCGCCACAACAACATTGAAAGCGAGGAAGTGAAACTATAGAAATTTTGAGATGGATGTTACCCCAACAACATTGAAACTAAAGAAGTGAAACAGTGGACGTTTTTCAGAACACTTAATGTATATAAATATGTAAAACGAAGACGGTCACAGACAGTATGAAGAAACCGCGAGACTCTCATATGCGAGCGGCCGTAGAAATGCTTAAAAATCACACATACTCAGTAAGATCAATGAGAAAGCAAATCTTATAACAAATATATATATATATATATATATATATATATATATATATATATATATATATATATATATATATATATATATATACATATATATATATATATTTTTTTTTTTTTTTTTTTTTTATGGGTCTAGCACACGTGCTACAGGGAAGTCCCTAAAGCGCTACAGGAGCGACACGTGTGCGGAGAAAGCGATTCACGTTGTTCTTGAATCGCTGTAGATTATACTCGATGGGAAACACAGTCCTGGGTAAACCATTCCAAAGGTATGATGTTCTCCATATAAAAGACTGCTTGAAAAGCGTTGTACGAGGAGTAACAAGCTGAACCTCATACGGATGTGAAGCATTAGCGCGACGCGTACCTCTAATATGCACCGCTCTGGGAGGAATTAAACGGGCCACATCCTTCGAACACTTTCCATGAAAGTACTTGTAGAATAGGCTCAAGTCGCCAACCGTTCTTCGATGTTCCAGCGAATCAAGGCCGTCGGTCAGTTCCGGGTGTCCAATCAGACGAACAGCTCTTCTCTGGATAGAATCCAACAAATGCAGTGTATGTTTGGGAGCGGAGCTCCAAACATGGGAGCAGTATTCCATAGTTGGTCGAATTTGAGCTTTGTAAAGAATTAACAGTTGTTGTGGAGTGTAAAGCTTTCTGGTTCGAAACAATATTCCCAACTTTTGAGAAGCTCTTCTTGCTATGCCTGCAACATGTTCATGCCAGGACATATTTGCTCCCAAATTAACGCCTAACAGATTGAGTGACGATGTTAGAGAGATGGAGCGCCCCGACATAACTATGTCGGGTTCTGCAACGTTAACTTTTTTAGAAAAAACTGCCGCCTGGGTTTTTGTAGCGTTAAATTCCACTTGGTTACTGTCACCCCAAGATAGAATTTCTTCCAGGTCTTTGTTAAGTTGAATGACTTCCTGCTGTCTGCGGATATTCGTCTGAGTAGTCGATGTCCGAGCGTTCAAAGTGAATGAAGAGATAAGTGTACTGTCATCTGCAAAGCTGTAGATTGGATTCTCGGTCTTTTCCAGCAGATCGTTAATATAAATGAGGAAGAGAGTAGGAGACAGTATGGAACCTTGGGGCACACCGGCGTTGATAGTGAAGGTGTTAGAAAGAAATCCGTCAACTGCCACTCGTAAAGAACGCTCTCTGAGGAAACATGAGAGCCACAAACAGAACTTTTCAGACATACCACAAGAACGTAGCCTAGCCAACAGCCCATCGTGCCAAACACGGTCAAATGCCTTGGATATGTCAAGAGCAACCGCTCGAGATTCTCCAAAGTGTTCAATTGCGTTGTTCCAAATATGTGTTACATAAGTCAGAAGATCTCCTGTTGATCTATTTTTACGAAAGCCATATTGGTGATCACTAATAATGTTGAATCCTTCAAGATATTTTAAAAGATGCTGATTGATAGCCTTTTCCATGACTTTCGATATTATTGAGAGTAGTGCGATTGGTCGGTAGTTATTTGGCAAGGTCTTCTTGCCTTTTTTAGGTATCGGCTGAACTGTGGCACATTTCCAGCAGGAAGGAAATATTCCCTTTCTGTAGGATAGGTTGAAAAGTCTACAGAAAACTGGTGTTAGTTCCCTCGCACAGTTCTTGAGAACTATGGCAGGTATTCCGTCAGCGCCTGAAGCCTTTTTGGTGTCTAGCTTCATCAAAATACGTTTTATGATACGCTGTCTGAAGACAATATCGGACATCCTTGACTGCACTATGGGAATAGTAGGTGGTGTTTTTCCTTGGAAATCGACAGTAGAATGTGAAGCAAAGAGTTCAGCCAACAAGTTCGCTTTCTCAACAGGTGTCGTTGCAATAGAATTATCTGGCCGTGTGAGTGGTGGTATGGTGGATTTGGTGAAATTTTGACTAACTGCCTTAGCGACTGACCAAAAGGACCTGGAATTGCCGGGACAAGCGAGAAGTTTGTTTCTAATCCGTTGATTGTGTACCTCCTTGGTTTCGTCGATAATTTCTTTGCATCTGTTCCTGGCACGAACAAAGATGTTACGATTTATGGTGTTAGGAAGTTCACGCCACTGTCGGTATGCAAGATGTTTAGAAGCAACAGCTTCTTTGCATTTTAGGTCAAACCAAGGCTTGCCGTTGGAAGGGCATTTCTTCGAAAAAGGGATGTAAGCCTCCATACCGGCCAAAATAACACCGGAAACCTCCCTGGCGCAGTCAGATGGGTCGTCGGATCGAAAACAAACGTCCAACCAAGGGAAAGTTCGAAAATATTCCATGAGATCTTCCCATTTAGCAGATTTGTAGTGCCAAATCTTGCGCGGTTTGGGCGCCTCTCTGTCACTGATTGGTAGAATACTCGATGTCGAAAGTAGTTTATGGTCGGAAGAACCTAACGGTGGATTTACGCTGACCGTGTAAATCTCCGGATTGGTGGTTAAAAACAGATCAAGAAGACTGGCGAACTCTCCGTCTCGATCAGGGATCCGTGTTGGTTCATCAATAAGCTGAGTCAAGCCACAACTGATTGAAAATGATTCGGCTTCACGACCTTGTTCGTCGGTAGTATTTGAATATTTAAGCCAGTTGATGTTGTGGACATTAAAGTCGCCCAGGATGGCAATTTCGGCATTTGGATAGTTAATTTGTAAATGATCTATGGTGTCTGCAAGAGAAGCGAAAATATATATATATATATATATATATATATATATATATATATATATATATATATATATATATATATATATATATATATATATATATATATATATATATATATATATATATATATATATATATATATATATACACACACATATATATATATATATATATATACATATATATATATATATATATATATATATATATATATATATACATATACACACATATATATATGTATATATATATATATATATATATATATATATATATATATATATACACACATATATATATGTATATATATATATATATATATATATATATATATATATATATATATATATATATATGTAATGAAATTTCTCCGTTATGTCATAACTATTGTCCGCTCGATGCTATTACTAGCTAAAACACGGTCACCTGTTGTCCTTTCAGCAGGTCATAATTTTATTCGGATTTAGATGGAAAATAATACTTTCACACATGATCCTATGTTGTTCCGTTAGAATTTTGGCTCGAATAGCAAGCAAATTTTCTTTGTAAAATGTAGTGTAATGATGACTTCTAGATGTGCTTACAATGATCTACTCTTTAGTGCTTGTTAATTATAAATACAATAAAATCGTCTTGAAAAGGTAATTAGGACATAGTATAGTAATTTCTTATTTGCAGCAGTTGAGTTCTTTTTCTTGTAAACTGCTGTTCAGATGTTGTCCAGTTAGATTTCAAAACATGAAATTCTAAGTGTTTTATAACATATTTAAGAATATTATGTATGTATGAGAGTATACTAAAAAATAATACTGACCGTAGTAAAAAGCAAAGTGTTTTTAATAACTTGATTTCATCTAAAATTGTGTCTGTTAAACCTACTTATTATGCCTTTACCACAATATTGTTCCAAATATTATTTCCGATCTATTTTTAAGTATTAGAACACGTTTAATATATCTATAATAACAAATAAATAGTTGCAACATTGCGGCTGGCTTACACGGCCTCATCGATAGCAAGAAGAACTTCGGGGATATGAATTGTTTTAAAAAATTATAAAAGGGTTCAATTTCAAAAAAAATATATAGGACGTATCTTTCCGTGACTTCAAGGGACTTTCATTTCAACATACTAAACTATTTCCATAACACCTTATATATAAATATATGTATATATATATATATATATATATATATATATATATATATATATATATATATATATATATATATATATATATATATATATATATATATATATATATATATATATATATATATATATATATATATATATATATATATATATATATATATATATATATATATATATATATATATATATATATATATATATATATATATATATATATATATATATATATATATATATATATATATATATATATATATATATATATATATATATATATATATATATATATATATATATATATATATATATATATATATATATATATATATATATATATATATACATATATACATATATATATATATATATATATATATATATATATATATATATATATATATATATATATATATATATATATATATATATATATATATATATATATATATATATATATATATATATATATATATATATATATATTATATATATATATATATATATATATATATACGAGGCTGGTTTGAAAAGTCCGTGCAAAAATAAAAACTACTTATGTGTTTGGGGTAAACCTTTTTTATTTTTCGACATAGTCTCCTTTTAGGCTTATACACTTCGTCCAACGATGTTCTAGTTTGTTGATCCCTTCCGAATAATAGGATTTGTCCAAGTCTGCAAAATATCCATTAGTGTATGCAATCACCTCCTCGTTTGAATAAAATCTTTGTCCCGCCAGCCATTTCTTCAAATTGGGGAACAAATAGTAGTCCGAGGGAGCCAAGTCTGGAGAATAGGGGGGATGTGAAACGAGTTGGAATCCTATTTCCATTAATTTTGCGACCACAACTGCTGAGGTGTGTGCTGGTGCGTTGTCGTGATGGAAAAGGACTTTCTTGTGGGCCAATCGCGGGCGTCTTTCTTGCAGCTCGGTTTTCAAACGTTCCAATAACGATGAATAATATTCACCTGTAATAGTTTTACCCTTTTCCAGATAGTCGATGAGGATTATCCCTTGCGAATCCCAAAAGACAGTCGCCATAACCTTTCCGGCCGAAGGAACGGTCTTCGCCTTTTTTGGTGCAGATTCCCCCTTGGTAACCCATTGTTTAGATTGTTGTTTGGTCTCAGGAGTATAGTAATGTATCCATGTTTCATCCACAGTGACGAAACGACGCTTAAAGTCCTCCGGATTCTTCTAGAACAGCTGCAAACCATCCTTGCAACACTTCACACGATTCCGTTTTTGGTCAAACGTGAGCAATCGCGGCACCCATCTTGCGGATAGCTTTCTCATGTCCAAATGTTTATGCAAAATATTATGTACCCGTTAAGTCGAGATGCCCACAGCACTAGCAATCTCACGCACCTTAACTCTTCTGTCATCCATCACCATATCATGGATTTGATCAATGATTTCTGGAGTCGTAACCTCCACAGACCGTCCAGAACGTTCAGCGTCACTTGTGCCCATATGGCCAGTCCGAAAATTTTGAAACCACTTATAAACTGTTCTAATCGAAGGTGCAGAGTCACCATAATGTTTATCAAGCTTCTCTTTAGTCTCCTGAGGCGTTTTGCCTTTCATAAAGTAATGTTTAATCACTACACGAAATTCTTTTTCGTCCATTTCTTGAAAATCACTCGACTTCCTTGATTCACACGAATGCCAAACACAAAGAAATAGACCAATATAGCTGAAACTTGGTGTGCGTTCATTCAAGAGATGTTACTAACTAAACATGACGTCGATACGCGCCGGTGGTGCCATCTCTCGGACTTTGCACGGACTTTTCAAACCAGCCTCGTATATATATATATATATATATATATATATATATATATATATATATATATATATATATATATATATATACCTATATATATATATATATATATATATATATATATATATATATATATATATATATTATATATATATATATATATATATATATATATATATATATATATATATATATATATATATATATATATATATATATATATATATATATATATATATATATATATATATATATATATATATATATATATATATATATATATATATATATATACATATAAAAATACAATCTTAGTTGGGGAACTTGGCAAAAAGGGGGCGTGATAAGAGATCACACAATTTTCATTAAGCCAATATTTCGGTCCTGGATTGGGACCTTCTTCAGGGCAGAAATGAGAAGTGCAAAGAATTCGTTAGCCTGAATGGCCGTAGGTAGCTTATACATAAAAAAGTTGTTACGTATAAAAGTTGGTTAATCCATAAAATATATAAAATACACACTGAAACACTGTAGACAAAATTCTAAAAACCAAATTTAAAACATGGATGTAATTGGGAACCTTGAATGTTGAGAACATTGTTAATTATTTCACCTGTGACCACCATACATGGCCACCGCCATTTAGGAAATCTTTCCTTTTGGCCACCGCCATCTTTCCTGAATGGCGGTGGCCATGTTTGGTGGTCATAGGTGAAATAATTAACAATGTTTTCAACATCCAAGGTTCCCAATTACATCCATGTTTTAAATTTGGTTTTTAGAATTTTGTCTACAGTGTTTTAGTGTGTATTTTATATATTTTATGGATTAACCAACTTTTATATGTGACAACTTCTTCTATACACATATATATATATATATATATATATATATATATATATATATATATATATATATATATATATATATATATATATATATATATATATATATATATATATATATATATATATATATATATGTGTATAGAAGAAGTTGTCACATATAAAAGTTGGTTAATCCATAAAATATATAAAATACACACTAAAACACTGTAGACAAAATTCTAAAAACCAAATTTAAAACATGGATGTAATTGGGAACCTTGGATGTTGAAAACATTGTTAATTATTTCACCTATGACCACCAAACATGGCCACCGCCATTCAGGAAAGATGGCGGTGGCCAAAAGGAAAGATTTCCTAAATGGCGGTGGCCATGTATGGTGGTCACAGGTGAAATAATTAACAATGTTCTCAACATTCAAGGTTCCCAATTACATCCATGTTTTAAATTTGGTTTTTAGAATTTTGTCTACAGTGTTTCAGTGTGTATTTTATATATTTTATGGATTAACCAACTTTTATACGTAACAACTTTTTTATGTATAAGCTACCTACGGCCATTCAGGCTAACGAATTCTTTGCACTTCTCATTTCTGCCCTGAAGAAGGTCCCAATCCAGGACCGAAATATTGGCTTAATGAAAATTGTGTGATCTCTTATCACGCCCCCTTTTTGCCAAGTTCCCCAACTAAGATTGTATTTTTATATGTATATATATATATATATATATATATATATATATATATATATATATATATATTTATATATATATATATATATATATATATATATATATATATATATATATATATATATATACATATATATATATATATATATATATATATATATATATATATATATATATATATATATATATATGTAATATATATATATATATATAGGTATATATATATATATATATATATATATATATATATATATATATATACGAGGCTGGTTTGAAAAGTCCGTGCAAAGTCCGAGAGATGGCACCACCGGCGCGTATCGACGTCATGTTTAGTTAGTAACATCTCTTGAATGAACGCACACCAAGTTTCAGCTATATTGGTCTATTTCTTTGTGTTTGGCATTCGTGTGAATCAAGGAAGTCGAGTGATTTTCAAGAAATGGACGAAAAAGAATTTCGTGTAGTGATTAAACATTACTTTATGAAAGGCAAAACGCCTCAGGAGACTAAAGAGAAGCTTGATAAACATTATGGTGACTCTGCACCTTCGATTAGAACAGTTTATAAGTGGTTTCAAAATTTTCGGACTGGCCATATGGGCACAAGTGACGCTGAACGTTCTGGACGGTCTGTGGAGGTTACGACTCCAGAAATCATTGATCAAATCCATGATATGGTGATGGATGACAGAAGAGTTAAGGTGCGTGAGATTGCTAGTGCTGTGGGCATCTCGACTTAACGGGTACATAATATTTTGCATAAACATTTGGACATGAGAAAGCTATCCGCAAGATGGGTGCCGCGATTGCTCACGTTTGACCAAAAACGGAATCGTGTGAAGTGTTGCAAGGATGGTTTGCAGCTGTTCTAGAAGAATCCGGAGGACTTTAAGCGTCGTTTCGTCACTGTGGATGAAACATGGATACATTACTATACTCCTGAGACCAAACAACAATCTAAACAATGGGTTACCAAGGGGGAATCTGCACCAAAAAAGGCGAAGACCGTTCCTTCGGCCGGAAAGGTTATGGCGACTGTCTTTTGGGATTCGCAAGGGATAATCCTCATCGACTATCTGGAAAAGGGTAAAACTATTACAGGTGAATATTATTCATCGTTATTGGAACGTTTGAAAACCGAGCTGCAAGAAAGACGCCCGCGATTGGCCCACAAGAAAGTCCTTTTCCATCACGACAACGCACCAGCACACACCTCAGCAGTTGTGGTCGCAAAATTAATGGAAATAGGATTCCAACTCGTTTCACATCCCCCCTATTCTCCAGACTTGGCTCCCTCGGACTACTATTTGTTCCCCAATTTGAAGAATGGCTGGCGGGACAAAGATTTTATTCAAACGAGGAGGTGATTGCATACACTAATGGATATTTTGCAGACTTGGACAAATCCTATTATTCGGAAGGAATCAACAAACTAGATCATCGTTGGACGAACGAATATATATATATATATATATATATATATATATATATATATATATATATATATATATATATATATATTATATACATATATATATATATATATATATATATATATATATATATATATATATATATATATATATATATATATATATATATATATATATATATATATATATATATATATATATATACATATATACATATATATATATATATATATACATATATATATATATATATATATATATATATATATATATATATATATATATATATAAAAACACAGGAGATAAATCTTGACCGATTTGTAGAATAAAAATTATCAAACTTTATTGGGGATGCGGTCTAAATGAAGGTAGAAATTAAACTCTTGGTGTTCACTGTCAAGCTTTCGATAATGTTTATTATCTTCTTTAAAGACACGTTTCCGGAAGCAATGGTGTGTGTTAGAAAACTCATTTTCAGTACAAAATGCATATTAAATATTAACTTTAAAACTTAGTTTTAACGTTAATACGAGTATTTAATATGCATTTTGTACTGAAAATAAGTTTTCTAACACACACCATTGCTTCCAGAAACGTGTCTTTGAAGAAGATAATAAACATTATCGAAAGCTTGACAGTGAACACCAAGAGTTTAATTTCTACCTTCATTTAGACCGCATCCCCAAGAAAGTTTGATAATTTATATATATATATATATATATATATATATATATATATATATATATATATATATATATATATATATATATATATATATATATATATATATATATATATATATATATATATATATATATATATATATATATATATATATATATATATATATATATATATATATATATATATATATATATATATATATATATACCGGGTGACACAGCCAATATGTAATACCATGTAATTGTTTTATTTTGAAAGTTACATATTTGCATTCTTAAATACCACAATGGGACATTATTAGATTTTTTTCACTTAAAAAATATTTTTAACTACTTCCGGTTAGACCGGAGTGACTGCAACTTTCTTATTTTTAGTGGAATCCTGTATATTTTTTTTATCAATTTCAATTCGCTTTGAAATTCTCTTTCCAACGATGTATCAAAAGTTGACATTTGTTTGACAGATTATCAACAAAAACTGATTTAAACTCTTAGACTTAGGCGGCCATGGCGGATACACTAGCAATTGCAGGTCCTTTTGAGCAGGCGCTAGGGCAGTTAGTCAAAATTTCACCAAATCCACCATACCACCACTTACACGGCCAGATAATTCTATTGCAACGATACCTGTTGAGAAAGCGAACTTGTTGGCTGAACTCTTTGCTTCACATTCTACCGTCGATTTCCAAGAAAAAACATCACCTGCTATTCCCATATTGCAGTCAAAGATGCGTATCATAAAACGTATTTTAATGAAGCTACACACCAAAAAGGCTTCTGGCGCTGATTGAATACCTGCCATAGTTCTCAACCCCTCCTACAGAAAGGGAATGTTTCCTTCCTGCTGGAGATGTGCCACAGTTCAGCCGATACCTAAAAAAGGCAAGAAGACCTTGCCAAATAACTACCGATCAGTCGCACCGCTTTCAATAATATGGAAAGTCATGGAAAAGCTTTTCAATCAGCATCTTCTAAAATATCTTGAAGGATTCAACATTATTAGCGATCATCAATATGGCTCTCGTAAACTTAGATCAACAGGAGATCTTCTGACTTATGTAACACTTGTTTGGAACAACGCAATTGACCATTTTGGATAATCTAGACCGGTCGCTCTCGACATATCCAGGGCATTCGATCGTGTTTGGCACGATGGACTATTGGCTAAGCTACGCTCTTATGGTATGTCTAAAAAGTTTTGTTTGTGGCTCTCATGTTTCCTTAGAGAGCGTTCTTTACGAGTGGCGGTCGACGAATTTCTCTCTAACTCCTTCACTATCAACGCCAGTGAGCCCCAAGGCTCCATACTGTCTCCTACTCTCTTTCTCATTTACATTAACGATCTGCTGGAAAAGACCGGGAATGCAATCTACAGGTTTGCAGATTACACTACGCTTATCTCTTCATTCGCTTTGAACACTCGGACATCGGCTACTCAGGCGAATATCCGCAGACAGCAGGAGGTCGTTCAACTTAACAAAGACCTGGAAGAAATTCAATCTTGGGGTGACAGTAACCAAGTGGAATTTAACGCTACAAAAACCCAGGCGGCAGTTTTTTCTAAAAAAGTTAACGTTGCTGAACCCGACATACTCATGTCGGGGCACTCTAGTCCCCTAGCATCGTCACTCAATTTGTTGGGCATTAATTTGGGAGCAAATATGTCCTGGCATGAACATGTTGCAGGCATAGCAAGGAGAGCTTCTCAAAAGTTGGGAATATTATTTCGAACCAGAAAGCTTTACACTCCACAACAACTATTAATTCTTTACAATACTAAAATTCGACCAACTATGGAATACTGCTCCCATGTTTGGGGCTCCGCTCCCAAACACATGCTGCATTTCTTGGATTCTGTTCAAAGAAGAACTGTTCGTCAGATTGGAGACCCGGAACTGACCGGCGGCCTTAATTCGCTGGAACATCGAAGAACGATTGGCGACTTGAGTCTGTCCTACAAGTATTTTCATGGAAAGTGTTCGAAGGATGTAGCCCGCTTAATTTCTCCCAGAGCGGTGCATGTTAGAAATACACGTCACGCTAATACTTCACATCTGCATGAGGTTCAGCTTGTCACTCCGCGTACAACGCTTTTCAAGCAGTCTTTTATATGAAGAACATCATCCCTTTGGAATAATTTGCCCAGGGCTGTTTCCCACCGAGTACAATTTACAGCGATTCAATAACAGCGTGAATCGCTTTTCCGCACACGTACCGCTCCTGCACTTTAGGGACTTCCCTGTAGCACGTGTGTTAAACCTATAAAAAAAAAATTACAAATTATTTACAAGGATACGAACTAACCGGCTAACAAAGAAACTCAATTTCTACCAACCCGTAAAACAGGCCGGATTCCAAAAGGGATATAGCACCATCGACCATCTCCATGCTGTGAGATAAATAGTTAAAAAGGCAATGAATACAACATCCCTATCCATTTTGCATTTTTTAATTTTCAAAAGGCGTTTTGAGAGTATCGAAATATAGGCAATACTTAAATCACTCCAAAGTGCCAGGATAGACTCCAGATATACTGAAATTATTGAAAATATATGTCAAAATACTACTTTCTACGTAAAAATTAACAACTAAAAACCGATAAAATTCATGTAGAAAAAGTACACCGACAGAGCGACACGATCTTGCTAAAACTCTTCACCTTAGCTATGGAAGATGTTTTTAAAGAACTCTCGTGGGAAGGGGAGGGCATAAATATTGATTGAACTTACTTGAGCCATCTGCGTTTTGCAGACGACATAGTTTTAATCTCCTCGGATATCAAGGAAGTAGAATGCTAATAGAATTAAAATCAGCGTTACGAAAGGTTGGTCTTAGAATGAACCTTAATAAGACAAAGATAATGAACAAGGATAATCACCATATCAAGACAGATGGTAACAACATAGAAAACGTACAGGAATACACATATCTAGGACATAATTTAAAAATCGGGAAAAAACATTAGAAATTTCCCACGCAATTGAACTATCTTGGGCTGCTTCAGGCGATTGTCCCATATAAAAAAAGAACGAGAAATTCCCATAAATCTCAAAAGACATGTGTTTAATTCTTGCATTTTGCCTGTGGCCACCTACGGTCTCGAAACTATTTCTCTGACAGAAAAATGCAAATAGGGTGAGAATAATGCGAAGAGCTTTGAAAAGAACAATGCTGACTGTTTTTCTCAGAAAAAAGAGCAGAAACGAAGAGATAGGACGCAGGACGGGCACAAAAGATATTATCGAACGAATTACAAAAATGAAATGGACTTGGGTAGGACATATTGCAAGAGGTAATAGTAATAAATGGATATCAAGAATATTGGCGGTCTAGGTAAATAACTCGAGGATGAGGAAGACCGCCAACGAGATGGGTATACGACATGAGCAAAATAAGAATAGAAAATTTTAGTGTCGGAGAGCTGAGAATAGGAACTAGTGGAGGAACTTGGGAGAGGTCTATGCTCAGGAAAAGACGAGAAGTGTCTAATCCTGATGATTTATACATATATATATATATATATATATATATATATATATATATATATATATATATATATATATATATATATAAAGAATAACTTTGGTAATGATGGTTTGTAATCAACCCGTAGGAGAACACAACAGGAGGTGTGTGATCTTTTTAACGCAGAATATCCGAATCAAGAACCTATTACCCAATCCGTAGTTAGCAAACATTAAAACAATCTAGACATTCAGGTCACGTTGAGGTTCGTTTTAAATCTGAACCTCCAAAAGTTAAAACAAGCGATGATAAAAAGTTAGATGTTTTATTGGAAATTACAGAAAATTCCCATACAGCCACTCGTCAGCTTTGCCTAGACCGCAACATAAGTAAAGGTATCTTAAGTCGTATACTGAATGAAGAAATATTGCATCCATACAAACCCATTCTATTGCAAGAATTATCTGAAGGTGACTACGATAGACGCGTTGAATTCTGCGAGGTTCCTAACCTAATTCATAATATTGTTTTTTCTGACGAGGCCACATTTTGTCTTAACGGAAGAGTTAAGAGGCATAACTGCCGGTACTGGTCCACTCAGAATCCCCACTGGATAATCAACATTCTCAAAGACTACAAAAGATAAACGTGTGGGCAGGGATTTGTGGACGTCATATCACTAGTTCCTTTTTTATTGATGGAAATCTTACAAGACAGTGGTATTTACAGTTACTCCAAGAGCAAGTTATTCCAATTTCTGCAGGTCTTTTCCCAATGAAAATAATTTGGACACCCCTAACAGGAATCTGTGGTATCAACAGGACTCAGGATCTCACTATGAAACCAATGTTCGTAGATATTTGGATGCGATTTTTTCTAATCGATGGATAGGCAGAAGAGGTGCTGTAGAATGGCCTGCAAGAAGTCCCAACCTTACGGCAATCGATTTTTTTACGGTGTCATTTGAAAACCAAAGTTTACCGAAGTTAACATGAAACTGTAGAAAATTTACAACAAAGAATTCAATATGAAGTAGCACAGATCACCCCGGATTCTCTGCAAAAACTCTATTCAGGCTGTTTATGATAGATTGGGTCATTGCCTCGCTGTTAACGGTAGGCATTTTGAGCAATTGATACTTTAAAAATGAACCTAGAGTTTTTATTAATATTTTTTTTTTTATTTTTTTTTATTTTAAAGTTCAAATGACAATAATTCCAAAACAGTTCAATTTAGATATATGGTATGTTAGATAAATAATATCTAGACTTTTTAGTAGGACTCAAATAAAATAACATACAGGGCTTTCCACTTTAAAAAAATCAAGATGGCACCCTGTATATATATATATATATATATATATATATATATATATATATATATATATATATACACGACAAGGAAGACTGCCAATGAGATGGGTAGACGACGTGAGCAGAATAAGGATAGAAAAAATTGTTGTCGGAAAGGGACAAGTAGAAGAACTTGGGGGAGGTCTATGCCCAAGAGTGGGCGAAAAGTGGCTTATGTGAACTGATAACAACTGACTCTTATTTTAACAGAAAGGTGGCATATATTTTTTTATTATTTTTTTATTTTGAGGTAAGATTCTATTTTTTGTTAGTTTGAATTTTATACAGGATGTCTGTATCTGTATATATTCCATAGAAGGCCGTTCAATTCTTATGTTTTGTTTATAATTAGTAGTTTAAGAGTTTCTTTATATATATATATATATATATATATATATATATATATATATATATATATATATATATATATATATATATATATATATATATATATATATATATATATATATATATATATATATGTTTATTTAATTAGATTATGGTAGATTTGACTTAAGCCCTTGATATCTTTTTTATCATTTATTGTTATTAATTTTTTTTGCGAATTCGAATGTGTTCTTAATTCTAAATTTGTTAAAAGGCTCAAAAAATCTCTTCAAAATATCACTAATATATTTAGACAACGGTTGTGTTGAAGCTCCAGTGCAAGAGACTATGGGGCTTAGTAAAATTTCGACCTTATGGCAAATCCCATTGTAGGAGTTAAATTTTTTGCAGTAATTTCATCCACAAACTTCAAATCTTTGAGTTTCCTAATTAACTTGTTACAGCTGACTTTATTGGTGGGATTTGAGTTGATTTTTTCATATGTGTTAGTGTCGTTAAGTAATTCATAGGACTTTTCAAGATATGAGTTCGTGGACATAACCACTGTAACATTTCCTTTGTCCGATCTAGTGACTATTAAATCTGAGTGATATTTCAAGAACATTCTTGTTTCTTTCTCAAGCTGTGCTGTGGGAGATCTTACATTTTTTTGAGAATTAATAAAGTTAGTGATATAATTTGTGGCTGCGGCCCTAACTAAATCATGTCTGTCATTAGGTATGTACTGTATGAGATGTTCAACTTGTCTTTATAAAAATTAAATCTTGGATCATCTTGCTAATTTTAAAGAATTTTAATATGTTAAATAGTGCCCTTTCATTGTTTTATTGTGCTACCATGTTGGAGCTTTATGTTTTTACGGATATTCTTGGAGAGCAATCACTGATACATTTTGTAAGTATAAAAAGACTTTTATAACAGTAACAAAGTTCAAAACTAATAGAATCTAGATAATTTAATCCTCACGATCGGAGATTTCTCTCTTACAGATCTCCTGAAGAAGTTTGTAAACACACACGAAAGCTTGAGAATTTAAAATAAAATTCAGTCGATGATATAATGCAACACCAACTTTTATTTGCACTCTCAACCTAAAAAAGAGCAATCCCAGTGTTATAGTTAAGTTTATATATATATATATATATATATATATATATATATATATATATATATATATATATATATATATATATATATATATAACTATTGGTCGTAATATTATGTGAGTTTTATGGAGCTTTGGAAGATCGTATATCTTTGGTGCTACTGCATTGTGTGTTGTTGAGCTTTTTGCTAAACTTTCGGTAAGAGTTTTTTGTATTTAGGAAGTTTTTTTTATAAAGTTATTATTCTTGTTGTGAAATGAAGTTGTCAAGTCTGTCTTTAATTTTTTATAGATATTCGTATCATTCAGAAGTGTGTTCATTTTCACATGATAATCAGTGTTATTCATGATGACAGTTTTACTTGTTTTGTCAGCTTTAAGAATTTTAAAGTGGGTATTTTCTTTTACGAACTGTTTAGCTTTGGTGAACTGTCTCTGAGTCTTTGTTTAAAACTTTGTGTAATTTATTTTTTATGTCTAAGTTTTAATTTGTAGTTTATAATGGCATTCACAATATTTGCAAGCATTGATTCCTTTTCGTAGTTAGGTTTGTCTTGAACGACACTTTTTATACTCGCATTATAGTCAGAGACTGGTAATTGTCTTTTATTTGTTATTGGTACAGAAAATCTTTAACCTAAAGCCAAAATTTCAACTACATCCTGTGGAATTTGTATATTTGACTTGTTATGTATTTATTTCTGTATTGTCTGTAGGCACCAGAGATATTAATTTGTTGAACTTTTTTTGATTTTTATTTTTAATATGATTAAAAATTTTTTCAAACTTTTAGACTTTGTTTTTATGTGAACTGATATCACCTGATTGTTATTTTAACAGTCAAGGTGGCACATATTTTTTTATTTTGAGGTAAGATTCTGTTTTTTGTTAGTTTGTATACAGGATGTTTGTATCTGTATATATTCCATAGAAGGTCGTTCAATTCATATGTTTTTTTTTTATAATTAGTAGTTTAAGATTTTTTATATATACAGTCGACACTGTTTATAGTGAAACTCTATATAGTGAAAAACTCTTTATAGTGCAATTTTTTCAAGACCTAGAATATTTTAATGAAATTTCATGTAAAAAGCCCTGCATATAGTGAATATGTAAAATAGTAATACTCTATATAATAAAATTTTTACCGGAATTTTATGTATAAATTTTTATGCATTTATTGAGATCTTGGCCATTTCGGGTTTCCCATTTTTATCTAACATTAGCACGAATTCCATTTTTATGACGCATTCTTTTGAAAAGGTTCTTAACGTATTTATAACGCCTAATGGTTGGCAATAAATCAGGTAGATTTCTGTGAGAAACCCGGGAAATAACCCATTTTATAGAAACCCGGGGAAAAACCCATTTTATAGTCGAGGCTTAGTAATTCGCAAATTCAGGTTCAGTTTCTTTTTGTTTAAGAATCAAGTAAGATGTCCAAGCGAGTGTGTTTAAGTTTAGCTGAGAAAATTAAAGTTTTGGAGGAAGTTGATAAAGGCTGCAAAAAAATTGATGTTGCTGCAAAATTTGGTGTTTCTCCAAGTTACGTCTCTCTGATAATAAAAAGTCGCGACAGTATCATCAAGAAACCTAGTGTTCCAAGCAGTCGAAAACGAGTACGGGTGAGTACTTACGAGGATGTAAATGAAGCAGTTTTACTATGGTTTCAAGTGGCCCGTACGCATCAAAACGTACCAATATCGGGAAATTTAATAAAGCAAAAGGCTCGTACAATTTGCTAAAGAATTTAACTGCGTTAATTTTCAAGCTAGTGAAGGGTGATTGAGAGCCTGGAAGAGACGCAATTCAATTGTTTTCAAGACGGTGTCTGGCGAGAGTGCAAGCGTTAGTCAGGAGGACTGTGATATTTGGACTGAAACTGTTTTAAAAAGTGCATTGAAAAAGTACAAGCCAAAAAACGTTTTCAATTGTGATGAAACCGGTTTGTTTTTTAAATGTTTGCCAAGTAAAACTTTTGCTTTTACAAGTGATAAATGTTTTGGTGTTAAAACAAGTAAAAAAAGGGACACTTATGGTTGGAGCAAACATGGATGGCTCAGAAAAACTGAAATTACTGCTCATAGGTAAAAGCAAAAATCCCCGTTGTTTAAAAGGAGTTAAATCTCTGGAGTTAGATTACGCCAATAATAAAAAGGCATGGATGACTTCTGAGATTTTCGAAAGATGGATCAAAGAACTGGACACGAAAATGAAAAGCCAAAGGCGAAAGATTGTGATGTTTATAAACAATTGTCATGCACATCCAGTTACTGTAAGTAAAAAATTAAGGAATATTGAATTGATCTTTTTTCCACTAAACATGACCTCCAAATTGCAACCTATGGACCAGGGTATTATAAAAAAACATAAAACATCATTACCGAAACAGAATTGTTCACAAAATTGTTAATGCGATTGATAACAACCTTCCAGTCCAAAAATTGATTACCCTTAAAGAGTGTATAACCGAAGTCGCTAAAGTATGGAGTGAAAATGTCTCTCAGAAAACTATCAAAAACTGCTTTTCTAAAGCAGGTTTTACTGAAAAAATTGACGAATGGGAAGAAGACGAAATGGATCTCGCTACCTTAAAAAGGCAATGGGGTATTCTACAAAAAACTGCTACCGTCGACGCAGATTTTTTACTGGAAGATTTCTTAGAAATCGACAATGTTGTTGGCACGACAGATCTCCCAACTGACCAAGACATAATTGACGATATAAAAAGTATAGAAGATCATGAAGAAGAAACTAAAACCGGGGAATGTGCTGCAAAATTTAGTGAAAATGAAATAAGAAATGCATTTGACATTTTGCGAACTACTCTCAGGGGCCAGGAAAGTGTACCTGATCAAATCTTTATGCATTTGAATAAATGCGAGAATTTTGTTGAGCAACAATTGTTTTTCAAAAGTAATGTTCAAAAGAAAATAACTGATTATTTTTCCTAGTACGTATGTACGTAGTATGTACATATGTATTAATAGATTTTGTATTATTCTTTTTATTTCGTATGTAGTACATACATACATAAAGTCCGTACGTTATATCTTTACACGTGCGTCATAGTTTTCAGGCAATATCCCCGACGACTATTATATTTTTTGTCTCTTTACCAATACTTACGATTTATTGACGAAAAGAGACAAATAATATAATAGTCGTCTGTTATATGGCCTGAAAACTATGACGCACAGGTAAAGATATAACGTACGGACTTTATGTATGTATTTAGCCCTGTACATGCCATGTACTATTTAAACTTTCAAATGTTTAATAAAATCTTTTCTAATAATTCAATTTTGCAATTTTTTTTTGTTGCTTGTACCTTATAAAATATAAGTAAATGATTACCAATATAAAATACATACATAGCAATATATACGGATTTTTTCTTTATATAGTGAAAAACTTTCTATAGTGAAATTTCGGTCAACATTTTGGTCTTTCACTATATAGAGTGTCGACTGTATTTATTTAATTAGATTATGGTAGATTTAACTTAAGCCCTTGATATCTTTTTTATCATTTATTGTTTCTTTTTCTCGTTTTATTTCGATCATCTCTTTGAATATCAACTTAGTGTAGTTTGGTTCCTGTGTTAAGATCTTAGTATTCTTGAAGTCAAATTCATGTCTTGTTTGTGTTTCATGTTGATGTAATACAGCTGAAGCATTTTTGGTTTATTTATGACCGTTTAGTCTGTTGTCTAAGTATTGTGTTGTCATTTCTATGTATTTCTTTGGGCAGTTTGGGTGGGATGGAGTAAACTACGTTAGATTTCTTTTTTTGAGGTACTTTGCTTTTAAGTGGTGTAAATAAAAAGGTTACTAAATTTTGGGCTTTATGGCTAACAGTAACTCTTACCGAAAGTTTAGCAAAAAGCTTAAAGCAGTAGCACCAAAGATATACGGTCCTCTGAAGCGCCATAAAACTGACATACCATTACGACCAATAGTTTCCTGTATTCAATCTCCCTTTAACAGACTCTTGAGCGACAGTTACAGGAAAAAATGGCCATTGCTTCAAAGCTGCATTTGACTTTAAAAAATTCATTGATACCATAAATATTCCAGATAATTATAAATTAGTTTCACTAGATGTGGTTTCATTATATATAAACATTCTAAATGGAATGATATCCAACATTATAACTCAAAAATGGACCATACAACATTGACATTACAAGGTTTCACAGAGGCTGTGAATCTTACAATAATTATTTTCAGTATGAAAATGAATTCTACCAGCAATTAAACGGTTGTGTCATGGGATCTCCCATTTCTTCCACAATAGCACAGCTAGTGATGGAGCTTTTGAAGGAAAGTGTAACTAAAGCTCTTGATTTTCGTCTGATTTTTCTTTAAGAGATTTGTGGATGATTGCCTGACTGCAGCACCAGAAAATAAGATTGATGAACTGGTGACAGCCTTCAACAATTTCCATTTTAAATTACAATTTACATCAGAGAAAGAAACAAATAATCAAATAAATTTTCTTGATTTAATATTAATTAGAGAAAGTGAACAAAGAATAGCCACTAGGTGGTACACAAAAGAGTCATGGTCAGGCTGTTATCTTAACTTCAATTCAAATCATCCAAAAAAGGAAATAAACAGCGTTATAATAAATCTCACAGATAGAGCTTCGTTAGCTTCCGTAATGTAACAACCAGAAACTCTACAAAAAGTTAAACAAACATTATACAACGATCATGTTCCAGAAAACACAATTTCAAAAATATTCAAACAGAGAATTTTTTTATTTTATAACAAGACAAAAAGACAAATAAAAAAAACAGCAAACAAAATAATAAAAAATACATTGCTATGCAATACACAGTCAGTCTTTTGGAAAAAAGAAGTCATATTCTTTCAAAACATAACATTACTGTTTGCCTTAAAGTCCAAAATTTAGTAAACTTTTTATTTACACAACTTAAAAGCAAAGTAGCTTAAAAAAAGAAATCTAACGTAGTTTACTCCATCCCATGTCTAAACGCCCAAAGAAATACATAGGAATGACAACACAATATTTAGACAACAGACTAAACGGTCATAAATACACCAAAAATGCTTCAGCTGTATTACATCAATATGAAACACAAACAAGACATGAATTTGCCTTCAAAAATACTAAGATCTTAACACAGGAACCAAACTACACTAAGTTGATATTCAAAGAGATGATCGAAATAAAACAAGAAAAATAAACAATAAATGATAAAAAATATATCAAGGACTTAAGTCACATCTACCATAATCTAATTAAATAAATATATATATAAAAAAAATCTTAAACTACTAATTATAAAAAAAACATATGAATTGAACGGCCTTCTATGGAATATATACAGATACAAACATCCTGTATACAAACTAACAAAAAACAGAATCTTACCTCAAAATAAAAAAATATGTGCCACCTTGACTGTTAAAATAACAATCAGGTGATATCAGTTCACATAAAAACAAACTCTAAAAATTTGAAAAAAATTTTAATCATATTAAAAATAAAAATCAAAAAAAGTTCAACAAATTAATATCTCTGGTGCCTACAGATAATACAGAAATAAATACATAACATGTCAAATACACAAATTCCACAGGATGTAGATGATATTTTCGCTTTAGGTTAGAGATTTTCTGTACCAATAACAAATAAAAGACAGTTACCAGTCTCTGACTATATTGCGAGTATAAAAAGTGTCATTCAAGACAAACCTAACTACGAAAAGGAATCAATGCGAGCAAATATTGTGAATGCCATTATAAACTACAAATTAAAACTTAGACATAAAAAATAAATTGCACAAAGTTTCAAACAAAAACTCAGAGACAGTTCACCAAAGCTAAACAGTTCGTAAAAGAAAATACCCAAATTAAAATTCTTAAAGCTGATAAAACAAGTAACTGTCATTATGAATAACATTGATTATCATGTGAAAATGAACACACTTCTGAATGATACGAATATCTATAAAAAATTAAAGAGAGAAACTTCATTTCACAACAAGAATAATAATTTTATAAAAAACTTTCTAAATAAAAAAACTCTTACCGAAAGTTTAGCAAAAAGCTTAACAACACACAATGCAGTAGGACCAAAGATATATGATCTTCCAAAGCTCCATAAGACTCACATAATATTATGACCAATAGTTTCCTGTATTCAATCTCCCTTTTACAAACTCTCAAAATATTTATCAGGCTGTTTAGCGAAAGTTACAGGAAAAAATAATCATTATATCAAAGATTCATTTGATTTAAAAAAATTCACTGATACAATAAAGATTCGAGATAATTACAATTTATTTATGAGGGGGCCCGTTGTATTAAGTTTATTTGTCTTATGTTGTCTAGTTGTGTCACTATACATTTTTCCTTTATATTCTTCCCATCTATCTATTGTTTCTTGTATGATCAGTAGTACTTTACCTTCTTTATCCTCTATTACTTTTGATTGCTTTTGTAACATTAGTCCAGCAGCTTCTTTGACTTTCTTATGTAAATTAAAAGTGTCGTATTTCTTTTCTTATGCTTTTATTTCTGTGCATTGTTCATTTAGCCACATGTCTTTAGCCTCCTTTCTCTTTCTTTTTATTAGGTTGTGCGTTTCTTTGTATTTTATATTATTATTGTTGTTAGATTTTCTTCTTACTTCCATCATATCCAATATTTCCTCCGTCATCTATGACTATTTCTTTTTGATTGTATTTTGTTTCAAGTGCTCTGATATGGTGCCATTTTTCTTCAGGTGTCTGATGAGTTCCCAGCTTGTTTGTATCCAGACTTCTACCAATCTGCTCATGAGTCCTCTTCCTTATGACTTCTTTGAGTTTGTTGATGTTAACATTTGTTGTTGTTTGTTCATGTTTTAACTTTTTTAGTTTAATCTTGATAGTTTTAAGCAGCAAATTATGGTCTGTAGGTATATCTGGTCCAGGATAGACTTTGGCAGACTTGCTTATATTTCATTGATTGATGAATATATAGTCTATTTGATTTCGAATTACTTTGTTATCTTTTCCATCTGCAAGGGCTTTTCACGTATATAACCGTCAAGGTGGCAATTTAAAATAAGTGTTCATAATAGAGAGGTGCTTTTCTCTGCAGAAATGAATTAGTCTCTGACCTCTATCAATACGTTTACCCAAGCCATAATTCCCCACAATATCCTCTTCTTTTTCATCTCCTACTTTGGCATTAAAATCCCCCATTATCATGTTGCTCTCATTCATTTGTGGGGTTTGCAATTTATTTGAATCAAGATTATTCTGTTCTGAGACCACCATTGCGACTCCGTTTTTATTTTTAGTGGTTACATCTCCCGAGTAATAAACGGTGTAGATCTCAATCTTGCAGGTGCCCGTGTTCGGCCATCTCACTTCACTACATCCCAATATATCGATGTTGAGTCTTTTCATCTATCCTATCAGATTTGCAGCTTTGCCCGCTCCATTCAAATCTCAGGGGGATTCTTCGCACCCTCTCCCCACTTAAGGGGTGCCCGGGACTGAGAGCCTTTTCTTCTATCTTTGTCAGCATTGTGATTTCCTGGGAAAAAAAATAGTGTTGTGGTTTTCCATTGCCTTCTACACCGCTGTGCAAATGCCGCTTCAGTGACTCTCACCACGCCATTTTCTATCTGCTTCACAACCATTCCAGTCCCCTTAACTTCTGCTGTGGGCAGTTTTGAACAACCAGCTGCCGTTGTTCAGGATTAGGAATGCGTAGGTATGAAAATAATAAGAATGTGGAATGAGGGAGAATGGCCTGATTTTTTCTTGGTATGGGAAGTTAAAGAGAATCAGTAGCTAGCGCAGGGCACAGCCGCTAAGTCCTGAAGTAGCCTCCTACCGGGATCGCAGAAGAGTGGTACTCGCTACCCACATTTTCATTTGGTCTGATAAAATACGACAGATCTTCGTAGTTTAGTTTAATTTTTTTTTTCTCTAATTTTTAATTTGGGTTCTGAAAAATACGATGTATTTTAAGTAGGCGGTAATGGTTGGTGTTCAAAGAATTCATTTTTCTTAATAAATATTTATCTTATTATAAAAAGAAAGAATAAATTCGTTTCTTATTATTAGTTTTTTTTTTGAATTCGCGACAGGCTATGCAACATGTTCGCCATATCTATCGGGGAAACATATCCCGTACTTGCTCGTGAAACTTACTAGAGAAAAGAGTCAATTCAATATAGTACGTTTTCGTTCGAATAGTAAATCCAGTACATTGGTTGAAAATTCATGCTGGATACCAAAAGGATCTTTAACTTACTGAATTACAATCCACTTATAATCTCGTAATAATTGAATATATATATATATATATATATATATATATATATATATATATATATATATATATATATATATATATATATATATATATATATATATATATATATATATATATATATATATATATATATATATATATATACACTGAAGGACAGTAAAAGAGCTACTGGTAACAAACAAACTTAACTATAACACTGGGATTGCTCTTTTTTAAGTTGAGAGTGCAAATAAAAATTGGTGTTGCATTATTTCATCGACTGAATTTTATTTTAAATTCTCAAGCTTTCGTCTGTGTTTACAAACTTCTTCAGGAGATCTGTAAGAGAGAAATCTCCGATCGTGAGGATTAAATTATCTAGATTCTATCAGTTTTGAACTTCGTTACTGTTATAAAAGTCTTTTTATACTTACAAAATGTATCAGTGATTCCTCTCCAAGAACATCAGTAAAAACATAAAGCTCCAACATGGTAGCACATTAAAACAATGAAAAGGCACTATTTAACATATTAAAATTCTTTAAAATTAGCAAGATGATCCAAGATTTAATTTTTATAAAGACAAGTTGAACATCTCATACAGTACATACCTAATGACAGACATGATTTAGTTAGGGCCACAGCCACAAATTATATCACTAACTTTATTAATTCTCAAGAAAATGTAAGATCCCCCACAGCACAGCTTGAGAAACAAACCAGAATGTTCTTGAAACATCACTCAGATTTAATGGTCACTAGATCGAACAAAGGAAATGTTACAGTGGTTATGTCCCCGAACTCTTATCTTGAAAAGTCCTATGAATTACTTAACGACACTAACACATTACTGCAAAAAATTTAACTACCTACAATGGGATTTGCCATAAGGTCGGAATTCCACTAAGACCTATAGTCTCTTGCACTGGAGCTTCAACACAACCGTTGTCTAAATATATTAGTGATATTTTGAAGAGATCTTTTGAGCCTTTTAACAAATTTAGAATTAAGAACACATTCGAATTCGCAGAAAAAAATTAATAGCTTTGTTTTGGCTGACGGTTTTGTTCTGGCTTCTGTAGACGTTATATCCCTGTTCACAAACATTCCTCTAGACCTCATTCTATCTATTTTGGATGAACATTTTTCAATGATTGAAGACAATTGTACTTTAACTAAAGAAAAATTTCTAGAAATAATTAAATATCTTTATAATAACACTTATTTCTCTTTTAATGGTGAATTCTATAAATAAAAAATGGATGTCCCAATGGGAGGCTCTTGCTCACCTATAATCGCAGATATTGTGATGAATAAGTTACTTTACTATGTCATTGAAAAGTTGGATTTCCAATTCCCTATTTTATACCAATATGTGGATGATTTACTTATTGCACTCCCACATGATAAGGTAGAGTACACATTGGGCGTTTTCAATAGTTTTAGGGGCGAACTACAGTTCACTATAGAAGAGGAGGCTGATCGGTCGGTTCCTAACCACCAGGATGGTTAGGGCTGATAACAATAAGATACAATTAGATTGGTATAGGAAAAAATCTGCCTCAGGTAGATACATACCATTGCATTCGTATCACCCTGCTAAACCGAAGATGAACACTATTAGGGCTTTACTTAATAAAATTGAAAAAATCTGTCATCCAAATTTCAAGGAAAAAGTAAAAAAATCCTTGAAACTTTACTGCTGAATAATGGCTATCGAATTGCTCTTCTAAGAAAGATCTTTCAAAGTGGGACACAGGTCAGAACTATCACAAACGTTGACTTGAACCATAATAATGAAATAAAATTTGCTAAGCTACAATATATTCATGGCCTATCACAGTCAATCACATCTCTTTTCAAAGGCACAAATATTAAGATTGCGAGTTATAATGTCAAAAAAATTAACATTTTCTATTCCACTAAAAAAGATTAAACTGATAATTTTCAAATATCTAATATAGTATATCGCATCAAGTGTACATGTGGATCTGTGTATGTGGGACAGACCTCAGAAAAACTCTCAAAAAGAGTAGCACTACATAAAAGTGACTGTGCAAAAAAACCAAATGCTACAAGCCTCAGTACGCACGTCAACAACCTCGATCACAAGGTGAACTACAACGAGAGTTTTATCCTACCTACTGAGAATAACCTATTCAAACGCAGCTTTCTAGAAATGTGTTACATACATTGCTGTGATAACAGTCTGAACCACAAAAAGGATATTCAGGGTTTAAGTTCTATATATACATATCTACTTACACAGAATTTAACAAAAGATATTAAAGTCAATGAGGCCTTCAAAAAACGTAATTAAAAATTTCTCTCTAACAAATTCAATATTTTGATTATAATAGTTGAGTCTATGAACCTGATGTTATTTAATTCATATATAACTTTTTCCTTGTAATTTTGATTTTTGTGTTCTGTGTCTTATTTAGTATTTAAATCTAATGTATTCATTAAGTGATATAAGGATAATTTTTTTAAAAATAAGAAAAGATATTAAATTTGGGTAGACTGATGTAGGTATGATACCAATTGTCCACCGTTTTAGTACTTCTATCTGTCATTTAGTAAGATTGGTATGTACTGTATGAGATGTTCAACTTGTCTTTATAAAAACTAAATCTTGGATCATCTTGCTAATTTTAAAGAATTTTAATATGTAAAATAGAGCCCTTTCATTGTTTTAATGTGCTAACATGTTGGAGCTTTATGTTTTTACCGATGTTCTTGGAGAGCAATCACTGATACATTTTGTAAGTATAAAAAGACTTTTATAACAGTAACGAAGTTCAAAACTGATAGAATCTAGATAATGTAATCCTCACGATCGGTGATTTCTCTCTTACAGATCTCCTGAAGAAGTTTGTAAACACAGACGAAAGCTTGAGAATTTAAAATAAAATTCAGTCTGTGAAATAATGCAACACCAACTTTTATTTGCACTCTCAACCTAAAAAAGAGCAATCCCAGTGTTATAGTTAAATGTATATATGTATATATATATATATATATATATATATATATATATATATATATATATATATATATATATATATATATATATATATATATATATATATATATATATATATATTTATATAATAAGATGTAATGTACTCTATACTGGTATTTTATTATATTATTACTTCAAGCTTTCGTTAATCTGAAATATGCAAGCCATGAGAACCAACATCTATTAACGCAGCTCAGTTTTCTAAAATTTAAGGAATATATTTACAGAACGTTAAAACAAACGAATCTTCAGGAAGGTCTTCCGGTGATACATATATACTAGTAGTCGTCATTGCCAACTTAATACAGTATTTTAATTAAATATAAATATGGTTCAGGTTCGCCAAACTGCCAACAAAATGAAAGATGGTGTATGCGACCATATAACATTAATTAGATCCTAAATTGTGAGAGTTACTATCATACAAAATAGCTCACCGATCTAAAAATTGAGGCTAAGAATTGATAGAGAGCTTCTTATATGCATGATTACTTTTTATATTTTTTGTGAAACCTTGAGACCGGAGGTAAGTATAAATGGAGAGACATTTTATGTCTTTTTTATGGTTAATACAGTTGGTACAATTCTTGATGTAACATCTTTCTAAGAACTCTCGTTTAAAAAAATTACTTTCATTATCAAGAATAAAACTATCTTTATATAGGAGTTTGTGGTCTCTATTATTCACATGAATGCTAAGACTGGCAGCATTCGGTTTCAGTTTACAGTCACTTTTGTGTAAGTTCAGTCTTTTTGACAATTTTTGTGAGGTCTGCCCTATATAGATTAATCCACATTGACATTTAACTCTATATGTCAAATTTGATCTATCCAAGGTATCTGTTCTGTCTTTAACATTTGAAAAAACGGAATTTAATTTTTTAAAAGTATAGTTAGTCATTTTTATAGTTGTATTTTTGAACAAGGCAGCGATAGACTCTGACATCTCCTTAATATATTGCAATTTCGCAATGTGTATTTCAGTATTCTGCTGTATTACCGGATTTCCTACCTTTTTAGGTATATTATTGTTAAATAACAACTTTTTTATGAAGTTCTTTGGATAATTACTTTGAAGTTTAAAGGAAGGATGTACAATTTTTTCTATTCTATTTTTCAAAGCAATTACAGTATTAATTTTCTGCTTGATTGGGTGACTAGAGTGGTAAGGAATATATCTGCCCGAGCTAGATGTCCTCCTATACCAATCCATTTGATCTCACCAGTATTAGTTCTATACACCCTTTTATCAAGAAACGGGACACTATTGTTGTCTTCTTCCTCTACAGTAAACTTCAGCATATTATTGTAAGAGTTGAATATACTAAGAGTGCCATGAAGCTCGTCACTTGGCACTGTCAACAGCAAATCATCGACATATTTGAAGATGAAGAGAAATTCAAAACTAACAATGTCAGTGACATAATTAATCAAGCTATTCATAATAATCTCAGCAATTATCCTATACAAGAAACGATGGGACGAAGGGGGTGTCCCTCTTTATGGATTTTTGGTAGTCTATAAAACCTTGGACAAACACCGTTATAAGTAATAAGTTTCTTGGCAATGATCTTACTTCTTATCTTTCAGGCCTTTAATCAGTTTGTTACAGTTATCTTCGACTTCGTTAGTGGAATCTGTATTAATTTTTTCATAGGTATTTTCATCATTAAGAAATGAGTACGACTTTTCAAGATAAGCCTGTCATGACATAAGGACAGTGACATTGCCTTTGTCTGCCCTCTTAACCAATATATCTGGGTAGTTTCTTCAAAAAACCCTTGTCTCCCTTTCTATTAACTCTGTAGATGATCTTATTTTATTGTTTGCTTTGAAATTATTGGTAATAAGATTGGTCGCTTACGACCTAATATAATCTTGTTTATCCAGTGGACAAAAGTGGATAAGTTCTTCTACTTCAGATAGTAGTCTATATATATTTATGTCTTCGTTAGTGACAGGAAGAGCAAACTTCGGGCCTAAGGCTAAAAAATTAATAATATGTGAAGAGATGTCAATTCCCGAAATGTTCTGTATCCAATTTTTATTATCAGAACAAAAGTTATTCATATTGTTTTTAAATTATATATTTTATTTATATTTTTTCTTTTTATTCAATTAAACAGAATATTATATTTCTTATGTTGAGTAAATATAAAATCATCCACGATGTGTGCAGGAAGTCTGCTTCGAAGGAATTCTACTGATTTATTCAATCTCTCCTCAAGTCTGTTGATATAGTGAACAGTGTCAGAGATGATGATGCTATGTAATCGAGTCATTAACTGTTGATTCAGGTAAACCAATCTGTTGATGTTATGTTAATCCTTTAGTGTATTCTCCATATTCTTTTAAGGTTATCTTCTATGAATCTAGGTGGGACGTTTAATCGACATTCCAGAAGGAAAATTCTTCTATTTCTGTGTAAAGACAATTTTTCGTTGGTATTAGCATAAGTCTTCATCTCCCTTAGTACTTTGGAACCAAACGTGAAACGACTCCTTACATAGAATGTTCCCATGCTTACTTACCAACATAAAGCAGCAATTCGACACTAACAGCGCACTTTCAACAACTAAATCATACGCTAAGGACTGGGAAAGCCCTTTTGAAGAGAGAGTGATAAAATATAATGTACTCTAAACTGGTATTTTATTATATTCTTACTTCAAGCTTTCGTTCATGTATATGAACTTCATCAGGATATCTGAAATATGCAAGCCATGAGAACCAACATTTATTAACGCAGGTCTCGTTCAGTTTTCTAAAATTTAAGGAATATACTTACAGAACGTTTAAATAGCCGAATCTTCAGAGAGGTGTTCCGGTGATACATATTTCACATTCCGTACAGATATAAAAGAATTAAATCTTTTCTTCTCTAAAAATCAGTGAAAAACAACACTATATATAAATATAAATATATATATATATATATATATATATATATATATATATATATATATATATATATATATATATACTCTGTGTGATGTCTTAAGGATTCTTAGAAATCAGTGAAAAACAACACTATATATAAATATATATATATATATATATATATATATATATATATATATATATATATATATATATATATACTCTATGTGATGTCTTAAGGATTCTTTAAAGTTTTTGCTAGCTTTAAAACATTTCATTCATCATTCTTATTTTTAAAGCAGACACGAAGCTTACCTTAAAGTTTCCCGTTTACTGGATGAAGATATTTAACGGCCATATCACTTTGCACAAAAGCATCCTTTGCCGGGCCAGTCAAATTTTGCCCATCGATGATTAATACTGTTAGGTTCCCCAAAATCTAAAAAAAAGTCATCTGCTGACTTCCCAAAAAATGTTGTTTAACACACATTGTTAATTTATGAAAGATGTGTGTTATGGAAAAAAACTATTCCAAGATAAAAATCAGAATGGTCTTAAAAATGTATACCTAGACGTCCTCGAGGATAGTTCTTAATAAATGCAAAAAACTTTATTTTTGTTTTTATATATTTTTCAAGCCAATCAAAAATGGATGGCGAACTGCTACAATCCCGACCAAAAAGAACATGATTTTACTATACTAATTAATGAAGGTTTTCAATCCGTTCGTCTAACGACGAATTTTCACCAAAATCTCATTTGGCATTTCAAGTGCTCTTGTTGCTGCTGCTACTCGAGCGGCAGTAGCAGCAAGATCTCAGTATCGAGTGGCAGCAGCAACAAGACCACTTGGAAATGCCAAATGAGATTTTGGCGAAACGTCATGCAAATTTGTTGTTAGACGAACACATTGAAACCCGGAATTTTATTGTATTACATTCCAGCATCCGTGAAAACCTCTGTTGTAACATATATATATATATATATATATATATATATATATATATATATATATATATATATATATATATATATATATATATATATATATATATATATATATATATCAGTGAATGTTTACCAATTGTGGGGGTGAGGTGTTGTAAAGGTCAATGTTATAATGTTATTTTAAAGAGAGATGGACTGACATAGTGAGTAAGAAATTTGCAGAAAGTGTAAAAAAAGTGTAGATATATGTGTCATTGGTACAATTGGTTAAGTTTTAAATTTATCACAGACAACTTTTATTATTTTATGTAGAGATCCGTTGCACATTCAAGGTATATTTATTTATTTCTTATGGATGTACATTGCACACCTCACAATTGAAGTTAAATAAAATTACCTAAATGAATTGTACAAAAATATAACCCATCAATAAGGAACCCCTTTAAGGTACATCAATCATTTACCATTTAGGTATTTATGTTGAACAAGTTCAGAGAAAAACCTATTTGAAATTCTGCTTTTAAATAAAAAATAGCGGATCTTAATAATAAAGAAAAAAATCGATCCTAAACCTATTTAATAAAAAAAAACAATTTATAAATTTATTATATTTTAAAATAATTATCACTATAAAATAAATTATTATACAATATTATAATAAGAAAAAAAAATTAACAGGTAATTCACCAAAATTTTATTTTGGTTTATTTTCCCTTTATTTATTAACTAGAATGAATTTTTTTGTGAGACGTAGACAAAAAATAGTTACTTTAAAATCATCGAAGAGTTTACTTTTGTCCTTTGCTGTCGAGGAGGCTCGTGTACATTATACTATACTTCTTTGTTTATTGATATTTTCAACATATTTTTGTAAAGACTTAATGTAATTTCCACAGTTTTTTGTACAGTATTTTTTGTAGTATTGGACATAAAGATTTTACAATTTTTTTTAAGGCTTCAGCGTTAAATTCCGAAATAGATGGTTCACTATTGATAATAATAGTAGCATCTTGTAAGATCGATGTACTTTCATTACTTGAGTTTGTTTGAGAGAGAGAGAGCATTTATATTTTAAGCTGCTTTAAACAAGTGTACGGGAAAGACGTTTTTGTCTTCGGGCCAAACTCCAGCCGCTTGAAATCAGTTCACAGTGAGGCCAATGGTAGCAGGTCTTTGGCAAGTTTCTGCAAATAAACTTGCAACTTGATATTACGTTACTTGACAATATGGATTTGTTCTTAATCACTGTTCAGTTGCTTGAATATAATAAGAGCTCATAGGTTTAAAAAAAAACGTCGAGTGGCTGAAGCCGGTAAGTAGTAAGGCCTGGCAGTTGTAACATTAGCTTTTGGTATGTTCAACGCTTTCAGGTTCTTCTAATGCGTTATATGTCCATCAAGCAGAAGTAACACTTTATTTTCAGGAGCTGTTTTTACGACGCTTTTAAAATGTTTCAACCATTTTACAAAATAAATTTAAGTTAATATAGCCATTGCCTGGAATGGTGACGACTCTCTCAGAAGGTATGCCATTCCCCAGTTCAAGATTGTCTCTCGCTCTTTTGAACATTTAATCCTGAAACTTTTTGCGTTTTTTTCTGAACATTAGAAAATCCACGTTCATCACAGTTAAATATTTTTGTAGACGAAAATTTATTTTTATCTGCGATTTTTTTAAAGTGGGGGTCAATTTTGCCTCATTCTACCTACTTGAAAACATCTGTTAACGGGAACTGATATATTTGCTCTTGCTCTTTAGTAAAGCCAAGGTCGCTCTTTCATGGGCGGGGTGATTTTAAAAATATTTGGTAAAAAGGAGTTTTGGCCCCTTCTTTTAATTTTTCAGAAATTTTCGAATTAAAAAAAAAGTATTGAATGTGCTCCTACATGACCTTACGAGTCACCCATTTCAATATATGCAGTAAGTTTCGTAACACCCTGTATATATATATATATATATATATATATATATATATATATATATATATATATATATATATATATATATATATATATATATATATATACCAATGAGTACTTATTTTTTTTATGTATTGAGAATCCTCGTCAAATGCAAGAAGAGAAAAATATAATTCCCATAAAAAATTGTTCGGGTAACAATGACATTAAAATGAATAATAAAATAATAATATTTACATTACATCAATCCGAAAGCACTATATAAATGCAAACATAATATGCTAACATCTTTTTAAGGCTCCTAAGGTACAACATATCACTCCATTTCTGTTCCTCTACATATTGTTAAGCAAATTATGTTTTACGGTACAATTTATATTTTCCGCGTCCAAATGGAATTCAATTCAAGATTTTAATATTCAAAACAAGTACGGTCTTTCTATTTTGCTGAACCATAAAACCCTTGGAGAAAATGATTTTCTGGAAATCGAAAACGTTATTACTGAATAATCTCCATTTACCTTATATTACCCAATAAATTTTTAATATCGTTAGGTTTTCGGAATAAAAAGAAAACATAAAGCGGTTTATTGAAGATAAATTTCAAATAGTATTTGAAAAAGTAGAGCGTTATTTGAATATAGTTTTTGAATATACAGAATAAATAAAATTGCTTAACCAGTGCTACTTTTAATATATATAAATATATATATATATATATATATATATATATATATATATATATATATATATATATATATATATATATATATATATATATATATATATATATATATATATATATATATATATATATATATATATATATAATAGATATTGAAAACAATAAGCATTAACTGTTACTCGTGTTCCGTATGGCAAGGAGGCGCGGTGGGGGTGGAGTCAATACTTTATGACATTAACTAACCCGAATTAACCTGAACTAATCTAGGTATTTCCTTTGCAAATAAAACAAATGTTTGTTTTTTCAAAGATTGCCAGAGTCTCTAATTTTACTTCTCTTCGCATTCTTTTATAGACAGATGATAATCCTAATATTGTTAATTTTGAATAAAGAACAGATATGATTATGGTAATTTGTTTTTTATTTTATACTTATTCATTGCATGATGAACTGTTTCTACACTTGAAAGTACACAGAACCTTCTTCTTAAGACATAAATAAGCTCCTGTTAGTTCCGGTTAGTTTAAGTTCATTTTATAACATAATGACATCACCCCCACCGCACTCCCCAGCCATTTGCAACACGAGTAACAATTAACGCTTATTGTTTTCAATATATGTTATACACATTGCCGGCTGTACGTTTGGTATTATGGTAATTTGTCTTTTATTTTATATTTTACCTAATCAGTTATCAGCATTCTATAGAATTCCTAGGCATTCTGTAGGTTACCGAGGTAACGTATATAATAGTTAAACAGAATAATCGGTCAAGTGCAAGTTGGACTTGCGCAATTAGTGTTCCGTACGTTGATTGCTTTTAAACTAAAAAATTTTCGTTACGGAAGTATAAAATGATCAGTGATTTCACAAAGCACATTCCAAATGAGTTTTCAACAAAGTTTTTTTCCGTTCTTTAGTGAAAACTGATGACCTTGAAATTTCGGTTTTTTTGTATACCAAATAAATTATTAAAGGTAAAGCACTCGTGATAATTTTCGTTCAATCTACACCCTGCAGAAAATATTCCAGAATTTTTTCAACATTTTTTGAACAATATTTTTCGAAAAGGAGGGGAGACAACGATTTTTCGTACTTTTTAAAAATAATACAAAGAGAATTGTGCGCAAGTATTACATTATATATATTTTTGAACTCGCCTTTTTACAAGCTTTCAGTTGACACCCCACTTGATGAACTGGTAAAAAAAAATCCGATTTCACCCTCCTAAACTAACCCCTTAAGTCAAAATTTAACATATACAACTACCACGGCTCTGACGAGGCCATCAATTCCTGTATTATTGCCAAATTTCAAGTTTCTATGTCAAATAGTTTCGGAGAAAATCGGGTGGGCCAGGCAGACGGACACCGAAGTGATCTTATAAGTGTTTTGTACGGAACAGTAAAAAAGCAAATATTTCATACATTGCCTAAAGGAGCCCAGCTTTCTATAGCATGCCTAAGCATCCTATAGATTGCCTGAATTATATATACTCTTTGCCGGTAACAAATATATATAATGACATATATTTTCTTATAGACGGGAGACGTTTCGCCCCTAATCCTCGATTTTTAGTTTACTGTGTTCATGTCGAAGCTTTTAGAATTCCAGTGTAACAGTGCTACTTTTCTGCCACCGTTTTTTTGCTGAGACTCCCCTCCCTCTATAAGTTATTTCACTTACAGTATTCTCTTTTTTCTTGAATCCATATGCCTCCCCCTCCCCTGGAACCCGGCGACATTACTGCATACGGCATACATGATATAATTCATCCATCTCGTACTACTATATGTTAATATAATATATTAAAAAAAAACGTTCTAATTTTGAGAGGTTACTTGATATATCTTTAAAGCAGTTTAATTGACAGACTTCTGTTAAGGTAAAATCACTCGCACCATATTGTTTGTTGTCAACTTTGTTTTTCCATTAATTTCTAATTATACTAGTTTATCAGTCTCTGATTAATATTTAGACTAAAAATAGAAAATTCAATAAAATAACAGCATGTCTTTAAATATAAACCTTTAAAATAATTACGGCATCGGGGCAGCATCAAATTGACTGAACTATTTTTTTAAAATTTGTAGTAATTAGTAATCTTAAACCATTTTTAAAAGTAATTGACCCATTTAGTTTTTAAAGTAATTAGGGGCAGCTCTAGAAGCAGTGCAATAAAAAAAAATTATTTTAAAAATGAAATGAAAAAAATGATGAATTTGAAAAAAGATTTTATTTTGTACAAGCATCACAATGACCAGTTAAAATAGCATATATAAACTGATTGTAAGAACCATAGCCCTTATATTCATATATACGATAAAAACCTTAATCTTTTTGTCGTATCCAAGAGGAAGGAACTCCGTACGTATTCTGAAATGGAACGTAAAATAGAAGATTTATTTTTTTGTGGTGTTTACTTATAAAAACTTACTCTAAAAAAATTTAAGAAGAATACCATTAGGAATTTGAGGAAGTTACGTTGTTAGCAAGGTTCTAGCACGTAACATGGGTAATAATCTATTACGAAGAGATTGCAGGGGCGTACTTAGAATTACTAATATGATCAGTATTAGTGTTCATTCGGGCGAAATAAGCACATTCACAAATCATAAATTTCCGCAACATTTTGGAGATTAGTTGAAATACAGAATTTTACTAGTTTATAGAACACTGCACTACGAAACGACGTAATCTGCATTCTATGTGATTTATATTATTTTAGTTAGTTCAGATCAATCATTTGTAATTTTGTTTAAATACAATACACACACAATAAATTCTAGTTGGTTACTGTCACCCCAAGGTAGAATTTCTTCTAGGTCTTTGTTAAGTTGAGCGACCTCCTGCTGCTTGTGGATATTTGCATGCGTAGCCAATGTTCGATCCTTTAAAGTACACGAAGAGATAGGCGTACCCTACAAAGCTGTAGATTGGACTCCCGGTTCTTTCCAACAGATCGCTAATGTAAATGAGGAAAGAGAGACAATATGGAGCCTTGGGGCACACCAGCGTTAGTAGCAGAGGTGGTTAAAAAATCCGTCGACTACCACTCGTAAAGAATGCACTCTGAGGAAACACCAGAACCATAAACAGAACTTTTCAGATATATCATAAGAGCGTAGCTTAGCCAACAATCCATGGTGCTAAACTCGGTTGAATGCCTTGGATATATTAAGCGTAACCGCTCGAGATTCTCCAAAATGTTCAATTGCGTTGTTCCAATGTGTATTAAATAAGTTAGAAAATCTCCTGGTGCTCTTTGCTTACAAAAGCCATACTAATGGTCGTTAGGGATTAGACGAGGATAAGCTGACTTAGAGGGAGTAAGCTAGACAAAAGATCCTTGTAGGTCATCAAAAAGGCATTATTTGTGGGGTGGACGAGGGTAAGCGAAAAAGTGCTTATTATGGTGATGCTGAGGGCCAGCCAAAAGTCCTTAAAAAAGCTAAAGAATATTTTTTATGAGGAGTGGGCTAGCCAAAAAGTGTTTATTTTCTCGTTGAGGGTAGGCTAGTCAAAATGAAAAAAATTCCTTATTATTATTATGACGTCGTCGTGAAAAGCAAGCAGGGTCCTGGGCCTACTTTTACCTCTTTGTTGCCCAAAAAAGGACATAAATGATCTGAACGTGACTTATAAGAACTTTCTCGCCACATGACGTCATCGCCATAAAAAATCTTTCTGTCGGCTAGCAGCGGCGAGGGTTCGGCTAGACTAGGATAAAAAAAGTTCTTATTATTATTATGATGATGAGAGGTAGGTTAGACTAGACCAAAAAGTCCTTATTGGGTATAAAAAGGTGAAAAGAAAATTTCCATAAAAATTACCCTAATGGGTACCCTTTTTTTTAGGAGATATATATATATATATATATATATATATATATATATATATATATATATATATATATATATATATATATGACCTAAAAAAAGGGTACCCATGAGGGTAATTTTTATAGAAATTTTTTTTTACCTTTTTACATCCAATAAAGACTTTTTGGTCTAGTCTAACCTACCCTTCATCATCATAATAATAATAAGAACTTTTTGACCCTAGTCTAGCCGACCCCTCGCCGATGCTAGCCGACAGAAAGATTTTTTATGGCGATGACGTCTTCTGGCGAGAAAGTTCCATATATCTTGGATTTCAGAGTTCACCTCAGTGCCGTCAAGATATAGTCTTTCGCAGTAGTCCCCACATATATTCAGAACTTCATCAAGTTCAGTTGCGAGGTAATCATCTTGAACTCTGCCCAGTTTCTTCGTTTAAACTTGTGAGTGATAAAATGGATTTGTGTGAATAAGTCTTTGATGCGTGTTTCTGGAGATCGTTGCATATTTGCATGAAGTATACATTTTTGTCTTTTCTACAGTTGGTCTGAATTTATTACCTTACGGACCTAGTATTAAAAGGTTTAAGGTCATCAAAACTAACGACCTTAACTGTTCTTACTGAGATGGTATTTAATGTTTCTATTGTTAGCCAGAGTTGTCTTTTCCTATTTTATATTTCCACTGGTATTTTCTGAAGTGTTTCAAATATGGCTTCTTCGATAATCTATCAGGTCTCTTCTGGACTTAATACCATCAGACGTATCACGTTCTATTATTCGCATGACATCCGTTACAAATGATGATGCTTGATTTAACCTTGAAAGATGTTCGAGTTCATTTTCCTTGCAGATTTTTAAATTTGATGGACAGCTCAAACAAGAGTAACTGGTGGTCAAGACCACAGTCTGCGGAAGGCAACATTTTTGCGATTTTGATTTGAGGATCTTCATCGTTGTCTTATGAAAACATAATCAATTTTGTTCTTATGTTGATCATCGGGAGATCGCCAAGTAATAGTCTACGTTTATGTTGACTGAATACAGTGTTAGCTATCGTAAAGCTATTGTTTATGCTAAATTATATTAACTGTTCTCCTCTCTCATTGCGATCCCCTAATCTATACTTGCCTACCCCTGCTCTAATATGGTGATCATTAAAGTATCCCATTAAGATTAATAATTTCTTGTTTGGAATGTTATTTATTACGGCTTCAACTGTCCTATAAAATCCCTCTATGGTGCCATAATCAGCATAAAAGCTAGGCTACCAACACTTTATTTTTGCACTTCATGCGCGTTTCGCTAACCATATTAGCTTCATCAGGAGCAATGCGTGTTTGGTGTAGTGGTGATATATACTGAGTAGTGTCATTTTGCCAAAGATTCCACAGTCCCAACATAATGAAAAGTAGGGACATACAGTCTAATAATATTAAATTGTAAATTTATTTTGATCCTAATCAGTCGTTCGTTGATTGCCTCGAATCTGACGTTAGCTTTATTAATCTTATTAGATACTAAAAATCTAACACCATATACACCTTGGTCTTTAGTACCAGAGTAATAAACCGTAAAATTAGACGAGTTAAAGGAACCCTTATCTCGCCAGTGAGTTTCCGAAATACCTGCAATGTCTATTTTAAGGTGGATCAGTTCGTCTCAAGAATCTGCAGTTTTCCAGCTTCATCAGTCCGCGGACGTCCATGAAGCTATACATATCTTATTTGATTTATGTACCTTCTTCCTGATAGCTGAGTTTCCTTGGGACGTCAGCAATGCCGGTAGTCCATTTCACACCGTCTACCCTAGACACGGTATAGCGCCAGGTACTAAACGGATCGCTCGGCAAAGCACAACTGGAAGAATTCCTCGTAGTGCGAAGTACTAAATACATAATACATGAGAAGTACTAAATGGATTACAAAGCTAACAATAATAAAGCAAGTACAAGAAGAATACATTAGACATTTACATAAACTTTATTTATAGTAATAATTTTCTGAACCAACGAAGGTTTAAAATCTTTTAAATTTTTCTTTTACAAAATATAACAGAAAAAAAGATGTAAATAAAAATTTAATTGTAAATTGAGTAAAAGAATATACATAAGTTTGGCTAAGATATTACAGACAATTAGTTTACAAGTTACAGTGGTTTTAGTGACGCTACTTTTGATATTTTCAAAACAATGGAAAAAATCGAATTTCGTTTGTTAATTAAATACTGTTTTTTGATGGGAAAAATACAGTTCAAGCAAAACAATGGTTTGATAAGTGTTACGGAGACTCTGCCCCTGGAAAATCACTCATCACTTACTGGTATGCCGAATTTAAATGCGGTCGTACAGATACAAATGATGCTGAATGCTCTGGACGCCCAAATGAGGTGGTAACACCAAACAAAAATTGTTTTTGGTGACCGTAAAGTGAAATTGCGTGAGATGGCTGATACCCTAAAGATATAAAAAGAACATGTTGGTCACATTTAGCATGAACATTTGGGCATGAGAAAGCTCTGTTCGAAATGGGCACCGCGTTTGCTCACAGTGGACCAAAAACAGCAACGTGTTGATGATTCTGAGCGCTGTTTGGACTTGTGCAATAAAAAGGATTTTCTCATGCGATATGAGACAATAGATGAAACATGGATACACCACTACATACCGGAATCAAATCGGCTGTCAGCTGAGTGGACAGAAGACGGTGAAAGCCGCCTGAAGCGACCAAAGACACAACAGTCGCTTAGGAAAGTTTTGGGATAAGCATGAAATAGTTTTCATCGACTATACTGAGAAGGGAAAAACCATCAATAGCGGATATTATATAAAAACCAAGAAAAAAAGACAATGCACCATGTCCCAAGTGAGTGGTTACGATGGCAAAATTGCATAAATTGTAGTTCGAATTGTTTCCTCGTGCACCGTATTCTCCAGATTTAGCCCCCAGCGACTATTAATTATCTATTCGCAGACCTCAAAAAAAAGCTCGCGGTAAAGAGATTTATATCCAATGAAGAAGTTATCGCCGAAACTGAGGCCTATTTTGAAAAGCGTTAAACTGATTGTATCGCTCTTGAAGGAGACTATGTTGATAAATAAAGTCGAGTTTTGAAAAAAAAAATGTGTTTTAAGTAGCTAGACCAAGAACTTTTCAGCCTACGTGTTATTTGAGATGAGACCTAAATCTTTGTTTGAGAATCCGCAACTAAAAAAGTTTCACCGAATTAAAAGTGCGAGTACACAGAAGTAAAAAATGTAACAAAATATTACAGAATGTCCGGTTTCTACTTTTATTGATATTACTGTGTATACGAGGGCTGCCTTTTAAGTTTTTACAAAAAACAAAATATTTTTGGTACAAATCGTTTTGTTTCTCAAAATATTCACCTTTAAGATTTTTACACGTTTGCATGCGTTCGAACCAAATCTCAAACCCTTTTTCCACTAGTTGTTATCTCAAAAACATGGTTTTGGAAGGATTCAACTTCTTGAGGTGATGAAAATCGCTGCCCTTTTTTTTTATGACATTCGAGAAAAAAAAGAAGTCGCTAGGCGATAAATATGATGAATTTCAATGAGACATTAATTCTATGTTTTTCTCCGTCAAATAATCAATTGTTTGACGTGCTGTGTGAAAGCTAGCATTGTCATAATGAAGAGTCGTGGAACATTTTCGGTTGTTTTTAATGATTTCATCGACGACTTCTGGCAACCAAATTGTTGTATACCATTCAGCATTAACTGTTCTTCAATCCTCTGAAACAATGACTGCAACATGTCCAGTATAACCAAAGGAACAAGCGGTCATTTTTTAGGAAGTGCTTCGCAAATGAACCAGTTTTAATGGATTCGGTTTATCTTGGAACAACCAAACAGTTGATTGTTGCTTAGTTTCCGGCTCGTTCAAGTATATCCAAGTTTCGTCCCCTATTATGACGTTGTATACGGATTTTACATCTAGCCTGTTTTTGAATTTCGTAATGCGGAATCCATCGGGAACAGATCTTTTTCACAGCTAAATATTTACCCAAAATTGAATGTACTGCAGTTTTCAATATTCCTAAGGATGCCTCTATCTCACGGTAAGTCACATGCTGATGCTCTTCATTCATGTTGCACACAGCATCGATGTTTTTTGGAACAATAACCGATTTTGATCGACCTTCACGAAATTCATCGCTGACGGAAGCACGACCATGACAAGATTCTACAAACCAATTTTAAACAGTTTGTTCTGATGGTGATTCGTTACCAAAAGTTGAACAAAGCGATTTGAGGCATTGTTGTTGAGTTAGGCCTTTAGTGAAATCGTAAAAAATCATCCAACGAAAACATTCACATTAAATTCTCATTTGTTCACAGAATTGTTTTTTTTTTTCTTAAACGCTCAGTCTAAACAAACTACTCTGTCAATTTCTGAGCGGCTACTGTTTTAATAATAAAAAATGTCAAATTTTACAATAATAATAATGTCACATCTCAATAACGCCATATAGTGGTCGTTTATAAAAACTTAAAAGGCGGCCCTCGTATGCATCAAAATATATTCCATTCTTGGATGCTTGTTAACAACTCTATAATACCAAAAGTATAAGCTACTTATTACTAAATATACAGCATTGCAATAAAGAACGTGTCTATTTCAAAAGTTTTATTTTTTCTTCTGCATATGATATATTAAATGTATGTGCAGCTTACAACTTTACTATATATATATATATATATATATATATATATATATATATATATATATATATATATATATATATATATATATATATATATATATATATATATATATATATATATATATATATATATATATATATATATATATATATATATATATATATATATATATATATATATTATATATGTATATATATATATATATATATATATATATATATATATATATATATATATATATATATATATATATATATATATATATATATATATATATATATATATATATATATATATATATATATATATATATATATATATAAGGTACAAACACAATTACAAATTGTAACTGATTACCTGTTCAGGGTATAAATTTAAATAGATTATATTGTGTATTAAGTGCTAAACAATTTCGCTACATTTTTTACACATCTTCATTGCATTCCCTTTTAACTTCACATTGAAAAATTTTATATCATCTTATTAGACATGTTCCTAAACGTAGTTTCAAACCAGTCAGAGCCAATCAAATCATAGAAGACAAGTTAACTGAATTTTAATAATTGTTTCTGATTGGTTTCAAATTGCTGCTCGAAATTATTCTATGTCACAATGTGCGTTCATTTATGTATTAAAGAATGATTAGTTTTCTATTTTTCTCATTTCTATAAAATTACACACTGGAAGCAAATGCAAACAAACTCTTATTAAATTTAATTGAAGAAGAATAATAACGTTTGGTTGTAATAATCGTGAATTACCTACCATGACGGAAAAACTGGCCGTGCACCCACCTCAGCGAATTTTGTCACACCTCCATCCTACCATATAAATCATCTAGTTTTCAGTAATTCAGTTCAGTCACCTCCAGGAAATACAAAAAAATAAAATTTTACAGAAAATCTTAAGTACTGTATGACATCCGTTCTTTTGAGCGCATCATTTTGGAACCCAGAATACTCTTGACTACCGTCAAAAACGGTCCACTACTCACAGGTTTTTCGCACATCTCTATTTAAAAATAATATTTGCTTATATTTGTTATAGAGGTAATATTTCCATTTGGTCAAAAATAACATTTTCTTCGTTCTACACTTTATTTGGGGTTTTTTTAGTAAGTTATATTTTTGCAAAAATAAATTTGCTTTTATCCGGAATATGTAATAAATTATTATATTTACATGGGTTTTCTAAATCTACGGTGTCTGTTTGGAAAGATTTCCTGGTTTCAGGTAAAGTACTAAAAATGAGGAAACAATACCTAAATGAAGAAAACACGAATATGATTTAAATAACGTTTAATTACAGCTACGTACTAAATTAGTTACAGTTTGTTTAAAAAAAAATCAAGTTTTCAGTTCCGCCGTAGCGTGCGTGCAGGGCGTGCACGCGGGCTGCTCATCCATGGGACGGCAAATATAGAGATGTGCAAACTCTTTCTAATCAGCCTAATCAATGGCATTACACTTATTGCGGGACAATTCGCAATTATTTTTTCTTTTATATTTTGTTTTTCCCATAACAACGCCATCTATTGGCATGTATGGAAACGTCTACAGGATAAGATACGAAACCTCTACAGGTTCGAATCACTTTAACAAAAGGTACTCGCAGGGACTTCCCCGTGTGCCCGTCAGTTTCAGGTAACGTTTAAAAACAAAATGTGTCACACGGCGTAACATTAGAACAGGGTACAACTGGCTGAAAACGTATTGTGATTTCGTGATTATTGTGTTTAACATTTTTTTGTATCGTAAAATTATATTTTGTAGCTGGTCTAGAAAATTTGTGTCGACTGTGTGTATTTCAAGTTCAAAATATTTCTGTCGTAATTTGTACGGCGGTCCAAATTTATCTCAGCCAGCCAGTCTAGACCTGTCAAATCGGCATTCTCTCGATGGCCAGACTATAGATTTATTCACTTGTTCGTACGTAACGCACGTTGATTGTTCTCCATTGTACGTGTTATTCAAGTAATTGTAACAAGTTTTTTTTGACTCAGTACTTAATGCTAGTTAATAGCCTAAATACATTATCAGTGACTATTATGTAAAATATTAGTAGGAAAAATCGTAAATATGGTAAGTACGGTTTTTTTTATTTTACTAATAATCATTTGTTAATAATTGTTATATTTTTATTTTTAACACTTCAGCAATACTTTAGTAAATAAAATAGAGTCTGTTTTTTTTATGGGTCTAGCACACGTGCTACAGGGAAGTCCCTAAAGCGCTACAGGAGCGACACGTGTGCGGAAAAAGCGATTCACGTTGTTCTTGAATCGCTGTAATTTGTACTCGGTGGGAAACACAGTCCTGGGCAAATTATTCCAAAGGGATGATGTTGTTCCATATAAATGACTGCTTGAAAAGCGTTGTACGAGGAGTAGCAAGCTAAACCTCATACGGATGTGAAGTATTAGCACGACGTGTACTTCTAGCATGCATCGCTCTGGGAGGAATTAAGCTGGCCACATCCTTCGAGCACTTTCCATGAAAATACTTGTAGAATAGGCTTCAGTCGCCAACCGTTCTTCGATGTTCCAGCGAATCAAGGCTGCCGGGTCTCCAATCAGACGAACAGCTCTTCTCTGAATAGAATCCAACAAATGTAATGTATGTTTGGGAGCGGAGCCCCAAACATGGGAGCAGTATTCCATAGTTGGTCGAATTTGAGCTTTGTAAAGAATTAACAGTTGTTGTGGAGTGTAAAGGTTTCTGGTCCGAAATAATATTCCTAACTTTTGAGAAGCTTTCCTTGCTATGCCTGCAACATGTTCATGCCAGGACATATTTGCTCCCAAATTAACGCCCAACAAATTAAGTGACGATGTTAGAGGAATGGAGTGCCCCGACATAACTATGTCGGGTTCAGCAACGTTCACTTTTTTAGAAAAAAACTGCCGCCTGGGTTTTTGTAGCATTAAATTCCACTTGGTTACTGTCACCTCAAGATAGAATTTCTTCTAGGTCTTTGTTAAGTTGAATGACTTCCTGCTGTCTGCGGATATTCGTCTGAGTAGCCGATGTCCGAGCGTTCAAAGCGAATGAAGAGATAAGTGTACTGTCATCTGCAAAGCTGTAGATTGGATTCTCGGTCTTTTCCAGTAGATTGTTAACATAAATGAGAAAGAGAGTAGGAGACAGTATGGAGCCTTGGGGTACACCGGCGTTGATAGTGAAGGTGTTAGAAGGAAATCCGTCGACTGCCACTCGTAAAGAACGCTCTCTGAGGAGACATGAGAGCCACAAACAGAACTTTTCAGACATACCATAAGAACGTAGCTTAGCCAACAGCCCATCGTGCCAAACACGGTCGGATGCCTTGGATATGTCAAGAGCAACCCCTCGAGATTCTCCAAAGTGTTCAATTGCATTGTTCCAAACATGTGTTACATAAGTCAGAAGATCTCCTGTTGATTTATTTTTACGAAAGCCTTATTGGTGATCGCTAATAATGTTGTATCCTTCAAGATATTTTCGAAGGTGCTAATTGATAGCCTTTTCCATGACTTTCGATATTATTGAAAGCAGTGCGATTGGTCGGTAGTTATTTGGCAAGGTCTTCTTGCCTTTTTTAAGTATCGGCTGAACTGTGGCACATTTCCAGCACGAAGGAAATATTCCCTTTCTGTAGGATAGGTTGAAAAGTCTACAGAAAACTGGTGTTAGTTCCCTCGTACAATTTTTGAGAACTATGGCAGGTATTCCGTCAGCGCCAGAAGCCTTGTCTGTTTGCTACTTCTTCACGACTATACCTGCTACTTAACTGATCTTGTTGGGTATAGACTATACCGTTAGAGAAATAATTTTCGCTGGCGCAGTTACAGACCAAATCTAATTAACACATTAAAAAATTGTTTCAGAAACCACAGAAGAGAAAAAACTTACTGGGACTCAATTTCGACACCAAAAACGAGAAAAGGAGCTACAGAAACAAAAACTGGCAGATTATATTATGAAATTTATAAACAAGCCTGAAAATAAGGTATGCCTGGAAAATCTTAAAACTGGCACAGCGTCGACGAGCAGAAATCCTGGACCTATGGAAGTATCTGAAGAGAAAAAAAATAATTTGCAGTCCTTCAGATGATGATTCTAGTGATACAGGAAAGGGTACAGCTGAAGGGCCTATAATCGGCACGTCGTCATCAGCGGTTTGTAGCAGTTTAACATGTGGTGATAACTCGGGTTTGTGGCCTGTTGGTATTAATAGCGATCTTGTTAAAATTTTAGTTAGACGTGGTCCTGTGCAGGTGCGTAACTGCGGTTTCCCCATTCATGACTATAGAAGAAAATTTACTAACAATTACTATACAGAAATCTTTCTAACGGCGAAAAAATTAATAGAGATTTGCTTGTTTTTTTTTTATGGGTCTGGCATACGTGCTGCAGGGAAGTCCCTAAAGCGCTCCAGGAGCGGCATGAGTGCGGCGGGGTTTACTCCATTTTAAAAGATTTTGTTTTGTTTATTGTTTTTGTTGTAAAATTTTTGGTAAAACTGTAAATAGTCTATCTGATTTGAATGGTATTTTAAATTGGCAGCATTTATCATTAACTTTAAAAAGACATGAAACAAGCGTTTCCCACAATGAAAACACTAAATTATGGGTACAATTGAACAATATGCTACAAACTAAAACAACTATAAATCAAATGCAACTGAGACTATCAGAATCAGAAAAAAAATCATTCATGTGGTGTAATAGAAACTATTGCCGTTATCAAGTTTTTATCTCGTCAATGTCTGCCTTTTCAGGGTTCATCGAAAATATTATTTGAGCATAATAATGGCAATTCTCTAAAAGCAATCGAAATGATTCTGGTTTTATTATGCCGGAACACATATTCGCAGAACTGAATGTTCGAAATCTGATTCAACTCGTATGGCTTACTATTTAGGAGATCATATTCAAAACGAAATTATTGATTTACCCGGAACGACGATAAGAAATTATATTTTGAACAAAGTAAGAGAATCGAAATATTTCCCCGTCATACTGGACTGCACACTGGATGTAAGCCACATGGAACAAATAACAGTAATACTTAGACATGTTTATTTAAATGATACAATTAAAAAAGTAGAGATTTGCAAACATTTCATTGATTTTTGTCCAATTATGAGTTCCACTGGCGAGGGTCTATTAAATTTTATTTCACAATTAAACCTCCACATTCGAAATTTGCTCGGACAAGGCTATACTAATGGTTCTAACATACGTGGAAAACACAACTGATTGCAGAAAAAAATTTTGGAAATCAATAATCGTGCATTTTACGTTCTATGCTCAGCTCGTTGTCTAAATTTGTTAGTCAATAAGGCAGCAAATATTTCGCACGAAACTATCAATTTCTTCGACATTATTAAAAAAATTTACGTTTATTTTTGCATCTTCTACAAAAAGGTGGTCGATCATTTGCAGATACTTACCTAATTTAAAATTAAAGTGCTACGCGATGGTCCAGTAGAATTGACCCAATCAAACCATTATAGTATCACATCTACAAAATATTTGATATTCTAGTAGAAATGTCTCAAAAATTCGTTTGAGTGAGATTGTACCGCGAATGCGCTTTGTGAGTGTTGTAATCTGATTAGATGTTTTTAGCGAAATGTTTTAAATAAAATGATGCAAAGTCCCACAATGAATATTCGAGTATGCATAAATTTGCTAAATAATTTGATTGTTAAATTCACAGAATATCGCACGGATAAACACTTTGAAATGGTTTTACAAGAAGCTACCAAAGTGGCGTACTCACTGTTGAAGCAGATTTCCTGCCAATAACTACATTTTGACCAAGACGAATATCGAAATAATTTCAATATAAACAGCGTGATAAAGTTTTATTAGACCCTAAAATCCATTACAAAGTAGAGTTTTTTTTAGAATCCTGTATCAGACATTAACTTCCTTAAAAAATTGTTTCGAAGAGTTAAAAACATTTGATGATGTGTTTGGCTTTTTCAGTAGTAAATTATTTAGTTACACCACTGACGAATTTGTGAAACATAGTAAAGATTTACATCTAAAAATGAAAGACGATTCGAGAAATGAAACAGACATTGACGGTATTGATATTATATATATATATATATATATATATATATATATATATATATATATATATATATATGAAATTAATTTTTTAAAGCTGCATTATCTCGAAAATCCACATACCCTTTTACAGTATCTTGTTACAAATGAGTTAATTTCAACTTTTCCCAACACAGCAATAGCGTTAAGAATATTACTTACTCTGTCGGTTTCAGTTGCATCTGGTGAAAATTCCTTTTCAAAGTTTAAAATTGTAAAAAATTATAAAGATCAACAATGCACTAGCAAAGACTAATTAATTTATCTACTGTATCAATAGAACACGAAATCTTAGATAATTTTGGTACCTGACGAATAATAACAGATTTCGCAAATATAAAAGCTAGAAAAATGGAGGTCATTCAAATATAAACCGGAAATTTGTTCGTTTGGCTCACATAGTGACCAAAGCAGCGCGGCGCGGCGGGGGTTAGAGAGAGGATGACCACGCCTACGACCCTCACGCCTTACTGTTGTCGAGATTGCATCAGCGGTAGGTGTGAGTGTTGGAAGTGTTCATACCATTATGTCAGACACACCTGGATAAAGAAAAGTACCGGCAAGGTGGATCCCACGTCTTCTACAAAAGAATGTGCGGAAAGACATCTGTCGGCAACTTCTTAATCGCTTTGAAGAAGAAAATGAGGCTTTTTTGAACCGTATCGTAACCTACGACGAAACCTGGGTCCATCACTACACTCCAGAAAATAAGAGGACGAGTATGGAGTGAAGGAAAGTTGGAGAGGGAGCACCGACCAAGGCCAAGACTCGATGGTCACCGGGAAAGTTCTGGCAACTGGGTTTTGATACTCAAAAGATGTATTCGAAGGACGGTGAATGCGGCCTACTACTCCCAGCTACTGGATAACGCCAAGACTGCTTATCGCAACAAACGACGCCGACAACCGATTCACGATGTTCTCCTTCTGCACAACAACGTACGGCCGCATACAGCAATTCTAACTCATGATAAATTCACTGTAATACACTGGCCACCCCTTGAACACCCACCTTATAGTCCAGACTTGTCCCCATGTGACTACCATATGTTTGGTCCAGCGAAGGAGATATTAGGAAGGGAAAGATTTGAAGATGACGCTGCAGTCGAACAATACGTGCGCAATTGGCTACAGGGGCAGCCATCTTCTTTTTTCTATGAGGGAATCAGAAAGCTTCCTATCCGATGGAGAAAATGTATTTCTGTTGAAGGAAACTATGTAGAAAAATAGGTTACTCCATTTGTATTTTTACCTATCACCAATAAAGCTGTGTAAAAAAATTTCGGTTTATATTTGAATGGCCCATGGATTATTAGTGTAAAGCGGATGGCTGATATTTTCGTAAAATTTCTTTGTATAGTAAGTTTTTTGTACAACCACTCAGAAAAATATATTAATTATATTAGTTTATGCAAATGCACAAAAAATTTTATAAACGTCATGATCGAGAAGTAATAGAATTTTGACAGGACTGGACAGTGCCCACGAGCCCTTTTCTCTTGTTCGCAATCACTGTATAAACTATATACGTAAAATATATATATATTATGTTGGTAAATTCATATATGTACCGGATAAGCCATGTCGTCGATATATTGAAACCAATATTTGTATTTTATTTTTATATAAATCTCAGAATAAGTAAAAGCTTTGAAATTCTTATTTTAAATAAAAAGTTATCTTAATTTAAAACTTTGTTAGAGAAAAACTAGTTCAAATAAATATTTTAAGCCCTCGTGTTACCTTTTTTAACTGACCTATAATTTAAAATAATATGACTTGAAAAAAAGGTATACTTGCTTTTCATTTATACTAAAATGGATTTAAAAAATAGCTACAGTCAATTATTAGTTAATTAGAAGTAAGGAAGATAGTTCCTAATATAACATTCACAGACGCCACTTTTTTGGGCACTGTAGTCAGTGGTCGCTTTTCCTATTTTTTGTTCAAATCTTGAAATTTTGTTTCGCGTACAATGCAAAATAGACTGGCTAACCAGTACACTTACTTTATAAGAATTACTATTTTGTTTTATTATTTCAATTCATGAACAACACAGTCAGATTTTTAGTTATTGAAAATTTTTTAGTTATGCTATCAGCGATAAATTATCGTCAAAATAATATTAAGAAATTGGGCCGCCACTTATGAATTTAAAACATTCTAATAAAAACCGATGATAGTTAGCTTATTTTTGTTTTCTTCTTTTTCAGTGAATTGTTTTACCATTTTATGCATGCAAGCTAAAAAATGACCTTCCTTTTTATCTACAAATGTCAAAGAACTAAAATTTTTTAGAAATTGAGTTACATTTAGTTCAATTATCATTCTAAAACAATCCAACATCTCAAAAACCACGTTAGAGCTTAGCGTACTAGTTGACAAATCTTATCTCAACATTATTTTGTTTAAAATTAATTTTAGGATATTTACTCAATAAAATCTTACCTATATTTTGGATAATAATAGTTCATCTTAATATTTCACATATTTTTATAATGTATACTATATGATTTATAAAACAAAAGAAACTTCGAAGTAAAACTGCATCCGCCTGCTCAAAGCTCTATCTTTGCTAGTATTATATGTGTACTTCATTGAAAATCAATATCCCATTTCGTTCAAGAATTATTGGGTTCACAAGTAGACAGACCAATAGACAGAATAAGTACTATATCAGATTTGTTGATTTGTGGCCGGAAAGACACCATTCCCGTACATGCGGCATCTATCATTTTCCACAACTGATTCAATCTCTTCTGGACGATACAGAAGCTCAAGGACTTCATTGATTACTACTACTAATAAGACTATCGTGACAATGATGTAGAAATCCGTTAGTCTCTAACTTAACACTTGCTCACTGTAGGACCCTATATGGCGGTTATCTCGACAGCGGCAGTAAATAGATATTTCACATGACAGTACCATCATAATTCGATTATGCAGACGCTCTAGGCTCAAAAGTCCTCTTCTACCTTAAGACGTGAAAGATATTTTCGAGAAAAAAGAATTGAGCACTGAGACTCCGATTCATATGCGTGATTTTTCGTGTGCTAACATCCAAATCTCGCAGTTCATCTTTTGTCCGCTCCAAAAGAATAAAACGTCGTACTGATTTTTCCAGCATATTGATAGCAACAAGTCTTTTGCGTCCACAGAGTTCTAGGAACTAGATCATTTATGATCGTTTCCTATATTGCTGTGGAAGAATGCTTTGATAGTTGCTGCATCTTTCATGCAATATTGTGTAATGCCTAAATAGTGGCAGGATTATTCAATGTCAATTCCGTACAAATATCCGGACTTTATTCCTCGACCACTGTAAGTGATTGCTGGAATGGTAGAAATTAAATGCCATTCATATAAAATAGATGAATAATCTTATGTCTGCGGTTTCCGAGTAGACCTAAGTTAAACCAACGGGATTAACCTAAAGCAACTAAAAGAGGAAATAACAAAACAAATAGAATAAGAGTGGGCTAAATGGGTCACCTCGAAAGACACCCCTTTTAAAAGTTTAGGGTCAGTTTCTATGGAATGGATTCGATCATGCTGGGTAATCTGAGCTAACAATAATATGTATAAACAAGAATTGGTCAATAGTATTTGAATATGGTCAAGTCACTTTTTTTAATAAAATAAGCACCGCTCTACCCTTGACAAATGACTCAGATTGTTTGTCCATCATTTAACTACGTGTTAAATATTCTAGCTAGAAGTTCGTGTGTGATAGAAAAATTTTTCCACAAAAAATTATGAATGGAAACTAATTCTGTGACAGCAAACCTATTCGTGTTTTTATTAGCATTTCAAAACTCTTCCGGTGTAATCCCTTGGTTAACTTCTATCGGTTGTTGAAACTGTATGGATGGCGTGGTTCAGCTTCGGGTTTCTCTTCTTCTTGTAAACGAGTGAGACAATAGATTTAACGCGCTTTGTTAGACGTTTCTTTACCTTCACTAGAGCTTGAATTTGGTCTAAGCAACGCTATTTGATAATAATAAATCTTTAAAAAGTGTGCAAAAAGTATAAGGAAGCCTCTGAGCTATTTTCCTTTCCTGGCTATGAATAGCTGGTCAGTCGTTATATTTTCAGTCGTTTACTAAATACGCGTCGCTTAGTGCATAGCCTCCTCAATTCCATTATTTTCCTCCTTTTAATTTGTCTTAACTTCGCTGAAATTTACTGCCAGAGTAAATTGCTCCGCTGCGTCATCCTTAGCCCTAAGTAGAAGGCTCTCACTCCACTCCATTGAATGGCAATAGACCATCTCAAGAAGCAAATCCAAACTCTTTGTAATCTTACACGACACTGAAAAGTCTTCTTCCACCTTGATGGCGTAAAAGGTCTACTCAAAGAAAGAATTTAGATGATGTAAAATGTTTCCTTCTGAAAACAGCATCTTCTATGGATGTACAGGATAATGTCCTTTGGCGAACACATAAATCAACAAGGACACATCTATTCCATCTACGTTCCATACTAATATGCCGCGTACGTTCTTCAACTACTCCTAGTAGTCGATTTAGGTTTCATTTTGAAGCAGTATAACGTTTAAAGTTATCCGTAGAAAATAGATGAATGACCTTATATCTGCGATTTCGTGGTACTTTGGCGTAGAGCAACCAAAACAGCGAAATATGGGATAAAAGTAAACTCAAGTGTTGTCTTTTAGAAGTTTTATTCTCAGTTTCTACCTTTCAAATACCTGACGTAATAATAAATTCAGTTTTTCATAGCGGCATGCAATTAATCTAAAGAGACCCAACATTTGATCTTCCTTATAGGTGAAAGATCAGTTCATGAGATGTTATGTTGAACGCTTTTCGATATCCGAATCCCTGCCGTGGACAGATATCGCTTATATTGCTGGATGACACATCTATCAATCAGAAGAGTCGCCGTATAACCTTTAGATACTTTTTTCCTCGTAGTGGAAAAGCCATGCTGCCCCCTGAGGTCTTATAGAACCGGTTCAATCGTACTAATTGATCTGTTATAGATATTACTAGTGAATAATTTATAATGAGAATTTAAATATATGGTCGGTCTTTGTTTTTGAAGTTGGTCAAGTCCACCTTTTTTAGTATAAGTACAGTCCTATCTTGCACAAGTTACTCGGGAATTAGTTCTCTGTCATTTAAAGACAAATCAAACAATAATTTTATATCTGCTAAAAAATATTTAAAATATTTAGGGATTAAATATTCTAGCTAGGTGTTCGCGGTTGCTAGAGCAGTTTTTCCGCCAAAAATTGTTGCTCGCATCTTATCCTGATGTGGCAATCTGGGTTTGAACTGTAACCATTAAGTTCCGAAGCAGTCTAGGGCAGGATTGAGCGCCAAAAACTGTTCCCGAAATCCTGTCACAGTCTGCCTATTTTTCAGACAACTTCGATGAAATGGGCACAGTAATCTCCCTCAGCGAATATTCAGTCTCACCACTGATATTCTAGTTGGATAAAATAAACCGAAATATTTGTCTATTTTGGCCATCCTTTGAGTGTTTCAGACAATTCCCAAAAAATTCATTCTGGAAATGGTTAATACGTGGTCCAATTTTTTTTAATGTTGTGCAACCATATCGCAAATTTATTACCAATTATACTCTATCCGTTTGTAAGGCGAAGTAATAAATCATGTAAAATTATGCAAATTAGTAATAAAAGTGACCCAGTGGGTAATAAACCAAAGGTGGGTTGTTTTACCTGATGGGGTTAATTTAGATTATAAACCGTATCGAGGGTATACTCTCAGTTTATTTTTTCTCGTAACACGTAGTACATTAGTTCAGAACAATAAAGATGTCTTCCCCAAAACGTCAAAAAATAATGGCTTTAAGCTTAAATGAAAAGATCATAATTAGGAATGTCTTGAATTATATCACGAGTGATGAAAACCTTAATTTAAGTGTCGACGATAGTGTTCGAAAGTGTTTCCTAATGACCGGAGTTGGAAAAACAACTATTTATCGAATTTTGAAGGAAGAAAGGGCAGGAGGAGTTACTGCGCCAAAGCTAAAACCAGGTAAAATAAAACTGGAGCTGACAGAAGATGTAAAAAATTCCCTGCGAAGGATCTTTCATGGGTTTTTCATTGAAAAAAAAATCCCAACTTTGGACTTAATTCTAGAGGCATTTAAAAGTAACCCACAGTTACCAGCGATGGACAGGACCAAGTGGGACGTTTTAAAATCAATCAATTTTCGTTGGGAAAAATTTCAAAGAAAATCCTTGTTAATTGAAAGGGGAGAAATCGTACGCTGGAGAAGATATTATCTGAGAAAAAATAGACATGACCGTTCTCAAGGAAAACGTATTTATTATTTAGACGAAACTTGGATAAACGAAGGGTACACCGTAAATAAGTTTTGGCAGGACAGAAACGTTTTGAGTTCGAGACAAGCTTTTATGGAAGGTTGGTCAACAGGTCTCCGTCCACCATCTGTAAAAGGACGCCGATTAATTGTAACACATATTTTGATTCGATTCTCCAAAACTCAATAATTGTCATGGATAATGCAAGTTACCATTCCAAAACAGTTGAACGTGTTCCCACGATGGGATGGCTTAAACGTGATATTCAGTCTTGGTTAACTCAGCGAAATATATTATTCTATGATGACAATGTTAAACGCAAGTTAATACAATCAGTCAAAAATGAAATTTTAATAAACAAAGATAAGTACAATACTAACTATTTACAAAAGCAATATATAATATCACTCCAGATAACTGGCAAAAATGTGTTGAACACGTAATTAAAGAAGCAGATAAAATGTGGACACTAGATTCATCAATGGACCAAATTGTAGAACCACTAGTTATACCATTAGGTACAGATGATACCATGTCAGATTTTAGTTCAGATATGTCTGACATGTCGGATATAGAAGGTGTTTAATATTAACATAGGACTAGAGCTAGATATAATAATTTTATTTTTTCATTAAATTTAAGTTATAGTTTAAGGTGTTTTTTATAAATGATAACCTTTTAATTGTTACCCTTAGTGTTAAATGGATATGTCCCGTGGATAAATAAATAAATAAATTATATAAAAATAAAAAACCAGTTAACATATAGTTATTGGGTCTTCCCTGTGTGACATTTGTATTTGTTTTCTTTTAGATTTTAGGCTTTAAATAGTGTTTTGTAAAGGCACATACAGGAGCATGCACCTAAGTGCATTTATATTTTAAAACTTGTTTATATGTAATTAATTTCTTATTTATTTGTAAATTTATATGTTTTGATAAATAAATTTGATTTGATTTGATCTGAAGTATCATATTGTTTTGTATGCATATATTATGCAGGTAGGTAATCATCTGGCATTGATGGGCGCCGTTCTGTCATCTTATTATAATTCATCAATTTTGTTTAATTCTAGTTTTACTCTTGTAATTTTATTGTAATATCTGTAAAATTTTGTAATATATTTTTTTAATATAACCAACCTTTAATATAACTATAATTAATACAAAAGAAATCAGTCGATGCGCCACTGCTCGGTCATTCTCGAGATTTTCAAGGCAAAAATGCCATAATTCTATTGTAATTTTCCATAAATGTTAGTCCAAGCTAATACTACCGGTACAAATAATCTTGTTGTAACATTTTTGCGTAAAATGTACTGTGTGGTACCGAGCCTCGTACTATTGCGTGAAGTTAATTCGCATAATTTTACATGATTTATTACTTCTCCTTGCAAATGAATAGAGTATCAAAATAGGAGGATGAGGCTGTTATACGAAATATATTTCAGCCCGTGGGTATTCGGGAAAGTTTCGAATTGAAAACTTTTGAAACAAGGTAAAAAATGATGTGGCTATAACGCTGTGCTTTTCTAATTGAAAGAATGAAACTTTTTGGATGAGAGATGTATCAAGAAATAGTACCCATCAGCATAGAATCCATCACTGATAATAAGGATTAGCACACAAGTCAGATGTTATCTGGTTAATTGCTACTACGCCAGTAATTCCTTTACACGTACTTTCTTATTCGTTTATCGAACACTCATCGTTTAACTACTGGGAATATTAATATTGTCTAAATTCATTACCTAGAGGATTTGGTTTATCACACCCAGCAAGAATTTCGGGGAAATTCGGAAGAGACTTTTATTAACAGGCTTAAACCAGTCGAACTACTGTGCAACTGTAATTTTCACAATTCTAACGAATGAACGTTTCTGGAAAACGCTTCTTATTGAGGCGTTTCTTTTTACTGTCTTTAAAATGACTATTATGCAGCTGTTTTAGTAACTTTCTTAAGTCTAGATCTAGTATCTGCCATTTTATTGTTAAATGACGTCGCTAAAGTTGCTCCGCTGAGCCTATTGCAGCCCTGAACAGAAAGACTACCACTCTTCTTTAATCATGGCCGCAGATCATCTCTAGGAGAGAATCAGAACTCTTTACAACTCTGCACGCCAGTCCCACAACAGTTCGATCATATAGACTTTTTAAGTTCAAAAGTCCTCTTCCACCTTGATGACGTGAAAGGTATATTCGAGGATCAGGGGATCAAAGAGGAGGAATCTTTGATTTGTGTGCTTGATTTTCCTTGTGCTAATATCCAACTCTTGCAGTTCATCCTTTATCCATTTCACTACTTCAAAATAATAGAGAAGTACCAGTACAGACAGCATATTGGTAGGTGTAACTTCAGTTCTATGAGTTCTGGCCACCAAATTTTTTTGGTCATTTCCTATACTTACTAATAAGAACAGTTTTAATAGCTTCTTTATTTTCCAGGCTATATTCTACTGTACCTAGATATTTGTAGATTTTCTCGCATTTAAATGATCTATAATTTTTCCGCATGATCTCCGGATGTTTAAGATACCGTCCTCTATCAATATCCCGCATATATTCTTCGACTACTTTAAGCGCTTGATTTAGGTCGCTAGGCAGCATAAAAGTTAAGGTTATAAACAGAAAATAGATCCCTATGCCTGCTATTTCCTGGTGGACCACAGTTATATCCTCGGGTTTGGCTAAGAGACTATAAGAGAAAGCGACTGAAGAAGAAAAAGTGAGCTTAATGAGTCACCTTAAAACATTCCTCTGTTAAAAGTCACCGGCCCAGTTTCTACCCTTTGAGTACCTGATGTTATGGTAAATTTTAAGAACTAATTCGAATTAACTTCTACGCCTATTTCCAATCACTGTAATTTACCACTCCTTTGCTACACTGTGAAGCTCAAGCAGAGCAAGCTACACGTAGATCTCTTATCACCATAAACTCACACACTTTCTTATTCCGACATTTAATACTAAATACTTACTTACAATATAATAAAACATTTTTTGCTTCATTTATGCATTAGAAGTGTTATAATGATCCACAACATACATACAGTGCATATCGTATTGCTGACACAACTTAAAAAATCTCACATTTTCTGACTAGGTGACTTTTTTCCCCGCGAAATTCTTAGTTCTGCACATTAGTCTTACATAGCATGTATGCATTTAGGTCAAAAATATCTACATAAAAATAAACGATTCAGTCTACCTATATATGTAATCAGAAGATTATTATATTTATACATAAAATATTAATATCAATTGCCAGTTTTTTGTACATAAAACAAATTTGAAATTCTTATAAAATACAGTGAATTCACTTCTAATAGTTGCCAACATTGCAATATCTTTCAAAACTGATAAAAGACCATTGTTCATTTACAGAGCTGCAATATTAAAAAGCCAATTTTTTAAAGGTCCAAAAATTACATAATATTTTATTGTAGTAAAATGAAAGATACATTAATCTCTTATGAAAACTGATATAACCTCTAAAAACACTTTAACCATGTTCAGGGTATGTGACTATAAAGAAACAAATGACGAAATTTACAACGAGACCTTAAACTGGCACATATAAGAAGAAGATGTTTTTTTTTTTGTTTATTCTGTAAATTTTAAAATTTAAATACAGATATTTGAAAAAGTTAAATAAATTATCAAGTTATAAGCATTTAAACTTACAAAACACCCCGTAGAAATTTTGAATTCAATTTTGTGTGTATAACTTTAAAAAACAGACTCCCTAATAGTAACTAAATTTACCAAAAGCTAACGATGCGTTTTTTTATATACTGTTCGTACTGTATAATTGCCAAAAATTTTTGAATGGAAAATTTCATCTAGTTTTTGTAACCAGAGGTCATTAAAAACATATAGTTAGAGAATAAAAATAAATTTCAATAACCGGTCAAGTGCAAGTTGAACTTGCTCAATTAGTGTTCCGTACGTTGATTGGTTCTAAAATAAAAAAAAAAAACTCTAACGGAGGTATAAAATAATCAGTGACTTCAGAAACCACACCCCAAATGAATTTTCAACAAAGTTTGTTTCCGATCTTCAATGAATACTGATGACCTTGAAATTTTTATTTTTTTTTATATACCAGATAAATTATTAAAGGTAATGCACTCGTGATAATTTTCGTTCAACCTACACTCCGTGGAGAATGTCCCAGAATTTTTTCAAAATTTTTTGATCAGTACTTTTCGAGATAAAGGGGGGACACCGATTTTTCGCGATTTTTTAAAAATAATACAAAGAATAGTGCGCGCAAGTATTACATTATATATATGTTTGAATTTCATTTGACACCCCACTCGATGACCTAGTAAAAAATTTTTTTTTCATTTCCGATTCCATCCCCCAAAACTAACCCCATAAGTCAAAATTTTACTTTCAAAACTACACGGCTCTGATGAGGCAATCAATTCCTATATTAGTACCAAATTTCAACTTTCTATGTCAAATAGTTTCGGAGAAAATCGGGTTTGACATACGGACAGACGGACAGAGGGACAGACACCGAAGTGATCTTATAAATGTTCCGTACGGAACATTAAAAAGTTTTTGAAGACAAGAAAAGTAAAAATAGATATATCTCATGAAGAAAAATGGTACTAGAAATTTGTTGATAAAGATTCTGAATAACCGAAATAATATATATCTTAAATAAATTAGAATTAAACGAACACACTGATACTGAAGAAAAAAATAGGAAAGTAAAATTTGAATTATTGCTGTTGTAAGCAGATGGTCAGTGTGAACAGTTTTTATTATAGGATTATGTAATTTGAAGTATTGTTTAATAAAACTTTCAGAATCCTTGTCAAATTAAATAAAAAAATAACAAATTTTTAAATTGTTCAATTGTTGTTGCCGTATACTTAAACTAAACATTTACTTTAAACTTAAAAACTATTCGGTTATTATGCAAAAGCTTCCAAAAATAATTGTCCATTAAGTATTCTTCTCATATTGTCTTTTCAAAAAGCTAATATCGATGACATCCAAAACATATGGATTGCTTCAGGAAAATTTGTCGTTTATTTCCAATTTCGTTTTCATATTTTTCATACAAAAATAGGTTAAGCATTAAAATTCCTTATTAGTCGACTTATTTGTGAGACGGTAACTATTACTATAGCGATCTTCGGACGTTCACACAATTTTTTCAAGTGATGGAGATGGGAGCATTTAATCCTATCTAGTGATACATGTTGGAATATTTTGCGCGTGTTTACTGTTACCATATACCTACAAGAATGGTAACTGTGCAATTTGTTGTTAAGACAAAATCGTCCAAAGTACATTGTTTCATCAGTGTTGATCGCAAAGCAGAGATGAAAAAAATTGAGGCATTAATTTAAAGACCTTCAGACTCCAAAATCAACTCCGGTATGCCCTACTATACATTTTTTTATGTTTCTGTTATGACAAACGAATTCCCTACTTTACAAAAAACTTTGTTTCATAATAAAGATATGATAATTCACAATTACTTAGAATTTTTGAAAATGCGTGTAACTTCCAAGAGGGTTGGGTTTTGGTAAGCGAAACAGTCCCTGGCAAAGTATTTAAAAATAATCTATCTTTCCGTATCTGTTAAAAAGCAACAGCAAGAAATAATATTTAATAATAAAAAACTGGTCAAGTGCATGTTGGACTTGCGTAGTTAGTGTTCCGTACCGTGACTGCTATTAAGATAAAATCCTTACCTAGGCTAGGTTAATTAAGTCCCTCACATCACGTTTTTTTTCTTAGTCAATAATATATTATAGTTGTAGCATCTTAGCTACCTAATAGCCAATAAATCAATCTAGCTCAATCTAGAATCTAGTAATAAAAGTATAAAATAAATATTTACTATCTAAACATTTGTTTAATTATAAATAAATAAAATTATCTCGGTACAGGAGCTATGCGTGACAGTAATATACTGAAGAGTATATGAAAAAAAGCTCCACCATATTATCAAATTACGTAGTTTTTATAGTTTTTTTTTTTATATCAGATAAATTATCGAAAGTAATGCACTCGTGATAATTTTCGCTCAATCTACACTTCATGGAAAATGTTCCAGAATCTTTTCAAAATTTTTCGAGATAGGGCGAAGGTACAGCGATTTTTAGCTATTTTTTAAAAATAACACAAAGGAGAGAGTGCAAAAGTATTACATCATATATATTTTTGAACTTCACAAGCTTTCATTTGACACCCTACTCGATGACCTGGGAAAAAAATGTTTTGTTCACTTCCGATTTCACCCTCCAAAACTAACCCCTTAAGTCAAAATTTAACTTTCAAAACTACACGACTCTGATTGGGCCATGAGTTCGAATATTTGTGCCAAATTTCAACTTTTTATGTCGGATAGTTTCGGAGAAAATCAAGTGACAAATTACAAAATGAAATGACGATTAATAATACCAATTATGTAGAATGATTTCAAAAATACTACAAATTTAGGAGACATTAAATCTTAAAACTCCTTTAAAGCTCAAGAAGTTAAATTCTTTTCTAATTTTTAAAAAGAAGCTCTTCTTTAATTATCAAAATTAGTGGCTATTTCCCGCGCACCATGACATTCACGTATCTTATGTTCTTTGTAATTTTTTCTTCGTTTTTAATTTGCGAAAGTTTCAAACACAATTTTTTTTTATTTAATGACGTCCTATTTATTTGAACATGCAAAGAAGCTAAAAGTCAAAATAACGGCATTGACAATATACTAGTTCGCATAAACCGAGAATTTCAAACTTGGACTGGAAAAAGGGCTAATAAAAATAGAAAAAAGGATAGTTTATATAGGAAATACTAAAAGTATTAAATGAAAGGTACGCCAAGTTACCTGATCCTCATTTATGTTCTAGTATAAAAACTTAAAAAATTCTCTACAAAACAAAACTAAAAAGAGCCGAATGTAAATATTGTAAAAGTAAAATAGAAAAAAAAAATAGAAATAAGTTTATTTTTGTTGTCAGAAATAATTTAAAAAGCAAATTTTTGATCACTTTAATTATTAAATTAAAATTTAATAAAGCGTATTTTAATGAAGCTAGACACCAAAAAAGTTTCTGGCCCTGACGGAATATCTGCCATAATTCTCAAAAACTGTGCGAGGGAACTAACACCAGTTTTCTGTAGAATTTTCAACCTATCCTACAGAAAGGGAATATTTCCTTCCTGCTAGAAATGCGCCACAGCTCAGCCGATACCCAAAAAAGGTAAGGAGACCTTGCCAAATAACTACCGACCAATCGCACTGCTTTCAATAATTTCGAAAGTCATGGAAAAGGCTATCAATCAGCATCTTCTAAAATATCTTGAAGGATTCAACATTATTAGCGATCACCAATATGGCTTTCGTAAAAATAGATCAACAGGAGATCTTCTGACTTATGTAACACACGTTTGGAACAACGCAATTGAACACTTTGGAGAATCTCAAGTTCTTGACATATCCAAGGCATTCGACCGTGTTTGGCACGATGGGCTGTTGGCTAAGCTACGCTCTTATGGTATGTCTGAAAAGTTCTGTTTGTGGCTCTCATGTTTCCTCAGAGAGCGTTCTTTACGAGTGGCAGTCGACGGATTTCTTTCTAACGCCTTTACTATCAACGCCGGTGTGCTTTAAGGCTCCATACTGTCTTCGACTCTCTTTCTCATTTACATTAACAATCTGCTGGAAAAGACCGAGAATCCAATCTACAACTTTGCAGATGACAGTACGCTTATCTCTTCATTCACTTTGAACGCTCAGACATGGGGTACTCAGACGAATATTCGCAAACAGTAGGAAGTCATTCAACTTAACAAAAACCTGGAAGAAAATATATCTTGGGGTGACAGTAACCAAGTCGAATTTAACGCTACAAAAACCCAGGCGGCAGTTTTTTCTAAGAAAGTTAACGTTGCTGAACCTGACATAGTTATGTCGGGGCACTCCATTCCTCTAGCATCGTCACTCAATTTGTTGGGCGTTAAATTGGGAGCAAATACGTCCTGGCGTGAACATGTTGCAGCCCTAGCAAGGAGAGCTTCTCAAAAGTTGGGAATATTATTTTGAACCAGAAAGCTTTACACTCCACAACAACTGTGAATTCTTTACAAAGCTCAAATTCGACCAACTATGGAATACTGCTCCCATGTTTGGGGCTCTGCTCCCAAACATACACTGCATTTGTTGGATTCTATTCAGAGAAGAACTATTCGTCTGATTGGGGACCCGGAACTGACCGGCGGCCTTGATTTGCTGGAACATCGAAGAACGGTTGGCGACTTGAGCCTATTCTACAAGTATTTTCATGGGAAGTGCTCGAAGGATGTGGCCCGCTTAATTCCTGCCAGAGCGGTGCATGTTAGAAGTACACGTCGCGCTAATACTTCACATCCGTATGAGGTTCAGCTTGTTACTCCTCGTACAACGCTTTTCAAGCAGTCTTTTATATGGAGAACATCATCCCTTTGGAATAAGTTGCCCAGGACTGTGTTTCCCACCGAGTACAATTTACAGCGACTCAAGAACAACGTGAATCGCTTTCTCTGCACACGTGTCGCTCCTGTAGCGCTTTAGGGACTTCCCTGCAGCACGTGTGCTAAACCCATAAAAAAAAAATTATTCGCAAATTTTATTAAATGAATAAAAATATTACAGTTATCCTAAATAACTAAATTGATAAATAGATGTATCGAAGAAGGCATTTATGCAAAGATAAGAAAAATTTTAAAAAGTTTCCCTATTTTCAATGGAGTTATAATTATCCCCCATTCCCCATCTCGTTTCCATCATACCAAAAACATTTGGAATATTCTATAAACGACAGATAAATTCGTATTGTGGAATAAGTTATCTTTTCTTTAAATACTAGGATAGTCTGAAAAGTTTTAAGCCTCAACATGAAGATGGTGTTACTTGTCAAAAATATTCGGATAAAATCATGGCGCCTTCGTTGAATGATGCTCTTGAATATTTCAGCCATGTTATTTGACAGTCGTTTGTGTCAGTCGATGTTAGGCATTAAATTCTTGCATTTGAAAGGCAATACGCCTACTAAATTAAAGCCAAGATGGATGCTGTTATTTGCCACTGTTACATTTTGAGCAGCTGAATTTAAACGTGGTCGTACCAGCTTGGTAGACGATAAACATTCGGGACGGCCAAAAACTGCAACCACCTCCGATAACATCGGAAAAGTTCACCAAGGCTGTGAGCATGTCCAAAGAAAGTGTTTGTTACATACTGACTGAAGATTTGGGTATGAAAGAGCTGACCGCTCGTTGGGGTCCGCGCTTGCTCACACAGGATCAAAGACACTTTCGTATGAACATTTTCAATGCCCTGTTGAAGCAGTTTAAGAGAAATAAGAGTTTTGGCGTTTATTAATAACTGTACATGAAATATGGATACACCACTACACTCCTAAAACTAAGGCATAGTCGAAACAGGAATCCTTCTTTGATACGTACTAACCATACATAAGGTTAGGTTAAGTTAGGTTATATTTAAGGCTTTTAGATTCAGAGACTATTATTTTTTTATTTCCTACCTTACCTATTTTTTACATATATTATATATATATATATATATATATATATATATATATATATATATATATATATATATATACTCGTATATATATATATATATATATATATATATATATATATATATATATATATATATATATATTATTTTTCACGATCTAAAAAAATGACTTAGCTACCTAAACCCATTCAAAATTCAACAAGATTTGAAAATGAATAATTTATGGCTGTTTAATTTCCGCACACGTGCCGCTCCTGGAGCGCTGTAAGGACTTCCCTGCAGCCCATGTGCTAGACCCATAAAAAAAATGACAAGGCATCGTGCAGGGCCGCACTATACCTGATTGTATAATTGTTGGGTTTAAAATTTTATTGTGATAAGACAGTTGAATTTTAATGATTTATATACTGAATAATACACAATATAGTAATTACACAAATATATTAAAACAGTGTACTGTGTCCTCGCGTACATTTGTAACAATTTTAGTTATTAATTAATATTTAGTTCAATTTCACTATCGCTACTATCTTACAAATCAATAATAAGTTTTTTTACAGGTTCTAAACTATTTATATTTATGTACATACATCTATATGAGTTTTCAATTTTTTTGACGTGTTGAATACAGTTTCTCCAGTTTTCAACGATTACATTTTTGACTTCTGTCTTTATTAACTCAATTACACTATTATTTAAAGTGAGTGTATTATTGTGAGCACGTATATTAGACTTTATTTTATGCCATATCAACTCAATCGCATTAAAGATACAATAATATGGTGGAAGCCGAATTATTTCGTGTCCTGCTTCCTTTGCAATTTTATCACAAACATATTCCTTTGAAAAATTGTAACTTTTTAAAAAGTCTAACAATTGTTTAACTGTATAATTTTCATGAAAATATATGTCACATTCGCCCAAAAAGGCTTGTATTTCCCTTTTCCTACCGGTGGAACTTGGTACCTTATTCATTTGGAGACTATGATAGAATGCATCATCCATCACAATCGAGCTATTCGGTGGTATATTCAGCATTAATTTGTTTTGAAGCCAAACTGTACTTTCAGGGATGCTTGTTAAAGCTGATGTCTCCACCAATGAAAAGTACTTTTCGTGACCTCGCTCCACTAACTTTAAATAAACATTTTTAACTATCACTTTTGCCTCAACGGGCACTCTAGGAATATGAAAATGTGGTACTTTCTCATTGTATCCAATTTTAATTGAAGATTTTTCTTTTCTGTCTTTGCTAATATCTCACCATAAAGCACCTAACATTTAAAAGTTGTAATTCCTGAATTAAGTTCTTCCTTAGTATACAGAAAAAGACAAATTTGGCGTTTATTTTAAAACTGAGTATTTGCATGGGAAGTATTGTCATAAGTTATTCATATTTTTAGCAGTATAGATAAAAAAATAAACTAAAACATGCTCAGCTCTTATTAATGCAAACCGGATTAATCTGATCTAAGTTTTCGAAACTAACTTGACTTACTTGAAAACACACAAATTCTACCCAAAGATGAAACTAAGTATTACTGCGACAATATTTAGGGCAGGGGTGCTCAAACTTGAACTGCTGGCGATCTACCTCAATATTGTTAGACTACGATCGATCGACTCTGAGAGGCTGCAAGTAAGTGTGATGCAGGATTGTCGTCTAGGTAGGGTGTATCGTGGCATAGATATTAGTTTTCCGCACAATATGCATTTTTTTAGTCAAGGTAAGTGTAGGTCTGCTCTAAAATGTCAATGAAAAACTCATAATTATTCAAAATTGCGAGTTTATTGGTTCTTACAAAACAAACGAGTTCGAGTGTCTAAACTTAACTAAAGAGTGACTTTGGATGTTGAAGCGTGGCACTGCATGTCCTCAGCATACTTTTCATAAGATGGTACGTAATTACCGAATGCTAATCGCAAGCATGATGACATATGTTCGTCAGTTAGTCGATTGCGATATTTTGACTTAATTATCTTCATTTCAGAAAATGCAGACTCGCACAAGTAAGTTGACCCAAACATTGCCGTCAGTTGAAGGGCGATTTGCCTTAGATTCGGATATTTATCTTCAGATATAAAACACCAGAATTTTGTATCAGATGCTGTAGCTTTGAAATGTATATCTGATATAATCTGCACTAACTCATTTTCAACAGAACATGAGTCCATGTTAAACTGACTTGCTATTTCAGTAGCTAATTCCTCAATGTTTTTTACACGAAAAAGGATAACTCATAAATGATGCGATATTTGCCAATTTACTAAAATCATAAAAACGTATTTCGAATTGGTCCAAAATATTTGATAATTCTGCCTCATAAATATCATAATTCAACTGAGGAATCTTTGCTTTCAAAGACGGAAAATTTTTCAGATCCTTTCTTTTCAGTTGATCTATCATAAGTTGCAGTTTATTTTTGAATGCGTTTATTGCGCTAATCATCTCAATAATAGTTTTTCCTTTACCTTGAAGCTCCAAATTAATGGTGTTTAAATGCATTGTGATGTCTGTCAAAAATGCCAAATCAGTCAGCCATTTTCCGTTTTTCAGCATCTGAGTGTCATCACCTCTTTCGTCCAGAAAAGCTGTTATTTCGGGCAATAATTCTTGAAACCTTTCTAGGAATTTTCCGCGACTCAACCACCTGACGTCCGTGTGAAGAACTAAATCAGTGTGTTCAACTGACTCAATATCTTCCAACTGCAATTTAAAGAGCCGTCATTGCAAGCTACGTGCACGGATAGAATTCACAATTTTTATTGCAATGCCCATAATCTCCTCCATGTTTAGAACTTTTGAACACAAAACTTGTTGATGTATAATGCAATGGAAGGAGAAAAATGAAAGGAAATCATCATTAGCTCGACACAATGCCACAAAACCGTTTCTGTTTCCAGTCATTGCTGGTGCTCCATCGGTTGTAATGCACACTAGTTTATATATTGGTAGCTTGTAGTTTGTTACAAAATTGAAGAAAACGTCATATATATCTTCGCCACGCGTCTTTCCTTTCAGAGGAATCATTGTCAAAAACTCTTCCTTAGCCGACATGTCATTGAATACCATTCGAATAAAAATACACAGCTGGGCAGTGTCTGTCATATCGGTGGATTCGTCGAACTGTAAAGAAAAGTATGTACATTCCATAATATCATGTTTTAGTTTATCTGCCATGTCCTGACTCATGACTTTAACACGCCTTGTGACAGTCGGACGAGATAACTGAAGTTCTCTAATAGCAGACATAATCTCTGTTTTATTTTTAAAATCTCCAAATAAAGTCTCACCCGCTTCAATAAATGCTCCCTTCACAACCAATCCATCATCAAATGGTTTCTTGTGTTTCGCCAATATATGAGATATTTTAAATGACGCGATCGTTGCAGCTTTTGATTGTTTGGCTGGTCTTGTGAACATGGTTTGTTCTTTTTTCAAACAAGTTATCAAATCACGTACTTTTCGTTTTCTTAACTTACTCTGTGACGGAAAATCCTTTTCATAGTTTTTATGAACCGTTTTATGATGCCTCTCTAAGTTCCCACGCTTAGGTATTGCAACTGACGCACGGCAAATGAGACAAATGCACTCACTTATCCTTTACCATACAAAAGAAAAATTCTTCCTCCCAATCGTTATTAAAATGATAAGTTTTACTTTTCTTCGCCGCACTCATTTTAGACTATTTATTAATAAACTTTGTATCGATGTATCGCCTTCAAGTTACAACTCAGACTGACTCCTGCAGGCGCAACATTTATATCGGCGCGAACCAAGTCTCGAATGTTCCCGTCAAACACGCCGCCCGAAGTTTCTAGAAAAATCGGCGGGAATCAAAAACGCGGCTTTTCTTTGACAAGTACCGCGCGTTCCTTTGATAAAGCCGCCTTTTGCCGCTAGCAGGGGGTTATTACGATAAAAGAAAGTGATGAGGGGGTTATTCTGGCCTAATTGTGGATCGAATAAATTTTAGTAGTTTATTCATTACATTTTGTTTTAGTTACCTAAAACAAAATCTGTGAATAGTTCTCTATCGGTATTTTTTTCTCGAGATCGACTCAAAAAGCACTCGCGATCGACTTGTCGATCGCGATCGACCGTTTGAGCACCCCTGATTTAGGGATTGCAAAACCGCCTGAACTACTAGAGTGTAAAAAAAAAACACAACCCACACAAATATATTTTGGCTACTTGAATCTAGAAAATAAATGAGTAGTAAAATCAAATACAACAGAAATACACAGGCGTCTGCCAGTCTTATAGAAATACCCAGGGAATTTCTATACGTAAATTGTGAGATGCGCCCGCGCCGACACCGCAGACAGAATTCAACAGGCTTTTTCCACCCATATATAGGAGGGAGTCAGATTTAAAACAATGCTTTATTTATGCATCAGCGTCCAGTTGTAGTAGTGATACAGTTTGAGTTAGTTAGTTACAAGTGTAGTGGATGTGGAAAGTAGCGATTTCATTTTGCTAAAAGTTAAGAGAGGCTTTGGATTCGTATTATAATCTTTGTACTTGAGATTTTTCTACTCTAATAATACCTTGTACATGTACTAATAAATTCGTTATTGTTAAATGTAAATTTTATACTTAGGTTTCGCCCTCTGTTGGGACGATTTTTAAGGTTTGAATCATACCTTTGTCGTATTACGGTGTCAGATACTTATATAGATTGTGTTGTTTTAGAATGTCTGACGGAAGAAAAAGGCTATCTGGTAGTCAATATAAAAAAAAGAGTTTGGAGAAGCAAACCCAGCTTCAAAAGCAGGCAGGAGCGTTGCATAGGCTCTTAAAAGATGCAACTAATTCCAAACAAAACAATGAGCCAAGCGGTTACTGGGATCTGAACACTACCATCAATTCTGATTTGGATTTGGATTATCAAGACGACACTAATAATAAAGATGAAATTGCGAGTTATCCAAGCCAGGAACAGAATTCAACAAGTTTTGAGATAATGGATACTATCACGGGAAATGAAGAAAGCCTCAACCTAACTCTATCAGATCCAGGATTATGGCTCGATCGTATAAGCGATTCAGATCGAATATTTTTAGATAGAAAAGGTCCATTATCTCCTTTATTTCATTACGATTTCCCGTTTGACAGTCAAAATCCAAATCGAATATTTAGTGAAAAACACTTACACCCGATGCGAGTAAGATTGAACAAATGATCTGTAGTAAGATATGTTTCTATTAATCGATCAGAATCGAGATTTGAATGTAAAATTAATGAACACTTTTTGAGTTTTCTTCCTACCAAGAGATCTACTGGTAACGAATTGTCTCAAGTTTTATTGAGGTTAGGAAAAAATGGATTGAAAGTGGAAAATATAAGAGGTCAAGGTTACGACAATGGTTCAAATATGAATCGAAAGTACAATCAAGAATTAAAACGTTAAACCCTAGAGCATTTTACATACCTTGCAGCAGTCATTCATTAAACTTAGTAATTAACGATACGGCAAAATCTTTGGAGGCAGCGAACTTTTTAATATGGTTCAAAAGCTATATACATTTTTTGCCTCATCGACTTTTCAATGGGCCATATTAAGAGAACACCTCAATACTCTTACATTGAAACCATTGAGCGATACTCGTTGAGAAAGTCGTATAGATCAAATAGGAGATATTCATGATGCTTTATTAAGTATTTATGAGAATGCTGAAATAGATAATATGATTGCTCTAAGAATTTTGTTAACGCTGCCCATAACTGTTGCTACCGACGAAAGAACTTTTCCTAAATTAAAAATAATAAAAAGTTATTTAAGAACTATGACTACACAGAATCGTCATAATGGGTTAGCAATGTTCGCCATTGAACACGAATTGAGTAGTAAATTAGATCTGAAAGAAATTATTCGCGATTTTGCAGAAATGAAACTTCGAAAAAAATTGTTTTTAATTTAGGTTTAGAATTATAGACCGTATATTATTGTACTAGTTTTGTTCATTCCTTTAAAAGTATATTTAATTATCTCTGAAAATAATAGGTACTAGTTTTAGTTTGTAAGTTCGTTGTCGTTAGCTCGTTAAAAATGTAATCTTTGTTTTTCAATAAAACAATTTTTCGTAAATCTGTATTAGTATTAGTATCTTATTTCAATTAAATGTCATTTTCCTGGTTAACATAGTTTTTAGCTTGAGTGCGAGGGCATTTTTTAGTTTGCCTACGGCGGCAAAAAAGCTAGGGTCGGCCCTACAACTAGTTCCATAATATTATTGCTTAATAACTATTAATTCAATTATTTTCATAACACTATAAGTAACCTATCTTTATTAAAAAAAGCGGGTTTTATCATAATAAAGAAACAAAAAAATTGGTAAAATGCTAAATTAATATTCAACTTAAATATAACACTTTTATGAGGATTTCAGATCCGTTTCCTGTTTTGAAATAAAATAGAGATTTAAAATATTTAGTATTTTGTTTTTTTTTTAACAATCTCAGAACACCAAACGTTATGAAAAACGCTTTGATAGTAAAAATGGGAATATATTTTACTAGCTGAATATAACAATATGCTAAATCTAAATTCTGATTAAAACATAGTTCATATTCACCTATTGTTAATTAATACTTGCCTAGTTATGTAAAGACAAGAAAGTTTTGAAAATCACAACAAAAACAAATATCAAAGCTCGTATAAATATAGAAAAAACGCTTACAATCATAACATATTTTAGATTTTTGATAGATTCAATTATTAAAAACTACAGACGAAGAACACATCTTTAAAATGCTAAATAAAATAAAATAAGTCCTTAGAAACGTATTGGTGTGTCTAAAGTACCTACTAAATAATGCATACACCAAAGACAGTTTGGTAAATTTACTGTTTACTTTTTCTATACTGGTGACCTTAAATTACTTGTAATTTATTAAGAACTAAAACTATGAAAAAAAATGCCAAATGATAACAAATATACTTTATTTAAACAATCCAACTTCCCTTAAATAGTAACAAAATTGATACTAAAATTATTAAATAATTATTCTTTTTTAAACTGTCACTAGAACTTGTTATGTTTTCATTTAAATCTCTACACTGATCTGTATAAAATTTTCTAACAATATTCTTACTATTTTTTGCTAAAATACAAATCTGGTAACTTTTCTCTAAATCCCCGTTGATTTTAAGTTGTTCTTTTACGTCAATTTCTAAAACTCTTTTAAAATAGGGCAAAGTAGTTTGGAAAATAATGTCTGCTGGGTTTTTGATGTCCCTGATGAAAACTGACGTGTCTGCTATGTCGTCGTGTTTCATAACACGCCATTTTACTTTAAGAATGTTATTTTTTCTAAAAAAAACATAAGAGTTATATAACATTATTTGGGAAATAAATTACTGAAAAGTTGACATGTTTCAAGAAGAAGATTCTGACCAAAATAAATTAATATCTTGGAAGATGCACATATAGAGGATAGGGGTTACGATAATAAAAAAATTCAAACACATCTGTAAGTTATTTTTACTTCAACTTCACTTCTTACATAATTCATTTACGAAAAATAAATAATATATTTAAAATAGGTCAACTAGGGCTGTGTTTAACGTGAGCGACTGATTTTATCGACATATGCATGTAACGAGGCCGGTGCAAGTTGAGTAGCTTGCGTAGGCGTCCAAAAACTGCGAGACAAAAGTCTAATATTCTTGCTACAAAACTTACAGCCTTAAGCACTTTTGGTTTAAATTTTATTATTGGAAAGTCTATTAGTGTTTCGTACGGAACACTTATAAGATCACTTCGATGTCCGTCTGTCACACCCGATTTTCTCCGAAACTATTTGACATAGAAAGTTGAAATTTGGTACTAATATAGGAATTAATGGCTTCATCAGAGACGTGTAGTTTTGCAAGTTAAATTTTGACTTAAGGGGTTATTTTTTGGGGTGAAATCGGAAGTGAAAAAAAAAAATTTTACTAGACCAGCGAATGGGATGTCAAATGAAAGCTTGTAAAAACACGAGCTCAAAAATATATATAATGTAATACTTGCGCGCACTTCTTTTTCTCATATTTTTAAAAAATCGCGAATTATCACACTTATCTCGAACACAGGGTGTAGATGAACGGAAATTACCATTTTACTTTCAATAATTTATCTGGTATATAAAAAAAAACAAAAATTTCAAGGTCATCAGTTTCCAATAAAGATCGGAAACAAACTTTGTTGAAAACTCATTTGGGGTGTGTTTTGTGAAGTCACTGATCATTTTATACCTCCGTAACAAATTTTTATTTTAAAAGCAATCAAAGTACGGAACACTAATTGCTCAAGTTTATCTTGCACTTGACCTGTTATATAAAATTATTATTAACAGAGTTGATTGATTGGTCCGTTACTTTGTGACAGTACATTTTGACAATAAAATTACTTAATTAGTTTGTTAACTGTCACTAAATATTTAGTGACAGTTAACAAACTAATTAAGTAATTTTACTGTTAAGAGGTTCGCTAACGCTTATTGTGCTGGTAAAAATCCACATCTAGTAAAACGTTTAAAAAATCTGAGAGTTTTTAATATAATATTATTATGACTCAACCAGAAATCAATGTTATTTTTATTTTCATTAATTAGAATATACATTTTATTTTAGTAGCACAATTAGTTCTCGTGACTTAAAACTTACTCAAATAAAAAAAAATCCAGAACTCCATACAGAGAAAACATGTCTGATTTTTCGAATCTTGGCAACATGAATTTAATTCTTAATAACGGGTCAAGTGCAAGTTGAACTTGCACAATTAGTGTTCCGTACGTTGATTGCTTTTGAAATAAAAAATTTTGTTACGGTGGTATAAAATGATCAGTGACTTCACAAAAAACACACCCCAAATGAGTTTTCAGCAAAGTTTGTTTCCAATCTTTACTGAATACTGATGACCTTGAAATTTTTGTTTTTTTTTTATATACCAAATAAATTATTAAAGTTAATGCACTCGTAATAATTTTCGTTCAATCTACACCCCGTGGAGAATATTCCAGAATTTTTTCAAAATTTTTGGAACAGTACTTTTCGAGATAAGGTGGGGGGACCGCAGTTTTTCGCGATTTTTTAAAAATAATACAAAGAAAAGTGTGCGTAAGTATTACATATATATATATATATATATATATATATATATATATATATATTACTCGTGTTTTCACAAGCTTTCATTTGACACCACACTCGATGACCTAGTAAAAATTTTTTTTTTCACTTTCGATTTCACCTCCCTTAAGTCAAGATTTAACTTTCAAAACTACACGGCTCTGATGAGGTCATCATCTATATTATTACCAAATTTCAACTTTCTATGACAAATAGTTTCGGAGAAAATCGGGTGTGAGAGACAGACAGACACCGAAGTCATCCGTACGAAACACTGAAGACAGGATTTATAAACAGTTAAGTGTAATAATAAATTGGAATATCCATATACATACATACATACATATATGTATATATATATATATATATATATATATATATATATATATATATGTATGTATGTATATATATATATATATATATATATATATATATATATATATATATATATATATATATATATATATATATATATATATATATATGTATATACATATATATATATATATATATATATATATATATATATATATATATATATATATATATATATATATATATATATTGCCCGCGGTTCCGCTCGCGTGGATTTGATTCACTACTATCGTTACTGCTTATTCCTTATGTTACCTAACGTAATAAAATATCTGCCATTATTTCCCCTTATCTCCCATTATTTTTCCTTATCTCCCATTATCTCTACATAATTTCCATTATCTAGGCTTATCTCTGCTCATCTCACATTACTTCTCCTTATCTCCCATTATTTCTCCTTATTTCCCATCATCTCACCTTATCTCCCATTATCTAGGCTTATCTGGACTTAGTTCACAATATTTCTCCTTATCTCCCATTATTACTCCTTATCTCACCATAACTCCCATTATCTAGACTTATCTTTGCTTATCTCCCATTATTTCTCCTTATCTCCCATTATTTATACTTATCTCCCATTATCTCACCTTATCTCCCATTATCTAGGCTTATATCGAATTTTATAGAACATATGTATAAATTTATAAAAACACGTAAATTGGATAAGGGATTCTCAACTCTCTAACTCACTAACTGACAGACAAAGAGACGTTGCATTTTATATATATATTATATTCTTTGCAACATGATATTGTTCCATAATTAATGGCAGTGTATTGCAAGAGAACGCGCTAACGGTAACCTTTTTTCCGACTTGATTCACTATTATTGTCACTGCTTATTCTTTATGTTACCTAACGCAATAAAATATATCCTATAACTTGGCCAGAGAACATATGTATATTTTAAAAAAAAGCACGTAACATACTAACGTACAGACAGACAGAGAGACGTTGCATTTTATATATATTATAGATAGATAACCTGGCCAAAGAACATATGTATGTTTAAAAAAAAAAGTACGTAAATCGGATAAGTGGTTCTTCAGTGATAAGCGCACTAACGGACAGACCGACATACAGACAGACAGAGATACGTTGCATTTTATATATATTATAGATGTAATAAAATATATATCTATAACCTGGTCAGAGAACATATATATGAATTTAAAAAATCACATTAATCGGATAAGTAGTTCTCGACGGATAAGCGCACTAACGGACAGACAGACAGACAGAAAGGCGTTGCATTTTATATATATATATATATATATATATATATATATATATATATATATATATATCATAGATATAGATTATTATTGTAATGTACGTCCACCCTTTATCAACTAGTAAACGATATTAATAGATTTAGTTGCTCATATCTAACAAAATTCTACAATTTTTTAATACGCTAATTAAGGCTTCTTTATAATTATGCTCCACTTTTACATAGAAAACTATACTCAGGCCACTCGAATCGCTTGTGGAAAGTCGCCCATGTAAAACGCAAAATGTCTTTTGTTCTCAGGAAGGTCACAGCAAATTCTCAATTCTGACTGCAGTATGGGCATGTTTTTAACACAAAGGTACCGAAACTACCAGCATTGATTAGGTTATTATATTTCTGATTTGTTGCATTATGGGAAGATACAAATAATTACCGGCTATGAAATTTTACTGAGTTTAGAAACAGGCAAAAAATGAATTTTATCAACCACCGTATTATATTTTTTAAAAACAATTAAATTTTAGCAGCAAATGGAGAAAATCTAGTTAATGCTGCTACACTGAATCGTGCTGGCGAATGGCACTGATGGAGCCGAGCCAATAAACAAACCAACAAACAATGAAATTCCAAAAATAATTTTTTCTTTGCTGATTGATATTAAATGCCTATAAAGTATTTCGCCAGAACGTTTGTTTATTTAACCAGCAATAACGTCAAAAGAGGCTAACTGCATAATGTGCATTTTCAATAGCTGCAGAAAAACAAACAAAACAAATTATTTGAAAACTTGCAATAGCATAGGGCTGCCACTTTTTTGATAGCACTTAACATATCACTGCAAGATTTATTTATACTTACATATTAAGTTCTCGAAATCTTATGTCTGAAAGTACATTAAAATCTCCATTGAGGTCATCCATCATTCTAGTCGTATTGATATTCGAAGGACATGTTAATTTCTCTTCTGTAAGCTCATATAGTGGTTCATCTGTCAAGAAAGGTGGACTAACACAATTTACTATTTTATACACTGAGTTTAATGCCATTTGGCTTAAAAAATGGCGAAGCAGTGGACGCAAGAAGCAATCACAATGAAGAGGGTTACCTAAAAAAGTTGTCAATCAGACTATCTTTATATATTTTATTCTAACGAGTCAACTTAATGTAGCAGTTACCAATACAATTTATGTATTGTTACCAATAATTCACCTTTATTACCTACTAATTAATTACCTAAAGATTAGTTAAATTAATTTATGTAAACCTTATAATAAGACATAAGTGTCATTTTTAAATTCCGTACATACTTACCTCCAAGTTTAACCTCTGTACCCCCCGTAATAATCTCATTCGCTTCCTGGGCTAAATTTTCCAGTTTATTTTCTCCAATATCCAATTGTTTCAATTTAGACAAATTTTTCAGATACATCCAAGGAAGTTCTTTCAGTTCGTTACCGGCTAAGTCTAGTCTGGAAATATTTGCTGGCAACCGGAAAAAATCTGGATCGCTCTTTAGATCGTGTAGTTTGTTGTATGAAAGGTCCAGAGATTTAAGCTTGGTTAGGTTACCAATTACACCTATTAAAGGAAGTCGATAAATTTGAGGATTTGCAATTTTTCTACTTTTAAATATCAGAAATATATATATATATATATATATATATATATATATATATATATATATATATAAATATATATATATATATATATATATATATATATATATATATATATATATATATATATTCTTGGTTGCATATTCTTACATACAGATTTATTTGTGGTAATTTTTTGTGTTACAAAGACACAGACTGTATCGGCCTTTTATCCATGGTATTGAGCTGTAATAAATTTTATTTTATATTTGGATTACTTATAAAATTGTTAAAGTATGAAATTATATAAAATAAAATCTTTTATTAACACACACCCAATTATACAAAGCGTTATACGAGTATTTAATAAATTTCAAATATAAAAATAAGTTACACACCTCGAAACCATCTTGCTTCTTAAAGGGTTTTGACCGCACTAAAAGAGAAAGACGAGAAAATGTTTATGTTTTAGGAGTCGAATATCAATACTTGTATAATTCATATAGAATGCTAATTTTTAAAGTTATCAGACTGTTACTAGAAGATTCTTGGGTGAAAACTTCAGTATTTAAAAAGTCGAATTGGTGATTAATTTTCTTTGTGTATATGAAGGGTTGTAGATGCATTTTTGTATATTTATGTCCATTTAATCAATTATCTAAGTATTATGTTATCATTCTCATATATTTTTAGGTCAATTTTTACAGGATATACAATACACAGTTTGATTTTTTTGGTTATGACTTTACTTATTAGAGAAGTGAATATTAAAGATAAAAGATTTTATGCTTTGTGGCAGACAATGATGTGTTTTTTACAATGTATTGAACGTTTTCGGATGGGTCTTGAGTATATGGCATTTCTACATGTTTTTTGAGTTAATTGAATTTCGTTTTGAGTTTTGAATTATTTTGTTATAAAGTTTATAAGCTCTATGTTTAATAATTTTATTTACTTGTTTTCTTAAAATTTAGACCTAAATTCAGGTGAAGTTAACGTTAGTGCTCTGTTTGTCAATCTTATTATAATACTGTTTTTTTGAGATCTAGGGTGGTGTAAATTGTAATTGAGGTATCAACCTGACGAAATATTCTTTATGTACCATTAGATTGTTAAGTATTGACTGTTATATACCATAAAATTTATGGTGTTTCGGTTTTCGATGTAAATTTCATTTTGGGGTGAAAACTGTTAAATATTTGTATAATGTCGTATATCTTGTTTTTCAATACAGCGGTAAAGCAATCATCGACGTACTTTTGAAAAATCACAATAGCATGCTTAGGACTATTCTAAATATTCCATAACTAGTTGCGTAGCTGTTGATGACAACCATGTTTATGTAGTTTGGATAAACTCTATCTTTTTAGTGCCGGATTGGAAGTTTATGAATAAGATTTTTTATATTAGAGTATTATTCTTCATTTGGTAGTTGGCAGTTTTTTTTTTGTATGTATGTTTATCAGGAAGTAAATTGATCATTTTTATATTGTATTCGTTGGTAATCATGACATTAGTCTTTGCACTTTTCTTATGATTTTAAAATTGTAACGTCCAGATTAGACTTAATAAATTGTTTCATTTTTTTCATTTGTCTATTATTTTTTTGAACATTTTGACATTTTTATGTTTTAATATAAGTGTGTGGTTCCTAATATCGTTTACACTACTTGCATGAATAGTGTGTTTAATCTCATTGGGTTTATCATTAAGGGCTGATATAATTTGTAACTAGTCACTTGTTTTCATTATCAACAAGAACGAAAAATTACAACCCAATGCCAAAACTTCTGCAATATCTCTTGATATTTGTTTATTAAAAATATTGTCAATCCTACAGGAAGTATTAGTTTGATTGTTAGGTTTGTGTTTATTCATATTAGTTTAGAATTTTTTTTAGTTCATATAAATAAAGATTTTTTCATTCTGAATATTTTCTGAAAATTCTTTTCAAATTTCCGTTTTAAATAATTTTATTTCAGAGCTTAGTTTATTTATAACATGGGTGGATTCCGTTATAGTTAAGTTTAAAATTTCCAGTTTGGTGTTATCTATAGTATGAATAAGCCTTCAAAATCTTATATAAAAATCATTACTATACAAATTGTTTTTTGGTTTCGAAGAATTCATTACTAAAATCATAATAGCAAAAACATACTCAACAATAATATCATATCACGTGACGTCGTATCTCTTTATGTAAATAAGTATACCAAATGGGCTTTCAGCTATTATAAATCCACAAACTTAGTCTTAATTGACAACTATTTTCAGATGGTTTCCCCATGGGTTCCACCATTTCGTCAACAGTTGCGCAAATAGGTTTTTAGAAGCAAATGAAAATCACAAATTCGACTTTCCATACACTAAAGTTGTCACCTCAGAAAGAGATTACCGCGACCTTCTAATAAGAAAAAATGATTATAAAAACAGAACAATATATCGTCAATGATAAACAATATATCAATAATTTATTTCAGGTTTATTATAATTTAATATCCTTAAAAAACAATATTTAACACAATCCTGTATAAAGTCGCATTTTTTATTAACTCTATCAATAGCAGACGCCCTAAAAGAAAAACACTTTCTCTTTTTTCACTTTAGTGCAGTGAAAATTGTTTTGAGGTGCGGAACTTATTTTTACATTCGAGATTCAATAAATATAATACATTGCTTCCTATTGACTGTTGTGTTCATAAAATGTTTTATTTTACATGTTTTTAACATCTTTATATTTTTTAGGCAATCCAAATATAAAAATAAAATTTCATAAAACTTATTACAATGGACGTAATGTCATTAAAATCTGTGATTTGCAACATAAACATAATCAGAAAAAAACCTGCAACCAAGAATAAATAACGAAGAAAATATAGAAAAAAAATATTTCCGCCTATCTATCTATCTATATATATATATATATATATATATATATATATATATATATATATATATATATATATATATATATATATATATATATATATATATGTGTATATATATATATATATATATATATATATATATATATATATATATATATATATATATATATATATATATATATATATATATATATATATATATATATATATATATGTATATATATATATATATATATATATATATATATATATATATATATATATACGAGTATGTATATATATGAAGCATTCTTTTTAAACTCGGACACCCTCCTCTGCCCAAAAATAGAAAGTAATTCCAGGGATCGGGTTGATCGCAAATTTTAGGTTTTTATGTCTAATTTTAAATGTCACATGGCCTTTTTACAAAACCGAGATGTTTGAGTCATTGTGTCAGAATATATCCGGTGAAAAAAGTGTAAAAAAATGCATTTTTTTTAATTCTAGGCTACTTTCCTTGTGAATTTTATGTCGGCATTGCTAAAATAATAATAGAATATTGTTAAATGATGCTATCACTGATTGCCGACACTTCCATACCATTTTGGACCATACTAGAGATCGCCAGAATCCTTCAGAGCCAAAATTTCCCCCATGTAGTTGGAAATATGGAATTACTGATTCCATTACACTTTGTTCAGGGCTTGACTATACCAAAACTCTTAGAAATCGATCCAAATGCTTACATAATACAAAATTGGATAATTCTGGTCCATTTTGAATTTTTTCAAAATGGGCCAAAATACCATTTTGTATTCCATCGATATTTCATATGAATTTAAAGAGGTATTCAATCCCCAGTCCTAAGTAAGTAAGAGAAAAATCGATAATTCCAATTTTTCTACGTTATTGGCTAAAGTAGAGTACTGGCAGGTTTTGGTTTGATCCAAATTATTGTTTTAACCGCCAGTCCTAATTAAAGATAAAATTTTTTCAAAATAGGCCAAAATACCATTTTGTATTCCATCGATATTTCATATGAATTTAAAGAGGTATTCAATCCCCAGTCCTAAGTAAGTAAGAGAAAAATCGATAATTCCAATTTTTCTACGTTATTGGCTAAAGTAGAGTACTGGCAGGTTTTGGTTTGATCCAAATTATTGTTTTAACCGCCAGTCCTAATTAAAGATAAATACCCATGTTTTTTACGATATGGAGATGATTGGGAATAGCCAAGTCCTGAGCAAAGTGTAATAGAATCAGTAATTCCATATTTCCAACTATATGGGGGAAATTTTAGTTCTGAAGGGTTCTGGCAATCTCGAGTATGATCTAAAATGGTACGGAAATGTTTGTCAGCCAGTATCATTTAACGATATTCTATAATTATTTTAGCAATGCTGACATAAAATTCACAAGTAAAGTAGCCTAGAATTAAAAAAATTGCGTTTTTACACTTTCTTTCCGGATATATTCCAACACAAGAACTCAACCAACTAGGTTTTGTAAAAAGGCTATGTGACATTCAAAATTAGTTATAAAAACCTAAAATTTGCGATCAACCCGAGCGAGGTGCTTTCTATTTTTGGTCCGACTTTAAAAAGAATGCCCCATATATGTATGTATATATGTATATCTATATATATATATATATATATATATATATATATATATATATATATATATATATATAGATATTTATATATATGTGTATATATATATATATATATATATATATATATATATATATATATATATATATATATATATATATATATATATATATATATATATATATATATATATATATATATATATATATATATAATCTTGAAATTGTAACTTCTGTTCTTTTAAAATACACTTTCCATAATAACCTGTTACCCACCTTTTCTGATGTCGGCGATGGAATTGTGGCTCATATTAAGTTTTTCCAATTTCGATGTGCCAAAGGTCAAGTCGTAGGTTATTACTGGTATGGAATTGTAGGACAAATCAATTTCTTTTAACTTATAAGGAATATAAGGGTTACTTGGAAACATTTTTCTTGTTATAAAAGTAATTTTGTTGTGACTAAGATTGAGCTGAAAGTAGATTAAATTTTCTTAACATTAATTTTTTTTTTTTTGCTATACATACAAAAGTTAAAATAAAATATTAGTTAACACGTATTACGTGCATGTCTAGTAAGTAAATGCAACATATGTCAAACAGTTAAGTCGGACAAGGATGGCTGTTCTAAAAAGCTTCAGATATGATAAGTTTTAAAATGGATAATTATTTTCGAGGTCATAAATTACTAAAATAAATAAAGTGGAAATTTAATACTTATACTTTTAACTAGAATAGATACTTTTCGGTTGTGAACGATTTCTTCTTCACATTTTACAATTTTTACATATACAATTTGGGTATGTAAAGTATTAAATTTGTTCTATACTTATTACTTATTTTTTTATTAATGTCTGACATTAGGATAAGATAGTCCTTCCTTTATATATAAGATTATACCATGTTTGTAAGCTATTCAGAATTTGTTTTTAATTTTCGGATATTCACCTCACTCCAAATAAAATTTTGTAGTGAATAAAATTATTTATTGTTCAATATAGATCAATATATATGGATATTGTATAAATAACCAAACGCTCTAAGAAAAATGAACTGAATACTGTAGAAACTTATATTCAGAGGTGGATCTACAGCCCAACTAAATAAAAATTATTCGGCTACTTAATAAGTTGCAACCAGCAACTGAGCAAGACTTAACACAAATATAGGACATTTATATGGTCTTTAAATACGTATTAATATGTTATCGTTATTCAATACAAATATTTTCCAAACAGTATTTTGAAAAAACACTTAAAGAGCATTGCCAATTACCATCTATAAAAAGACCGCCTATTTTTGTGTTTATCCCAAATTCTTTTTCTATATCACGCAAATTTATATTTAGTGTTTTCATTTGAATTGATATCAGTTTGTGCAATTAGTAGGTTAGAGGAATTATTGGATCTTCTGAAATATGTACTAATTTTTTTAAGTACTCGAAGATTGTTTTTGTCATAAAATCTCTACGAATGATAGTGTTTAACGTTTATCCTGAATTGTCAAAAATCAATATAAAACCTTAAATTAACTAGTGTTTTGATATATATCTTGCTTCTTTGGCTTAACATATATATTTATACATATATATATATATATATATATATATATATATATATATATATATATATATATATATATATATATATATATATATATATATATATATATATATATATATATATATATATATATATATATATATATATATATATATATATATATATATATATATATATATATATATATATATATATATATATATATATATATATATATATATATATATATATATATATATATATATATATATATATATATATATATATATATATATATATATATATATATATATATATATATATATATATATATATATATATATATATATATATATATATAGATATATATATATATATATATATATATATATATATATATATATATATATATATATATATATATATATATATATATATATATATATATATATATATATATATATATATATATATATATATATATATATATATATATATATATATATATATTTACTTATAAATAAACTATTCTTACCTTTTCTAATGACAGGCAATCATCAAATACTCCATGGGTTTTATTGTCAAGTTTTACTAGCTTATTGTGTGACAAATCTAAATGATTTAGAGAAACTAAACCTAAAAAAAAATATTGCATATAAATAAAGTAAATGATCTAAAAATTACTTTTAAAAACACAGTACACGGCTTGTACTTACTATACTTAAAAAGAAAAAATGGCACCTCGTTAGATCAATTAAGGTGTGTCTAGGTAACTTAGTAGGCCGTTTAAAATATATTAAATTCGTGAAAATGTGAAACTGTTCTTATGTTTTTTAGTTGTATTGCACATAGCACATATTAATTTTACTCCTCTCAGGACTTTTGTTACCATAGTAAAGCGACTACCAAAAAAGTTAAGTTTTTTACTATATTTTAAAATAGATTGCAACCAATTGTAACTACTCCCCAAAACATGAAACAAATAATCCTTATGGCCAATATCAATTACAAAAGTAGATTTTGCTGTTATAATGTCAAATCTCTAATCCACGGTATTAAAAGCAGTGGCAGCTATTTTTTTTTATTCTATCTAGTTTAGCGAAGTTCGTGTGTGAAACCATGCTGGAAAGAAAAAGTAACTGGCTAAATACAAGTCGGACTTGCTCAATTAGTGTTCCGTACGTTGATTGCTTTTAAATTAAAAATTTTATTACGGAGGTATGAAATGAGCAATGACTTCACAAAACACACCGCAAATGAGTTTTCAACAAATTTTTTTCCGGTCTTTGCTGAAAACTGATGAGGTAATGCACTCGTGATAATTTTCGTTTAATCTACACCCTGTGGAGAATATTCCAGAATTTTTTCAAAATTTTTGATCAATACTTTTCGAGATAAGGGGGGCAGCGATTTTCGCAATTTTTTAAAAATAGTACAAAGGAAAGTGTGTGCAAATACTACATTATATATATTTTTTGAACACGTGTTTTTACAAGCTTTAATTTGACACCCCACTCGATGGCCTGGTCATTTTTTTTTACTTTCGATTTCACCCCCCCCCCCAAAACTAAATCTTTAAGTTAAAATTTAACTTTCAAAACTGCACGGCTCTGATTAGGCTATCAATTTTTATATTAGTACCAAATTTTAACAGACGGACAAACAGACGGACAGACAGACACTGAAGTGATCTTATAAGTGTTCCATATGGAACACTAAAAAAGTAATTTCTTATTTTTCCCATTTGATTGCTTTATTAACAGTAACTTTTAAATAGAGAATTGCTCAATTATTTTTCGTTATACTAAAAAAAGTACACATCACAAAATCCAGAATGAACTACAACCTTAATACCCTGTATATTCTTTCGTATCCAATAGATGCCTGCGAATTTACAATATACTGACAATTTTGTCTTCAGGAAAAATGGCATAATTGGTTTTATATGTTAGATGTCCTCTATCTGTTTCTCAGACATTAACATAATATTTTAGTTAGTTCAGTTTTTGTTAATTTTTAATATTATTTAGGACAAATATAACGAACGAGTTGTATCTGAAATTAGCAAGACATTATCTATGTGATAGTTAAATAATCATACATTTATTTCTCAGTTTTGTGATGTGCCTCTGGGTATTATAATTTATTTTAAAGATAATACAGAAAAGACGCTTTAAATTCTGGATTTGGATTTTTTCTATTTTCGGTAGTAAAGCTTCTAAATTGAGCCGAAAATATAAAAATAAATCCTGTACTTGCCGAATATTTAAAAATGTAATTTCTTATTTTCCTATTTAATTGCTTCATTAACAATAACCTAAAAATAGAGAATTTCTTAAATATTTTTCGTTACACTATAAAAAAGAACAAATACACATCACAAAAATCCAGAATGAACTACAACTTTACTATAACCTGTCCCAAAATATAAGATCCTGATTTTTGTCGTTTTAAGTGGGCAATATAAAAATTCTGACTTTTGTTTATGATAGGTTGCAGAGATAGACTTAAGAATTTTATTCATTAATGCAAATAAATAAAATTATAAGTGTTTTTGGAGATGTTTATTTATAGATGCATGTAAAAACAAATGGATAAGAAGTACAAATATACAGTTTTGAATGGGGTTTACAAGAGGGGACATATTGTATAAATAAAAATATATTTTAACTTAAACCTATTTCGGTTTCACTATCACTGTCATCAGCTTAGGTAATTATCAGTGGTTTTATATTATTTACATAAATATATGAATCTTCAACTTTAACAACGTGCTGAATGGAATTCTTCCAGCTTTCACATCGTATATCATTTAGAACTTTTTTTACCACTGACACGCTTAAAGTAGAAGAAACATTTTGTGCCCTTATTTTTGATTTAACTTGATGCCACATATGTTCAACTGGATTAAACACACAATAATACAGAGGAAGCCGCAAAACAATGTGTCCCATTTTCTCAGCCATACTATCACAAACATATGCCTTTTTCAATTTATAGTCTTTCAAAACTTCCAAAATATCACTTTTTTTATAACTAAAGTGAAAATAAATGTCATTTTCTCACATATATTCCTGTATTTCCGATTTGGTGTTGGCTGTATTGGGAACCTTATTTAGTAGGCGACTATGGTAACTTGCATTGTTCATAACTATAACACTCTGTTCGGGAACATTTGGCAAAAGGGAACTTTGAAACCAATTTTTAAAAAGGTCTGCCGTCATGTCTTCGTGATAGTCCAAACTATAACCTTTTATGTTTTTTGCAGATAATAGTAGACAATTAGAAACCCAGCCCTTTTCAGATCCAGCATGCAAAATGGTTATTCGTTTACCTTTGCTTGAAGGTGTGTTAGTCTGACATTTTGTACTGCTGTCAACCCACCCTTTTTGCACAGTGTCATGGGTATCGAACCATTTCTTGTAAATAAGTATGTCGCAAGATTCATAATCTTTGTGACTCCATCACTACTTGCCTTTTGTTGATTTTTCGGAACGTGAATCCCATTCTTAAGAGAATTCTGTGAAGGGTTGATAGGCCCTAATGTATATTGGTCCCGTCCTGCACCAGTCATAATTTTATTTTGTCTAGTGTCGGCACTAACTTCTCTTTATACATAGAATATATTTTTCTCCTTATGACGTCTTTTTCACAATCGTCTACATGACGCATTTGAAAATCTTTCCTTTTTTTCCTGTTCCTGAGTGATGTTTTTCCTACAGTTCCCTTAATCGTAGAAATTGGGGTTTTTGTTAGTTCACTGGTTTCTTGCAAAGTACTTTGTTTATTCAAATTTTTTTTTACCGAACTGTCGTAAACATTATTCACTATTTGTTTAGCGTCAAGTGATAAATGTTTTCTCTTGTGATAGCGACTATTGCAATTTTCCCACGGACGCCGCATAATTAAAATAGAACCGTTACGTTGTAAGTAAAATAATAACAAGTATCTTTCGAATCATAATAGGGACCTGTGGTCATAAGGCCTATATTATCAAATACTTAAAGGGCTCCAAACCAGGTTGCCAGGTAGTAAATATATAGGTAAAAATAGATCCAATATGATTGCAGGTGCAAGTGAGGGCGGTATACAAACAAGGTAAAATAAAAATACGTTTATAGTAATACCTGGCAAATATGCACAAAACCTAATAGGGTCGTTTATTGCCCCATTGAAAAAGCAAAGAGGCAGGATCTTATATCTTAGGATTTACTATACCCTGTATATTCTTTCGTATCCAATAGATGCCTGCTAATTTAAAATACTGACGATTTTGTTTTTAGGAAAAATGCCATAATTGGTATTGTAGATGTCCTCTATCTGTTTCTCAGGCATTGGTATACTGTTTGAGTTAGTTCAGTTTTTGTTAGTTTTTTATTGTTATTTAAGATAAATATAACGAACGTGTTGTATCTGGTAATAAAGCTTCTAAATTGGGCCGAAAATATAAAAATAAATCATGTACTTGCCGAATATCTAAAAATAAAATGATAATTCTACTTAAATAATTTTACTTCCTTAAAACATAACTGAAGGGAGTAAAATCGTATAAGAAAAATATAAATGCTTTCCTTTAAAACTAAAATACTGTACTCTTATAAAATCTTGATATATTTCGTACGTCCGGGATAATAGACTTTATCCTTCATAGGAGGGATAAGTACATGCACTTACTCTGAAACGCTCCGTTCGGTATAACACTAATGTTATTGTTGTTCATTTTGAGATAGATGAGCTGAAGTAGGCCCTCGAAGGCTCTTGAAGTTACGTTGTAGATGTTGTTGTTCGAGATATCCAGCTCGAACATGACCGGCATTTTGCCAAAAGCGTTTCGTTCTAATTTTGTTAAATTATTCCCCTGAAAGTAGATAGTTGTTAAGTCTTACAGTTAGATGATAGTTTAAGAAGGACTTATTTGTTATAGTAGGTTTAAAGATATTATTCGGTTCTTTATGGCTAATATTTATTATAAATTTAATGTAAATTTTATTTGTTCGATTAAAGTAGCCATTACTTGATGGAAATTCATAATAATTGAAATAAATACTTAGGTTGGTTCTAAATTGCCACTATATTTTGTACTTATGCCAATTGTTTCGGTACACAGTACCTTCTTCAGATAAGCGTTTGATTGCCTTAAATACTACATAATTAAACCCTAATTTATACCTAAAATACCACTATGGTGCCTAAAGAGATTAACATAATTCACACCAGAAATCAGTTTAAGTTTAACAATGGAGAACTATTTAAATCAATTTGTTCATTTAGTAAATTATTTATATTTTTATGTTTGATAATTTTCATTATTTCTAAAAGGTTTAATTTAAGGGGTTTATTTCTTAAATGTAAAATTTCGAAATTATCATTAAAAATATAATTTTCATTTATAATATGAGCAGCATAATTCGAATGCAATTTGTCTTTAGGGTAAGACCTTTTATATTCTTTAATACGTTTCTTGAAATTTCTGCCAATTTAGCCAGTATAAATTTTTAGACATGAGCCGCATTTAAGTTTGTAGACCCCTGAGTTTTGGTTTTGGTTAGTTGTACTTTTGTTATTCTTAATTAGTTTACTTAACGTATTATTAGTTTTAAAGAATATCTTTAACCCTTTATTTGACAATTTTTTGGAGATTTGTCGGTTATATTACCTGTATATGTGAAAGTTTTAAATTGACGCAAAGTATTATCTTTTATAACTGTAGGCATAGGTATATGAAGAAGTCTGTGAATAAAGGAGTTAAAAGCAGATATCTTGTGTGAAAGAGGATGCTTAGAACAATTGTGGCTAACTGAATCTGTATATGCTGGTTTGTGATAGATTGCAAAGTCGTGTTTGTTGTTTTTGTTAGTTATAGTCAAGTCAAGAAAATTAATTGACTTGTTTTATTCAATGTCTATGGCGAAATGAACATTTTTATTTAAACTATTGATGAAATTAAGAAACTGAATTAGTTGTCTGTCCGTTTCTAGAAAACAAGCTAAAATGCCGTTCATATACCTATACCAACACAAGAAACTTTTTGATATTGGATGTTGCTGAATTGAAGCTACTAAATTGTTCCACTGTAAACTGATTCAAGCAAACTGACAATGCCTCTAAAATATCTTGTACAATTGTAATATTGAGATTGTTTTTATTTAACATATTTTTCACTAGTTCAATTACTTCGTTAGGTGGAATTGAAGGTAAAAGATTGTCGAGTCGAATGATATTAATTTGGCATTTTCTGGTAAATTTTGTTAAAGATTAAAATATATAGCAAGAGAGATATCTTTAATGTTTACTTAAAAGTTACACAATAGTTTTAACCATTCCCTTTCACATAAGATATCTGCATTTAACTCATTCGTTCACAGACTTCTTCATATACCTATGTCTACGGAAAATTATCAAAAAAAATTAAACATTATTAAACAAACAGCTTTCAGTAATGGATATGAGACAGATATGACTGACAAAATTATTAACAAAAAATCTTATAAGAAAGCTATCAATTTAATATACCCAGTTATAAAAGATACGAGTAATGTTCCAATTTAAAACTCTAACATTAACCAAAAAATCTTCAAAAAATTGTTGAATAAAGGATTAAAAATGTCTTTTAAAATTAATAATACGTTAAGTAAACTAATTAAGAATAACAAAAATAAAACTAATAAAAACTAAAAGTCAAAGGTCTACAAACTTAAAAGCGGCTCATGTCCAAAAATTTATATTGGCCAAACAGGCAAAAATTTCGAGAAACGTATTAAAGAACATAAAAGGTGTTACTTTAAAGACAAATTGGATTCTAATTATGCTTCTCTTATTATAGATGAAAATCATAATTTTAATGGTAATTTCTAAATTTTACATTTAGAAAATAAATCTCTTAAATTAAACCTTTTAGAAATAATAGAAATTAGCAAACATAAAAATATATGTAATTTACTGAATGAAAAAATTGATTTAATAGTTCCCCATTGTTAACTGATTTATGGTGTCAATTATGGTAATTAGACACCTCAGTGGTAATTTAGGTATAAATTAAAGTTTAATTATGTATAGTATTTTTCACGATCTAAGAAAATCACTTAGCAAAATTCAAGAAGATTCGAGAATGATTAATTTATGGTTGTTTAATGACAAGGCATCGTGCAGGGCCGCACTATACTTGATTGTATAATTGTTGGGTTTAAAACTTTATTGTGATAAGACAGTGTTTTACGTACTGAATAATACACAATATAGTAATTACACAAATATATTAAAACAGTGTACAGTACCCTCGCGTACATTTGTTACAATATTAGTTCATTTCGCTATCGTTACTATCTTGCAAATCAATAAGTTTTTTTACGGGTTCTAAACTATTTATATTTATACACATACATCTATCTGAGTTTTGAATTTTTTGACGTGTCGAATACAGTTTTTCCAGTTTTCAACGGTTACATTTTTACTTCTGTCTTTATTAACTCAATCACACTACTGTTTAAAGTGGATGTATTATTCCATATCATATCAACTCGATCGCATTAAAGATACAATAATATGGTGGAAGCCGAATTATTTCGTGTTCTGCTTCCTTTGCAATTTTATCACAAACATATTCCTTTGAAAAATTGTAACATTTTAAAACTTCTAACAATTGTTTAACTGTATGACTTTCATGAAAATATATGTCACGTTCGCACAAAAAGGCTTGTAACTTCAGCGGTTATATCACAATGATAATCCAAACTGGAATCTGAAATATTCTTGGCTGCTAGAAATAGACATTCTGGTATCCAGCCTTTTTCTGACCCCGCATGTAAAATAGTTATTCTTTTGCCTTTATTTGATGGAGGTTTGGTGTGGCAGTTTTTCGATTTATCAATCCATTCTTTACTGGGTGTGTCGTGGGTGTCATACCAAGTCTCATCTAGGTAGATTTACTGTGTGTAATTTTTTAAGTTATGGAAAAATAACCATATACGAACACCACTACGTGATAGTAGACCAAAAAAAAAAAGACCCGTGTCTCCCAGTTTTTCCGAAAGTCATGCACTTTTTTTTTATGGGCCCCCAAAGATTTGAGGCCTGGGTGTAATTTTTGCAAAAAACTCATCATATTCTGAGGCTCATATCTTGCAAACCGTTCGGAATTTTAATTTACTTTCTGTGGCAAAGTTGTAGCCCTTGTCATAAGGAACAAAAATTTTCAACATTTAAAGTAAAAAAAACTTCATCTTCAAGACCAAAATAGCTAAAAACTGTAAAAAATTCGATTTTTTTCACCTTTTTTTCCCTGTTTAGGCCCATAGCTAGCAAACCGTTCAAAATTCAAGGAAACAATCAACTACAAAAATGTAGCTAAGATCTTAGTAAACAACTTTCTAGAATATATGAACTTCCTAGGAATGATTCTTAACACTGTTTAGGTAGCCGCAAAAGTTAAAATTTTCCCGAAAAATCTACTTTTTTAAAGTTTTTTGCGATTTTGATCTGGAAGATGAAATTTTTTGGATTTTATATGTTCACAATTTTTGTTCTTTATGACAAGAGCTACAACTTTGCCTCAGAAAGTAAATCAAAATTCCGAACGGTTTGCAAGATATGAGCTTGAGAAAATGATCAGTTTTTTGCCAAAATGACACCGAGGCCCCAAATCTTTGGGGCCTCATAAAAAAAAAAAATGCATTACTTGGGGCAAAACTGGGAGACACGGGTCTTTTTTTACCCGAGGCTCCCAGTTTTGGCCCAATTCATGTACTTTTTTTTATGAGGCCCCAAGGATTTGGGGCCTCGGTGTCATTTTTGCAAAAAACTGATCATATTCTCAGGCTCATATCTTGCAAACCGTTTGGAATTTTTATTTACTTTCTGAAGCAAAGTTGTAGCTCTTGTCATAAAGAACAAAAATTGTGAACATATAAAATCCAAAAAATTTCATCTTCCAGATCAAAATCGCAAAAAACTTAAAAAAAGTAGATTTTTCGGGAAAATTTTCACTTTTGCGGCTACCTAAACAGTGTTAAGAATCATTCCTAGGAAGTTCATATACTCTAGAAAGTTGTTTACTAAGATCTTAGCTACATTTTTGTAGTTGATTGTTTCCTTGAATTTTGAACGGTTTGCTAGCTATGGGCCTAAACAGGGAAAAAAAGGTAAAAAAAATCGAATTTTTTACAGTTTTTTGCTATTTTGATCTTGAAGATGAAGTTTTTTTTTACTTTAAATGTTCACAATTTTTGTTCCTTATGACAAGGGCTACAACTTTGCCACAGAAAGTAAATTAAAATTCCGAACGGTTTGCAAGATATGAGCCTCAGAATATGATGAGTTTTTTTTTGCAAAAATTACACCCAGGCCTCAAATCTTTGGGGGCCCATAAAAAAAAAAGTACATGACTTTCGGAAAAACTGGGAGACACGGGTCTTTTTTTTTTTGGTCTATTATCACGTGGTGGTGTCCGTATGTAGTTATTTTTTTTTCGTGTTGCACTGTGTATCGTTCGATTTTATGATCTAGCAGTATTTATTTTTTCAAGATATTCCATTCCGAGTTGTTGTAAGCGCCGTGATTCCATTATAAATTGTCTTATGTCTATTTTTTTGAACAAAAACCCCAAACGACGTAGAACACGCCATAAAGTTGTAGTGAAACATTTTATGTCACAACTATCCTCGGACAGTCTTCCTGAAAGTGACAATAACGTAGGAACTTTTTGTTCTGCATATATTTCATAAATTTTGCGGCGGATTAAGTCTTCTTGACAGAAATCAATACATTTTGACACACCTTTGTCTTTTCATGTTTTTTTAGGCGCTATGGAATTATTTACAATTTTCCAAACTGTACTTTCAGGGATGCTTGTTAAAGCTGATGTCTCCATCAATGAAAAGTACTTTTCGTGGCGTCGCTCCACTAACTTTAAATAAACACTTCTAACTATCACTTTTGCCTCAACGGGCAAACATTTGCGGCTTCTGATGGAAAGGGCTTCGGACATTTTAAGACACTATTGAACTTTATAATATACACTATTTCAGTATAATACTGCAGATAAAATGAAGAATATTTTTTATATTTATAAACACGAAGTAGCCAATAAAATGTTAGATTGAAAGGGAGGTACATATATATATATATATATATATATATATATATATATATATATATATATATATATATATATATATATATATATATATATATCAATTACGACTCTGTTACGGCCAGGTACGTGCGAAGATCCTAACGGTCGTTTAAAGTTTTTATTACATTAATTTGCCAAATCACTTTCTTAGATCTTGAAAAATACTATAGTACTTGAGGTATATATCACTTGTTTATAAATCTGATCTGTTAGTTATCTGAAGAAGATACTGTGTACCGAAACAAGTGTCGTAAGTACAAAATATAGTGGAAATTTAGAACCAACCGAAGTGTTTATTTAAATTTTATTTTATTTAATGTTTCGACATTTGTTGAAAAGGCCTTTTTACGAGAATAGCCCTAATATAAACAATTTTTTCATTTTAAGTTAATATTATTTTTGTATATTTTAAGTACGAATGAAAATTGTGTTTTGGCCAAACAAATTCAAATATCTTATATACATCCAGGCATGATATGCGGTTTATGATAATGGATTTTGAAGTAGTATCGGCTTTTTGCTAGTTGTCTGTAGTTATTAAAACTCATTTTTAATATATTTTGTTGAAATATTAGACGATCGATAGGCCAAAATCGAACTGTAGGTAAATTAAAATAAACGGACAAGTGCAAGTTGAACTTGGGCAATTAGTGTTCAGTACATTGATCGCTTTTAAAATACAAATTTTCGTTACCGAAGTATAAAACGATCAGTGACTTTACAAAACACATCCCAAATGAATTTTCAACAAAGTTTTTTTCCGATCTTTAGTGAAAACTGATGACCTTGAAATTTTTGTTTTTTTTTATATACCAGATGAATTATTAAAAGTATTGCACTTGTGATAATGTTCGTTCAACCTACACCCTGTAGAGAATAATCCAGAATTTTTTCAAAATTTTTTGATCAGTGTTTTTCGAGATAAGGTGGGGGGAAAACGATTTTTCCCACTGTTTTAAAAATAATACAAAGAAAAATTACTTTATATATATTTTTGAACTTGTCTTTTTACAAGCTTTCATTTAACACCCCACTCGATGACCTGGTAAAAAAAAATTTCAATTCCGATTTCCCCCCTTAAGTCAAAATTTAACTTTCAAAACTACACGGCTCTGATGAAGCCATCAATTCCTATATTAGTGCCAAATTTCAACTCTATATCAAATAGTTTCGGAGAAAATCGGGTGCGACAGACAGACAGACAGACAGAAAGACGGGCACCGAAGTGATCTTATAAGTGTTACGTATTTTGTATCTCTGTCCGTTCTTTGCATAAGTAACGAAATAAAAATAATGTCGTCTTTAGTTCATATAGCCATAGTTTTTCACTAGTTACGTACCTGAGTATTGATTATTAAACACATAATTTGATAGGGAATAGTATACCTCTACACAAGTAAATTACAAAACATCGCAAATTCCAAAATAATATGACTGTTTGTTGCATAAAATCACAGATTGTGTTCAAACAAGACGTTTTTGTAGTCTAACCGTTATATTTTTCTACTGTTTTTTGGTTTAATTAAAGACCACTCTTTCAATAAAACTAGCGCTGCATTGTGGGTAAATTCAAAAAATAAGTGGATGATTTTTTTTAACTCGTTAAGATGGCAGTGTATGTAGCCAAAAAGTTGTTGAAAGTTGTCGCATCCTCCCACTTGTTTTCTTCGATTCGCTACTTGATTAGAAAGTTAACCATTATCAGGCTTCTACAATGATGACTAAGTGTCAAAGATTTCAGTTATTTTTCTTTGCGTTTTATCAGGTTAAGAGCATTTTTGTCATATGCTTCTTCAAGATGCGTACTTTTCAACTGTTTTTTTTTTTCAAAATGATTTTTCTTGCAACATTAAGTAGATCCCTTTAATTAAAAAACTACCAAATTATAAGAATCAATTCAAATTAAAATATTTATGACTTAGATAGGGAAAATTTTATCTATGAAAGTTGAAGGTTTAAACTTTAAAATTATACAATTTTTAGCTTTCACAACCGATCACCGCAGATTTTATTTCAAATTAAAAGTAAAATTTTGTATTTGTGCAGGTATAGTTATTAACAGGATTAAAAATGGCGTAATAACTTTTTTTTTAATAACAAATTGTACTTTAATTTTTCCAATCTTAAATTTTGATTTTTTTAAAGTGACATTATTAACGTTGCCAATTGGCAAAAAAAACGATTGAAATTTACTGTTTTTTTAATAATATATATATAATTTTTTGCAATTTTTTTTCAAATAAAAAGTTTGTTTTTTAGCAATTGATATTATTAATATTGCCAATTAGCCAAATGACCATTCATCGCACTTCTTGCAAATTTACCAATTTTTTGAAAGTTATTGTTATTTTTGTTAGGAATAATAGTCTTCACGAAAGACTAACAGAAAATATAACAGGCTTTCTATAGGAAAGTAAAAAGTGGCAAAGAATTGTACCAAGAGTTCTTTGTCACTTTTTAACGTAATTAATTAACACATAACGCATCTTTATATTGTCTATTGTTTTTTATTGATATACCAAATATTTGATGCTAGAAAATGTGTTGTTAAAAGGGATCCAGTTCAAATCTTTCGTGAGCTAACGTTACAGTATTGAAGTTGGTTTTTATAATAGGCGTAACCACGTCATTTTCATGATCAGAGATTTAAAAGTTCTTTAGAAATAATGAAGCCTTACTGTCATATATAAGTACTGCAGAGATGTTAAACCGCTTATGGCTACCCAAGGAGGTCTCGTCATCCCATTATAACTAAAATTCAACCTAAAACAATACATCTTATTAAAATTTCATAAAGCCATTAATTATAAATTAACAAATTGCTTAAAGACGTATTATCGTATCTTTGTTGTCTATGATCACTACCAGTACGAGGATTTTTATTAACAGCAATTATTATTTCACTAAAAGGATTTACTAAATACTAGCAAATTATATTTTAAGCCATTAGCTAAAAATATATTTTTTTACATATAACTTTCAATAAAGTTAACCTAAAAGTACAATTCTGATTTATTATTTTCTGAAAAGATCTTAAAAAGAGACAGAAATAAAACCGGAAATATTTTAATTAATAAAAATTATTTATTATTAATACAACAAACCTTTGCAAAGTTAGCAAATTCATAAAACTTTCAGGTTCCAAATTATCACCCAACTTATTAAAGCTCAAATCTAAGCTCAGTAAAGAATTCATCGAAGGCCAAAGTTTCGGAGGAATTGTTTCAAATTCATTGTGAGATAAGTCCAAATGCGAAGTTGAAATCGGCAGCAAAAAAAGAGAGTTTAGATTATTATGATGCAGAATAACCTCTCTTGTGCTTGCTAATCTACAACAGAAAAAAAGAAAAATATTTTTACAGTAATGAGTTTTTGGACACTTTCAACTAATTTTTAAATCCAGATATTTTCCACATCTTGCCTTATAATACACAACGTATACAACACACTATTACCATATATTAGCGATGAAATTTTTTTTTGTCTCCACGTCATCTTATCTATTGCTTCTTACACTTTACCATGACAGCAGCGATTTATTATCGCGCCTCCGAATAGGTTGTAGAGCCGTATTAATATTACATTACATACATAATGTTACATTAAAACTGTTTCCTCTGTCCGCACAGTGTCAAAACTAATTTATTAGCTTTATTGGCTTTAAGAAACAACATTATCTGCGTTTATTCAAGTACCTATACTTACACTTCACAGGAATAGTACAAACTGAGGCATTTATTTCCAATTTGGACCATAATTCTTACTGGGAGTTTTTGAGGTCAAATATATTACTTTTTTTTCTAATTCAAAATAGCAGATCCAAGATAATAGATCAGAACTCATAATTTCCCGTTTTATCCGATTTTGATCAAAATTTGCAATGATGAGTCGTAACTGACATTGAGGGGAGAGGGTTGATGGTGTAGTTGGTAACCTGCAATTCCTCGAATGATAAGCAGTTAACTCCAATGGAATGTTTTTATGGATGAATGAAATGTATTTATTTATTTATACAAACTTGCGTTAGTTAGGAGACAATGCCTCTTTTACTATAATTTCTAAAATTTATGGTTTGTTCAATTACATTCTTGTATTTTCTCCTTTCCTTTTGCTTTTTTCTAAAACTGCTTAATTTAAATGAAGGACAATAAATAGAAGAATAAATTCAAGGTCAGCGCATCTTCGATAGAATAGATTCTTACAGTATGATCTTTGTAACGGAGTCTTCGGTACTTTTAAAATTATTCCTTCTTCTCCAATTTCTCGTCGTTTTCCAAATAAATTCTCTCAGACTGGCAAGAATTAATGCGTATTAATGAATCTAAGAAATTTATAAAACCAAGAACGAAAACTAATAACGTGTAAGTTAGGTAAAAGAGGTAAGTAAAGCCAATTTTAGCTAAATTTTTATATATTTCCTATTATTTATATATATATATATATATATATATATATATATATATATATATATATATATATATATATATATATATATATATATATATATATATATATATATATATATAAATATAAATATAAATATAAATATAAATATATAATATAAATATAAATATAAATAAAATATAAATATAAATATAAAATATAAAAATATAAATATATAAATATAAAATATAAAATATAAAATATAAAATATAAAATATAAAATATAAAATATAAAATATAAAATATAAAATATAAAATATAAAATATAAAATATAAAATATAAAATATAAAATATAAAATATAAAATATAAAATATAAAATATAAAAATATAAAATATAAAAATATAAAATATAAAATATAAAATATAAAATATAAAATATATAAAATATATAAAATATAAAAAAAATATAAAATATAAAATATATAAATATAAAATATAAAAATATAAAATATATAAAAATATAAAATATAAAATATAAAAATATAAAATATATAAAATATAATATAAAAATATAAAATATATAAAATATATAAAATATATAAAATATATAAAAATATAAAATATATAAAAATATAAAAAATATAAAATATAAAATATATAAAATATAAAATATAAATATAAAAATATAAAAATATAAAAATATAAAAATATAAAAAATATAAAAATATAAAAAATATAAAAATATAAAAATATAAAATATAAAATATAAAAATATAAAAATATGAAAATATAAAATATGAAAAATAAAAAATATGAAAATATAAAAATATAAAAATATAAAAATATAAAAATATAAAAATATAAAATATAAAAAATAAAAATATAAAAATATAAAATAAAAAATATAAAATATAAAAAAATAAAAATATAAAATATAAAAAATATAAAAATATAAAAATATAAAAATATAAAAATATAAAAATATAAAAATATAAAAATATAAAAATATAAAAATATAAAAATATAAAAATATAAAAATATAAAAATATAAAAATATAAAAATATAAAAAAAAAAATAAAAAAATAAAAAAAATATAAAAATAAAAAATAAAAAAAATATAAAAAAAAAAATATAAAAATAAAAAATATAAAAATAAAAAATATAAAAATATAAAAATATAAAAAATATAAAAAATATAAAAATATAAAAATATAAAAATATAAAAATATAAAAATATAAAAATATAAAAATATAAAAATATAAAAATATAAAAATATAAAAATATAAAAATATAAAAAATATAAAAATATAAAAATATAAAATATAAAAATATAAAAATATAAAATATAAAAATATAAAAATATAAAATATAAAATATAAAAATATAAAATATAAAATATAAAATATAAAATATAAAATATAAAAATATAAAATATAAAATATAAAATATAAAAATATAAAAAATAAAATATAAAAATATAAAATATAAAATATAAAAATATAAAATATAAAAATATAAAAATATAAAATATAAAATATAAAATATAAAATATAAAATATAAAATATAAAATATAAAATATAAAATATAAAAATATAAAATATAAAAATATAAAATATAAAATATAAAATATAAAATATAAAAATTATAAAAAAAAATATAAAATATAAAATATAAAATAATATAAAAATATAAAAATATAAAAATATAAAATATAAAATATAAAAATATAAAAATATAAAAATATAAAAATATAAAATATAAAATATAAAATATAAAATATAAAATATAAAATATAAAATATAAAATAAAAAATATAAATATAAAAAATATAAAATATAAAAAATATAAATATAAAAATAAATATATAAAATATAAAATATAAAATATAAAATATAAAATATAAAAATATAAAATATAAAATATAAAATATAAAATATAAAATATAAAATATAAAATATAAAATAAAATATAAAATATAAAATATAAAATATAAAAATATAAAATATAAAATATAAAATATAAAATATAAAATATAAAATATAAAATATAAAATATAAAATATAAAATATAAAATATAAAATATAAAATATAAAATATAAAATATAAAATATAAAATATAAAATATAAAATATAAAATATAAAATATAAATATAAAATATAAAATATAAAATATAAAATATAAAATATAAAATATAAATATAAAATATAAAATATAAAATATAAAATATAAAATATAAAATATAAAATATAAAATATAAAATATAAAATATAAAATATAAAAAAATATAAAATATAAAATATAAAATATAAAATATAAAATATAAAATATAAAATATAAAATATAAAATATAAAATATAAAATATAAAATATAAAATATAAAATATAAAATATAAAATATAAAATATAAAATATAAAATATAAAATATAAAATATAAAATATAAAATATAAAATATAAAATATAAAATATAAAATATAAAATATAAAATATAAAATAAAAATATAAAATATAAAATATAAAATATAAAATATAAAATATAAAATATAAAATATAAAATATAAAATATAAAATATAAAATATAAAATATAAAATATAAAATATAAAATATAAAAATAAAAATATAAAATATAAAATATAAAATATAAATATATAAAAATATAAAATATAAAATATAAAATATAAAATATAAAATATAAAATATAAAATATAAAATATAAAATATAAAATATAAAATATAAAATATAAAATATAAAATATAAAATATAAAATATAAAATATAAAATATAAAATATAAAATATAAAATATAAAATATAAAATATAAAATATAAAATATAAAATATAAAATATAAAATATAAAATATAAAATATAAAATATAAAATATAAAATATAAAATATAAAATATAAAATATAAAATATAAAATATAAAATATAAAATATAAAATATAAAATATAAAATATAAAATATAAAATATAAAATATAAAATATAAAATATAAAATAT